>OY728146.1:1059257712-1060507712 GCA_963277665.1 Viscum album | reverse complement strand
ACCCTTTAACCATGGTAAATAAAATATTTTCCGAAATAATTACTCAAAATGTATAAAAATAAAAGTTACCTATTTACAAAATTTAGACCTCATGATTATAAATATCAAATCCATTTTTATAAATTCAAAACACAGAAGTTGCAGAAATTAATTTAAAATTAATTTCTGTTGTTAAAACAAAAAGCGTGTTTTTAAGAGATAATAACTATCAAAAGATTGCCACTTGCTTATTTCCAATTTAAATGTAAAATTATTTCCAATGAACAAAATTGGATTAAATGGTAAATATATAATCTAATTATACTCTAAAATAACTCAATTTCATAATTTATCACTATTAATTATTTTGATTAAAAGAAGTTTCTTTTAATCAAAATTTAGTAATTTTCACTATTCATCAAAATATGAAAGTTATCCGAAAAGTACCAAAAATTCACCCTAAGATAATTTAGATATTCTGAATCCAAAAATGATTTCCATTTTGAATGATAAAATGTATAAAATTTCAAAAAGTGGGTATTACTATTCATAACGGCTAGTTTGATTGGTTGTGGTGTGTGTTAGAACTTGAAGTTGCATACAACACACGCTACTGCATTATTCAAAGAGAAGCGTACCATGGAAGTTTGGGGTGTTACATTCTACCCTCCTTCAATAAATTTTAACATCAAAATTTGAAATTATTTTAAAAAAATAAAAGGTTGAAAATAGAAAATACCTTTGTGAAAACCCACTTCAAAAATTAGGTTACTAAAATTTAGTCTTAATAAGAGGAAAATGGAAATGGAAGGGTCACCACCAAATTATGATCTCAATTAGGAGAACATTGGTGGAAATTAGAGACATATAATTGGAGTAAAACATAAATATATATAGGTACTGATTGAGGACATCAATCACAAACAATTGTAAAATTGGGGGCCTTAAATTAATCAATCTATGATGATTTAAAATACCATCTGTTCGACAAAACATATGGTATTATGAAAACAAATTTTTGGTTTTAAGATACCTTTACTAAAGTATAAGAATTAATTTCTTAATAGAATAAGATAAAAAGAAAAATATATATTTGACAAGTAGAGTCTCATCCTTTAACTAATTTCTACCACAAACTCATCTTTCACTATAAAAGATAATAGAACTTAAAAATAATATTCTATTTATCATATTTTTATAGGGTTAAAAAAATTTATAATTCATCTACCATAATTTTTTAAGAAAGACTAAATTATTCAATCCAGGACATCACGTGGGCCAGTGGTAGATGATACTTGTCGCCCTTCTGTTGCGGGTTCAAGTCTTGCGGCCTTGCCGGACGTGACGGGTTGCTTCCTGACCTCCGGGTTGTCCTTTTATTGAAATCCAAAAATAATCTCAAATTATAATTATCCAAAATACTTTTTTCCAAACTCACAGTCCAAGATTTTTAAGGAAGGTAAACAAAATGAAGATCCTTTTTGACTCTTAATAACATGTGAACACCTTCATCATGTATTCTTTTAAAACATTTCAACATCCTGAATTACCATAAAACCTTATTGAATAAATTCAGGATCCCATATTAATTATAGAATACTGGATATACTCCTTCTATCAAAAAATGTTGTAAACTCCAACAATGATGGAATATTAAAATCATTAATCAGTTTCAAGGTAGTCAAGAATATCCAATATAATTTATCCAAACCAATCATGTATTATTCCAAAATCACTACCTCAGTATCAGAACCATATTATGGTTTATCTTTATCTCAACCATATATTTTCCAAATATTTAACCTACTATTGAGTAACTTTTCCTTGTTCCACACAATATCAAGTCCTTAATGAAATAGTAATGTAGTATAACCTTTATATACTCCATAATTATTATAACTAGTACATTGTTGATACAACCCTCAAATGACATAATTCATTAATAACAACATAAGAAATCTAATCATTCCTCCTCATATGTGGTTGTATCATAACTTGATTATTATCCAATAGCATCATTTATGGCATACTCTCATGATTTGGACATTGGTTCGCGTAGTGTCCCAACTCCTTTCAGATGGAGCATTGTACGTTTGAAATCTTTTTCTTACCCTTTAAGTCACCTACATGGTGTCCTTTTTCTCCCCACTTATAAAAAACTCCCATTCCATTCAGTCAAGTTCCAGGGTGTTTCTTCCATAGTTATCACATATGGGAAAATTCTTCTTTTCCCTCTTCCCTTTATCCATCTTTCTCTCTTCCATCGTTTTCTTCTCTTGCTTCTCTTCAAATCAATAGGGCTCAGATAATTTTTTTACTTATCTTATGAACACATGATACCATTTCATCTTATGTTGAGAATACATGGGAGACTATTTCCCTTATAAATGTTGGCTTAATACCATGAAATATATGATCTTTCTTACTATTTGGATCATACGTATTGCTGGAGTTCACATTCCTTCAACTGGGAGCCATTTCTATACAATGGCATAAACTAGGTTAGTTTATGAATTTCAATGTATAATTCCAAACTTGTAAAATACCTAATGAAAATTGAGTGGTTTATGGATATAATCCATAATTATAAATATGTTTTCATTGAGGAAGTATATACTCATAAACCCTTCATTATGATTTGTAATAAAAATGAGAATTTTTTTAAGCAAATCCCCCGGGAGTTTCGTATCCAAGAGTGCAGCAAGTCCCATTTTCGTGCACCATTTACCATTCAAGTCAAGATCAAAGCGATATTTTCAGGTTTTACCCCTTGGTACATATGTTCCAGAGCCGCCTCTACATACTCGTATCCAGATAGGGATGTATTTTCTTGGAAAACTCACAAAATATCTACATTACCAAAATACTTGGAATTTCTTCTATACTAATCCTAAAAGTCTATCTTAGGTCTATGTGCTCTAATAAGACTTTATTTAAATATATCTTCCAAGGTCATTACTAAAACTCCCTTCGAAACCAACTGAAACGCCCCGACCTCCGGTTACCGAGAGTCGGTGTATTATTTTAATAAATATGCATGATGACAAGGAATCAAGTCCCGAAGGACTGATCAGTTTAGCAGTCTTGGAAAATAGATTACATATATGAATGTTACATTACACTTCTTAACATACGAAACAAAATAAATAATCCTTCACAAACACCATTATTCACTTATCTTAACCCTACATATCAATCACAATACACTTCTTGGAATCCTGGGAAAAATAAAACATAGAAAGGGGTGACCTTTGATGCCCAGTAAGGATAAAAATATAGCAGAAATATTCATAAATATGCATAAACATTTAAGGAAGTGTATAAATAAAACAAAAGCCTTATAAACTTTAACTTATTCATAATATGGAAGAAATAAAATAAAATAATGCCATTTATTTATTCCCTGGGATATTCTACTAATCGAATAATTACCTGCAATATCAATAACCAATTTCATAATGATGGAATTCATAATTCCAGACTATCATAACCACATAGTCAAGGCCTTGTTCCAAGACTACAAATATGATTTTGTCATGGCCTTGTGCCAAGACACTAGTTTGTCTCATGAGACCTACCGATGCATCGAGGAGCTATAGCGGGCTCCACCCGTCACTTACTAAGTCCAATGCATTCTTCATATGAAAATTTTTAAACATTACATAAACATTCGTATTAAAACTAGCATACGAAATGTCAATACTTTATCCATAAACCATTAATGGTATAAAAATAACACATACACAGTAAAACATATCACAAAACCTTTAATATTATATGGAAGTTTTGTATCATAATAAATCAACTTCAAATAAGCTTAAAATTCATCAAAGCACGTTGACATAGATGAAATCAAAAACTATTTGAGTGAAATATCTCTTTTTTAAATCTTTTAAAATTCACATAATTATAAAAGAAAAAATTTACTTTGAAAATATTATTATATGCTTTTAAGGGAATCTTCCAAGATTTTTTACTTGGGGAAAACAATTGTACCCACCGTATATGTTACAAAAAGACATTCTTACCTTAATTCTTTCGAAAAGGTTAAAAAGGACCTTGTTTGGAAAATGACAGAAAGATTCCTTTATAAACATATTATAAAATTTCAAAAAAGGGTATAAATGTTTTTAATCCATAGTCTTTAATATAGTAAGAATGATTTTAAATACATTTTTAAGAAATTTGTATGTGGATGATAAAGAGGTCCCAGTAGTTAATTATGTCTAAACAACCTCAGATAATGGAGAGATTATGAAATAAACCCTTAACATGTAATTTTCCTTGGTTGAGGGTAGATTAAACTCCTGTATAATGGTGAAATAATTGTTATTAATTTATAAAAGAATAATATACATTAATATGATATCATATATGATCTTTTAACATGGATTTGTTAATAATATCTTAGTATTATCGTCATTTTGGGTGTTAACTTACCCATTTTATTTTATATGTTTTGTTACATAAGTCTTGTTTGTTATGGATAGGTTTTATCTTATTCATATAAATAATGATATAAAGTCCTTAAAAATTATTTTTAATCATCAAATGATAATTATACTTTCATGGATACGATGGGGATTGAATCTCATCGCGTTCGTGGTGACAGTAGTCCGTACGTAGGCACGAGTGATAATATCCTTCTTTTGATATTAAAATAATATATAATTGGATGTTATATCATATATACAGAATAATTATCTTTTTATATTTATTATTTACATCAATTGCACATCATTATCATACCCATCCAAATAATAGTGTTTTGAATAACAATTACACCACGACGTGGAGACGGTAAGCCGTACGTACGCACGTATGGTGACATGTCATTCAAAGGATGTATAGAATACTGAATATAGTTGTACCATATATATAATAACATCACAGTATATAAAAGATACTGGAGTTATTATTTTAGAATAGAAATAACAAATAGAGAATAAGTTGAAGAAGAAAGGAACTTGAAAGAGGGTGGTGAAAACATTACCTCTTCTTCGGGTTCTTCCTTTTGATTTGATCATAATGGCTCCTTAGATTGGATTTATGATCAAAATAAGGCCTCTTGGTTGAAGTTAGGGAAGATGAGAGAGTAATTTGGCAGGGTTTGTCCGATCCAAAAGGCTTTGAAGGTGTGAATTAGAGGGAAGGGGAAGTGCCCTTTTATAAGAGGGGTGAGGGCACCTTAGGAAAATATAGAAATATTATTTTATAATAAATTTATATTCGGTTTATAATGGTTCCAAATTAGATTATTGAAAGTTTAAGGTGGTTATATTTCAAAAAACACTCTACAAATAGGTTTTATATAGGTTTGGGTCACTATATTAACTTCAACTTTTTTATTTAACTCTTAGTTAAATAGTTTGACATTTACCATGTCTCTTTGTATTTTTAAATTATATTGTCAATAAACTTACTATAAACATACAAGAGATGCCCAAGTGGTCTATTAATGACATTCCTATCATGATATAAGTCTGTTTCCAAATCCGTAGATTTTTAGGAATAGAATATCAATTAATAATATAATATTTGTTTTAAAAACACAGTTATGTCAATTTTGACACTATTTAACAATTGATTTTTGTTAAAGTCTTAACAACTTTATTAATTCAACAAAAATTCATTTAAGAAATCCGAACAGGTCAGATTAACAAATAAAATTCTTGGATGTCATAAAAACTTTCAAATTATATTTATTTTAACATTTATAATACCAATTATTTGATTCTTTCATTAATAAGGAAAATACTACATCATTATTGTGTCATAAATAAATTTTATTATTAAATGACTAAAAATTATAAATAACATACCATTATGTGGGAATTTTTTTTATTTTTATAATTAATATTTATAGTAAAAAATATGACATATATAACCCTACGTAAAAATTGTTTTGATAAAAGATATATGATTATGTCATTTTTGTATTTACTTTAACTTAATTAAAATAAAGTGTCATTATCACATACAAGTGGATCAATGGGGTCCCAAAATCGACTCAATGATACTCATGGTTGGACATGTATCAACCAATGGGGGTAGGAAACGTTTTAGGGTAATTTATTATTATTATTTTAATAGTTTGTTACCCTTATTTACCGGATTTACCCTTTAACTATGGTAAATAAAATATTTACCGAAGTCATTATTCAAAATGTATAAAAATAAAAGTTACCTATTTAAACAATTTGGACCTCCTGATTATAAATATGGAATCCATTTTAATAAATTCAAACAATAGATGTGGCAGAAATTAATTTAAAATTAATTCTCGTTGTTAAAACAAAAAGCATTTTTTTAAGAGATAATAACTATCAAAAGACTGGCACTTTCTTATGTCCGGTTTAAATGTGAAATTATGTCCAATGACCAGCATTGGATTAAATGGTAAAAATATAATCTAATTATACTTTTAAATAACTCAATTTCATAATTTATCAGTATTCATTATTTTGATTAAAAAGTTTTTTTAATTAAAATTTACTAATTTTCACTATTCATCAAAATATGAAAGATATCTGAAAAGTACCAAAAATTTACCCTAAGATAATTTCGATATTCTGAATCCAAAAATGAAGTCAATTTTGAATGATAAAAGGTATAAAATTTCAAAAAGTGGATATTACTATTTATAACGGCTAGTTTGATTGGTTGTGGTGTGTGTTAGAACTCGAAGTTGCATACAACACACACTACTGCATTATTCAAAGAGAAGAGTACCATGGAAGATTGGGGTGTTACATGCTATGACAATTATGTTTTGTATGTGAAAAGGATCAAATGTTTGAAATGCTTGTATTTCCAATTTCATTATAAATTTGGTTTCAATGAACTAAATTGGATTAAGTGATTTATAATTGATATAATTATACTCTATAACATTTTTATAACATAATTTAACTATATATATAAAATATATGAAAAATATGTTTTGAATCACAATTCAGTGTTTTTCACTATTCATCAAGAAATGAAGTTTTCTAAAAAAAAATAACATTCCACAAATGTAAATATTAATTCATATATTTCAAAAATAATGTTTATTTTTTCAAATAAAATTTATGAAAGTTTCAAAAATAATATTTCAAATGGGTTCTCCATTAAACGGTCTTCAAATTACCTTTTAAAAAATTCATTTATTATTCAAAAAATTGGATTTATTTTTCACTTATACCTATCAAAAATATTGATTGACTATTATAAATATAGATTGATTATAATTTGTTTTTATTTAAAACATTAACCAAATTTGATTTGGTTAATTTATTTATAAATTTTGTTTTGTAGATAGAAAAATATTATTGACAGAAATGAAATTTCATTATCTTCATATAGTTATTTCATTCACATATACTAATTGATAACCATAGGATTTAATTTATATACATGTATAAATCATAATTTCACAATTTAGTTAATCTTATTCATAACTTTCATTAAAATGGCTAGGTGGTATTTATAAAAAATGTTTTAATAATCATATTAAGAGTATATTGTAGTTCATTTAAAACTCATCCTTGTGTGTAACCCAAGAAATCAAAGGGACTCAGTATTGTGTGTTGTACAATCTGATCATAGTGTCATGTATAACATAAGATAATCTAAGAGTCCCCTGTAGTGTAAGATTCTGTTGGTACAATATTTAGTGTTGCATGAAATGTAAAATAACAAAAATATTAAATTAATTCTACAAAAATATTTCAAAATTTTTATAGTGTTACATTCTACCCCCCTTAAAATTATTTTTTCACTTGAAATTGGTATGGGTTATCAACGGTTTAATACATCAATGCTCTATTCATAAAAACCCCCATAGAAAATATTAATAATAAAAAATCATCTAAATATTTAATGTTGGAAATTTAATGGTTACCCAAATTGACACACAACTGGGTTTCCACATAGGTTGGGGTGAAGATAGTAAATTGAGGAAAAATGTAAAAAAGTATAGAGAGGGATAAAGATAATCAATCACCAGCAAGTAAATGGTCAATAGAAGGTGAAGGTCCTCAAAACCATAAATTTATGATGATTTATAAGACCACCAATTCAACAAAACTATAGGTATTAGGATAAATATTTTTTCAATATTTTTTTCCAAGAGTTGAGGAACAATTTTACTATCTATGAACTTAATCAAATATACCTAATTTAATTCATTCATTTCAATATGAAAAATCTCAATCCTTAGTTAGGACTTTCATGATTTCCACTCTATCTCTTACTCCATGGGATGAAGGTGAATTTTTCATTCCTAAATTACTAATTGATCATGAGATCTATACATTTAATGGTCCGACATTCAATCTGTCTTATATAAAAAAGCTTATCAAATGTTATTGAGTGTGAATAGATATTCATATATTGAAGTAACACTTTAATATATAAAACTTAATCTAATGTTTAGTTTAATCAATTACATAATTGTTCAAACATATAACCCATAATAAATATAATTTACCCATCATTCTTTAAATAACCTCTTATCTGATACCAAAAACATTATTGTTGGATACATGGGTCTATTCTTCTATCGATGGAATATCAAACATGATTTCTTATACCAGAATCCATATAGAGGGAGAAAATCACATTAAATTTCACCAAATGGATGAATAATAACATTTTCATATGGATTACCCATACAAAATGGAACACAAATTTTCAAATTACATACAGATTAATGTACCCTAAGTATCATTTTTTGATTCATCCATTATGATTTCATAATATTTTCCTTTTTTATTTTTCATCATAGGTTCTTTGATCTATGTATAATTATCTTCCTTTTCCAATTTTCCATTTTAACCCATTGTGATTATATTCCTTTTTTATTATAAGTTTTTAGGGATTGGGTCATTTATTTTGTTAATTCCCAAAATCCCTACAATTTAAACACTAGAGTAGGGAGGTGTATTCTCTATAATAATCTCTCTGATTGCATTATTTTCTATATTTTTCCCATAACATAAATAATTAGTCTACCAATGACCTTACCTTACACACTTAAAACATTTAGTAGTCCCCTTAAGAAAATTTCTTTTTTTCTCCCTCTAACACTTTGATCATAATAGAAATATCATAATTTTCTCTCCAGGGTCATTAAAATTCATTCAAACTCCGTCTTTATTTTCTTGTAAACACTCTAAGTAAAATTCTATAATTTATTTACCTCACATTGTAGATGCTAGACATAAAGAGTTCCATTCTCATTTTATGAAAATTGGGGAATGGAAAATATATTTCCAATTGTGTTGTTCCACGGCTCAGCAACTAATCGGTTATCATAACCACTGAAACAAGGTGGGAACTTCCTCATGAAGGACTTGGCAAATCATTATTCCCTCCTTTTCTCATTTTGACGTTCACCATGATTCATAGCTGGAGAGATTTGTCGGAGAATATAATTTAGGTTTTTTATTCCATATTCTATAACATTTGGCTGATTCAGTGGAAAATAATTTCATTTTCCATTGAATATTTCATTAACATGGTTCGTTCATGTTATAAGAATTGACTAAAAAATAATTGAGCAAGAAACAATCATCATAGTGGGGATGCAGATAATCCCAAATAGATAAATATAAGATGTATATATAATAAAAACTTCAGTATTAATTTATGACACGTCATGTTTATCCAATTTAATGTATAGTCATTATCTATTTAAAACTAACAAGATGGTTCATAAAGTGTTTCTCAATTTTCAAAGATTAACCACCTGAAAGTGTCAAAACAGGTGTGTAGGAAGACCCTTTGTCATGCACTGCCTCTTGATCAAATCAATCTCAATACGGTTTTTTAATGGTAGTTACACCTATGTATATATTCTCTAGTGCCACATCGACTTGTAGTATTTAGATAAATATGTACTTCTTGGGAACCGCTTAATCTATACTTCAAAAAAATCAAGTAATTTTTTATAAACTTTTACATTACTTATACTTATCCTTAGAGACATCCATAGAAATATCTTTAGAAATATCCACAGGGATCACCCTAATGTTTCCTCATCCTATTTCAAAAGGTTCGAATAAGCCTTTCCATTAAAACCAACTATAGTTGGTGATACATAACATACATATATATTACAACTTTTAAGATGATTATTCATCAAATTACAAAAATATATGAATTAGGACTGTAATAGTTTATTATCTTTAAAATACATGAATAAAATATTCTAACATGGTGAAATATATTCTATGATTCCAACATAGAGCATCAAATTAAGTAATTTACCATAAAACCATTCTTCATAACATAAGGACATGAAACATCAGGATCGGGGGATCTCAGATTCCCAGTAATGGTAAAAGAAGGAGATAGATAAGCATAACATGAGCATAAGAGAATGATAACACGATAACAATATTTAAAGATCATACAATATATATTAGAGATCATATACATGATTCATGGAATCAATATTAGATGTTTATAAGAAGTTAATCATATGGTAATCAAGTGAATAATTCAATAAATCATAACATAGTAATAACCCATGGAATATTGGATAAATCATAAGAAAATAAAATTATTTACATAATAGTCAAGTCTTAACTCCAAGGATAAATTAATAGAATGTGTTCACTCCCCTAACCATATTAGTAGTCAAGGTTCACTCCCTATACCATATTAGTAGAAAAATTCCTTTACTATAGAGGGTTCACATCTATTTTGATCCCTGTATTACTGAACCAGATTTATATCCTATCTGTGTCATGTATTATTGAACCATGTTAACTTCAAGTATCAAACTTTTCATACTAATCTGAGTTCACTCCTCATTACATCACTATCATACTTAATTTATTTCACTTATCATTTCATCCTTTTATTACTTATGTGATATAAGTATCTACTCAACTCATTGGAGGGAGATTATGGTCTGAGCCATCTCCTAATGAAATCATACATATTTTTCCATAAAATAATCATCTTATAATGAACCAAAAAATAGAAGGGATTTATATACATCATATCACAACCCATGAAATAAAATGGTTATCATTTAAATTTAATCATATCAAAACCTATTGAAAATATATAGGTATCATACTCATTTCATCCTAGAATAACCAACGAATGGAAGAGGGTTTTATAATACTTTATCATGGTATTACCTGTTGAAGTGAAATAGGTTTCATAAATATTAAACCATAAAAAAATATACCATTCAAGGAGATTATATGAAATGTATCCTTGGGTTATATCACTAGTAAATCATAAACTATAACCAAGGATGTCATTATAAGTGGGGAATGATTTTCAAAGATAACTTGGAACATAATTTTTTTTTGAAAATAGCCTTTTAAAACATATAAAATTTTAAAAATCTTTTTCCTTGAAAACACATTCAAACCTTACAAAGGAACAATGAAAAATATTTCATAACATTTAATAGGGAAAATATCATTAACACATTGAAAAAATATTTTTAAAAAATAAGTTAATTTAAAGACCATTTTCCTATACCATAACCATCAAAACATATTAGGAATCTTGAAAACATTTTGATAACCTATTTCTTTAAAAACTTATAAAATAATATTGAAAAAATTGAATTTCTTTCCTTCAAAACTTATAAAATATGTTTAAAACGTTTAGATATCCACTATCCTTGAAAAAATATAAAATAAACTTAAAACATTGAAGACCATTTCATTGGAAACATATATTGAAATCTAGGAATCATCATTGAAACCCATTTCATTAAAACAAATGCTTGAAATTATTTTAAAATTATTTTTCTGTTAATAAAATTTCAAAACATTTAAAAGTATATTTGAAATATTTGAAATCATTTTCTTTGAAAGTAATTTTTTAAAAAAATATAATGAAATCATTGAAAAACTTGTAAAACAAATTTTAATCATAAAACTTTTTAAAAAAACATTTCATTAGAAAATAACTTATAAAAAAGTAAATATATAGAATATTAGGGAAATATATTTCATTAAAAAATTTACTTTTATACATTTCAATGAATCTTCAGAGGATGGAAGGTTCTGAAAGAGAAAAAATCAATGCATTCCAAACCTTTCTTTTGTGTCATAAAAATATTAGAAATATTTTCGATAAAAAAATGAAAAAATGATCATTATTTTGAAAAAATATTATTTAAAAGGTAAAAAATGAGTGAAATTTTATTTTATGGATCTTAGGATAAATGGAGAAAATTTTAATTGTATATTATAGAAAACATGATTTTGAAGGAACACATATTTCCAACTAAAGAGGGAGTTAATGTCAGATTTTTATAAAAATATTTTTATTTTATCTTATGTACCAAAGAGTGGAAAAATTATAAAAACACATGAATTTATAATTAATAACCATTTTATTTGAAAATTCATGGTTTTTTTTGAGATATATATCATTATATTGTTTTAGATTAAACATAATCATAAATAATCCTAATAAATGATGAGATTGTTGAAATTAAGTATCACTACTTGGTAAATTTTAATCATACTACCCATGTAAGAAAATGAAATTACATAAATATTAAAATATCAAGAAAAGTATTATTTTAATTATATAACATGTCAAATATCTTCATATACACCTCATAAAATATTATAGGTGCATAAAAAAACTTGTTCCTCAAAGATGAAAAATTAAGACAGAACTACCTAACTGTTTTGGCATCATTTGGAATGTAAATAAAAATAAAAGAGAGATCATTAAATGGATATTTAAATACCCAAAAATTTAAGGATAAAATTAATATTTTATATTCATGGGAAGTATTCAAAAAATAAATGTGCGGCGAATAAGTCATAAATCTTAATGAAATAAAAGTGAAATGAGAAAACCCTTACCTTATGTCTTGACTTACGTTGTATACGTGAAAACCAACTGTATAATAAAATTAAAATTATTATAAATATAAAATATATATATTATTATATATAGTACCATATATTATTTGGTTAGGATTTTATATTACCTATTTATTTACAACTCCACGTTAATGTTACATTTTGGGTAAAATCATCTTTTTTGTATATATTTTGACTTGTTATACATGATCCTCTAACATAGATCATGATTTAATTATTTAAAGATTTTAACACATGGTATAAATATAATTTATATTTATTATATTTTTCTCTATATTTATCACTATGATATTGATGTATGAAATGGAATACACTATTTATGGATATGGTTGGTCATACGTATGCAAGAACGTTGTTTACATATTATTGTCTTATGTATGGAAAGGCAGAATGTAAATGACATGTATGATTATATATATATTATAATTATATTATAATTATTTTTTCATATATTTCTTATAATATTTCTGAAACCATTTATTAATACATTCTATGTAATTTGTGATTGAATCCCATGGCATTGAGGCGATAGTAGTCCACAGGTCCAAAAACAAAGTTATCATATTTATAAAAAAAGAAATCATGATGGTATATTTTATATAATATTTAGATAAGATTTAATATATCATAAATATATTTTATATCAAATAACAATTTATTTTCCATCATAATTCCAAACAATAAGAGGCGATAAAGAAAAAAATGAACTACATTGTTTCTAGAGGCGGTAGTTCACCGTACACAAGAACTGTGAGTTTGTTACAAATTAGATGGAAGGGTGTGTTAGTGTAGGTCCAAAAAATTTAATAAAAAAATCTTAGTATATTTATAATAACAATTTCATCATATAAAAAACGAATAATTAAATTTTTTGGCATGGACAATGAAAATAAAACAACGGAGCTTGAGGAAGGAAGTTAACTCGTTTTTTGTTAACTCCTCTTGCATTGAACCAATGCAATTCCTTGGTTGGATTTTCGCCCAAACGGAGGATTACTGGATGAATGGAGGGATTTTTTGAGCTTATTATATATGTTTTAGAGATACTATTATCCTTATTAGTGTGAATAAGTGATAGGGGCGAGTGCCTTATTAAAATGGATGAGGAGTAACGTCCTTGTAAATTTGTTTAAATGGAATTCCACCGCGTCATTCCAATGAAATGTGGATCCAATAATTTTAAAAATTGAATAAAAGTGAGTATAGGTACGGAATAAGAAAATCCAATGGATATTGGAAAAGTTTCTAGGTCATTTTAGTCCATATGTTTAAGACATATTCCTTTTGTTGAGCTAATTTTTCTCTTCATCACAGTAATTATATTTAACCAAATTCAGTAGTTTTTGGGTAAAAAAATAAGGTGAACATATTATACATTATAAATTATTATTATTATTATAAATAATTAATACTTTTTTCAAAATATAAACCACATTTTTTTCCTAGATTAATGTAAAATAAATCATGCAGATGGGAGGACAATACTGTTTTTTAGAGAGAAAAGGTCCAAATGTTTGAAATGTTTTTATATAAAATTTAATTGTGAAATAAATTACAATGAAATAAAGTGTACTAAGTAATGTATAATTTATTTAATTGTACATTATAACCAAATTAAAAAATAATTTAACTATAAAAAAAATTATAGGAAAAATATATTTTAAATTTAAAATCATTGTATTAATCATTCATTAAAAATGACACTTAGAAAAAAACCCAAAATTCACCCAAATAAATTTTGATATTACTACATCAAAAAATAATTTTTATTTTTTAATATATGAAATTATAGTAGTTTAAAAAATAACCTTTCAAATGGGTTCTCTATTAAAGGTCTGTAGAATTACCTTTTCAAAAAATATATATATATTGTTTTTTGTAAGATTATATTTATTCTTATCCTATACCTAAAAAATATTTTGGATGGGTATAAAAAATATTTATTCAATATATATAAAAATTTTATTGAAATAAATAATCACAATTATTTTATTTTATTTTTTGAGATATATATTGTTTTTACATATAAAATTTGTATTCTTAGAAAATTTATTTCATTATTTTAAAAGAGTACTTTCCTGTAGTTATAATATTTAATAAAAAAATGTTTCAATTTATATACATGTCTAAAAAATATTTTAAAATTTTAGTCAACCGTAGTTTTAACTTCCATTCCAATAAATATATGGTAGCTATAATAATATTTTAGTAATCATATGAATAGTATATTGTAGTTCGGAAAAACTCATCATTGTATGTAACACAAGTTATATAAGGGACTCAATATTGAATGTAATACAATGAAATATTTTTGTGTATTATAAAAGATATTATATGTTTTTTTTCTAGTTTATAATTATCTTTGTGTTCCTTATTATGCAATCCAAACATATTTCTTTTAAAGACAAAACTATATTCAGAGTTGCATGAAATGAAAAAATATCAAAAAGATTAAATTAATTTGAAAAAAAACTATTTCACAAAATCATGCAGTGTTAAAAAATTAGTACAAAAAATGATTAAATTTTATAATGAAAATGTAATATAAATTTACAAGCTTCTTCCAAAACACATGAAAAAAAGAAGACATTGTCATGCGAACATGAAGACAATAATTGAAGAGAAACTATGGATTTCATTTTCTATAACTACTTAATATGGATGATATTAAAAATGAATTTAAATTAAAAAATTTATAATTAAGTCACTATTATTATTTTATAAATTTAATATTTTGCATTGTGTATGTGATATTAATAGTAAAAGATTACAATATCCTAAACCACATATGGGAACATATTAAGGTATCTTTTTTGATTTGAGTCCATTTTTAGAAAATAATGATAATATAATATATATTATCATAATGGAATAATAAATGATATAAAACTATACATTTCTAGATATTATAAATCTATTTCACTAAAAAATTTACTACATTCAAATTATGATGTATGTTTTAATGAAATCGACCAAACAACCTAATGTAACTGTCATATATAGAAATTATTTTTTAATAAAAATTAAATATAAATATGACTTATAAAATTAATAAAATTTTAAATGTCCGTATAAAAATATTTAATAATTTTTTTGACTCTTTCGGATGTTAGGAGAATGTGCAGAATGAATCAAGACTTATTGTAAGGCCTTCACATTCTCAAATCAAACTATTTCAGGCCTATAATATTTTCTACATCATTTATCGTTATATATAGATTAATTTTTTATTAAAAAAAATTAATGTCATTTAATATATTTCTCATATAACGCATGGAATATAAAATAAAAAATGTTTTTCCATCGACTAGTTTTTGATTTAGGGGTTACCCTAGCCATAATAGATAATTGTTTCTAATTTCAATTCCTTGAGACTTGTTGGATATTTCACAACAACATATTCATTTTATAGTGTACTTAGTTCCATATAAATTTTAATAGTTTTTAATATATTTCATTTACTAATATTTTAATTTATATTTCATTGTATTCCTCATGTATTTTGTGATTCTTAAATTACTATTATCGTACGGGTTTTTTGCCTCTTAATTTTTATTTATTTAGATATGATTCATAATCACCTATTGTTTCTTATTGTGGTGTATATATTTTTCATGTATTTTATTTTATAGTAATTTTCATTAAATTTAAGGGATTTAAAAATATATCCCCCATAATATATTTCAGGGTCACATGATTTAAAAGAAAAAAAATCTAGAAGTGTTTTTGGTTGACAACGTTTCTTTTCCTGGGGTTACAAACCATCTTATTTTTAGGTATCATTTATGATTATATTATTAGTCAATTTATCTATTGTACATTATATTTACCATTTTCTATTCATGAAATTATTGACTTAACTATATATCCCTAACTATATATAGTGTTAGTTTTAGGTATGATAATATAGAGAGCCATTCAATTTTTTAATAGGGGAAATATTGAAATTTTGTGAACATGTTTTATCAATTTGTATGGTTCTAGACCACTAAGTATATTTTCTTATATATTATAACAATTATTCATTACGACATATGTTGAATACATTGTAAATAATAACTGATTTGTGATACCCACAACAGACGGGCGATACATCAATATGTCTCATGAGACATCCTAGCATAGTTAATTTGTGTATACCCACCAATTCTTTAGATTCCTTTACTATAGTCTTGATGGAACGTATATGTATTGTAAAATTTTCTTTTGGGAATATAATGTCATCAAATATGTCCTTGATAAGTATGAAATCATGAATATTATTATTATGAAATTAGTTATTTCGATCCATGTGATTATTAATATTTTTTTCATAAATTGATTTATTTTAAGATCACAAGATCAGTCATATAGATGTATTTTATTTTCATTTACTTACATACATATTATTGATTCTTGTTCTATTATGTGATGGATTCTGTTATATTCTCAACCTTATAGTAAATTTTATCCCACTGCAACTTTATTTACATTCCCCTAGGTTATGAAGAAATGTAATAGCCACGACTAGTCTTGAAGTATATAATTTTTCTAGAATATATATAGGAGATAATAAAAAATTATTAGGGATTATGTAGTTATTAATATTATTAGAATATAATTAAATTCAAATAAAAAAACAAGGGCTTTATTAGTTTACATTTTACAAATATTCTCGATATCAAACACTTATAAGCTCTTGGTAATGTATAAAGTGAAAATTTTTCTATGTCATCTAATCAGGGAAAGGTTACATGAGTGACATCACATATGATATTAGATCAAGGTTTATCTTACATTATAGATTAACATGATGTTGGTCGATATTAATTTAAGAGTTATAATATTATAAAGAGTTGATAGTTCATGGCTAATAATATGTTTAATTTTATGGATTACCCTTTAATAATGTGGGGGTAATATTGGATTTTTTATGTTTTTAGTTAAATTGAATGAGAAATATTTACCGAAACCCATAGGAATTAGTCAATATATATGAAACAATCATAAAATTCTGGCAAAGTAAGTTTTTTGGCTCAGCTAAAAATTATCTTAACTACCCATGATTTAAAATTTATATTATTTATTTAAAAATATATTCAATAGTTTTTATTATAGGAAATACGAAGAATAAAGAAACAACTATATAATATAGAAATATTATTATTTAAATATGAATGTTATAACCTTGACATTAGTTTAGTGTGTAATGATATGAGAAAATTGATGAGGATATGAATATAGAAATTTTTACCCCATTAAAATGAATAATCATTCATGAAATGATTATTAATTTTTCACTAGTGAAGATAAAATACTTAATAAGCAAAAGATTTACATTTTATTTTAAAAAAATGATGCACACAATGTATTTTTATATTAATGGATTATATTAATAACTATTGATAAACGGTTCATATTAAATGAGTAAATTATATATCTAATAAAAAAAGTAACATGAATTTAATTATTGTAATTTGTATTGTCATAATAAAAAATAATGTCATTTTCCAAAAATATATTTTCTTAAAAAAGGCATTTTAATTTATTTTTAGTAAATAGTGAATAATATAAATTTTCAAAAAATTAAAATCTCTTTTGTATAAATCATGTTATATTAATGTTTTTCTATTTTTTAGATTTAGGGTTAAACTAACATATGATCCATTTTATAAACAGAATATAATTTATTATATTGTGATCAATATTATATATTATTTTGGTATAATTTCAATTTTATTTGTTAATTTTTTTTAAAAAAAATCAATTTATTTTATGAATTTTTATTAAAATTAATTTATTCCTATTTTAAAAATTTATATTTTAAAATGGATTTCATTCTTATAAACAAGAGGATCAAATTTGTTAATATGGTCTATTTATTTAATCATAATTAATAGAAACCTTATTAAAACGTTGTCGCGCTAGTAATGGGAAATGTGTTAATTATGGTTAAAAATAATTTATAAGGTAAAAACATATCATAATAATAACTATTGGAAAATATTATTTAAACTATTAACACCATATATTTTTAAATTTGAATTAAAATTTTCCAATTATTTTTGAGTAGGCATCTAAAATATTTAAAAGTTATGAAAAATTACAAGTGTTCCACTCCCATCACTTATAAAAAGGGAACCACATATCCTCTATTAGTCACAATTCTTCTTACATTTATCTAAATGAATAACTATGCATATCCCATTAACAAACTTACACAAAATGACCTAGAGTCTCTATTATCACCAAAATTCTATCATAGAAGGGTTACGGTGTATCCCAAACTAGGTTTTACAAGGAAAAGATATAACTCTTATCAAAGTTATATTATTTTATGCCTTATGATACATATATAAAACATATAAAAAATATGATGATATTATAACATTATTTTCATAAATAAAATGATATATTATTATTTATTCTTCATTACTAATTATCCATTTATTTTCTATCCTTTTAAAAATGAAAAATCACTTGTATGTACGTACGAAATATCATCTCCACATAACTATGTAATCTATTTTTCATCACCACCACATATGGATGGTTAAAATGTTGGATAAAATTAATATATATATATATTATTATTTTTTATGTTTTATATTTAATATATTGTATATATTATTTTTATTTCATCCTTTATAAAATGATAACATCACTCGTGTGAACATGTGGGCAACCACCCCTATGAAGTGATGTGATTTATTTTTCATTACCCTCTTACATGTATGATCAAAATGGTTAAATTAATGAATAAATATTAAATTAATAACATATTAATGATTATATAAAAGTAGAATATTATGTACTTTATTTCATTTCCCCTTTGTAAAAAATGAAATATCACTCATTTGTATGCATAGACTACCGTATCGAAATAATGATGTACTTCATGTTTCATGACCTCCTTACATTGATGGTTATAAAATTATATTTCATGTATAAAAATTAAAAATTAAAAATTTAATTAATCTATATATAATGGAATAATTAATCCTTTTATAATGTTCATTGCATTTATCTTTTTTTTGGGATAATTAATTAGATGACCTGAAAACATCTAACATAAATTTAATAAAATTGAAAATTTAATAAATCGTGGTAATATATGAAATATACAGAAGAATTTCAATTTAATAAATATTTAATTTTTTTAAATCATCTATAAAATTAATATAATTTTCCTTTTCATGATTCATATGAATGAACAAAATGATTCAAACCATGAGGTAAGAGATTTGACATCTCTATTTTATTTATTTATGAGTTATTCAATTTTCCCCACATGTTTTATTTAGTTTGGTGTATAAATTAGATATGGATTTATTTTGACATTAATTACCAAAAATTAAAGTGGTATTCAAACACATTTAATTTTCACTATTTCAATGTCATTTATATCAATTAATACGACAACCATAAATGCTTTTTTGATTGTCCTAAGTTCTTTCTCATCCATGTTAATTTTCAATAAAATGTTTAAGAAATATTAAAATTTCTAAATAAATTATTTTTAAAATAAAATTTTAATAAATGTATTATATTATTTTAAATGTTTTAAGTTGAATTGTTTTATTTTTTATAAAAAATTCATCTTTAAATTTCTTACAAAAAAAAGAGTGGAAGGAATGATTTTTAATTTGTAAAAAATGAAAATACATTCCCACTATCATATTTAAATTTTTTTATTTGTAATATTATAAATGTTTATTGGGTATTTTCATTAAATATAAATTTTCCATTGATATATAAATTCTTATAGTTGAAAATATTTTCCTCATAATATGATATTTATTCTCATTTTATGAGAAATTAGAATTTTTTTCTTCCAGTGGACTGAAATAAAACTTTTATGTGTTTTATGTAAATTCATGATTGTAGGGGTTTTCATGATATGGATCTAGAAAATTGTATAGTAGTGGGCCCATTATATATATGATAATGGGTTATATTGATATATCTCTCCAATACGTGGGGTGAAGTGACAGAGTGAACATGAATTAAGTTAATGCTAAAGGATATGTTGGAATTAGTTATAATGGTTATACCCTTTTTAGGGTTGTTGTATGTGTTAATGTATGTATAATTCCCCAATTCACATTCATTGTATTTCAATATGTGATATTTTTTTTTAAAGAAACCTTATTGATTTACAATGTAGGGGAAATATATGTTCTTCTAAAGGTGAAAAGATTGTTTTTCAAGGAAAAGTTTCCAAGAGATCTATTTTTTCTCATGATGCTCACAGAATTAATAATTTTAAATTATGATTCAATTTTATTAATAAAATATTAGGATTTAAGTTGATTTCATGAGTATGAATATGATTTTTTAATCTCAAATCATATTACGTAAAAGAGTAAACTTCTTTATTGGTTATTTTGAATATCAAATTGAATAATGAGATTTCATTATTCTCATATACCTTTCTGGTATTTTATTATCTCATCCCACGTTTTCAAAATTTTATTAATATTTCCATGAATGATTAGAAACTATTATTATTTATACTTATAAATAAAGAGATTTTTCCTTAAATTAATTATGTGTGTTATGAAATAAACATGACTGTGAACATAAAAAATATTATATATAACAAATTGTATAATGTGTTGAAATTTCAAAATTATTATATAATGGTTTTACTAACTTTATAAATAAAATAAAAAATATTCCTTATTTTTTATTTATACAATATATTTATATAACATTAAAGGATCATATGTTGTTAGATTATAATTATTTAAAATATTTTGAATCCTTAAGTGGTTGTTATGATGCATTTGTATTTATGATAAAATTATTACACAACAATAAAGGTTAATATGTTATGATGATTATTTTTGAAACAATTGAGTTGAATAAAAGATAAAATGATTAAGGATATATTACTTTTTTCCCTTTTTCATAAGATTATTTATTATGATTTTTCTTATACTCACATAAATCATTTTCAATTTTAGTAAATTGATGATGCCGATAAGAAACAAGTTCACAATGGATGTGATTAATAATATGATGGTTATATATATAATCAAATTCATAATATAGGATATATAATTAAACTTAATGTGTTTATTCCTAGGTAAATATATTTAGTTAATCTTAATAACTAGAAACTAGGTGAATTTCATAACTCAAAAAGTAGATAAAAATAAAATTTCATGGAATTTCATTTTACTAAGATCATGAATGTAAATACATTAAACTTTGAAGTGAGATGATTATTAGAAATTGTAAGTGTACCAAATTAATGTATTCATGGAAAGATGTAGAATTATCACCTCAATATATAAATGTTCATATATTGAGATTTGGTTCATTGGTCCATTGCATCATAAAAAAAATCTAATTAGTCTTTGAGTTATCGCGCCTTTGAGTAATATTAAGGGTTTCCTCACAACCCAATTGAAAATGATGGAATCATTATATAATTAAATGAGGGTGTTTACCTGTTCCATTTTAAAAAATAAACATGGTAATAAACACCATTAAAAATTTCTAATACAAAAAGTTGATTAATAATATGTGTTAATGGATGTCCTAGAGGAATAAACTGAAGAGGAAAAAAGAAAAGTTTAGATAATTAAAAAAAGGTAATAATAATCTTCCAAAATTAACAATAAAACATTTCAAATTCAGTGGGTCTGTTCATTATGAATATATATTCTATATAATGAATGATTAATAAGGAGATAAATAATATCATATTAGTAAAGAATTACTATTGTAGTATGCTGAAGAAGAAGAAACTTCAAATGAAATTTAAAATATATGATTTTTTAGTTTAATATCTGTGATTTATAAATATTATGATATTATTCGTATTTTATATAATTGTAATGAATTATTATGGATTTAGAAGATAAATTATGATTATAGGTTTATGTAGAATATTTAATGAATACAGTATTTACATATATAGTGTTCAAAGAGTTGGGAATTAGTGTTATTTTATTTTAAATGTGAAAAATTTAAGTTTGAAAATAATGAATTGACACCAATTTTATGTTTTTTTATTGTAGTTAATGATGATTAGATATACATGGGATAAATTTTTTAAATTTTATTTGATAATTGAGGTATTTGTAACCATGAAACAGAACATGAGTTTGAGAGAATATGATATCTGAGGAAGAAATATTATATTACTTTTCAAAATATGTTTAATGTTATAAAGTTTCATTAGGGTCAATATTATCTTTAATGTTGTGGAAATTATGGTTAATTAGGTGAAAAGTTTGTTAACATTTTCAAATATATTTTCTATATTATAGATCCCCCGGGGACTGAGAAATTATTTTACTAATAAGTTATTCATGTTATTTTTGAAGACATTCACTATATCGGAAATATTACATAATTAAGGAAAACAACTTTGATTCCACACTCCTAATTCCAATGCAAAAAACCTAATATTTATATTTCTAAATTTGATAGAAATACATATGACCCATTATTTTTAATCCAAAATATATAACCTAAAATAGAAATATTGAATCACTTAAATAAAAAAATTACATTTAGGTTTATATTTTTATATGTCTAGTAAAAACTCTTACAAAATAATACACATGAATTTATGTGGGAATTTTTTCACTATGTATAGAATATTTTCTTCCAAAATAAGTCTTCATCATTATCAAAATAAAATACTTCTAGATAAATCATTCTAAATTAATTTTTTTGTAAACATGGGAATAGAAACATAATATGGTTGTGATAAAATTCTCAATAAGGGTAAACGTAATCATTAATAGATGAATTTTATCAATGAACATAAGAAGAGCATAAGGGAATACTTGTATAATCAAATTTTATCTTCAGATCATAAGATAAATAGTAACAATAAAAACAAAGATACTTAATGTTTTGATATTAAATAATTCTCTAATAAATTAAATATTCATAAGAATAAATAATTTTGAGCCATGAATTTTCAATCATTATCAAATGAATCCTTAAAAAATCATTTAATGAATTGAAAAAAACCATGGTATCTTTAAATGTTATATTCATAAACCATGTCTAGTTTTGGGGAAAATAATTAGATCATAGATTACTTCATTATAAAAAACTCATTTCTAACTTTCTCATGGTTTCCATTAAATATTAATTACATCATTCATTGTATTTGAGATATATATTGGTCTCACACATCACATATGTTATCTCATACTCAATAATTATCAAGACATGTATCAGTGTCACCAATCATCATCATGATTTTAAAGCACATTACATGATTTTAACACATCAAAGATATCATTTCATCGTAAATATTTTCACAAAAACTTATATTATTTATATATCTATTTACCTATGGAAAGAAACATATTTCATGATAATATATTTAAAAAACTCATTTTCATCCACCATAAAAGAATTCTGGATGGTATAATAAGATTAAATTCATAGTGAATTATAAGAATCATTGATTAATGTTTACATAGATAAGAATACCAATATAATGATAGTTAAAAAATTTCCTTGAAAATATAGAAATTCCATTTTCTTTTTATACATTTAAAAATTTAAATAATATAAAAATATTGTGAAAATTATTTTCCCAGGATAATAAAAATTAAAAATTTTCAATGAAAATTTAAATTTAATAATAGTAATGCAGAGGTGAAGAGAGTACATGATCAATATGTTAATAAAATATTTCATTCACACATTATTAATGAATGTAAAAAATTAATTGTACGTGAAATGTTTAAAAAATTACATTTTAAATACTATTCTAAAACTACAAACATAAGTAGAAATTAATATTAATTCATCATTAGAGTATAGCAAATAAATTTTAGTAGAAATATTTGAATAAATGGATTTGGAAGAGAAAATATTCCTAAAAAAAGGATATGTAAGGTTTATTTTAATGAAAAAAACTTTTTTGTTCTTCATGATTAATAATAATAGAAAAATTAATAGAAATAATTTAAACCATAGAAATAATAATAGTATATGAAATTATAAGTGGTTCAAAAAATTATGATAAATCAATTTCTTCTAAAGGAACATTGAACATAATAAGTCCTATAATAAAATGTTATTTTCACATAAATATTTTATATATTTGGTAATATTTGAATTAAAATACATTTTAAGAGAAAATGTGATGTGAATATGTAAATCCCATGAATTTCATGAATCAGTATGTTAATTACATTCATGGTTTCAAAATTAAACCCTAAAATGAAATTGTGGTGAATGGTATATAACATATCTTAAGAAAATGTCATTGAGACAAAAAAAATACAAGAAACAATTGAAACATATTAAGTGATAATTAATCCATGAATTGATTATGATAACATATTTAAATAATCATAATTAAAATAGAAAAAAATAAAAAAAAATTATTGATCAATTCTCACATATACACGACATAATAAATCCAATAAAGTCTTATAACCCGAATAAGGGAAACTGAATTAAGAAACACTTTACCTTGCGTATCGACTAACTACATACATTACTTAAAACATATATAATAAATTTTCATTAATAATTTAATTTTTTATGATCTATTACAGGTTTTGTTATCTTATTATTAAATATTTAATTTTAATGGTATATTTTATTAATTAATTGGTTTGGTCCATATTAGGTGTTTTGAGGATGTTCATATCATAATTGAAAAATAAATTTAATAGTTTGATCATGGTTAATGTGTTTAGTGTTCTATATTTTATAAAATAATAATTATATAATTATCATTTTTATAAATAAAATATTAAATTTTCAACTATCCATGAAATGCATATATGAAAAAAAAATCCACATTACTTCATAGAGGTGGTAGTCCACACATACACATAAACTATGTTATAATTTTCCAATGGATGGATGATTATTAAAATAGATGATATATTATCCCTAAATAATGATAAATATGTCATGAATATCATCTATATAAATTAAATTAATTAATACAAATATCCCTGATAGGTAGTGATGGAATACAAAACACAATGCTTCTTGGGTGTAGTAGTCTACACATATGTACAGATGATGTTTTCATTACTCGTTTTGTTTAAATAAGATATGAATATGGTTATTCTATCAACAAAATAAAATCATTGAATATGGGAGATACTAATTTTATTATAATAAATGATTAAGACATAATTAAAGAAGGTATAAGAATATATTAAATGAAAGTGGTTTATTAAGGTGATTAAATCCTCTATGAATAATCTCTTTTAGATCTCTTATAATGACCAAAGAGATGGAATTTAATGAAGGTATCCTCATTTAAAATTTATCTAAAGAAGTTAGTATTAGTTTTAGGTTGTTTTTTGAGCAAAGTGGCATTGGACGTTTGAAGAAGTGAGGAGGGGTGGCATCCTTATATAACAGAGGATAGGGGAACTATTGGATTTACATAATATATTAAATTAATACATTCTAATTTTCATTTCTAGGTTAAAAAATGTAATTCCTCAAATAGAGGATTAAGAAAAGCCTAAATCAACACATCAATTTTTTTATATAAAAATTCAGGTGATGTTTTAACCCTTAACTCTATATTTTAACCAAATGTAAATCCTTTGATAAATTACCCCAATAATAATTTTTGTTTACTCTATAGGTCTGAATAAAATCAGTATATAAGGACAATTTGTAATTCTCTAGGTCTTTTGAGTAATAATAATAATAATAATAATAAACTTATATTTATTTTTATAATTTTAATGAACGTTTCTTACTTCTTTCAAAATGACTGACACATGATTAAAAAATGTTCCATAAAAGATATGAACGAAACTAAATACACTTTATTCATTCATAATATACCCATTAAGGAAAAATCATATAAAAATCTGTACTACATACCAGGGATTACTACATTCTAGGGATGAAGTAGATCCATTAAAAGTGAAAAATATTAAACAAGAACTATGCCTTTTGAAGAGAGAGTGGAGTGAAAATATTATTATGAATCTTTATATATAGGAATCAAATCTGGATGTTGATAATATATTCATTGATGTTATTACCAATTCCAAAATGGTTGTTATAATTATATTCATTGTTCATATATCATAATTGTATAAATATTTCATGTATTGTTAAGTGGTTTCATTAAAATAATATAACTTACAATGAAATGAAAATATAATTATAAAATTATATATATATTTATATACACAATACATACAAAATTATTATTATTAAAATACTATATATAAAATTAAAATAAATATTTCAATATCAATGGAGAAATAAAAAGTTAATTTTAGAGTGTAAATATTTAAATAATGGTAGTTGTTAAGGAGAATTATGTATAAAGGAAATATTTATTTCTGATGAACTATTTAATTAACTATAATATATTGTGACCAAATAATAAAAATTTAGACCTTAAAATAATATTATATATGAAAAAATATAAACATCACTTAAATTATAAATTGATATCAAATAACATTAAGAACACATTTTTAAATGAATACCTTATAATAAAATTAGTATTATTTATAATTTATATAACAAAATTTTTAATTATATAAATTATAAAATATTAAATTTTTTTACTTTATTATATTAATATTAACACTATTTGAATTTTTTAGATTTTTTTAATAATCGATTTTTAGGTGAATAGTTAAAATTTGGACTTTTACTACAAACTATTAGATTTTTAATACAATAATGAATTAAATATTTTTTTAAAAATAATATAAAAATAAATAATATGTAAAATGATTAATTTTAAAATTCTATTTTTATCTTATAAAAAATATGATTATTATTTTTAATCTCAAGTAATATTTCATAGGAAAATTCTTTTTTACATGTTTATATAAAAAATTTGACATTATCACTTTTAGAAATCAACAATAAAAAATGTATTTCCTCTTTGATTTCAATATGTAATTATTATATAACAAGTTTAATTTAAATTTTAGTTATATAGATAATATTAAAATGTCTTCTTTTATTTACTATGAGAATGGTCAAACAATTGTTTTATGAATTTTTTTATTAATATTATGTAATTTTCTAATTTAATGAATTAAAAAAATAATTTAAATATAAAATTTAATATAATTTTAAAACCTATATAAAATTAAGTTAAAATAATTCAATTTTAAATCAATACTAAATATGTTTAAATAACACATAATACTTAAAAGTCATTTTTCTACAAAACGATGTTTGTTTATTTTTTATATTTCAATTTAGAAGTCAATATTATCTTATTTACAAATTTCATTAAATTGAATAGAGATTAAATTTAATTATAAGAAAAACATTGGTGTAAAATTTTTTACCATATAAAATACAAATTAGCTAGTTAAATATTAGTAACATTGTGTAAAAGTAAAACTATAGAATATAATTATGTAATGGTAAAAACATATATCATGTTTAAAAAATGTGTGGAAAGAATTTATTGTGCCTTTATTGATCCAAATATAACCCAAATTATATTATTTAAAATATTTGGATTAATTAACCATGTAATTGTGTAATGTTTTGATGGAAGTGTAAGAGGTATTCCCAAAACATGTATTTTCTTTAGTTAAAAAATGGGATCACTTCCGCCACTCCATGGTTATACTCACCATTAGTATTTCCATTAAACCTCTACCAAAAATAACTCCTATATAAGTCCTTTTATCATCTATAATAAAATGTTATTTGTATGTTATATTAAGGCTTCACTTCAAAGGAAATCTCGAAGATAATTCGTTTTCTTCAACATAAGTATTACCTTTATTGATACTTTTTCTCCTTAATATTTATCGAACAAATATTTTTTATGAAAAAATATTAATAAATTAGTATAAATATTATACTATCATTTTACAATATTCATATAATAAAAAATATCTATTCCCATATATCTTATAAAAAAACAAAAGCATCGAAGGGGCATTGGGTGTACTACAACCTCCATAAAGCAACGTCTTCCAATTTTTATCACTAGAATTCATAGGTGAAAAAATAATAAAATGATTTAATTAATAAAATATATATAATATAAATATTATTCTTAAAATTAAAATTATTTTTTACCTTCCTTCCAACACATTCGTTGATGAATTAAAAGTGTAATCATTCATACATGTGATCTATCACCTTTATAAGAAATGTGTTACATTTATTATCACTTCCCTAACATAGTTAGAGTCAAATATATATTAAATATATTAAAAATATATCCATAAAGTTATTAATATTATAGTTTTGATGAAATATTTTAAAATTATTTTGATCACGATCGACATACATAAGGTGTTACAAGAAAATTGGCCAACAAACCTCAAGTAAATAATATAGACAAGAACACTATATTATAAATAATAACATATATGAGCTAAAGGGCCTTCTCAAATGATATATAAATGAATAATTGTTTTGTATATTTATATATAATATACATAATTTTAATTTTTAGGATGCTAAGTATATGTACCTATTTCAATCGGACACAATGTTCGGGTTTCTTTTATCATTACTCTTAATTGATACATTTTTTATGGTTATGCACGAAATTACTATTTATATCATGTATGTAAAACATTATAAATTATTTTATAATACACCATGATTTAAAAAATAGATTTTTAAAAATCATATGATATTTAGGGTTCCAATGACGGTTTATTCCAAAATTACTAATGTTTTAAGGGTTCGGTCTAAATAACCCTTTATTGAGGCATGATATGATATTATGAAAAAATCATAATTTTTATGGATTATTTAAACCAACCTTATAATATCATATCATAAAACATTATACAACATGGAAAATCAATTTCCATTCATTCTCTTCTATGATACAAACAATGATTGATGTCTTCCATAAAATATAAGTGTATTTTATAACTCATTTTGGTTTCTTGATTTATAAAATTTTTCCATGACTTCAATCCTTAATTTCAAATGGTACACCCTAATTATATTTTGTGAGATCAATTTGATTAAAATATTCTTTACCAGGGAGTTATAATCACTGTAGAAAATGAAACTATGTTAAGAATAATTTTCATCCATTTAAATGATGATTTTCCCATATTATCCATTATTTACCATCCCACCAATGTTCTTATTTTTATATTGAAGAGTAAATATATATTTATTTGCAGTGAAATTTTTTTTTCCTTCTCCTATTTTCAAAATAAGTTTTTATTATATATTACATGTGGGTTTTTCAAAACAATTGTTTTAAAATTTTATAATGGATCTTCCAGACATCCTTTATTACAAGTAGGTTTCACATCATGTTTCATTTTATCACTTTTTTGAAAATATATTATCATTTACCTATTATAAATTTATATATATTTACATATAATATATAACTAGTTAAATATTGGTAAACGTTTTTGGGGGTAATACTAGTTTTTAGATCTCTTTTAATTTCTCACAATTACATAAACCCAATTTGAGGGAAGACTTCTATTTCGGGTCTCATGTTAATAATCTCCCTCACATAATGTTATTAAAAAAATTATTATATTATATAAAATATCATGAATTTTTCAGGAAACAACTTGGTTCAATTCTATTTTTTTTTAAAAAAATAGCTCTTTCCTTCTTGAAAAATTTCTTTACATATTTTACAAAGACTCACCGAAGTGGTAAATTTTTTCGTTCCTTTTAAAAGATCATTATCAGGAAATCTATATATTTTAACTCAATTAAAAATATATTAATATAATTTCTGAATATAAATATATAATTATTTAATTACTTCTCTTGGGAATCCTTAAAATTTATTCATCAATTAATACATAAATTATAATTATGAAACTAATTTCCTTCTAATGGGTTTATTCATGATTATGATTTAAATATAGATTATTTTAATCATGTTTTTTTATTTACTTGATTTCTGGTTCTACAAGTATATATATATATATATATAACTCACTGGTAATTTCTTTATATATCATTAGTTATTATGTAAGTTATTAGGGTGTGATCATAATGCACCATGCAAGTATTTCCACTATATGATGATGGTATTTAGTATGAACAGTGAATTATGTTTATGAAATGATGTTAAATATTATTAAAAAAATTTAAGATTCTATGAACGTAATATATCATTTAAATATTCAATGTTTCTATGCTTATAGTTATCATCATTTGGATATAATTTTATTCTTTTTGACACTCATTTCCATCTTTATTTCCGCAATTACTCACTTTTTGGGATTACTAGCTCACCATATACCTTATATAATATCTATAGGATATTATATGTAGTTTTAGAGGATCAATGGGGTTAGAATCTATATTTGGAGTTTCAAATTAATATTATTTTTTCGATTTGTGATAATTTATTTTTTTCTATTCTTCCAATGACACCAGACCTGTAGATCATTGGCCATTATTATTAGAAAAATATTTTTCAAAGCCTGAAAAACTATTTTTAAGTATTGGTTCACTATATTTGTTATCAGAGTAATTTTTAGTTATATTGGTGATTAACATTATTGAAAATTTATGATAACCCTAGGGAAAATTCTATGGGAAGGTTCTATGTGTATAATAACATCATAAAATTTTGTTAATATATATATATATTGTGTGGTTATTATAGAAATAAATCAATGTCTGGATACTAAATGTAGATTTTGGATCTAAAACATTTATAAATATTGGTAATCACCCTAAAAATGTACTATTGGGTATTAACTCAATCTTCTATTGGAAAATAAAAAGTGGACAATCTGCAAACATGTTTTGAAAAAACCAAGAGTTATTATTAGGTTTACTATACTCAAATTACCAACCACTATTGGGGATTTATTTTGTTTTTACATAATGGGAAATCGTTAACAAGTATAATATCATCCAAATTAAAGTAACCTTGGAAAAATAAGTATTGATATAGGTTGAACTACTTAAATTGTGGGATAAATGAAAAATAAAAAATATAACTTTTTAAGGTTTGAAACCTTTTATAATATTCATTATTATATTATACATATAATGTTAACTTTTACTCATTGATGTTATCCCATTCAGTTTTAGTGATGGATGGAACCAGAAAGAACATACATAACCCTATGTATGATGAAAAATGAATGTATTAACTAAATTATAATCCAATTAAATTAGGGGATGCAATGAGAAATATGGATATCATTACCAACCAACTATCATCATAAATTATTAATAATATAACCACATATGGAAAACTATGTGAACCAAATAAGAGAAATATGAATCCAATGAAAATTCATGCAATAATGATGATGAATAAAATGACTCAGTTTATTACATGTCAAAAATATGGGGAGAATAAACCATTAAATTGTACCAATGGGAATATAAAATGATTTACATATTAAATAGGGGGTCATAAATAATCTAACTACTCTTGGAATATTAATTGGACGATTTGTACGATGGGAGTGGAAAGCTTACATTCAGAACCACCCCTAACAATCTAATTCATTAAGGGTAAAAAATGTGGGCATTATCTGAAACAATGACATATTGTAAAGGATAATTAGGATGAAATGAATTAACAACATCCAAGTAAAAGGAAACAAGATACATTATTTTAAATACAAACTAGAAAAGTGAGTTATGAAAATGATGTGGAGTGAGGAACAAAAACAATCCACTCAATAAATTTGAGTATTATCTTTCAATCTTTCTCAACCCCCTGTATTATACCTAAAATTATATTTATGAACATAAAATCTTTAACTAAATTTATATATATTGACTTATTAATTAAAAATTATTATAGAATGATTATAGTAAACCATGTTTATGTTTTTGGGAAAGTGTATAATGAAATTCATATTATCCTTCTTTGATAATTTTAATGTGACTTTTAAAATGGATTAGTTCTCCCCACTTAGAGGGAAAAATTATTTGAAATAAGGGGAATAAATTTTATATCAAACTATGATAGTCTATTAAAAGATGATTATCAATAACCTTTATACTCAAATTATAAAACGAGCATCTTGATACTGAATAATGATTAAGTGTTGGATCAAATGTTTGGAGAAAACTCGATATTTTGGATATTATAATTATAACGAAGAATGTATTTTTCCTAAATTTCTATGGATGATATAACCTGCTAAATTAAATTATAAGTCACTGTATAGACACCCATAGGTATATTTGTTAGTAAGTAATAATTTAAAGTTTTAGGATTTAATTTAATTAAAGGGGGGAGTGTTGTGACCTTAGTTTTTGGACATGTCATCATCATCATCATCATTATAAAATTTTGTTGAAAATTTTAATGAATTTTTCTTATTATTTTAAAAGGACTAAAACATGGTTAAAAAATAATCCATACAATATTTCATGAAAACTATGTACACATTATTCATTCTAAAGTGATAAATTACAATAGAAGCATATAAAACATTGTACTGTACACAATGGATTATTGACCATGATATATGTTGAACGTATATGAGAATATCTAATGAAACAAGGTACAATAGATAAAATTGAATAAAAATATTCATGTTTAGAAAATAGCAGGGATCAATATCAACCTTGATGATCACCAATAGCCAACAAAACCAGTAATGAAAAAAATAATCATGAAAATATAAATTGTTATGAAAAAATTAAAAAATAACAGTGCCTTGAAATTTTAGAGTTGAATAATGAAATGATTTAGTAAGTCTATATATATGAATGAAACATGGGAAATGTAAATATGGAAATTGAGAATATTCTCATTTTAATTATGGTCATTAGTCATCACTGTAAATATTCCCATTATGATTATGGACATTAATAATATATCATTTAGGTTTATAGAAGCCACATATTGGTAAGAAATAAATTTAACATAATATAACTCATAATGGAATAATGATATTATATTAAAATATTATATATATATATATATATTCCTTTGGTAAAAATATTATTTATATCAAAACATCTAATATAAAATTTAAAAAAAAAATCAATATCAATGGAGTAGAAAAAATATAATGTTATAATATAAATAATTAAATAATTGTATTTTTCAGAAAATATTCAAAATAAACGTAATATTTATTTTCAAATAATTGTTTTATTTAGTCGTTAAGTTTTTTTCCTAAAAAATTTAATTTATACCTTAAAATAGTATTATATATGAACTAGTATATTAACATTAATTTAGTTATAAATCACTATGAAATAACATTAAGAACACATAATGCATAAAAACAACATTTTCTAATTGAAGAGGTTTTATTAATAATTTTATATTATTTTTTTAAAAATATAATCATATAAAATTTATATTTTTTATAATATAATATTCATTTCTATATTTATTATGTCAATATTTCCAAAATATGGTTTTTGGGAATTTTTTTAAAAAATAGTTTTACTTAAACATTACAAATACAGACTTTAAAAAACCATATCTTTTACAACAAATTTTTGAAATAAATTTTTAAGAAGAAAACATTATATAAAAATATTTAATTTGTTATAAAGTTTTTTTATAAAGAGTATGTTTATTTTACATGTCACATTATTATTATTTGATGAACTTAAGTAATATTTCATCTTAAAAATTTTGTTATTTTTCCCATATATTAGACAATTGATTATGTATCTATTAAAAATTTCAAATAATTCATATTTGATGAAAGCATGTTAATATTAGATAACAATTTAAATTTATATTTTAAGTATAGAGATAAAATTAGAAATATTAGTGTTAATTAACATGATAATATTAAAAATTATTTTTAAAAATAAATGATTTATTAATATAGTGTAATTGTATTATTTTACCTATAAAAATGATATAATTTGAATAATTATAGTAATATAGTTTTAAACCAATATATAAGTATATTAGTATTCATTCAGATGGTAATTACTACTAAATAATATTAAAGACCATATAATGTATACATTTTATTTTTTTAAATCAACTATTTTATATTATATATTTTAATTTAGAAGATTACTTTCTCATATAAATAAGTTATAAAAGATGATAAAGATATTAAATTATGGTTTTAAAATGAAATTTTTTCAATAGTGGAAGTGTTACAAAACACAAATTATTTAGTTAATTTTTTAGTAAGTATAAATATAAAAGAGTAAAACGAAAATACATAACGTTGTGAAACAATTAATATGTTTAAAAAATGCGTTTAAATACATTATTAAGTATTTTTCAACATACATAAACTAAAAATTCAAGGTTTTGAAACCATTGGGTCCATTGACAATGTAAATTTTTAGTTTTTTCATGGACATGAACAAGGCAGTCATAAAACTTCCCCTTTCTTCACATATTAAATGTGGTTACTTACACCCCTCTATAATAAAACATCCCATTTTAATTTACTAAAAACAATGCCAAAATTGTCTCCACAATAATTTATTTTTAATTAATAATTTGATGAACACTATAATTTAGTTTAATTCCATCACTTCCAAGTAATTATCTATGGGATGATCATGTCTCCAATGTGAGTATTTTTTTTCTTTATAACTATTTGCCTTTAATATTTTTGATACTAGTATCTTATATAAAAAATATAATAATTACTTATATATCATTATTTTACTATTATCTGATTATATTAATATAATAACCCTTATTTATTCCGCTATATCTATTACGAAAAACAAAATCAGTGTTATTTTATTGCACGAACCACTGCCTTGATAAAACAACATCTTAGTTTTTTCATCATCACCATTCATGGAAGGGAAAATGATGTAAAGGATGAATAAATATGATATTTATTTTTTAAATATTATTCATTAAAATCAAATTATTGTTTTTATTATTTCATTCTAATTACATATAAATAGAAAAATTAATCGCACATATGTTCGAACTACCACATCCATGAGCAGTGGATATCGTTTTTCATCAAGACCAATCAGAAATAGATTTAAAAATATATTTAATACATAAAATTTATGTCCATAATAATATTATTTTTCAATATATTATGAAACCATTTTACAATGATTTCATCCATGGTCAACATATATAAGTAGTGATGACAAAATTGACTGAACCACATCGAGTAACTAACACATGTAAGAAAACTATATACTTAATAAGTACCATATGATTCTTAAATCTTCATATGATTTTAAATATAGATGAATAATGTTCTTGGTTATATATGTAATAAAATTAATTTAATTTTTCATAATGATAGGTGAATGTGTGAGAATGTTTTCCAACATAAGGTAACAGTTCCCAGCTCAATTACTGTTCATTAATACAAATTTTAATGTTATAAACCAATTTATTATTTATATGGATTATATAATACCTAGGAAAATATCTTCTAATATTCATATATTTTATACATAACAGTTAAAATAATATATGAATTTCATGTTTCCTATGAATTTTGATTAAAAATTTATTTAATTTATAAGGTTTTTTTCTCAACCCCACATTATTAAGGCGTACTTTGATATTATGAACCAATATTAATTTTTTATGGTGAATATATTAAGAATAACAATTATATGATCATAATAAATTTTTCAACTTGTAAATTTTATTTCCATTCATGTTATTATTTATTGTCGGGTAAGAGTGATGTCATACATAATATATAAGTCTCTTTTGTAACTAAATATGATTTCATGGGTAATATTGTTTACCATATAGTTTTATAGTTCATTTCATATGTTATTCCAATTTTTATATTTGGAGTTAAATTTCATTAATTTTTTTTATTGGTGATTATTAAACATGTTTGAAAATGATAGTATGTTATGATTAATTCACATGACTTAAAAAGATGATTTCATCTCCATGTCCACAATCTGACATCCCACCATTGGTAACCTTTTTAATTAGTGACTAATTATGTGGTAATATAATTCGATATTTTTATTTACCTTCTCATATTTTCAAAATAAATTTTATTTTCATTTCTATGATGTGATATGTTAAATGATGGTGTTTTAAAACATAGTAACAGATCTTACAGACATCCTTCATGAATTTCCAGTTACCTATTTTATTTATTTTTATACTCTTTATGGAATGTTATTATAATATAAATATTATATTTTTTTATATATTTACAATACATATATACCTAGTGAAAAATTGTTTTTATTACTAGGGTTATATTCATTTGTAGTTCCCTTTTAGACTCCAACTTTTATGTTAAACCAGTTTAAGGGAACATTCTTACATCATATCTCGTGATAAGTATAGCCAAATTCAAATGTTTTAAACCATTAATAGATTCTAAAATACCTATTATTTTATTTATAACACTCTTTTCTCAAATATGGTTTAATGGAAAATAATAATGTTTTTACTTATATAATACATCAAAAACATATTTAATTAATCCTCACCCAAATGGTATATTTTTATTATCTACTATCGTAGACCCATATCATGAAATCTCTATATCAGAACACAATAATCAAGAAATATGATTCATTTTTTCACTATTAAAAATGAAAATTATATAGTTCCATCTTCTCTTGGTAATCATTGTGATTAAGCCATCGATTATTCCTTGAATGATAAATATAGAACCCACTATATTTTCATGTGTTTGATCATGATTATGATTTATATATGGTTTATTTTTCACATGTTGCACACATGTTTGAAATTCATTTATGTGATTGTTGGACCTATAATTTTACATATTTATAATTAATTGTTAATGATTTATATCTCATGATATTTTATGTAATGGAATAAGAAGTGAACCTAATCCCCCATGGATCTTTTTTCATTAGATGATGATGGTCTTTGGTACGACCCAAGAATTATGTTTATTATATTGTGTTTTATATTAATTCTACATGTTAATAATTCCTTGATCATATGATATATTTTTTTGTTATATGTTTTTATGATTAATATTATCCTCTTCTTGATATCATGTAATGACTTTGGACTCTAATGTTATGATTTATTTCCAAGTTTAAAACATCAGTGGCATATTTATCTATCTCTTTTCCTAATGTATTTAACTCGAATAAGAGATGACATTTTAGAAAATATTTTGGTGTTAGGGTTACTATGTGGAGTTTTAATGAATTATAATATTTGTTAAGACAATTTATTTTTATATATAATATTCTGACGAAACTATACACATAGATCTATCAAATGTATTATTGGGAAACTATGTTATAAATCCTGAAATAAAATATGAATATATCCTAGGTCACTATTATATTTCCCCTAAAATGGAATTTTTTTTATTTAATATACTATATCCAATTCAGTTATCCAATGATAATATTTTTATGAATTTTTAATCATTAAAAAAATAATATTTTAACAAAAAATAGGATTAAAATCATTTTTTGGAATATTCAAATATTATTTTTAAAATATAAATAATCTAATGAAATTAAAATATGAAATCTAAAAACATAATTAATAAAATATATTTTTCTATTAAAATATTGGAACACCATTAATTACAAAAAAATATTAATTCATTCTATTTTAAAATCATTTACGTTAATTTTATACTACGTGAAAAGGACTGTGTATTAATTAAATTTGAATTTAATGTAAATATTCTATAACTAAAAAAGAAAAAAATTGAAATGGTAAAAAATTCAATTTTTTTAAAATACATATTTATAACTCAACATCAAATCTTTTTATACCAACGAAAAAATATTAGACATATTATAACATATAGAGTAACATTTTCAATTTATTTTTTAGATAAAATAATATTGTTGTGATTATGAAAGTAAAATTGTAATAAATTCTAAAATATTCCAAATTTTGGATGATTATGTTTGAAAACCACTCATCTAATGCAATAATGGAATTATTTTGGTGATTTCATTATCATATAATAGTGTTTTAACTATCTATTACTTGTCTTACCCTTACCTTGGTGACAACATTTTTATAAAGCCCACTATTCATAATGAACAAAAACGAAATGGACCTCATTACCAATTATGGAAATTTTAATCCTAAATATAGAATATTTTTTATAAAATTTAATCCTTATATGTGAGTAAAAATACTTTTAAAATAATAGATAAACCTATGAAAAATTTTCTTCTAGAAAATTTCATTTTCTGTGTAAAATGTCTCTCATATCAGAATAAAACATAATGATGATTTTAGTGAAATTTATTCAATTTTTTTAATCAATTTGATCAAATATAATATTAAAATAAAATCAAAATAAAATGGTATGTTCTGAATACTAGAATGGAAAATAATTTTTTTTATGAAATCAATAATTTTTTATTATCCACCAAAAATTGTTCATTTAAATAAATATAAATATTTAATGTTATGGTAATTTTAATATGATGATATTGAAAATGGTATCATATTAAAAAAATAATTTTTTTTTATAATTTAATTATAATATTCCCTGAAAATGGTAATATTTTTCATGAAAACATATCTGTGAAGCATAAAATGAATTTACTAAAAAAATAGTTCCTATTACCAATTAATCAATCCAGAAATTTTTATTAAGTAGTAAATACATATATAAATGATAATTTATCAATAATATTATAAATAAAAAATTCTATAGAAATTATGTAATTGTATATTTAAATATTAATATTTTTATGGCTTTAAGTTTTGGTGTTGTGTGCCTTGTACGCTATCGAACAAAGTCTACTTTTAAAATCATGGTGTATTATCTTCTACCAAATTAAATAAATTTCATCATAAAATATATTTTTCCCAATAATAACCGTTATAAAAAACAATTTAAAATCAAATTTATTATCATCCAAAGGAATTAATAAACACTAATAGTTTTGGTATCCATTTAGTAGTGTTTATTAATTATTTTACAATATAGACTTTGAAAATAAGGAATCAAACCTACTTGATTTTCTTTCATTGTGTAAAATAAATTTCATTATGTAGTTTCATGATTGAATCATTATTATGCATAATGAATAAACTTTTAATAGATAGTATAATATAGGGAGGGAAATAATGATTACCCTCTAACTGTAATAAATCCAAAAAATTTAGCACAAGGTATGATAATACCCATAATTAAACAACATTAACATGAATATATATATATATTAAACTCCAAAATTTACACAATAACGCATAATGATCAACTTATATGATTGAATAATTAAATAACCACATATCCAAATTATCATATAATATTATTATTTATATACTAGTGAAATGATGCATAATATGTGTAAGTTTAAATTATTATAAATGGTATAAATAAGAATTTAAAATTGAATGTTATTAGTTTTCTTAAGATTATCATATGGGCATGATAATTTAATAATAGTGCATGATCATAACATATGAGTAATCATACCTTAAAATATAATCATTTGAAATCTCACATGGTATATATATTTAAAAAATGATAGAGTCATAATTGTAAATAATTCTGATCCATGTTATGTTAATATTGATGTGTGGAATAATTAAAAATGAATATAAAGAAAAGAGAAATGATATTAGTATCTCATGACTTTATCTTCATCAACTATTTTCACTTATGTAAGAAATAAGTGTAGTTGAGTTAAATCCATAAGATAAACCACCCTAGTTAAATCCCTCATTATTTACCTCAACGATAAGGATCTTTACCCAATATATTTATGAGACAAATAAGGCTCACCATTATTTTTGGATTATTTGCCTCACCCATCATCATTAGCTATATAGGGACCACGCATTATCATAAATAATTTCCATGTACTGTATAAGAATATAACACAATGAATATTTAACATTCATCATAAATCCAACAATAAGTCATATTACATTTTATGTTTATTTCTCTATGGAAAAGAAATGATTTTCATTATAGTATATTTAAAACAATAACCATAATCCATCCTAATAACGAAGATAGATGGTATAATAAGATCAAATTCCATGTGAACCATATGAATCATTAATGAATTTTTACATCGATGAGATACTAATAAAATAAAATTTAAAAAATTTAATTGAATAATTTGGAAAATAAAATTCTCTTTCAGTACCTTTTAAAACTAAAAATTCACATTTTTTATAAAATTATTTTATATGAAAATAATAAAGGAATTTTGTAGCATACAATTAAAAGAAAATAATATTTATGTTTTTTGTAATAGGAGGCCATGTTATATTTAGTAAAACTACATTTATTTTATAATATAGTATAGATAGTCAAAATATGTAAGGCATGGATATATAAAAATTACATTTAAACCCTTTTATAAGAATTATTTTATAGTTAAAATTTATTATTAAAAAAATACTTGAGTATAGTAAAAAAATTATTCAAATAATTTTTGAAAACATGGATATGAATAAAAAAATATTCCAATCCAAAATGGGAAATAATGTTTTTTTAATAATTTATTCTGATATTCCTAAGTACCAACACAAGGAAAATGATATAAAATATTTTAAAGCTAAAAAATTACTATAGGAAATGAAAAATTATTTTGTTTTGGAATATATGGGAAAACATTTCTTCCAAATAAACTTTTTACATAAATAACACCAGAATAAAATAATATTGTATCCTAAAAAAATATCACATTGGTAACATAAATATAAAAATCCACTAGATGTAGGAATGTGAGATAGACTTTTAAATCCAATACATTTCATAATGTAATATGTTATAATTGATTCATGGGGTAGTAAAGGAACCATATAATGAAATCATGGTGTATGACATAGAACAAATCTTAGGAAAATGACATTGTGGAAAATAAGTACATTGTAAAGGGTATAACATTTAAAGTGATAATTAATTTATAATGTGATCAGGAGAACATTTTTAAATGAAACAAAATGTGGAAATACAACTAAAAACAATTTATTGATTAAATTAACTCATAATAGTGGGAAAAAATTAATAATGATGTTTTTTTCCCAATAAATTTAAATTAAGTTAATAAACACCATATATCAAGTTTTGGATGACAATGTGTATTCATTAAGTCCTGTATATTAAAATTTTATTATTTTTTCACATATTTGGTAACATTTTATTGGATTATTCTCTTATCGTTAAACCATTTATTTCAAATAATTATTTTATTACTTAATGGGTTAAGTTTTTATCTAGTGTTTTCGAGGACGCTCGGTTGATAATAGAAAAATGACTTTGGTAGGTTGAATGTGGTCAAATGTGAAATAATTCAACCATCTCAAGAATGAAATTAAAGAAATAATAAAAAAATTAAATGTAAAATTCAATTTTATATCAATCCATGAAAATTATAATTTAAAAAATCACATAACTTCGTGGATGTGTTAATCCACATATACACATGAATGTTATTATAATTTTCCAATATATGGAAGGATAAGAAAAAAATAGAATATATTATATTTAAATAATAGTAATTATGTATATAATTTCCTATTTTTAGATTTAATCCATCATTATTTTCAACCACGAGGGTCGATATTAGAGAACGAAACACCTCTATTCCTAGAGGTGGTAGCCCATACTTACCTAAAACTAGTGTTTTCTTTCCCCAATTGATTAGAAAATGAGATGAAAAATATTATTCTATTAACATAATAAAATATATGTATATGTATGATAATAAAGATTTTATTTTGAAATTGTTATGATATATTTTAATGTGGTAAAATAATAAATAAATTTAAAATATCAGTTAGGGAGATTATATACTCTTTAAAGAAACTCCTTTAGATCTCCACATAAGGACCCTAGAGATGGTCCAGTAAGAATAAAAACTCAAATATTATTTATATAAAGATGTAAATGATAGTTTGTAGGGTTTTCTCAAGATATTTGGAGCATGAATTGGGAGTAAGAGAGTAAGGATGATGTCCTTATATAAGAGAGTGGAGGGGTACTCTAGGAAATACACAAAGTATCAAATTAATATAAACATATTTTCATGTTCAAGTGGAAAAAAATGATATATTGACAATATTGGTTATATATATGAAAAATTATTATTATCCAATAAAATTTATAAATTTTAAGTTTATTTTTAAACCCTTATATCTTATTTTTAACCTCCTACTAACCCTTTTAATGATTACCACAGTAAAAATCTATCACATTATGGGTAAATAAAGTCACTATAAAAGGAAAAGTGACCCATAAATGTGATAAAGTTCAAAATATCAACTATATACCATTCAAATTAAAAATATAATATTTTAATGAATTTTAAATTATTTATTAAAATATTATTTAACATAAAATACCATTAGAGTCATTTTCATGTCTATTTACATAATTTGAAAAAAAAATTATGAAGATATTAATATAATTTGAATATAACCATTAAAACATCAATAATAAATTATATATGAATATAATATTATTATAATAACATAAATTATTTAAAAAATATTACAATTACAATTTTTAAAACCATTTACTTGATTTTTCAATTTCATGAACAATCGTTGTGTTGACGTTGCATAATAATTTAAGGTAATTATTCAATAAATAAAAATTATAAATAAATTACCATGATAAATATAATTTATTCATATTTAAAATAACTATTTATAATAGAACATATCCATTTTATATTCAAATAGATAGTATTACATATTTTAAAACCAAGAGTGCTGCATTTTATATTTATTATTTACTTAAAATAATATTATGGTCATTAATGATTGATATTTGAAATAAATTGACATATTTCCAAATTTTGGTTGATTATAAAAAAATCTCATTAATTGAAATAAATAATGGGTTCTGGGTGATTTTAATGACTTATCACATGGTTTTATTATTTCTCTACCTATTTTTCCCTTACCATGGTGAAAACAAATAAACAAACACTACAATTCATAATGACTTAAAATAAAAGGGGAATATTTAACTAATTTGTATGATAATTAAAAATATGGTATCCATTTTATTAAATTAAATCCCTTAAATTTTGATAATTTTCATTTAAAATAAACCATATTGACATGATAAAAAATGATTTTCAAGAAAAATTTAATTTTATGTGTAAAAAAAGTTTTTAGAACAAAAATAAGGATAATGTCAATGAAAATGAAATATATGGGATTATTTTTTAATTAAAAAATATTATTTAAAAAAAAATTAAAACCGAATGAAACTATGTACATACTTGAATGGAAAATGATGTTAAAAATTCACTATTTTTCACTATTCCTTCAAAAATTATTTTTTTATTGAAATATAAAAAAAATTTCTTATAGAAATATATTTATCATAATCTATAAAATTATACCATTTTTATAAAAATAAATTTATAATCAAGGGAAAAATATTTAAAATATTCTCATAAGTAACAAATAAAAATAATTTTTAAAGAAACCATATTTTTGAAGCATAAAATAACATTACTAAAATTTGAGTTCTTATTTCCCAGTAATGAATGAGTAAATTTGTATTGAGTTGGAAAATTATATATATATATATATATATCATAATATGTTTATAAATTATCATAAAATCCAATTCAGTGATTAGGTTATAATAATCATATTTAAATAATAATATTTCATGGGTGTTAAAGCTTTATGTGGTTTGTCGTGTAATATATCAAACTTATCATTCTTTAAAATTCATGGTTTATTACATTATGTTCAATGGAATATTATTAGAAAATATGAAATTATATTCCAGTACCGTTGATTGACATATCCTTTGGAAGCATACAAAAAATTATTATGGATCTTTGGGGATTCAGCTTATTTTTAGAAAAAATAATCATATTTTTTACAATATAATTCTACTGAATAAGTTTTTTTATATAATAATTTAGTAGTGATTAATATTTTATGAAGATAAATTTTAGTTTATTCCCAGAATAATACCTTATCAACTATGAATGATTTATGGGTTTAAAATATGGTCTTGTAAATTTTGTACTGGTTTATGGTTAATTATTTAATGAATGTTTTATGTTGTTTTTTTATTTGTTTGGTATTGAAAAATTAATTATAAAGGTTTATTAATATTAAGTATTATATTAACTTGTGAAAACCATTATGATCTTATTAAATATTTTGGGAAATTTTGAATTACATGTTAAACATTTGTGGACCATGTGATTAGTTAAATATTACTTTTAGTGCTTAATGAATGAAAAATTCTAAAATTAGTATATGAGATGAAGCATGGATGAAACAATATTCAAAAAAATTACAAATTTTTCTATTGTGAATATTTATTGGAATGAAATCATTTATATTATCTCTCTTTCTATATACTTTGGGTAAAACCATTCCTTTAATCAAGAAAGCGGTATATAAATCGATCAACTATCATGGAATACATTTAAGAACTCATTAAAAGTTAATAGTCTCATAAATATATACATTAAATATATTTTAAAAGTAATATATATAGATATTGATTAAATGTTTTTTATTTATAGTTTTTTATTTTTATATTCTACTCCTTGGATTTGATTATAAATATGATTCAAAACACTTATGTCAGACTGAAGATAAAAATATGAGGTTGAAACTTATTTCAGGGGGTAGAATGTGACACCATATTATTTTAGAATTTATATTCGATAAATAATACTATTTTTTAATAAATCAAAATTTATTTTTATTCATCGTATAAAAGTTATATTATAGTGATTTTTTGGAAATTTTATGAAAATATTGATTTTGAGTGAATATTGGAAAATATAGCCCGTAACAAAACTATCATATATTTTATTTTAATAAATTAATGTAAATGATCCACTCTATGAATGATTATTATTTAAAGTAAAGTAATAGAACTTTTATTTTAAATAATTTAATGAATTTCATTGTCATATATATGAGAATTTTATTATGGTATAAGTCCATTTTTTATTCTCAAAAATTCATTTAAAAAAACACTATTCATTTATTTTTGAGAAATTAAATTAAAATTAACTTCTTCAATTTATAAAAATATAATATTGAAAATTTTATTTCATATTTAGAATGATTATGATCAAATTTTTAAATAGTTTTATTTCATTTTTGCTCTAAAATAATAGTAACCATGATAAAACTATCACCATTAAAAAGGGTAAAAAATGACAAATAAGATTATAAATAAGTGTTATATTCAAAAATTTCATCCTAATTCTTGTTTAATAAATGTATTTTTACTTATATCACCCAAGATTAAAAATTATTTTATTTATTCATTTTTCACATGAAAAATGAAATTATAGAACTGAAAAGTTACGAAAAATTACATGTGTGGTAGTACCATCACGTATAAAAGGAATTTGTCTCTACTATCCTACTCACAAATAATTGTTACAATTATCTTGACCAATACCTACCAAAATACCCTCCCCTAATTTAGAGTCTCTATTGTCACCTAAATATCAATCTATAAGGCTTATGGTCTGAGTAGAAATATAATTTCCAAATATGATGTATAAAACAAAATCGAGTTAATAAATTTTATTTATTTATATAAATCCTTTATACATATTATAATAATGGTGATATAATAAAAAATTTATATATAATATACTTAAATTTGATTATATTTATCTCCTAAATTTTTTTAAATTTCCTTCCGAACCTCAAGAAATCAGATTCATCGCCCATGTATATATAGACTACAATCTACATAGAATTATACTATTAATTATTCATCACAGCATCATATATCTAGTTAACATTATGAATTAAATAAAAATATATTATATTTATGAGATTATTATGATTATATAATTATATGATATTAAATTACATCGTACCCTTACATCATTGGAAAATGAATTGATCACTTGTGTGTATGTGTTGACTACCATATCCACAAAGCATTGTGATTCCATTTTCAATGCTTCCACCAATTGATGGTAATTTTTATTTAAATAATAACTAAATAATATTTTTTAACATATTTATAATTATTTAAATGTAAATTATTATTTAATTTGTTTCTTTACCACTCTTTAGTAAGATGAAATATCGATTACGCGTATATAGAGACTACAATCTCAATTAAATGATGTGCTTAATTTTTCATGAACACCTTACATGGATATCATAGAAATTATATATCATATATAAAAATGAAAAAAAAATAAAATGTTTAATATTATTAAGATGATGTATTAATAAACCTTGTGACCTTGTTCAATTTTTTTGATACCATATTTGTCACTTATATGACCTTCAAAAAAATCTTGAAATATTTTCAAATCCAGGTGCTGATATGATATTCGATTCTAAGACCTATTGTTCACAAAAATATATATTATAACATATTAATATATTGAATAATAATTGAATAAATATTTTCAAAAAAAGGGATAACTTATAAAAATATTCCCAGATAGAAAATGTGAGATTATGGTTGAATCCAAAATGTGAGTTTTATCCTTGGTGCGACCTAATGTTTGTCGGGGGCATTCAGATATAGAAACCACTAGAGAGTTCATTTAAATTGAATTAACTGATTAATTAAATTATAAATTTTAAATGAAATAATTTTAAATCCTCTATAAATAATATGTTATGGAGTATTTCCAATCTTATCCATATAACCATGGGATCTGTTAGAGGAGAGTTGCAACACCTGTCATTCGAGAATCATGGTCAGACGACAACAATCAATTAGATCAAGGAAATTCAAATTACGGTGAAGATAACATGTATTCCTCTTTCATTTTATAGAATCATATTCATCATAAAATGATCTAATATTGAATTTGGACTCCCCATATGTGAATTTAATCCTTTGTGATAAAATGTTTTAGCATGATCAATTTCTATCATTTGATCGACACTCATTTGGCCCTTCATATATTCCCATGAATCAAATTTAATTTATCATTTTGGTTAATAACCATTGTTCCATGTTTCTCACCTTGGATATTCCTAATTTTAATCCATTTTCTATAAGCACCTATGAAATGATTGTTTTACCCTTTTTTATGATTTTCTCCCACCATTTTCACATTCTTTATTGATAGACCATGGGGTAATGATTCCAATAATTTTGGGTGGGAACAAGCTCGATAAGACCATTGAATAAATTGATGATTCATATGTGTATAGCGGATCAATGATTTGAGGATGGATCAGGGGTATCAGAGGATTCAAGTGAATATACTAGAATGTAGATATATGTATAGAACTAGGAGTTTTGACAGATGAAGGGTGCATGAGGGACCAAATAATGAATGGTATATCAGATTTCTGACCACCAGATGGACGAAAAAATAGATATGGGAGGATCAAAATGATCCATGATAGTTAATCAATGGTAGTTTTAGTGGAGGAGGGATATTTGGATCACATATAATGGATCTATATTTCATTGAAAACCCCTACTACACACTACTTAGACTTAATAACACACAACTTGTATCCACTTTCTACAAAAAATATGGTTTTAAGGAGAGAAAAATATCACACTCCATATAGGATACCCATAGGATGTGAGACCTAGTTAAAAAAACCAGACATTTACTCTAGGATCACACAAACATGGGAATGAATTGGCATATTCCGTGTAAAGGAAGACAACCAGGGTACCCGTAAATGGCCTAAAGGACAATGGATGAACCACATATGGGAGGAAAAACTTTGTATCAGAGTACAAAAGCACATGAAAGATTACATGGACATGGAAATGAGAATGTGAAGGACCATAAGAGTCTAAGGAATACCTTTTAGTGATTCATGGGAAAAGATCCATTAACATTCCAGAACATGTCCATTCAGTAGGTCGGGACCTCATGCTATGTAGTTCCCCTTACACACTATGTACCATGACCTTTTAGGAAACTTAAACCTCTAATATCTATTTAGTTTGGATATATATTTTTGACAATGAGTATCATCTATTAGGTGTTTTTATATATACTGTGATGGTTTCTTTCAATGTGGATATTTATATATGATGAGTGATGTTCTGAGTGTGAAATTTTAATATGAGGTACATGATGATGATAGTGATCATACATAACCATTAGAGTGAACCCTGTTATTTGAACCTTGAATTGTTCCTCTACCTATATAGTGGAACCCTCCTGTGGAGTCAGGGTTCTGGTAATCTGTCTATATACCTACATATTGGGACCATTCAATTGGAACATGAAATGTTCTCTCTATATATCCACTGGAGATGAACCCTCATGTGGTTTTAGGTTTTTTTATATTGAATGTGATGGTTTCATTCAATGTGGATATTTATATATGATGAGTGATGTTCTGAGTGTGAAACTTAAACCTCTAATATCTCTATAGTTTGGATATATATTTTAGACAATGAGTATCATCTCTTAGGTGTTTTTATATATAATTTGATGGTTTCTTTCAATGTGGATATTTATATATGATGAGTGATGTTCTGAGTGTGAAATTTCAATAGGAGGCACTTGATGACGATAGTGATCATACATAACCATTAGAGTGAACCCTGTTATTAGGACCTAGCATTGTTCCTCTACCTATAGAGTGGAACCCTCCTATGGAGTCAGGGTTCTAGTCATCTATCTATCTACCTACGTATTGGGACCATTCAGTTGGAACCGGAAAAGTTCCCACTACATATCCACTAGAGAGAAACCCTCATATTGTTTTAAGGAATTGGTCCTCTATCATTACAGTGGAACCCCCCTAGTGTGTTAGGACATGATTACTCTACCACTATAGTGGAACCTTCTTGTGATGTCAGGGAATAGCCCTTGCATGACTAGAGTGGTACGGTCCTGTAGTGTCAGGGAATGTGTTTTCTACCATGAGAGTGTAACCTTATTTTGTTTTAGGTAATGATTCCTCTACTTATAAAATATAATCCTATTGTTTGGGAAAGGAAAGATAATTTTCTCTATTTACTTAGTAGAACCCTCCATTGGTTTTATAAATGTGTCCTCTATCTATCTATTGAGTGGAGCCATTATATTGGTATATGACAAGATACTTCAATCAATCTACTAAGTGGAACCCTCCTTCGGTGTTTTGAAATGTGTATTATGTCTATCTACTGAGTGGATCCCATTTTTTGGTATAGGGTATGTGAACTCTAACTAACTACTGAGTGTAACTCTCATGTTGTACCATAGAATGGGTCCACTACATAGTGTTTGTGTCCCCTTGATGATGAAATGCAGTGGTGAGTCATGGATTCAGTCGGAAGTATCATCATAAAAATGCTTGAGATAAAGGGAATCCTTGATGGAACCATGTGAATAATGGGAGAATTTTTTTCTTTTGCTTGGCTATGAGATGGAGATCCCATTTCTCTTTCATTCATGTTTCATTTATGAGAATATACACATGTATGTATCCCTACTATTGTATTTACCTTCTCTTTTACAATGGTTGATCTATCTATTCATATCAAGTATCTTAATGATCTCTAATAATATTTTTCATCATCTTAATGGTTATGTATATAATCACGCCCAATATAAGACTTTACCACATATGTAGAGTCTTATAAAGACAATGGAAAGTTCGCAGGTGATTATAGAGGTGCATAGGTATAACATGGTGCATATGAACATGGATAGTGTTCAGGAATGGAGATCTTGAGTGGGGATATCTCAATAAGCACTTTATTAGTTTTTCTTGGTTGGGACATCTTTCTGGTTGGGTGTGTATTTTCCCCTTTCACTTTTCAATTACACAGTCATAATCTTTTATTCTGATGATGATTTACATGAATGGTTAATTATCTAGATTTTCATCTATTATTATCATTTCTCTAAACTTTGGCATGGAGATGTTTTGGTGTGTGCGTACATGTATAGTAGTAAAATACCTCACATATTAGTATTCCTTCTCATGTTGTCTCCATCCCCAGGAATATGAACTTGGGATTTTGGTAGATGTGGCTCTAACCCCATTGGCTCTGGTCGTGACAAATGTTCCCATATTAATTTTTTATAATTAATTAAATGAAATTAAAATTTTAAAGTAAACCAAGTAAATTTTAAACTAAATTAATAATTTTAGAAAATAAATAAATGGAGAAAGTAAAAGGAATAAAATTAAAATGGTTTTTAAGAAATTTGAAATGTTACATAATTTTGTTATTTAAGATTTATAAAATTGAATGAATTGAGTCAACAAATGAGATAAATTAATAAATGTCTCTATTTACATTCATTGAGACTTATTCCATTTTCACAAAAAGGTTTCTTTAGTGATGTATATGGTCAACCACATAGATGTTTTTTAAAATTCTTGAAATGAAATTCATGTGGTTTGACAATCAATGTAAAATTATATCCTTCAACATCCTTTTGTTTCAAATATAACAAAAGAGGTAAAATATTTTTCATTAAAATGTTTTTATAAAATATTTTAAACTATTTCCCTCAATATTAATGTAATATTAAACTATTTTACCATATAGATACATTGTTTAAAACTCTTATGAACTCTTTTTTCCTCTACTTGTGGTTAATTATGACCTGCTATATAACATTTTCAATTTTCTTTTAAATGTTTTCACAATGTCATTTCTTTTATTGTTGGTTTAGAATCATAGATAAGTTTATATTGGTTCCCAAAGATGATCATTTTTTTATTATTTTAGGAATTTATATATTTGTAGATTTTTTCAAAATAAAAGAATATTTATTCTCATTTTAGGATATAACTGAATTTGTTTTCTGTTATGGGATTAAATGATAAATTTAATATATTTTATAGATAATCAAGAGTTTATGTTAATTTTTTCAAGATATAGTTCTTCAGAATATTATTATTGTTGATCTTAATATAACTATAATAATTTCCAGCCCCCAATAATTGATCAAGATAAAAAATTTATGTTAGTTATGACATATATGTTGGAATTAACCACTAAAGTTATACTTTATAAAGTTTATTGAAATGGTTAGTTTATGAATAATTTTTCAAGATAATTTCATGTTTTTTCTATGATATCGATTGGTTCAAAAGTAAATACATGATTTAGAAATGTATGGGATGATTATGATATTATTAATATGAATATTGTGTTTTTAAAATAATAGTTTTCACCAATTTTCATGTTTTATGAAGGAACTCTCTATATTTAGAATTTCCTATTAGGATTACCAATTATTTTTATTAAATCATTAGGATTTAAAGTTTTTTTAAGGAGAATTTAATTGATTATTTGACATAAAATCTTATTATTCAAAAAGGAAAACTTTTATGTGAGTTATTTTGTAATTTTAAATAGACTAATAGGTTTCCATTATTTTCACATCCTTTATAGATATTTTTTTGCAACATCCGATGTTTTATAATATTTTTAGAGTTCTTGATGATGAGTACGATCTATAATAGTGTATATCTATATATAAGGAAAATTTGGTCTTGATAAAAGAAATTTTTTCATGAGAAAAAAATAAATTCGAAAAATGTGTTTCTAGAATAATATATATAATATGTGGAAATTTACATATTATTATGTATTGAAATTCCAAATTCTATAAAAAATAATTATAAAATATCCCAAAAATATATGAAAGTGAGACCATTACACTAAATTTTATATTTATGAGTAGAATATGGTATGGGTCATTATAATAAAATCACTTTCCGGTTATTCTAATGTGGATGCGGTTGATGCATGGTTGAAACTTGGGATAATATCCTTTTAAATGTACAGTTGAGTATCAACTCAATTTTCACTCGGTGCAGGAGGAGTTGATCTAAAACCGTAGACATGGTTAGACACTCTTGAGGGATAAGAAAAGAATAATTCACTTTTAATTTAAAGACCATTGAGATGTATTTTAATCATATTCATGGTTGTAACAAAAAACTAAATAAGTTTGAAAAACTAATAGGAATATTACCATAGATAAATGAGGTTAAACTGAAAGTGTTATATATCGATGATAATATATCATAATTTATCAAAATGTATCATCGATTTAAATGACATATTAAACTCTTAAGACATAATATGATGGAGTTTTCATACTCATAAGTTCAATTTTCTGGATTTTAATGGATTATAACATAAATAGTTAGGGTTTAGTAAATGGATATAATTATGAAAATGAGAATAAATATGTGAAAGGAATGTATCTATAAACCCCTATATAAAGCCAACCAACTGACAAATCATACAGGGACATTTTTTTTATGAAAAATTAAGATTAATAATATAGGTTTTTAAAAGGTAAAATATAAATTTTATTTCCGTACGTAATATATTGAGGTTGATTTCATTGTATAAATTATTTCATAAATTATCCCTATGTTATGGGTAGAATATTATATTTTTTAGGGTTGCGAAAATTAAAATTATGTAGAATATTTTTAAGGGGGACTAAAGTAACACCCTAATAATATAAATTATATTTCCTTTAAAACCTAATGTTTTTAATTGATTGAGACACATGCATAACCAAAATGAAATAAAATCGTGATACCTTTTATAAACATAATTGTATATGTAGTAATATTTATCATTATAACATTTCAATTTAATTGTAAGGAATAAAATTATGTAATATAATTTTTAAATATACAAATAGATAAAAATAAAATATTTTTGATTACTTATTCAACAAAAAAAATTAATTAATATAACTAAATAAAAATTAAGCTCATTTATCGATAGAAAATGTATTATCCTAATAATTAACTTTTTAGGAACCATATAGGTTTATTTTTAGAAAATATATATAATTTATAAATTAATTTAGATTAAATATAGTTTGTATCTGAATAATATATTTACACCAATCAATTTAGTAATTTATTGGAAATAATAATGGGAATAGTTAAAAAATTATTTCCCAATGAAAAAAGTTTTTATTATGTTTCTAATTAATGGTTAAATTCAAGAATATATAAAATTAATTTGAAAAAAATATTTTTTTTTATTTTTGGATTTATAATATTATTATTTTATTTTTAAGATATTATTAAATTATTTATTAACATTTGATCTTTACGTAAACAATTATGATTTTTTTCTGAAACATATTATTTTTGAAATATATCATTTCATTGTAAAATCCTAGAAGTTTTTAAAATAATTCAATTAATCAGTGTTTTATTTAAGAATAAAAACTATATTTTTTTTGAATTCTACATCAAATATATAAAATCTTATTCTTTCCATATTAATGAATTTTGTAATACATTCCATTAAAAAAAATTCGTTTATTTTAATTTAATCAAAATTATATTAAAAAAATTGGATTATTTTTATTTCTAATTTATTTTTATTATAAAAAAATTATTTTTTCAACGTAAAAATATTATAATTTTACCTTATAAATAAATTTTTATTTTAAAAGACACTTATTTCAATAACGAGTTTAATGCACTATGTTCATTAATTTTGAAATTTTCTTTTCTCAAAAATAATAATTTTATTTGATAAAATAAATATCATTTTTAATATTATAATTTTGAATGTTTGTAATATTTATTGTATTATAATTTTTTATTAAATGTCAATACTAAGGTAAAAAAAATTTACTATAAAAAATGTTAATTATGGTGAATAACAGAAACTAATAGGGAAAAACCTAATGTCACTATATTTTGTCTCTACAATTTTTGGTTTAGAGAATTATATTACATTTAATATCATTCATTCCATTATTTCAAAATTTTGGGGCCATTAACCATTAGATGGAGTCATAACATTGTTGAAAACATAATGTGTATTTAAATAAATTTGGTTTAATTTAATTTTAAAAAGGGAATAATTTCACCACATTTCTAAAACTATTATAAATTATTATATCTACCAAAATTTATACTTATTATCTACACATCTCTTCATAAATTCTCATAATCATTAGTCTTTAAAAACACCATGTTATGGATTCTTACGATGCCACTCAAGGGAGAACATCATAAGGCAGAGGTAATGTTCTCAACCAAGATATATTAATTATTTACTTATGTTACCTTTTAAAAGAATCACTATACAAGAATGTATGATAAAATAAGTAATATTAATAAACATAAATTTTATTATACTAAGGATATATCACTTTTATACATACCTTCAAAACCATTCAAAAAAATAAGAGGTTATCTTTCATATGTGTAGACTACCACCTATGGAACGACATACTATATTTTTCACAACCACTATATATGGAAGGTATTAAAGAGTGTTATATTAAAAAAATAATTACATTTATTACAATAGAAATACTTTAAAATTATTATTATTTAATTTTTCTACGCTTATTGTTCATTGAAAAATGAGAGTGTCTTCTGTGTGTATGTGAAGTCTACAACCTCCATGAAATAACGTAATTCATATCCCATTGCCTCATAACCTATATGAATTAAAAAATGTATTTAATTTAAATAAATTATATTTATAAAACTATTATTACTATGTAAGGATAATATTCGACAATCTATAAGTGATATAAATAATCAATGGTTAGAGTAACATTAAATGACTAAATTAAAACTATCAAGACACTCATCTTGATTTGAAACCATTTTGGGAAAACCAATGAAAATGTAAATATTTTTTTCTAATAGAATAATATAACACATAAAAGTAAAATTTATATTTATTATGAATCTTTTTTATTACACTTTTCCCATGGTCAATATACAAGATATGTTTTAGAGAAATCAACTGAACCACCTTAAGTAACCACCATATAGAGCAAGTATTTAGTATATAAATTAAATATGATAATAAATATGCCTTATAAAATGAAATATATTTATGTAAAAATGTATTAATAACTTTTTTTATTAATATTAGTTTCATTTTTTAGGAAATTAGTCTAACATGAATAAATATTCCATAATCATGTTAATAATATCATGATATCTATTACAACTCTTTGATACATGTCATATTCTGTGCACCATGTTACAATATATATAGTGTTTGTAGGATTCAATTACCATGAAATAGATTTATCCAAATTTTAATTTAATTTAGGGGATATGAAAGGAAAAATGTAGTCCTTTTCTACAATAATTTTTTATTCAAGGGTTACCTTTTCCATAAGGGTGATTTTTATATATTTTAATTTACATGAGACATGTTTGATATTAGAGACTATAACATCCTTTTCTTTGTGTATTAACTACCCTATTACATCCAAGTATAATAAATATATTTAATTTAATTATATTTCAACAACCATTTTATGTTAACCCTTTTATATTATTTTGAATCTTACATTACCATTATTGTAAGGGGTTTTACACATAAATTTCTCTTTATTATGGTATCATTTATATCCCCAAATGTTTATTTTTTTTGATGTATATTAGAAATATTTTTTTTTCATAATTTTTATGCATTATAATTTATTTACAAATCCATCTCATTTAATATCTTTCAAAATAATTTCATTTAATCGATACCAAATATGAAAGGGGTTTTATTCCACCTTATTTCATTCCATTATGTTTAAACCCAAATTCATTAGAGATAATCATTTAATGTTAATTTTTCTATAATTTATCTATTTAAATTGTATTTTATGATTTTCATTATGTAAATTATTTAGTAGATTATTTACCACTTATTATATATTGTATTAGTTTGAGCTATCATTACATAGAAATATATTCTATTTATTGATTGGGGAAATATTTAAAATTAGAATGATTGTTATTTAGATATGAATATATATTGATTCTTAATTAATGTTGGTCATGTACTATATTTTTTATTTATTTATTCACATGATGAATGCATTAGAATTAATTATTTATTTGTGGGGCCCATAATATCACCTCGATGATTCACTATGTCTCATGTAAAAAACATGTTTATTTGGTGTTTTCCTTCCAAATTATTTTAATTTCGTCTATATGATTTTGACAACAGTTAAATGTATTGGAAAAAGGTTCTTAATGTTATATAATGTTCTCTCACGAGACCTTTCCAATTATAAAATTAATAATTATGTCACAATGAAGCAAGTTATTGATATCCATGTGATTATTTTTATTATTATTTCATTTATGGATTAATTTCAATCTCGTGTGATCAGTTATATGGTATTGCCTGGTTATAATTTTCATTAAGAAATGATATTAATGGTGTGTTCATTATATGATATTTTCTAGAATATGATTTTCCTTACGTAGAGTTTGAGCTCACTATTTTTATGTCTCCATTTCCCCGGGTTATGAAGAAAAGTAATACACGTGAAATGTATAGAGGAATAACATGTGTGTGGATTTATGGGAGATGATAACGGATTATTTTGTATTTCCTGGCTCCCAATTTAGTGGAAAAAATTTAACATCCAAAACTTATTTGAATTCAATTATATTTTTATTGAATAAATAATCTATTAATTACTCTATATATAGAAAAAACATGCACTGATTTGGATATTTTTTACGATTATAAGAAAACCCTTACAAATATAAATAACTATTAATAATCAAAATAAAATTAGGTGTAATATCTAAGATTTTCCATTGAACAATCCCAATACAAGACTCATCAACTTAATATCAAGTTAATCTACTTTTGGGAGAAGTTAAATATTATTCAGATCCAAAACTAAACCATGTTCATTGAGCCACCTAGATAATGTACCAAAATCACAAACCCTTAGCATTAGGGATTATTCTAGTGTAATAAGTGGTTATGTATCCAACCCTAGCAGTATTATTTTTAAAATTTATATTATATAAAATAATGAATATATTTATCCACTTATATTATTATATTATAAATAACTAAATAACAAGTTTGGCTAAAATTATATTTTGATATAAGGATACTAAAAAATTATTTTAGGGAAATAAATTATTTGAATTAAAACATTATTTTGGATGAATTCAATAAGTTTTAAATTCAATGTTATTTTAAAAATAATGAATAATGTTTATTAAAATAATACTATTACTATATATTAATGAATTAAAATTTAATTTTTATAGGGGTTTGAGAGTTGAAAATGTTGTAAAAGTTGTATTTTTATATAAAAATTATTTTATTCAAAATTAAAAATTCTCACATATAGAGTATTATTTTAGTAATGACAATATAATTTTTGAAATCAACTTGTTGAAATTATCTAGTGGTGTATTTTTCATTATTTTTTTAGAAAGTAATATTTATGGGTAAAAATTAAATACATTTAGAAAATATGGTGTAAAAATATTGTTTCTATTATATAATAAAAATATTAAAAAGGTTATTTAATAAACTGTTTATAGTTTATATATAACAAAATATATATTTTCCCATTAAAATATTACGTATTTGATTTTAGTTGATTAATTTTATAATCCTTTAATGAATCCTCCATAACCTAAATTATATTTTTATTTTAGAAATAAAATATTTTTGAAAATGAATCAATTCGACATAACCAATGGTATTTTTTTAATAAGTTTAATTCATTTAACTACAAAAAATTTAAAATTAATACTCTTTAGAAGAAACTATGGGAAATATCCTTCGGAGTTGGGTGGTTATGAATAGTTTATTATATAGAGTCCAAAACCAATGTTTAGAAATTAAATTGGAATCCCCTCACTTTTTCTATATATATCTACCATACTCCTACAACACTTCACTAAAATCTCATTGATGATGATCTTACTCAACTTACACCTCTATAATTCACTCCCAATGTGTTCCTAAGACCATTATAATATCATCATCGTCCTTTAGATGGTCTCTCTCAAGGTAAGGAATCTCTCTATTCTATTTCATTCAAGAGCCATACCTGTATTTATCCTTTCAAATCTCAATTTATTTTGTTTTATAGTATTTTAAAAAATAAAATACAATACAATTGATATTTTATTAAATTGAGATCATTTATCCCATTTTTTATAACATTTACCTATATCGTTACTAAGCTAAAGTAACAGATTCCATTCCCCTACTTTTTTATTCATGTTCTTCCTATGTATTAAGAATATTGATATCCAATTTCTTAGGATATAATTTCTTTTTACACACCAATTTAGCATCCTTGTGATTCCTATGAAATTATAGACTACCATTTACTCCTATTAAACACATCCATGATCCTTTATTAACTCTCGTTATTCGGTAAAATTTATCCACTGAATTTTGAGGACCAACTATTGTTTTATGAATACCAATCCCCATTTCCACTAAAATGTATTCATCTAGAGGTACATATCCTTCATTTTTCATATTTCTGATTTTTTTTTATTATACAAAATATTATATCATGGGATTAAATTTAATGAATGAAATTATTATTTTAAATAATATATGTGGTATAAAAATGTATATACATGATTTGAATGTCAAGGGTGAGATTAGATTTATATAGTCCACCAAATCATTGATTAATTTTTTTTATATAATCAGAACCCATTTATAGAACAAGTGAGATTTTTATAAGAACACTATGTTCTGATGTCTTGATGGTTATTCATGAATTATTCTTATAATATAATGTTTTATTTTTTGTTGCTAAATTCCCATGTTGCCTTGATTTAATAATCGTATTTCATTCATTAATATTCAAGATAGTGATTATCACCTATTTTTTCCACCTTGAAATTACTATGCACTCAGATTCAATACTTTCATCATGTTATGATTTGATTATTTATTTACTGGTGTTTATAGCTCACCTCTTTCAAATATAAATCCATAATTTATACTATGCAGTATTATAAGATCAATGGATTTTAACAGTATATAGTAATAATGTTAAATAATTAATTGGTTTCTCTTTTTAATGTTAATGTGCTATAGATTTAATTTCACAAAGACAATAGGCCTATGAATCTTCAAGGATTTTATTATGTGTTTATTTATATTTTAAATTATAATATATTTTTTATAAAAGATATGGGATGTCATAGTCGGTATCAATGAATGATTGAGTTATTTTTTATGGATTTGTATTAATTTTTTTGATTGATTTAGGGACAAGACTAAAATGGTAAAACACCCATAAATGTTTGTAAATTATATATTGACTTGTTCCAAAAAAAACCCCATTTTGGATACAACAAGTAGATTTAGAACTATAACTATTATACCTAGGGGTAAAGACCCCAAAAGGAAACATTGGTTTGTAAAATGATTCTCATGTGGTGGAAGAAAAATATTCTTTTCTATACACCTATTTTGACACTCCCGAGTTATACTCTTTGGTAAATTCATCTGCACTTTTTGAACCAATATAATGACAAAAATGCATATTAAATTTTACCCATGGAAATTGACTATGTATGAATTCTATTGAAATATATAAATTTATAGGTTATGTAATATATTTAATTTATTAGTTATCACATCAATGATCATAATACTACTTTTATGTGTTTATTTGTTTAAAAAGTCCCATCACTATGTCTATTTTGGATGACGTAAATGACTAGAATCAAAATCAAATAGTGAAAAGAAGGTTTAACATCCATTGTTCAACAAATGTTTTCATATAATGAAATTTTCATAGAACTATTCAAACACTACCTCACAACATGGATATTAAGATATCCATGAAAATGAAAAAGAAGTAAAGTATTGAATCCCATGTATATAACATCTCCCATGTCCATACATGCGGGATGAATTTCCCATTGTACTATATGACACCCTATTTAGAAGAATTTGATGATATTCTAAGTATCAATTGGATTTACTTAATGGAGTCAACCTAAATTTTCGATAGAGTAAAATAACTCACTATATTGAAAATTTCACTCCAATTCTATACAATATATAGGGGAATGAATCTCTTTTTGAATATTTAACACATTAATGGATATTTTTTCTTTTTGATCTATTGAATCTAATTTAAATGAATAATACTAAGTAATATATTATCCATGATAAAATTATTATTTTAAGGGAATATTTTCATTTGATTATTGAATAAAGTTATAATAATTATTAAAAAAAAGTGGTTGTGTTCTCAGTTAAACTCATAAATGAAGCTTTAATATTGTCCAAGTGTCCATATATAATGTCCATTGTTTAAATCTTGGAGATAATGAAAAATCTACAAGGGAATATGGATGAAGGGTTTATATTTCCATGTGTATCACCAATGGGTGAACCTGTACTCTTCATCAAGAAGAAGTATGGGCCAATGCACCTCTGAATTGACTTTCATTAGCTCAATAAAATAACATTAAATAACAAGAATCATGTGGTATTGATTTAAGACTTTTTCGATCAAATAGATTTAAGATAGAACTTATCTATAGTGTATTATTGGGTAGTATATTTCAAAGTAAATGTGAAGAATGGTTATATCACAATAACTGTTTTTTATATAATGCTCGGTCACTAAGAGTTCATATTGATGTAATTTGGGCAAAAAATTATTCAAAAACATTAAAGGACATAATGAAAAGAGTATATAGGTATTAAATAAAAAATTAGGGGTTAATCAATACATATGATATTATCAAATATCCATAATAAAATAAGAGATTAAGAAGAATTTGAATTCTTTACCAAATACTTTAATAAAAGAAAAATTTGTATGTGTTGTAAAATAATTTTTTTTATAAAGAACAAGTTCCATTTCTTTGGAATATTATCACCACCAATATGATATCTACAAAACTATAAAAATAGATTCAATAGAAGGATGGACTAGAACAATACCCATGATAGAGATATGTTGTTTCCATGGATTATCATGGTACACTAATTAATTTAGGTGAAGCGTAAAACGATTTTCCATCACAATAACAAAAAAACATGGAAGGGATTGAATTATTTCTAGACTAATGAATACAAAGAGAGCTTTGAATAGATAATTTGGAGGAAAATCACTTCACTTTTACTAATGTTCAAAATCAGTGGGGAAATATTTCTTATCATCAATGATTCATCCAATAAAGGATTAGGATGTATACTTATGAAATATTACTAGTTGATAGAATATTCCTTTCACTAATTAGTGATCCATTAGTAAACCTACCCAACCCATGATCTAAAATCTTCTACAATAATCTTCAAATTAATTATATGGAATCATTTACACTATTCGGAGAAGTGTTACATATATATGGATCATAAATCCTTAATTATATATTCACAAAAATGAAGCACAATATGTTACATTGAAGGGGTTTAGAGATGATCCATTATTAGGATTTTTCAATCCATTAACATCATGGGAATTCGAAGAGTTGGAAAATTATCTAAGTGAAGAGGATATTGCAATACAGTTAGTGATGATGATTTAAAGGGATCCAATATTAGTGGACATGAAAATCACAGACATGTGAATCACAAAATGACCTTCACTATCCATTATCTAATAACTTCACAACCAAAATTTCTTAAGAGGATAATGGAAGCTCATCAACATGATGAGGAACTCTAAAAAATATATAAATTATTTTGATTTTTAAATTTTCTAAATATATATTTATTTGGTTTAGAACTCGAATATGTATCCCATAAAAATGAAACATGAAGAGGGAATTTATGGATGATATTCATAACGCATCGTTATCTTTTCATTCAAGATGAATTATGGTGTATATAGATATGAATAAAGATTATGGTGGAATATCTTGATGAGGGATATGGTTGAATTTTTATCTCTATTTTTGGTACTCCATCATGTCATGGATATGTGGAAGATGTCTAAGTGTATAATGAAACTATTGAATATATTTGGATGTAAATTGGAAAAATAAAACCAAATTTTATCATAGGACTACCCATGACATATAATGTAAATAACACTATCATGGTTGTAGTAACACACCTTAAAATTCCACACATTTCATTGACATCAAAAATTATTTATCACTTGATCACCTTAAAATGACATAAGGGGAAAATAATACTTCATGGGAATTCACTCTAAATTGTATCTGATTTAGATAATAGGACTTTTTATATATTTTGGATAATACTTTTGCATGCATTGGATACAGAGTTGAGTTTTATTACTTCTTATCACCCTCATATGGATGGTAATTCTAAGATAACCATTAAAACTCAAGAGTATATACCAAGGCCATGTACAATGGATTTACAAGGATGTAGGGATAAATCCTTCTCTTTGTGGATATCTTATAGAATAACATTTTCCATTATAGTATTCAAATGGACCATAATAAGGCTATATATGGGAAGAGGTATCAAACTCAAACATGTTGGGATGAATTTAGAGAGACGATTTTTATGGGACATGAACTCATCCAAGAGATGAAAGAGAATGTTTATACCATTCAACATCATACAATAACACTAAAAATTTATAGATAATCAATACAAAAAATCATTTATGAATGTTGTGTTTTACGGTGGGAGGTAATTTTTTCTTTTATATTGTACGATGGAAGAAATCCATGAGGTTTGGAAGTAAGGGAAGACATAGTCCAAGATACATCAACACCATTGAAATCCTTGATTGCATCAACATTTTGGCCTGTCCACTAGGACTCCCAAATAACCTATCCTATATACATAATATATTCCATGTATAACACTTGAGTAATTATATACCACAACCATCACATGTACTTAATTTTGAGGACATAATTTGGGAGAATGACTTTTATTTGAGGATTATCTGATGAAGTTATAATATCGTAGGGTTAATGTTATATGAAACAAGACAACTCACATAATCAAAATGAAACATTGGAATCACATGACTGAAGAGGTTACATGGGAACTGGAAGAGGAGATGAAATAGAAGAACCCTCATTCATTTTAGGGTATTTAATGAAATTTATATTTTGATATTTTTGATGGAGGGATGAATTTTATGATCTAATCATTTATAAATAAAATTCCATTATAAATTAGTATATACATTTTTAATTATAATAATTATATAAAATACATTAACTACATTGTTTTATTTGGTTCTATTATAAATTATTTATTATTAGATTTAAAATATTATTAAGAATCATTTATTTTTCAATTATATCCATTTCATGGTGACAGTTATGATAATTAGACTATAGGTTATGATAAAAATTAATTAATAGAGTATAGAGATGTAAATGAATCTACCAATATGATCATACCCTACGAAGAACATTAATCCAAAATTATGAGGTAAATTCCATCACAATGTCATCCTTGAACAATTCTTATCTAATTTTCAACATCTAAAGCTTCATTTGAACCATTTATGGGAGAATTTAATCATTCTTGAGATGATGACCAGAAATATGTTCGTTGAACCAACCCAAAAGGCACCACAATTTTACACAATAATGTTAGGGTGTCTTCTAGTGTAATAATGGGTTATATATCCAAACTCTTGAAGTGTGAATTTTATTTTTTATTTTAAATAATTTGTTTTTTAATTATTAATTGTTATTATAACAACATAAAATTTTAAGTAATGAGTTTGATATAAATTATATTTTATATGAAGAAACCCGAATTGTAATTTAGTGAAATAAATAGATTCAATTAGAGAATTTATTTGGATAAAATCCTGAATTTTTTAAAATAACTTTTATTTTACGAAAATATTTTTATTAAATAATATTTGTTCCTTTATAAATAATTATATCATTCAATGATGTGAAATTTAATATTTATAAGGTTCAAAAAAAATTCAATATCATAAAAACAACTATTTTTAATAAATAAATATATTTTATGGGAAAATAATCATATTTAGGATATTATTTTGGAAAGATAAATCTTATTTTTGAAATAATAACATTCAAATTATAAAATTGTGAATTATTCATTATTTTATGAGATAGTGTAACTTTTTGGTAAGAATTATATACTATATTTAAATAAGGTCTATATTATGAAATCATAATAGTACAAAAGTTATTTAATAAACACAATAAATGGATAAATGGCCAAATACATAATCCACCATGAAAATTGTGTGTTATTGATGTCTTCTGATTAATTTTATAATGAATTAATGTATCTTCCAAAAACAATATTATATGTTATGGTTTTAAAATTAATTCCTTATGAACATGAATCAATTCCACTTCATTAAAGGTATTATTTTAACATTTTCAATAAATCACACATAATGTATATAAAACTACTCTTATTTGGATGAAACCTTGTGTAAACACCATGAGAAGGTTTGTAGTTTTAATTATATTTCTATATAGAGTCAAAACACTAACAATAGAAATTAATAAAAAATTTCGCTCTAAATTTTAGTAAATATACATCCATACTCAAACTTCTCTTCCCTAAAAATCATATAAGAATGAATATTCTCTTAATTAATTCCTCACAATGAGTTAGAATATCCCTTTCAAGGTAACAGATCTCTCTATTATTTTCTATTCATGCACAATGTTTTTATACATTCTTTTTAATCTCAATTGGTAATATTTTCATGTTTTTATAAATATTAATTTAATAATTAATTGATGTTATAATAATGATATTTGATTTATCCTCTTTCATTATAACCTTTACCTAAAATATTTATTTATTTATATGACATATTTTCTTTCTATATATTTTTATTATTGTAATTACTTTATATTAATCCTTTTTATTTCAAATTGATTATGTTTTTATGTGTTATTACATATACCTTTAATGTCTATATGATTCCCATGTGATTAGGAACCACTTTTCAATTTCATTATATCCTTCTAAGAAAAATCATAGACACCTTTTATGCTGGTAATATTATCTTGGGATTTTCCTTGCCCATTTTTTGTGTTTTGAATACCCATCCCATTTTCCTCTATTGGTAAATCACCTAGATTTACTAATCCTTTATTTATTGGAAACTAACATGTATGTTACCTGCATGCCTTAATTACATGATTAAAATTTATGTATATTGTTCTTTTTTGAATGTTCAATATGTAACACTAATTCATATACATTGAATGAATATAATTGGGGGTTCTATAATTTTATATCCCTCTAATATATTGGTTATTGTTTTTAGGTCCTGATATACCATTTATTTTTTATATGAGGTTATCATAATAACATTATGTTATCACTTCACATAGGTTATCCCAATCTTATTCTTATGATACTTTTTTTATATTTTTTCTACATTTTTATGTTTTCTTGAAGTTATAATCTTTTATCTACTTCAATGTCCAGGAATATGATTATCATCTCTTTTTATCACATCATTATATTCATATTTACTCACTTGTAATTATATTGTCATGTTATTATTTTATTTTTCCCATAGTTGTATTTATAAATTACCCCTTTCTTTTGAATTTTCCTAGTATATCTATAGCCATACTATAAGATCAATGAATCTTAAGGGATTATTATGTAGCTTTTAAATAATTTTTTTATATCCCTATTTAATTTTAATATTCTATGTATCTATTTTTCAAATAACACCAGGCCTCTATATCTTATAGGATTATATTATTTATTTATTTATATAATAAATAATGATATAAAGTGTACAAAAGATATTGGTTTTTATAGAAAATGAAATTTTTATGAGAAAGACATGAGATATATTAAATTATATTTTTAAATAATGAAATAAATATCTTTTCCTAAATGGACGTGGGAATGTATGAGGTGGAATAATTTTTATAATTATTAAAAATATGGCATTGTTAAATCTATGGAATCACACATATGGTGTTTCTTGGGCTCAATAACCTTACATATTGATATTGTTATCATCATTTTAGGCAGTTTGTAATAGTCCTTGTAATTCATTGCATTCATATCTTTCTTGAATGGATAACCACCGAAGTCCAACCCTCTTTTATTTCAATTTTTAAACAAGAACATATATATCCTTCAACTTATCTCAATTACACATAGTTATAGGAATTATAGTAATAAACATCAATACACGATCCTTAATCTATATATATACCTTTCATAATAAATTCCTTTTATCTAGATGATGCTCGGGTCTTCCCTCCATCTCATCTCTATACTAACAGAACAATTGTTTTTTATTATTAAGAAGTACCATATTCTAAAACTCATTTTCCCTATCAAAATATTCATTATTTACAATTTTTTGAAGATCTTAATTTTTGGGTGATATTTGTACCTAGAACTATGGTTTCATCCTAGTCCCTTAGATACATTAGTTCTAGTTATAGATACCCATATCATGTTTTCTTAAATGGTATCATATAGACTAATAAGAGGAATTACTAATGTAGAACTAGAAGCTATCATGGATACCACTAAAAAATAAAATATTTTCTATAGTATGAATAGATGGAACGAAAACATCATATGATGGGTATTGAATGTTCCTTGTTTTGGGGACCTAATTAACAGATCTATTATTCCTATTCAATACATTCACATTTCAGTTATTTTTAGAATATTACACCCTTATTTCCATCTCAGTACCATCATGCTATATCCATAGACTAGAAAATATATCAGAGACTACTATATTAGATAATTTAGTACACACATTCTTCCTAGATGATGAGATCCCCTATATTATAATAAATTCAGAATCATCATTCCAACAACAAGTTTTAATGAACATATAGTGGGTTCAATAAAGTTTTGTATCTTTTTGGTATCTTAAAACATATTTACTTACAAGAACCTTGAGAGGGTTTGAAATATAAAGAAACTATATGGATGAGTAACAATTACCATTTTCCCAAATTAGAAAATCCTTAGTCAAGTGGATATCCTAAGTAGCACCTTTCACATATCCCTTCCTAAAATATAGTTGATGATGACCTGAATAACTAAAAAATATAAATAAAACCATGAATATATGGAAAATTACTATTTAAAACATCACCCACTTTAATTTCAAAATAAAAATGTACATGAATTTTTAAGAAGTCAACATTGAAATTTATTGAAGAAAAAAAGTGATCAAAAATTAAATGTGTCTTACAATAATTGTAATGGAATTGACACCAAAAATTTCTATTAATACTAAAGATCTATATATTATGTAAAAGAAGAGGTATTCTATGGAATCAAAATCATATATGTGTCATAGAATTATCCCACTTAATATGTTAATTGAATAACCATCCAAATAATCAGGGGAAATCATTTTTTAAGAAGAAAAGATATTAGTATGAGTATAATATAAGATCCTCAAAAACCTTGAAACTAGATTGATATTAGTCTTAGTAAAACATACCTATATTTTCTAATTCGTATAAAAAAATTAATAACTGAATAACATAATTACATAGTTGACAAACAAATGATTCTTGAAAAGCCCTGTAAACAATTATATGTCGAGGACCATGAAAAACTATATGAATTCTTCGATAGAATTTAAGAATTTAATATCAACGTTATTTAATGATAGAACCATAGGAAGAAGTATGATTACATGGAATATGGGAAGTGACTATGGTTTTGTAAAAAGGGTCAAATAATTCTATCATGATTCCTAATTGAATAAGGTATTCCCCTCCCCTTCTAGAGGGGGAACTAAAGGAGGAGAAACATTTTTCCTAGTCTATCACCTTTAAATCATTAGATATATCGGTTTTACATACCTTGAATGAAGTCATAAACACATTAATATATGTTATGATGTTGACAGTAATGTTCTGGAATATGGGTCTATGTAGTTGATTTTTTTTGAAATGAATTATGGTATGAATGACATAGAATTATGTAATGTAAATCATGTTCTGAATATTTCAATGAATTATATTTTTCGTGAGATACTTTTCTTAGGCAATTACAAATAGTTTTTAGGTATATTTTACGATAGTGTAAACTAAAATTGAGATATCAAATAAGGGTATAAGATCTTCAAACTTTTAATTTTACCCCACATATATTACAATATAATAACTTTTTGGGAAAATTCCATGAGTAGGAAAACATCAACCCATGTAGTGAATACAACCAAATAGTAGAGTTATATGATGAGATAATTTCCTTACATCCAGAATTCGGAGATGAAGATGCGTATTGGTATGGTTCTCTCTATCTATGATGTGAGGTATATATTGGGTTACTTGGTTAAAGAAGGTATACTGTCAATTTGTAAATATTAAAGGATTTATGAATCCTTAAATACAGGTGATTCAATCGAGGGTTGGTCACCATTTTTTTACATTGCATCATAGAATGAAAGGTGGTCCTATGGATCTCAAGAATATTTTAAAAAAAAAATAAAACCATTCAAGTTTCAAACAGAATCATATGGATTTTTGGGATTATAATGATTTAAAATACAAGACTTAGAGATCAATAATAATTATTTATGTGATTTAAATTATATTATTTGGTTCATCAATGGGTGAATGTTAAAAAATTATGACGATACGTGTTTCTTAAACCTTAACTAGTTATTATAAGGGAATAAGATAAAATTTATATGGAATTCATGGTTAGCTGTCGAGGTAACCACCAAAACTTGATGGTGTTAGGTTTTTGTTGTATCCACTCATGAAGTCAATGAACTTCATTCTCATTCAATGAGAATTTTTTAATGATCTACTAATAGTTTATGTTAAATGAAATTTCGTATTCATAGAGTTACCAATTCAATAAACATAGATATATATCCTTAGTTTATGTTAATATTTTAGAGGGGAAAATATAGTGTGATGGCGATATAGCTTTAAATTAGTATGTAATATCATCTTGGGATATATGGGTATAAAAATTAATATTTTCTAGGTCTTCGAGGATATTATTTAAGATTTGGTTCTTAAGTTATAGATTTCCTAGGAGGGTAACTTCAATTGCAAATATTTTTGTTTCATAATAATTTTTATTCATCAATTTTATTAAAAACAAATAAGTGAATCTATCTGTTTAGTTGTTATAGGAACTATTCTTTAAGAATGATATGTGTGAGAAACTATTGGAGGACATGTTTTTTATAGAATATGATATATATTTTTATTTTAAAAGTGATGTACAAAATTTTATCTAAAAATTGATAAAAGTATTTTTTGAGTAATTGGAAATGACCCTTGAGATTTGATGTTATATATTTTGTGTTCTTTAATGTTAATCAATATTTGGATCATAAATAAATTGATACCCAATAGAAGTTTATGACATGATATGTTGGGCTATTCTGGATTAGTAAGTAGACTCGTGGAGTGACTTGTATATTTAATTTTCGAGAATATTATGAGAGGTTTCATACCATTTATGATTTTTATAAATTTAAATTATATTAACTGGACTATACTCATGCTTTTAAATGGGATACATTTGAGTTAAAACATGATTCTTCATATATATTGATAATAATTTAGGTTATAGATTATAGTGAAAAAGTTTTAAAAGAATATATTATTATTTTTTTCATTTTTTGTGAAACAAAAGTATGGATCTAAGATGATGACTATGCAGGGTGAATTTTTTCTTGAAATTTTTACGTAGCTAGGATAACATAGAAATTGTTGAATAGGTCGTCACATAGTTACCCTAATAATATGATCAAATAATGTTTATAAAATATTTTTACTTGGATTTTTTTAAAACACTTTATAAATAAAATTAATCGAATTTTAATTTTCCAATCATATTAGATGATTATAGTGATTCTTGGTAGCACATTTGGGAAATTTCCAAAAATGAAAGATCAGTTTTTTATCAATGATAAATCATATTTATGAAAAATTATGTGTTGTGCTTTAAAGGTTCCTTAAATTTCTAGACTTTATATAGTATATTACCAATATTATTTTGATTCCCTCAAATCCAAACATTGGGATATCATATTTTTGGAATCAATTAACTTATAACAAGAATCATCATACATTTTTGTAGGGATTTTAATTGTTTATTCCCACCATGTGATTCTTGAGCATGGAATTTGGAATTTGGGAATGTGTCATGACTAGGTAGGTGTTTGTAATATAATCATTAATTTTGATAAATTTTAATTCATTATTTAATGATTATGTACAAGAACAAATGATTTATTTTCATTATATAAATTTTTAATTCACATAACATGGTACTTTTTATGATAAATAAATTATGATTTGAATGTTTGAGATTTTTATTACTATTTTCTTCTCATTAAATTGGGAACTGAAAATAGAGATTTTATAATGATATATATTTCATTTAACATGTATTTGAAATTAAAAAATACATGTAAATTATAAATTTTTACCTAAAATTAAAATCGTGTTTTCAGTGTGTATTTTTTTGGAATTTGATTTAGTTTCAATGGAAATTATATAATTTCATGAAAATTTATATTATATAAAATTACCTTGAAGATACTGGATTAAAATTTGTAATTTGATAATTAATTATATGATTAATCATAATAGCTATGTATTTGAGTGTGTAAAAAAATGTATTTTAATGAGATCTTGTTTTCTAAAACTCATATATTTGAAACATTATGATTGGTGGCACATAACATCTGTGCTAAGGTGTAGAGACATTGGTTTTCACACATGGAATTCCTACCTTGTTTTTCAATTTTGGAGGCTCAATCCCTTAAAAAACATTATGATATAAAATTACCATAGTAAAAATCCTTTGAAAAAATATCCAATTGTTTAGTTCACGCTAGGTAGTGTAATTTTAAATTTTGATACGCTGATATGGAAAGGTAGTCATGCAAGTGTCTCAATAAATATATGTTAAAAAATTATATTATTTATAACCAATGAATTATTATTGAGATAAATTTATAACAACTATTTAAAAAGGCTTAAAACAAAAAAAAACTAAAACCATAGATAGGTCTAGAATACTGGGATTACCCATGAAGGGATATATTTCGGTTCACGTCAATGTTTTTTGGACTATATTTTATACGGTAAATTTTTAGTCTATTTTTTATTTCCTAAAACTCCCCTTGTCTGTTCACCTTATGTACACTAATGTGAGAATAATTCCTTTCTTTCCTTTTAAGATATCAATAGGATTAGCATAATAGAAGATTAGGCTCAGGAGGTAGACCATAGTTTTTTACGGAAGCAGTGTTGTTCATGTATGGAAGCAAGACTCGCTACTTCCACGTTTCACCATGAGGTGGGAGTTATTGATTTATTTGGTCATTTTTTTAGAATTTCGTTTTGTAATTTTTTTCCCTATTATTTTATTTCTAATGAGAAATCCTTCGTTAGGTAGAAACATCAACCATGATGGACCACTTGAAGGCCCATAGAATATTCCCAATCTATATAGGCTGTCGACAATAACATATGTATCAATATTGTAATGAATGGTAATGATTTAACAATGAATATCACCCAGACATGGATCATGTTTGAAAAGAATTATTTATTAATATAAACAAAAAAAATGATTAAAAAGTGAATGACTAAATAAAAACATGATATTTAACTTCAAAAAATACTAATAGTCCAGAATCCAAGAAAAACCAAAATGAAAGTGTCTATCTCAAAGTGACCATTTTTCACAACCATCCCAAACCACAACATGAGTACATTGAATAGGAGGATTATATAAGCTATATGGAACCCTTAACATTTATTAACTCCCTAGAAACCCGATTCACAAAAACTAATTGGAATATTTTGTATATGTTGGAAATCCAAGTGGGATACCGCTATAAATATAAATAATATATTTCTATTTGAAATCATTAGTTCTATATTTGAAATGAAAACACTTTTATAAGTAATTTTTTGTGGACAACACATTTTTAGAAGACATCTAACTGAGTTTCCATTTAAAAATAATATATATCCTAATAATTATGAATATCAAAGAAAAACATTTGATACAATAAAGGGAAATAACAATGAAATCCTTGAATATTAAAATATGTTGACAATTAAATCCCGAATATCCATAAAATGTCTACAAAAAATTTCAAAAATGGTCTACAATATGGATTATATGATTCTAGAATGTCCAAGGAACTCAAGATTTCATAGTTAATCCTATGTCTCTACAAATATATGTATCCCATGGTGATTACCATGTAAGAGATTATATAATTTTTTTCAACATAATACAATACCATAATTTTATAGTTATATTTTTGGCATTTCATCGAACACTAAATAGTAATAGAAACATTTTTTGTAAGAAAGCCCCCTTGAAACAATTCCCATCACAACCAAATATCATATTAGTATCAAGGATTTTAATTTATCCCTATATAAAAATTCATCTTCTTAATCATAAAACAAAGGATATCATAATAATATTCAAGTATTCCATTGGAAATATTTCATTACATAGAGACACCCACCTTTCCATTAGAGGAAATGTTGATGCCTTAGAATTTTTCAATGGGAAACAAAGAGAACTACTCATCCCAAGACTAAACCTATAATGAAAAATTTTAATTCTATAACCACATACCTATATCTATCCATAATAGATTAAATATGTTCCAATATATAAAGTGGAAGATAAATCTATTATAGATCTAAGTGAATGGAGAAATCAGGATGAAATTCTAACATTCCCTGAAGATATCCAACCAAATCGATTAAAAGCCACCAAGGAATCATGGGGAGAGTTCTATAAGAAGTCTGGGAGGCTCCATTTCACAATAATGATAGATTATGATATGATTTTATTTTAATATGGAAAAATAAGATAGGTTTCTTCTTATTTTCAAGATATTCTAACCAAGTCGCATGGTAAGACAATATATGTGAAAACAATGTTATAGTTATTGTCCCATAAAAAGAATTTGAGACAATTACATGGGAATATCTAAATGATTAAAAATTAATTTTTAAGTCACATGACAACCTCTCAACCCAATCATATACACCTGTATTGTTTTCCTTGTGACTCATATGATTAGGTCGCACAACTAGACAAACTATGTTAAAACTGTGTGGTAGAAAATGTCCCATATAAAATGATCATGATTACATGGGTAAAACTACATTATTAAAAAAATTCTCATTTCCAATGTTATCCTATATTACCAAATGCATACGTTATTAAAAATTTCATTAAGACTCATATGGTTAGAAACCCCATGCTCAATCCATGGAATATTCCACTACTGTTAATAGTGATATACCACACATTTACATGATGGTTACTAATAACTGTGTGCTATAATATATTTTACATATCCCTCAAATTCTAAAACCCCAATTCTCAAAATCCATTAAAATATAAATAGAGATAAGCTATTCTAAAAAAATATACACACATGTAGCCTAGAGGGAATCACAATTCTTTTATCCATACCAATTTCTTTCCCATAAATTCACTTATATCCTGGACCAATAAAAAGATAAATCCACTACCTCATCATCAAAACATCTTTCTCCCATGTCTTAGAGAAATCATATCCATGATACCATAGTAAATAATCCAAAAAAATAATTTTACCATAAAATTACTTAGCATAGTGATCCATAATATGAACTAGTCAGGAAACCACTTTGGTGTCAACATCTAAATTAAAATATTCTCATAAAATAACATGGAAATGGTCCTGTTGATACATATTTGATAGGGAAAATTAACATAATTATGGAATCAATGTTAAGAGAGATGGAAATTCAAACCAATACTTCATCATTCCTTATCATTCAATGATATTAAAATGAAAAATATTTTATGGAGGCAACATAACCTACATTTCGAAGAGACAATTGTGTATCTAAAGAGAAAATACAAGGAAAAAATGATCACTAACATCAAATTACAATGCTCACCACCACTGTTATATAAAGGATATCACTATACATCATGATATCACTAACCTCTTTTCTATCAATTTCATATTATCTTTCACCTCTGGGAAAAGGCTCAATCAAAACAAGGACTATTTTCCCTAATCTACCCAACATGAAGGGGATCTACTAGGAAAACAATAAAAAACATGAAGTGTAACTCATTTAATTATCTCCTAATAGCTATTTTTATTTGAAAAATAAAAAAATGATTATGGTTTTTAAACGAACAATTAAATTCATAAAAAAATGCTCGAATCATATACTCACAAATATGAATTTATCACTTAGTATACCCATCCATCAAAGGGTGAGTCACCATTATTGACATCAATTGGGTAACCATAACCTCTTGAACAATGTTCCACAACATGAATATAACCACTGTATCCCTATTATAACCAAACACATAAGTTAATCAATAGAGTTTCATGATCTCTTAGACATACATGTGCTCAATCTCTTCCACATTCATTGTGTCTTTAATATGAGTGAAATAATCTAAAATAATGATTCAATCAATGATCACCAAAATTGAATCCTTTAAAATAGATATTCGATGTATCAAAATCATGCTCTTTATAGATATATCATCCCATTTTATAACTATAATTGTTAAGTGATTGAACAAACTAATAAATTTCTCATGTTCCTTTTTAATCATATAAAAAGTAATACATCGTGATAGGAATTCTAAAATCACACAAATCATCCCTAAACTCTAATACCAATGTCTTAAATTGTGATACATGTTCTTACTCTTGGGTTATAGAGGAAAAATATACTGATTTCCACTATATGTCAAATATTTCATCAAATATATCAGAATAATCAATCTATCTTAGAAAAATAAGACCCAAATTTCAGACTAAGACCATTCACTCTTGGACTATCCACTAAATATGATTTTAGTATAATTATAAAAATATATGTTTGAAAATTTCCCCATCCAAATATGATAATAAAATCGTCAGTTAGATTTCCCATATGATAAGTTCACCTTCCCACCATACTACCCCACTTCCATGTAAAATTAAACTAACAAACAGATCAAAGAACTCTCCTCCCCTGATTCCTTGGAGGCATGAGTTGGTGTCTTCCTACTCAATATAAATGGGAACCAGCTTCACATTTATATTTATTTAATCAATATAAAAATTTTATTATGATATTCAACCCATAGACTCATTCAAATGTCCATTTATATGTAGGTGAGAATATATTATAGACTCTTATGATCTGAATAGATGGTAAAATAATCCTTAAATAGATAGTGTGTTATGTCTTAGGAGAATGCATCGCTAAAACCACCTAAAGATCAATGGTAGGATAGTTATTCCTAAAATGTAATAGGTGGAAATTGATATATACCAATATATTCTTCCCCAACATAAATTCATTCCCCACCCTAGTATTTAAGGAATCATAATAAACATCATAGATCAAACCCATCTCAAGGAGAATCAAAACTAGATACACTATATATCTTATTTTCATCCTAATAATCAATATTATGAATTTATAATTACATATGAATTTCACACCCGATTAGTTCAACTTATTTTTATTAGATGATGTCATGTAGTTGTTCTGAACCAAAAAAATTAATAGCTTACTAAACCCAAGAAAATATGAATTAAAAACACATTTATAAGAATTTTTAAGGAAATAAATGACAGAATCTTCATGGAATTGACTATGATTTCCCACTCAAGAGTAATAGTCCTTAGAATATTTACTTCTCAGATCCATAACTGACACTTACATAGCTTCCAAAATAAATTATTTTATTTCATTATTCTATGCATGAAATCCGAATGAAATTATGTACCCCCTTTAACATTGAGAAAACCAAAATATCAATATCAAGTAAAACAAAAAATGTGTCCAAGTAAAAAATGAAAAATTATTTTAAACAATTAAATAAATACCATATACGGTTTAGTAAAACATAATTACATAACTAGGTAATTGAATTCCCATAACGGTTCATAGACATTGTCTTATTTATATCCTCTTATTAGACTATTAACTAATAGAACCTTGATCATAGGTAAATCATAGACAACCACCATGATCCTTTAACTAGATAAAATCTATTCTAAATACTAGTAATATGGTATTTATTTTTAATAGTATTTTAATTAATACTTTTGGTAATCAAAAAAATGTTATAGGCATCCACTGACCTTCCTTTTTAATAGAACTAGTAGGTAACAAGGTGACATGTTAGGTTAATTAAATCCTTTTGCCACAATAATATAATTTTGAACCATAATATCATTTAAATCACTAGTTTACATATTTTTTATGTTAAAAAGATTGTTCTCATCCTAGGGTGTGCGCTGTAACATCCCAGGTATTCAGAGCTGGTTGTATTTCTCGACCGTTTTGATTTTTTAAAATTTTTGGGTATGTGGTTTTCTTTTTTGATTGTATGAACTAAATTAGAAGATCTAATTGATTATAATTCCTTGATTTTTTGAAGGATTTATTGTTTTATAAAATACTTGGGGTTTTGGAGGGTCTTTATTAATGTTGGAGCCTTGATGTCCTAGTTCTGGTCAGTGCAGGATAAGATCCCCGATTAGATCTAACTGTGAGGCCTCTTAGTGAAAATAATAAAACCCTATTTTGAACTACAACTATATGCTCCTGGGTATTCTATGAAGTAACAATATTTTATTTATATCTAAATGATTTTAATTTTTTTGGATTAGATCCTAAGATAGACCATGGGCCAGCTGGGTTGTTCTTGGGAAAGAAGAGGAAGGAACGCTATATAGTTGATGCATTCCATTAATATGATTTGTAATGGTATTACTCACTATGTAATACGATTACTCAATGTGTAATGATCTGACCATGATTTTTCATAGTGTGAAATGGGTTTTCCATGGGAAGGGAAAACCATTCATTACACTCCATGTAATGCAATTACACGCCGTGTAATTTCATGACAATTATTTTTTACAAAAAATAGGACAATAGCCTCTAGTTTCCAAAAATAATTTTTTTCTCCCACTTTTAAAGCCTAAAATACTATTTGATTATTTTCATATCTAGCACTCATCCTATCTATGATTCTCCCAGTTTTGGTCACATTGAAACTACATCAGTAGGTACTCAATTCCTTTTTTTCATTTTTGATTATTCTTAATAGTGGATTCACTATTAGAGTTTAGGCTCATCTTCACTAATTTCTCATTCTTCTTCACTTATTTAGATTTCTCATAAACTGAGGTGAATCAAGACTTGATACTTTATAAGTACTCCCCAACAGAGCTAAGGTAGATAGTATATACATTTCTTTTGGTTGTCTATTCTTTATAGTGATATTAGCCTTTTTTTTCTACCTCCATACTTTTCGGAAATTTCCAATTTTTTAACTATTAAAGAAAAATAGATGAAGGCCACCCGTGGTGTGCATCATGCCATTGTTTTGGTCTTAACATTTGATAAAACACCCAAGGGGTGTGTTTTCATGTTAGCCAAGACTAAGGAAGCTCAGTTTTAATATAATGAGGCTGATTTACATGCTTGTAAGATGATATGACTCTTTGCCATGTTGTATTAGAAATATTTCTTTCCAAACATGTTAAAGTTCTTGAACGGTTTTTCTTAAAGTGGTGGGTATACTTGTTGGTTGTTTTTAGTTTTTTTAAATTTCCATTTGTGTATAATGTGTGGTTATACCCATGTGATTAGCTTAATGGATAATTGAAGTAAATTTATGGGTATAACTGTGTGACTTGTTTTTATGGAATTAGAATACATGAGTGTGTATACTCATGGTTTATAATTGTTTGAATGATTGGGTATACTCATTTTTTTGAAATGGATTGTAATTTTTTACATGAGTGGGTAGACTCATATGGTTTGAACTGTTGATGAATGTAAAGATCCCATGGATGAATCTCCCAGGATATGGAAAGCATTAGTGGTGACTTGGTTGAATATGCCCCTTGGGTATTGATTCAATAGAATGCCTCGGTCTATGCTACCCATTGGATCCGGCTTGGTCAGACTCATATAGGGAATGTCGGTACACATGCTCGTAGGAATCCAACCAAAATCTATACCAAGTATCCACCTAGATGCTCGTAGGCCTCGACAAGGATACGTTGGTCTTCTACACCTTGCATCTTACCCATCATGGACTACACATCTATATACTACAAGGCTATTGAAATTGTGATACACTTCATTATATTCCATGGATGTGGGGTAGATTACTTTTGTCATACGACAAGGACATGTTTTTTTATATGGCTTCTTTAAATGGAAAGGTTGTGTAGAAAAGATGTGGGTCGTTTTACAGTGAGGACATGTTATTTGTTTATATTTCCTATAGATGACTTATTAGGAGATAATACTTGTTACAATGACCCTTGAGAGGATATTTGGTATTTTTATTTGTAGTAGGCATATTCCATGGGAATTATAAGTTAAACTATTGCTTACTTACATTTTTTTAGCTCATTACATTGTGCTTCCTAGAAATATATAGATCCTTGGTTGGAAACCTACTTGTATATTTATCTCAAAACCTATATGGGACTCCTTGGGGGCCCAATTAGATTATATGGTTACAGGTGATGGTCGAGAAAAGCGGCCTAGTATTGGTTGTTGGTCATTGCTTTGGATTAGGGGACCATGAGACCAAGATATGGCTTGGGATTCTATATACACTTTTTGGTCAGTTATCATTTTGGGTACTTGTATGTTAATGTATTCCAATGCATCTATTTTGGTTTTTTTCTAGATACATGTACCATTTTCATCATTGTATACAAGATTATTCTTGATTATTTTTATATTCATGTTTTTCTTTCCTACTTTATCTATTGTATACTTATTTTATTGACTTCCAATATTGAATTTGATTGAATTTAAATATGATAAACACTAGTAATGAGGTAATAGTCTCACTAATTACTCACCTATTCCCTCTCAACTAGTCTACAATCTCTCTCATTTGGGGAGATGTGCTTGAGGCCATGTAGCCAAACCAGATTAAAGAGCTATTGAGTGGAATCAGTGTTTGAGACATTACAAAGTCATATATGGAGACATCCTTTCTATCTTGATTTACTATTTAGAAAAAATAAATAGGGATAAGAAGGAAATAAAATTGGGTAATGAGATGTGCTCGTGCATATCTAACCAATGTATAGGGAAAATCCACATTTCCTTGAATTGAATTATTATTTTCAAGTTTTTGACCATTACAGTTCATATGATTTCACAATTCGGTGATGAAAATGGGTTGGGATGTTACTAGTAATATGATTGGTTTCTATTTCCATTGTATCATGATTAGATGAGGGTTTTCCATCTCATGCATCATATAGGAACTTGTAAGAAATAAAATGTCAGGCATTATGATATTCCATATAGGATGCATTATCTGACGCATGCTTCTGTGATAGGTGTTATGATATTTGTTCTGGAAATTGTGTTAGATCTTTTTCAGTTTGTAGAAAAGTGATGTAATCATTCAATTATTAAGGTTTATGGGACGTTATGTTCTAGGAAATAATGAACCTTTTAAAAATTCAATTATTAAGTGAATTATTTATGTATGAATTATATGGGAATTAAATTTTTGTCTAGGAGGTGTTATGAGCCCTCATGGATTAGAACTTGGTGGAAAATGTGTTAAATCATTTTAACATGTGAATTTGAAATGAAATTTAATGGAATAGAAAATAGAGACTTGACATAGACTTGGATTTTTAGAGTTAAAAAGGAAGAGTATGTAGTGTTTCCATGATTGGTCTGTATATAGTCATGGATTTAGGAGAAAGATGTGGGTTATGAATTTGTTTTAAGAGGGTTTTCACTTTCTCTACATATTTCATAACTGACGGTTAGGTATTATTATTTTTTGAGGTGTGTGATTGGAATTGTAGAGACATGCCACCACAACGGCCTCCTAGGGTACCCCGCAAGGGAGGAAACAACCACAATCTTGAGGTGGCGGGCCATGGGCTTGCAGTTGACCCTCCATTAGTTCCATATACAGAACAAGGTGATTATATAGCCATAGGTGTTGAGATACAATTCCATGTAGGATTCTTTATCTATATGATCAATTTTTAGGGGGTACCACATCCATCTATGTCTATAGCTGAGTTGACATGGGTGTTCCAGTAGTAGAATCCTCCAAATTTTTCATGGGATAGAGGTACACATGATATTGAGATATATCTTTAGTCCATATTATCTATCTTAAAGAATGTAGATACCACTCTTAATAGGTGGGACAATTTCACCACATACATGTTACATGGAGCAGAAAAGGGTTGGTAGGATGTTCTGAACTAGGAATATGGGTTGCGAGAGATGGGTTTGATTGATTTTCAGACGTAATTATCTGAGTAATTTTACCACAAGACATTAAGGGAAGATATGGCAAGTGATTTAATGGGTTTGGAGTAGGGCACAATGATGGTTACGGAGTAATCAACACACTTTATGGAGTATTAGAGTTTTTCATTGATGTACCTTGTTGGTGAGATGTCAAGAGCGAGACGCTTCAAGGAAGGTCTCCAAAATGATATCAAATGCATGTTCAATGTGAAAATATTTAACTATATCTCTAAAATAGTGAATCATGTGATAATTACACAGTATAACCTGGGGGAATATAGTGGCATAGACCAGGGAAGTGTTTCTTCTCGACTTAGTGGTTCTATATCTCTAAGAAGGAAGAGTTGTTTTGAGGCTACTAGTGAGATGAGCAAGAGTTGGGATGTGAGTGATGATAGATCTATATTTTTTCAACTATGTGGTAGGTAGGGCCACATAAAGATTCAGTGTGACTGTTACCCAGTTGAGTTCCAATATTGCAAAAGGAGGGGTCACGTGCTATGGTATTGTAGGACCTTCCCTCCATCAGTGATTTGTATGGATCATATATGACACATGGTTTGGGGGAAGGTTCCTCAGATCCATGTCATGAAGGTATTTAGTGTAGTGATGGATGATCAGGCCGAGGTAGTGGTGGTTGTGGAAGATTCAACTAGACACAAGTTACACCTAGACATTATAGTTGTGTGTCTCTGGGTAGTGAGGTTGTGTCACATGGCCATAGAGCAGGTCGGTTCATTTCTCTATAGCCTTCCCCCAAGAAGTATGGTGTCAGACCATTAATTGTGAGAGGTACATTATTAGTATTCTCTACTATTTTATCCAATTTTTTTTATATAGCTTCATATAATAGTCTAATATCTTCACCTATAGTGAAGATAATTTGGCTTTTATGTGGTATAATAAAATAATTTTGATGTTAGACACACTGTTGGGAATAAAAACTGATGATGTGCACCACTCTAAGGAGTTCCTCCATGAGGTTAGTGGATGTCACTTTGTCTAGGATCTTTATGTCCTCGAAATGAAAGGGTTTTACATCATTCATGGGATGGATTGGTTAGTATATTATAAAGTATATGTTTAATTCTATAGATTAAGGGTGGCTTTCACATCACCATATGTTGTACTATTTACTCCGAATGGTGAATGGGATGTTCAAGAAGGTAGAGATGGTCCAAAGCATCATCTAATAGGTGGAATTATAGCCCAGATTGATAGTTTTTTTGGATCAGGGAGTTAGTCAGGTGGACTTTTCTACAGTGGTTGATCACTTTTGGGATGTCTTTCCTGATGACCTTTCTAGGTTACCCCATTAGATAGAGGTGGGATTCTCCCACAAGTTAGTGCTAGGAGTAGCACTGGTATCCATTACTCATTATTGGGTTGATGTGATAGAATTATAAGAGCTCAAGAGGAAGAAATATGATTTTTGGGTGAAGGGTTTTATTCAACCTAGTACTTCCCTTGGATATTTATCTTACATTTTTTGAAAAAAAAAGACAATACCCTTATTCTAAGCATGAATTATTGGAAAATGAGCTATTTGAAGGTTAAAAACTAATATCCCTTATAATGTATAGATGATATGTTTTATCGGCTTCCAGTATCCTGACAGCTCCTAGAAATTGATTTGTGGTCTGAATATCATCATGTGAGTGTTCGACCAATAGACATGCCTCATACAACATTTCATATTTGGTATATTCTATATGAGTATCTGGTCATGTCATTTATTCTCATGAACACACCATCAATTTTCATTGCTTTGATGAACCAAGTGTTACAACCTTACCGAGATTCTTTTGTTGTAGTTTTCATGGATTTTATCATGGTGTATTCTCAAAATCAAACCAAAAATTCCAACCATCTTAAGCTAATTTTGAATATACTAAGACAACATCAGTTTTATGCTATGCTCGCAAAGTACCGCATTTTGATGGATTAGATTCACTTCCTAGGTCACATCATCTTGGAGACATGAGTATAAGTAGACCATGAGAATGTGAGAGATATTGTTTCTAGGGAGTACCCCCTAAAAAGTTTTGACTTACGGATTTTCTTGGGGTTATCTATTTACTATAGGCATTTGATACAGGACATCTCATGCTTAGAAGCACCATTGTTGGGATTGACTAGAAAGGTAATGATGTTTTTATAGTTAAATTCATGACATAAAACCTTTCAGGAGCTGAAAGTAAGGCTGATATCAGCACCAGTCCTGGTACTTCTAGAGCTGGGCAAGAGTTACACTATGTATTGTGATGCATCAGGTATTTAGCTATGATTAGTGATGATTCATAGAGATAGTGTATTATTAGTATATAGGTATCGGTAGCTGAGGCCACATGAGAAGAATTATCTATGCATGATCTCGAGTTAGCTATAGTTGTTCATGCATTTCATTGTTAGAGACATTGCTTTCTTTGGGATGGTTTTATGGTGTACATGGACCAAAAATGTCGGAGGTATATTTTTACACAGCATGATCTGATTCTGATGTAGCAGATATTGGAGGAGTACATACTGTCCTTTGACATTTAGCTTCCCTACATTCCAAATCATGGCAATGATGTGGCTGATGCACTGATAAGGAGGACTCAGAGATTGGTAGTGTAGTAGGCCTGTATCGAGTAGATGTTTGTGGAATTTTTCCTTTTAGGTGGATTTGGAGGTGCATGATAGTCAAGGATAGACATATATACAATCCTTAGATGTGACCTACACCCTACTAGACAGAGTTTGGACGAAGAAGCTATCAGATTCAGAAGGCCTAGTTTTATGGGATAGTTTTTTGGTGAGGACCCTCTTACTATTTAGAAAATAGTCTATGATGAGATCCTATATATATATATACGTGTTTGGGTTCCAATTGATATATGTGAAGAGATGATATGGGAGTTTCATGATTCAGATTATGGAGGTCACCCTGTAGTCACCAGGATGTACAGTGACTTGAGGCGTTAGTACTGATGGCCGAGAATGAAGTGAGAGGTAGTTGGTTTTGTTACGATGTGTTCCAACTTTCAGAAGGTGAAGTTATAAGATCAAATACCAACTGATCTTTTACAACATTTACCTATATCATAGTGGAAATTTGATGATGTCGTGATGTATTTAATTACTGTTTTACTGAGTTCGCATCAATGAAATGATGCCATGTGGGTTGTTGTTTACCAGATGACGAATGTTTACTACTAGAAAAACAGGTATTTGCGACGGGTCATTTGCGACGGGATCCCGTCGCAAATGGCTTTTTGCGACGGGGGCCCGTTGCAAATGACCCGTTGCTGAAAACGGTGTCGCAATAACAATATTTTGCGATGGGCCCGTCGCTAAAGCCTTTTTCCGCGATGGGGAGAATCCCCGTCGCAACTAGTACTCCGTATATTTGTAAAAAACTATTTGCGATGGGTCCCGTCGCAAAAACTATTTTTAAAAAAAATAAAAAATATAATAATACTATTTGCGACGGGAATAGTATCCCGTTGCAAATACTATAAAAAAAATAAAAAAAATAAATTGTTAATAAATTATTTTAATTAATATAATAATAATCCAATTATATTTCAAAAATAAAAAATAATAAAATATTAATAAATGATTTTAATTAATATAATAATAGAATTATAATTCACAAATGAAAATAATAAATTATTTTAATTAATATAATAATAATAGAATTATAATTCAAAAATAAAAAATAATAGAATATTAATAAATATTTTATAATGAGACAGAAACTACGAATAGAAAAAAAATCATATTTTGATTTCACAAATTTTATAACATAAATACAAACTCTAATCTGAAGGAGGGGGGGAGGGGGGGATCTGCAGATGGTGGTGGAGGAAACTCCATCCCTAAAGCATGAGTGAGTCAGCGTATGTACTCCATCTGCTCCTGATGCTGCTGCTGCCACCGACTCGTCTGCTCCTCGTACAGTTGCTGCTGACATCGACGCTCCTCCTCGTGCTGCTGATGCATCTGCTCCTGCTCCTGTCGGAGACTCTCTATCAGTGCAGTCTGAGATCACAACTGATCCTCATACTGTGTAGCAGAAGAAGATGCACGAGCTCCTCTCGAGCTGGACGCCGACATCGCAGCACTGCCATAATAATCTCCGGGAGTCAGTCGAGAGCTGATACCAACTACCCGGCCCTTCTCGAAGGCATACTGGGTGGCCTGCATCCATGCCGCCTCATCAAACTGACGGACAGTGGTCTGATCTGATGACTCGGCCTGACTCTCAGGCCGGGCCTGTGACGCTGCGGCCTCATATGACTCCTGTAGTTGCAATTTAAAATTAAAATTGTGAATATATTATATATAGTTAATTTTTAAACTTGAAAACAAATAATACTTACCACGATGTGATGCTGACGATCAGCTCTGAGCTCCCCAGTAGCAGGATCACTATACATCCTCCGATATACGTCTTACTCCGTAATATCGGGGTGCTCGACAGCCTATAAGAATAAAAAATAAACTATTAATATTTATAGTTATATAAAATATTTATAAATAATGTACGTACCAGATGCTGTCTATGAGTACTGAAAGAACGACTCCCAGCTCGATGAGTCACCTCCTGTCTCCCCCGATTCTGCCTCCCCACCGATGATCTCATCTGAAAGGCATCACTCAACCAGTGCGCGCATAATCCATCCCATACATGGGATGAAATGTACTCTGGTCGGTCTGCTCTACATGACTCGTCAAAATCTGACACTCCTACTTTCTTCATCGCAGCTTTTCTTAAATTGTGCAAAAACTGACGAAGGCGATCACGCATGGCCACCTCCCATGCCTCGTGGATGGCGTCACGCATGGTATCCTCGATCGGATACCATATACCCTGTAAATAAATCAAAATATCAAGTTAGAAATGAAATAATTTTCAAAATAAAAATTATTTATTTACGTACGTACCAACCAATGGCCGAACATGGCCTGCTGCACATCCATGGGAATCTGTTCCCATGTGGTCCATGGCTGAGAGAAATAGTTGCGCAAAATAGAACTACCCTGTCCGACTGATATATGCGGAAAACTGTAAAAATAATAAACATTTATTATGTGAATAGATTAATGAAATCTTAGTCAAATCCACAGGTTATCACACATGTTATCACACCTCCGTGTGCGTGGATCAAACCCAAGACGTGGACATCGCTCGAGGACGGGGTCAGGAATCATCAATCATGTAAGACCGCGCCCCCTCCGCGTACTCCCTGGAGTGCCTACGGGCTGAGGGTCATCTATCATCAACTCATCCGCATCGAAAGTCAGGTCAGCATCCGCCAACTTACGAAATGTGGCGTCGTCCATCTGAAACAGAAAATGTTAATGTTGTTAGAAAATAATTGATAATTACTATTATATATACATATATACATATTTTGATTGTATATAAATACCATGGAATTCTATCAGTGTTCATCTTCATCATCATATTCATATATGTCAATGTCATCTTCATATTCCTCCTCAACATCATCGATATCCATTCGAGTTACAGTTGCTTCATATCTTACCATTTCAAATTCATATGTGACATCATTAACATCATCTTCATCACCGACTCTTAAATGTGGGGTGTCGTCATCGATACTCATGTCTCTTTGTAAAAAAGATTGATTTTGAGTACTCTCTTGAAAAACTTCAATTCTTTGCACATCAGTGAAAGCACATTCACTTTGACTAAACTGATTGTCTCGAATTTTGATTTTTATTACACTCCACCAATCAGTCAAGTCTTTTGATGTAGCACAGTACTTTGTGTAATAAACTTGATATGACTGTTGAGCCAATAAGAATGGTTCACTTACTGCGAGAACACTTTTACATTTAATATTGATGATTCCATGAGTCGGATGAACACGCACGCCTCTCTCTGTATCCAACCACCGACATTTGAACATGGTTATGTAATGTTTTCCAAGATAACAGAGTTCAATTATTTCATCAAGTATGCCATAAAAGTCAACTTCATTTTCTCGATGATGAGATCCTCTCAAGCTAACTCCACTGTTCATTGTTTTTTTCAATTCCCCATATGCATGTGTGTGGAATCGAAATCCATTCACCACATATTCTTTATAAGTTTTAACAAGTTTGGAAGGTGGGTTACTCAATACACACAGCCTTTTGTCAATTTTATCAGCATGTCGAGACACCTGAAAATTTGTGAAATAATTATCAATATAGTAAACTATACATTGAATGAGTTGCTAAATGATAAAGAATTTATGTTACCAGTTTTTGAAACCACTGAGAAAATTTTTTCAGTCGACGTTCTTCGAGAGCAGCTGCTGTAATTTGTGGAATTTGTTTCTTGATATGATTATCATACAACCTATAAAACCCAAAGTTATTTACTGTAACATAAATGATAGAATAAGTGATATAAACGCTTACAGTACAACTGATTTCATCTCTTCACAGTTGAGCAGAACATACGTATGAGCTCTATGATGTTCATCATCTGAAAGCCAGCGTTCATCAAATCCACCAAAACCAAGCTCTGACTGGTTGAAAACAGATAATTGATTGTCGATTTCATCAATATTTCTCTCGTTCCGTCCCATTCGATTGTGTTTTGAAGGATACTCAGATTCAAAATAATGGGAGTAGAACAAATATATTTCCTCTTACAAATAATCTTCTTCAATAGATCCTTCAACAGATGCTTTATTACGTACTTTTCTTTTCAATTTTTTCATGCATCTTTCAAATGGGTACATCCATCGAAACGGTACTGGACCTCCACATTTGGATTCATATGGAAAATGTAACATCAAATGTTCCATTGAGTCGAAGAAAGACGGCGGAAATATTTTTTCTAGTTTACATATAATTACAACAACATATTTTTCAAGTTTTCCTAGAGCATCATAATCTGTTGTAGCCGCACAAATTTCCCAAAAAAAATGAGACATGTCTGTTATGGAATCCCAAATCACAGAATTCAACAGACCTCTTAATCCAATGGGTATCATTCTTTCCATTATAACATGACAATCATGACTTTTTAATCCAGTAATATGACCATTATTTACACATCTACCCAAATTGGAAGCACAACCATCTGGAAGTCTCAAATCTGCTATCCACTGACAAAATAATAAACGATTTTCTTTAGACAATGTATAAGCTGCTTTTGGTTTCAGTAACCTTTCTGTTCTGACATTCTCAAACAGTTCCAATTCTGGACGCCTGCAAATTTGGGCAAGATCTAAACGTGCATTTACATTGTCTTTGCTCTTTCATGGAATATCCAAAACTGTATGAAACAAATTATCAAAACAGTTCTTCTAAATATGCATGACATCTAACATGTGTTGGACCAACAAATCAGACCAATATGGCAAATCCCAAAATATGATACGTTTAATCCAATTGTGTTCTTTCCCAAAACCAGAAATTTTCTGTTGGTTTATTGTGGGACCAAATGTGATGGGAGGTAATGAAAATACAACTGATTTTAACTCCGAACCTGATAGCATTTTTGGAGGTCCTTCCCTTTCAACTGTTCCTTTTCTGAAATGAGATCTGTTTCTGCGAAAAGGATGATCAGCTGGAAGAAATCTGTGATGACAGTCAAAATAACAAGGTTTCTTTCCATGAATGAGCATAAATGCTTTGTTCTCTCCCATACAGTAAGGACATGATTTCTGACCATGTGTACTCCAGCCAGATAACATCCCATAAGCCGGGAAGTCACTTATTGTCCACATCAATGCTGCTCTCAGTATGAAATTCTGTTCCATTGCAACATCATATGTACTGACACCAGTACTCCACAATAAATTTAATTCAACAATCAATGGTTTCAAATAAACATCAATATTTTTCTTCGGATGTCCTGGAATTAGTAAAGTCAAAAAGATATATGCCTCCTTCATCAACATCCATGGAGGTAAATTGTACAGAGTTAAAAAAACAGGCCAACATGAATATTGACTACCACAAGATCCAAACAGACAGAAACCATCAGTGGAAAGGCCCAGTCGAACATTTCTAGCTTCTAAAGCAAAGGATGGATGCACTCTATCAAAATATTTCCATGAATCACCATCGGCTGGATGATTCAAGATTTTATCGGTTGAAATATTCTCTTTATTCCATGACATCATTTTCGCTGTATTCTTAGACATGAATAAACGCTGAAGTCTGGATGTAAGCGGAAAATATATCAACTGTTTTACAGGAATCAAACCAGACTTCCCGTGTTGTCCTTCTTTATATCTCAGTTGCCCACATGTGGGACAACTATCCAATGACTCATTTTCCCCATAATATAAAATGCAGTCATTTGAACATGCATGAATCTTCTGACAAGTAAGTCCCAAATTTCGAACCAACCTCTTACTCTCATAGTAATTTGCAGGTAAAACATTTCCTTCGGGTAACAGTGTTTTAAGAAAAGAAAATATCTGGTCAAAACAGGTGTTTGAAATTCCGTTATCTGATTTGATAGCCATAAATTTTGCAACTGCTTCTAATTTTCTTATCTTGCAACCAGGATAAAATGCATCCTCAGCAGACTTCAACAACTCATAAAATTCAGACGGTGCTAACTCAGGATTTGAAGCTATATGAGCCGGAGTTTCTGTATGTTGAACAGATGAACCTACAACATCATGTACTAAATCTTGAAACCGGGATGGATCCAGAATCAAGTTGGTATCACCTGCTCTGGAACTGCGTTCACCGTGTTGATACCAAAAAACATAATCTGGTTGAAAACCAAAACGCAAGAGATGTTCTCCCACTTTGTCAAACGTGTCAAACATTCTCAATGCACATTTTCTGCAAGGGTATTTTATTTTTCCTTCTGAAACAAATTCTAGATTTGATGCCGCAAATGATAAAAAAGTCTCCACACCCTCTACATATACTGGATTTAAACCAGAACCGTTTGGATTTCTACATTGATTTATCCATATGCGGTCGCCTAATAATGATTGTTGACGACCTCGTTGTTCCATATTTCTCTATAAAATATAAAATCATTACTGGTTTTGAATAATTTGTTAGAAGAAACACTCAAGCTAGGATAATTATAGAGTTTAGATCATACACGACTGACACAAACTTTTTATTGAGATAGACCTAAAAATTGACCCTTTAAGAATTAAATATGTTAAGAATAAAGAAAAACATGTTACAAATATTGATAATTTTAATATTATATAATTTTTTTATTATTTTCATAGTACTAATATTATTGGTAATTATTCCTAATTATTGTAAAATATTACTAATTATTACTAATTATTACTAATTATTACTAATTATTACTAATTATTACTAACTATTACTAATTATTACTAATTATTACTAATTATTGGTAATTATTACTAATTATTGGTAATTATTACTAATTATTACTAATTATTACTAATTATTGGTAATTATTACTAATTATTACTAATTATTGGTAATTATTATTAATTATTGGTAATTATTATTAATTATTACTAATTATTGGTAATTATTAGTAATTATTGGTAATTATCGGTAATTATTACTAATTATCGGTAATTATTACTAATTATCGGTAATTATTACTAATTATTGGTAATTATTACTAATTATTACTAATTATTGGTAATTATTACTAATTACTACTAATTATTACTAATTATTACTAATTATTACTAATTATTGGTAATTATTACTAATTATTGGTAATTATTATTAATTATTACAAATTATTATTAATTATTGCTAATTATTACTAATTATTACTAATTATTACTAATTATTGGTAATTATTTCTAATTATTGGTAATTATTACTAATTATTACTAATTATTGGAAATTATTGGTAATTATTACTAATTATTGGTAATTATTATTAATTATTGGTAATTATTACTAATTATTACTAATTATTATTAATTATTGGTAATTATTACTAATTATTGGTAATTATTACTAATTATTGGTAATTATTACTAATTATTGGTAATTATTACTAATTATTACTAATTATTACTAATTATTGGTAATTATTACTAATTATTACTAATTATTACTAATTATTAGTCATTATTACTAATTATTACTAATTATTGGTAATTATTACTAATTATTACTAATTATTACTAATTATTGTAAATTATTACTAATTATTGTTAATTATTACTAATTATTGGTAATTATTACTAATTATTACTAATTATTACTAATTATTACTAATTATTCCTAATTATTGGTAATTATTACTAATTATTACTAATTATTACTAATAATTGGTAATTATTACTAATTATTACTAATTATAACCAATTATTTGTAATTATTACTAATTAATACTAATTATTGGTAATTATTACTAATTATTGGTAATTATTAGTAATTATTGGTAATTATCGGTAATTATAACTAATTATCGGTAATTATTACTAATTATTGGTAATTATTACTAATTATTACTAATTATTGGTAATTATTACTAATTACTACTAATTATTACTAATTATTTGTAATTATTAATAATTATTGGTAATTATTATTAATTGTTGGTAATTTTTATTAATTATTACTAATTATTATTAATTATTGGTAATTATTACTAATTATTACTAATTATTACTAATTATTGGTAATTATTACTAATTATTGGTAATTATTACTAATTATTACTAATTATTGGTAATTATTACTAATTATTGGTAATTATTACTAATTATTGGTAATTATTGGTAATTAATGGTAATTATTGGTAACTAATACTAATTATTGGTAATTATTGGAAATTATTGGTAATTATTACTAATTATTGGTAATTATTACTAATTATTACTAATTATTGGTAATTATTACTAATTATTGGAAATTATTACTAATTATTGGTAATTATTACTAATTATTGGTAATTATTACTAATTATTGGTAATTAATACTAATTATTGGTAATTATTACTAATTATTACTAATTATTACTAATTATTGGTAATTATTACTAATTATTACTAATTATTACTAATTATTACTAATTATTACTAATTATTAGTCATTATTACTAATTATAGGTAATTATTACTAATTATTACTAATTATTACTAATTATTACTAATTATTGTTAATTATTACTAATTATTGTTAATTATTACAAATTATTGGTAATTATTACCAATTATTACTAATTATTACTAATTATTACTAATTATTACTAATTATTGGTAATTATTATTAATTATTACTAATTATTACTAATTTCTGACAATTATTAGTAGTTATTGGTAATTATTACTAATTATTACTAATTATTGATAATTATTACTAATTATTGGTAATTATTACTAATTATTACAATTTATTACTAATTATTACTAATTATTGGTAATTAATTCTAATTATTGGTAATTATTGGTAATTATTACTAATTATTGGTAATTATTACTAATTATTGGTAATTATTATTAATTATTACTAATTATTACTAATTATTGTTAATTATTACTAATTATTGGTAATTATTATTAATTATTACTAATTATTACTAATTATTACTAATTATTACTAATTATTGGTAATTATTTCTAATTATTACTAATTATTACTATTTATCGGTAATTATTCCTAATTATTGGTAATTATTACTAATTATTGTTACGTATTACTAATTATTGGTAATTATTACTAATTATTACTAATTATTGGTAATTATTACTAATTATTACTAATTATTTTTATTTATTACTAATTATTACTAATTATTACTAAATATTACTAATTATTATTAATTATTACTAATTATTACTAATTATTACGAATTATTGGTAATTATTGGTAATTATTACTAATTATTGGTAATTATTGGTAATTATTACTAATTATTACTAATTATTACTAATTATTACTAATTATTACTAATTATTGGTAATTATTACTAATTATTACTAATTATTACTAATTATTTCTAATTATTACTAATTATTACTAATTATTGGTAATTATTACTAATTATTACTAATTATTACTAATTATTACTAATTATTGCTAATTATTACTGATTATTACTAATTATTGGTAATTATTACTAATTATTACTAATTATTACTGATTATTACTAATTATTGGTAATTATTACTAATTATTACTAATTATTGGTAATTAATACTAATTATTGTTAATTATTGGTAATTATTACTAATTATTGGTAATTATTACTAATTATTGGTAATTATTATTAATGATTACTAATTATTACTAATTATTGTTAATTATTACTAATTATTGGTAATTATTACTAATTATTACTAATTATTACTAATTATTACTAATTATTACTAATTATTGGTAATTATTTCTAATTATCACTATTTACCGGTAATTATTCCTAATTATTGGTAATTATTACTAATTATTGTTAAGTATTACTAATTATTGGTAATTATTACTAATTGTTACTAATTATTGGTAATTATTACTAATTATTATTAATTATTGGTAATTATTACTAATTATTACTAATTATTACTAAATATTACTAATTATTATTAAATATTACTAATTATTACTAATTATTACTAATTATTGGTAATTATTGGTAATTATTACTAATTATTGGTAATTATTGGTAATTATTGGTAATTATTACTAATTATTACTAATTATTACTAATTATTGGTAATTATTACTAATTATTACTAATTTTTACTAATTATTACTAATTATTACTAATTATTGGTAATTATTACTAATTATTACTAATTATTACTAATTATTACTAATTATTGCTAATTATTGCTAATTATTACTAATTATTGGTAATTATTGGTAATGATTACTAATTATTACTAATTATTACTAATTATTACTAATTATTGGTAATTATTACTGATTATTACTAATTATTGGTAATTATTACTAATTATTACTAATTATTACTAATTATTACTAATTATTACTAATTATTACTAATTATTGGTAATTATTACTAATTATTGGTAATTATTACTAATTATTACTAATTATTACTAATTATTGGTAATTATTACTAATTATTACTAATTATTGGTAATTATTACTAATTATTACTAATTATTGGTAATTATTACTAATTATTGGTAATTATTAGTAATTATTACTAATTATTACTAATTATTACTAATTATTACTAATTATTGGTAATTATTACTAATTATTGGTAATTATTACTAATTATTGGTAATTATTACTAATTATTGGTAATTATTACTAATTATTGGTAATTATTACTAATTATTGGTAATTATTACTAATTATTGGTAATTATTACCAATTATTACTAATTATTACTATTTACTACTAATTATTGGTAATTATTACTAATTATTACGAATTATTGGTAATTATTATGAATTATTGGTAATTATTACTAATTATTGGTAATTATTACTAATTATTGATAATTATTACTAATTATTGGTAATTATTACTAATTATTGCTAATTATTACTAATTATTGCTAATTATTACTAATTATTGGTAATTATTACTAATTATTGGTAATTATTACTAATTATTGGTAATTATTACTAATTATTGGTAATTATTACTAATTATTGGTAATTATTACTAATTATTACTAATTATTCCTAATTATTGATAATTATTGGTAATTGTTCCTAATTATTAGTAATTAAAAGAATAATTATCAATAATTAGAAATAATTACCAATAATTAGGAATAATAACATTATTAGTATATTTTATTATTAATATTAAAATAATATAATTTTTTAATTTATATACAATTCTCCTTTCATCTGTGTGTTTTCTATCTCCACATACAAATAATAAATGTGGAGACAGCAAACACACAGATGAAAAGAGAATTGTGTATATATAAAAAAGTATATTATTTTAATATTAATAATAAAATATACTAATAATGTAATAATGTTATTATTCCTAATTATTGTTATTTATTACTAATTATTAATATTTATTCTTAATTATTAAAAATTATTACTAATTATTAATATTTATTCTTAATTATTAAAAATTATTACTAATTATTCCTAATTACCATTAACTATGATCAATACTAATAATTTAAAATTATTAAGTAACAAAACAATGTAAACATAATTAAATTACAACTAATTAAGAATAATTGAAACTAATAAAACATTAAAAATAAATATTAAATTAAAATGAATATAAATACCTTGAAAATTGATCTGAGGTTGATCTCTGATCGTTCTTCAAAACATCAATATCAACTCCGGAGAAAAAAATTAAACTTGAGAAAAACTGAACTTTAGAAATAAAATTTTGAGAGAAGAAGAAGATAGAGTTTGAGAATGATTTGAAAAAAACGGATGGGGGTATTTATAGGTTAGATTATTTGCGACGGGAATATTCCCCCGTCGCAAATATGTTTCCCGCGATTTGGCGCGCAAAGGGCGCCAGTCCTTTTGCGACGGGGAAAGCTATCCCGTCGCAAAAGGCTACTTATTTGTGACGGGCAAATACCCCCGTCGCAAATAAGTTTTTAACAGGGCTATTTGCGACGGGATTTATTCCCGTCGCAAATAACCCGTCGCAAATACCCATTTTTCCCGTAGTGGTTTCACATTTCTGGTCAATAATAGAGACCTTTAGTGTTGATGGGATTGGGAGGTTGTACATATGTGAGATAGAAAGACATAATGGGGTCCTCTGAACTATCATTTCGAATTGGGAAACCCACTTTAAATCTCATTTCATGTAGAGTATTAAGATGGATTTGGGTACCCAGGCGCTTCTGGGAACATCATACCACCCTCAGACTAATGGCTAGTCAGATCGTAGAATATAGGTGCTAGAGAAAATGCTACAAGAATGCATCCATGATTTTGGAGGCTCTGCGGAGAGGCACATTACCATTGTTGAGTTTTCCTACAATAACCATTGTCAGGTGACAATATTGATGGAACCTACCAAGGATTGATATGGTAGGACATGTCAATAACCCATATACTAGATAGAGATATGTGAGACAGCCTTATTGGGACCATGACTTATGATGTAGAATTCTGAGCAGGTCTATTTGAATCAAAATTAGAAGGCTACTGCACGGTCATGTCAGAAATCTTATGCCAATTGCTGCCGACTGCCTCTATAGTTTGAGTTTACAGATCATATTTTCTTGCATGTTTCACTGAGGTTGGGACATAGACAGATCATGAGTCGTGATAATATTTTCCATGATTTGTTAGGTCATTATAGATTCTAGAGAGAGTTGGATCAGAAGCCTTTCAGTTTTAGTTAGCTAAGAGGTACCGAGATGTGAATGACATCTTCCATGTATCTCAGCTGTGATGCTATCATTCAGACAAGTCTCATGCTTTTCAGTCTAATAAGGTTGAGTTACAGGTTGATGAATCTCTTGAGAAGAATATGATTTGTATCTTTGATATGAGATGAAAGGTACTATGAGGATGGTTTGTTCTACTACTATGGGTGCTATGGTAGAATATCTGTTTACGTGATGAGACTTGATAGAGGGAGGATGGTGTTTGTGCTCAGTGGCTGGAGTTATTTCTAGATGAATCTAGACCACCCTAGAGAGGGAAATTCGAGGAAAAATTGCTTTATGTGGTGAAGATTGTATGATACTATGTTTTCCTTGGCGTATCACTACCACAGAATGGGGAAAGGGAAGTGCTACCCCATTATCAGCGCTTTTTTGTAGTGCTGATAAAGGGGGGTTTATCAGTGCGCATTTTCCTAGCACTGATAACTGTGTATATTTCAAAACAAAAATCATAAAAAATAATATATTGTCATATAAGTATATTTATATTAATATAAATATAATAAATATGTTTTCAAATATGTTTTATATTGATTTGATATGTCATAGACCAAAAATGGACACCACCGAGTAGAAATTATGGTTGTTTATAGGGATAAAGTACCTTTTCGTACCTTGAAGAATATGAGAAAGTGTTATAATGTTAACCTTTTTTGTAGGTCTAGTCATATGATTCGATTTGATATGTTTTTGAGGAAAAACAGACACCCAGAACAGAAGGTATGGCAAAACGGACACCTGGAGCAGAAGTTATGGAAAAACGGATCGCAGAGCCCAACTTATGACAGTTCAGATGGTTTTTTGTCCTTTTAACCTCAGAGAAGTTTATAAGGGGTTTTGGTGATAACTGGAATTTGTAATATTTCTTAATATTTGATTTGATAATTGGTAGAGCCAAAACAGACCCTTGGAGCAGAAGTTATTGTCGTTTGAAATTTTTCTACTCTTGTATCTCTTAAAAACCTAAGAAACCAACAACTCACTAAAAAGAACATAACTTCTGCTCTGGTTGTCCGTTTGAGCACTACAGCCAGTCAAATTGAATCTCGCGAAATGATTGATGACCATGTCTTGTCAAAATATTGAGAAGATCAGAGGAACGAAATATATATCAGTTATAGAACTCCAAAAAAAGTCCAACTTCAAATGGCCATAACTTTCATTCCTGGTGTCCGTTTGGACTCTAACACATATCAAATCTATGGAAGAGAAGTTATATACACATAAGGTTGAATAAAGAGTATTCTCTGTCACATCTAGGACCAGAAAACAACAAAAAAACCACCCGAAAGCTTCCAAAACTTAGTTTCTGTGTCCAGATGCCTGTCAAATATTTATTAAAATGGCCATAACTTCTGATATCTCTGTTTGTTTGGCCTCTAGAACATGTTTTATCATAGATCGTTCCATGAGCTTTAGTTTGACTATTCACGGAACTGAAACAGACACTCGGAGAAGAAGTTATGTCTTTTTCATTGACTCTTTGATTTGTTAGGTTTTTCGAGACCCCATTTCTAGCACTTTTGTATATACATATTAATATATAATATTTGTAAATATATATAAATATGTATAATTATACCTACTGATATACATATATTATATATCTTTGTGTGTGTGTGTGTGTTGTATATATGTATGTATGTATGTATATATGTATTTATTTATTTATAAAAACACACATAAGAATTTTTTTTATAAATGTATTTAAAACAAATCATAAAAATATATATTAATATAAAAATAAATATACGGATAAAAAATTATAACTATATATATATATTTATATATATATAAATATATATTTATATATTTATATATATTAATATAATTTACTATATGTATATATTAATGTGAGTAAATATATATGTATATATTAATATAACTATATATATATGTTTATATATATATATATATTAATATAATTAAATATATGTATATGTTAATATGACTAAATATATATATAAATAAATAGATATATTAATAAATGAAAAGAAAATCAATATGGTGGAGTGGTAAAGGCTTAGGGACCCAAAAAAGAGGTCTCGAGTTTGCATCCTGGGGGAGGCAGGTCGCACGCGCAAGTGCGGGGAATTACCTAGCACTGTTAAAGGTGGTTGGGGCTGGGTGGAGCTTCCTTGGGGCATGCGTGAGCTACCATGGCGGTGGGAACTATTAAAGGGGGGCTTCAAGCACTGTTGAAGCCCCCCAAAATTGTTTTTTTTTTCATTTTGTTAATATTTTTTGAACTTTTATCAGCACATTTTAAAAGTGCTTATTAAAGGGGCCTTTATCAGCACTTTTCAGAGTTCTGATAAAAGGGCCCACCCTTTATCGTCACCTCAATTAACAGTTCTTTTTTTAGCACTGTTAATCAACTTTTCTAGCATTGATAAATTCCATATTTGTAGTAGTGTATAGAACTTTTATTTCTGTCTAAACTCTTGATAAATTTACCGTTTTGACTTAGTACCTAATATTGGCCATGGGATAGTTGGGTTATTCTTGGGAAATAAGGGCTAAGAAGGCTTTTTACTAGCTGTAGGAAAATTACCAAATGTGTAATGGGCTAGGAGGACTTTTAACAGTGAGAAATAGCTTTTCCATGGGAAGAGAAAACTGAGGATTACATGTCGTGTATTGAAATTACCCATCATTTAATTTACCAACTATGCTTTTTAAAAATATGGATTATAGCCTCTATTTTTCAAACCGATATTTTTTCTTCATATTTTGAAATCTAATACCATCTTTGATAGTTTTTCATATCTAGAACCCATCAGAACTCTAATTCTTGTTATGTCTATCACGTTGGAACCACATCGTAAGTACTCAATTCCTTTTTACTTGTTCTTGATTATTTAGAACAAAAACTATGCTATTTGGATTTAGGATCATATTCCCTAAATTCTCATTATTTTTCCATTATTCATATTTCTCTTAAACCTAGGATAATAAATACTTAATACTGGATAAGAACAACAATACAGATCTAATGAAGGTGTTCTATACTTTGCTTTTGGATATTGATGATTTATAGAGCTATCGGTCTATTTTTTACCTACCAGAAATTTCAGAGTGGGCCCAATTTTAAATTTTTACACTAAAATAGATGAAATAAGACCTATTAGGTATACCCTTAGCTTCCTTCATATGTTTTGGTGGTTGTTTCTCCAATCGGAGTCCACCTATGGGGTGCACCATGGCTTTTTTTTGGTTTTTTTCCATTGATAAACCTCTCAAGAGATATGTTTTCATGTTTTCAAAGACCATGGAAGCTCAGTTATAATTTAATGAGATATTTTTACAATATTAGTAGATATTATGAATCATTTCCTTATGTTATTAGAAATATTCCTTGCAAAACATGTTAAAGTGGTTAAATGGTTTTTGTTAAGTGAGATCGTTTACAAATTGGTTTTTTTATAAATTGCATAAATGGATATTTGTGAATAATGGGTGGATATAACGATGGGATATGATAAATGGATAATTCTGATAAATTCGAGGGTAAACCCATTTGACTTCATTAAATGATATTATAATACATGAGTGGGAAAACTCATGGTTTATAATTATTTCAATGAGTTGGTATACTCATTGTTTTGAAACATATTATAATTGTTTACATGAGTAGGAAGACTCATATGGTCTAAACATTTGATGAATATAAATATTCCATGGAAATATCTCCATGGATTTGGAAAGTGGTAGTGGACGCATTGGTTGAGTATGCACCTTGGGTATTGATTTCATTGGATGACTCAGGACTTGCTATGAATTGGATCGGGATTTCTTGGACTCACATAGGATATGTTGTTACACTATCTCATAAGAATAAAACCAATGACTATATCGAGTTTTCACTGAGAAGCTCTTGGGACTTGATGAGGATTCCATGGTCTTCGACACCTTGGATCTGACTCATCGTGGTCTACACATCTTTATTCTACAAGGCTGTGGAAACTGTGATCCAATTAATTATATAGAATGGCCATGGGATAGATTAATTTGGTTGTATGGTAAGGATGAAGGATTATCATAGAGATATTTTATGGAAAGGCCTTGTGGATAGTTTATGTATGGTATTAAAATGTTGTCTTGTCAATTGTTTATATTTCTTGTAACTTTCTTGTCAAGAGATTCCACTTGTTATAGAGAGCCTTTAGAGGCTGTTTGGTATTGATAGTTGCAGTAAAAATATAACATGGGAATTCACAGTTACATTACTTATTCATTACCCTTATTTGGATGGTTGAAATGTGTACATATAAATGTATAGATCTTTTTGGGGAAACCTACTGGATGTTTATCTCACACCATGTTCGGTTCTCTGTGGGGACCCAAACAGATTATATGGTTTCATGTGATGGTTGGAGAATGTGCCCTAGTACTATTAGTTGATCACTACATAGGAACATGGGAGCATGGGACCAAGATGAAGCTTACAATGCTATGATCACTTTTTTTCTTTGGTCATTTTGGATACTAGAATTGTACTATACTACCATGTACCTATTTTGACTATTTTATAGACACATGTACCCTCTTCACCATTATATATGAGATAAATCTTACTTGTTTTTATATTATTGTCTTTCTTGTCTAATCTATGTATTTTCTATTAATTTTATCTATTTCTGCTATTTAATCTGATTGACTTCTATTGTGATATACTTTGTTAATGAGGGAATTGTCTCCCCAATGACTCATCTTGGCCACCAATTCTAGTTAGAAGCCACTAGAAGTTGGAGATATTTTCTTCTGGAAATGTATCCAAAAGTGATCAGGGCACTGTTGTGTGGCATCCAAGTTTGGGACATTATAGAAAAATAGTTAGGTAAACCATGCGAGTTGGGGCACACAACTGTGCATGAACCACTGCATATTTTGGAGAGGTATTTCACATGGATTTTACATTGTTAAGGAAATCGTTCACAAGATGAATGGTTAGTTATACATAAGATGTGTCATTAAATTATAGCATGCATGGTTTTCACATGGTTATGAAAACCTATTTGTGATGTTGTATCTGTCTTGGTATGTTTTTCCTCATACATGCTTCTCTTCTTCATTTCTATCAAATCATGGACCACCAAATCTGTTCGAGTAGTTTTTCCATATTTTTAGGGAATTCATTAGAAACACTAATTTCTACCCAATTAATTGGATTTAAAAGCTAATATCATATGTTCATATGTAAAAAACACTAAGGATGATAGTGAATTATTTTCTTTCATATTTCAAAAGTGTTTGTCGGTACTAATATATTTGGGGTCACTATGTTTATTGAGGGAGGCTTAATTTAAATAACAATTTTCATTTAATTAATTAAATTGGGCTTATGGGATTCCATTGATAATTACCTAAAATATTTATTCATACGAGGATGGGTTAGAGGCCATTGACCATTTGGGTAGCTATGCCGGGTGGGATGAATATTTTAAATTGGTCGGTTTAAATTAAATTGAGTTGAAATTTTATTTAGATATTTGTAATTCAATTACATTGAAATTTTTAGTTGTTTTTAATTGATATTTCGATAATGTTAAAATATTATTAATTTATTATAAGATCCATTTCATCGTGATAATAATATCATATGTATTGAGATTCTAAAGGCTATCGGTTTGAAGAAATGTGATCCTTTGGATAGTCTTAGCCTGAGAAATTGGGTGTTGTGGACCATTGGTTTCGAGACTCGATCATCAGATGAGGTATCTTGGCCATCAGGTTATGAGTGGGGTTCTTGTGATATTTAATGGAATGACCATCAGTCTCGAACGATGTGGTCGTAGTGCAAAAGTTTCCAAGCTAGGTGTGGATTAAGTATTATTTAGTGATTACTACTCATTTGTATTGGCCAAATCATTATCTGGGATGGTGTGTACAATGGTTTACTCCATGATGAGGTTTTATTGACCACTCGTGTGGGTAGAGGCCCACGATATGTGTGGATTAGGAAAATTGATGTGGGTGCTTCCCAAAGAAAGCCACAAGGATGGTGAGAATCCATCAACGGATAACGTTAAGGTTGTTAGTTGGGGGATTATGCCTATGATGCTTTATATTGTTCATCCAAAATTATTTTAGAGGATAGGAATCCTTGTTCCTCGGGTCATTGGTTGATGACACAATGATAGTTACTATTTTATTCCATGTATCATTGTGCTACCAGATGTTAGGCTTCATGCTGATGGGTTCTTCGAGTAAGGGTCTGAGGGACCAGATATTTATTTTTTGGGAATGCCTTTGGTAAATTAGTGACTTGATATGGAAATGATGTGTCAGTAGGCACATGGTTCTAGTTGATTTATTTAGAGGTACAACCTTAGGTTTCACCTTGAAATTTCTATATTAGGGGATGCCTTGGGCTATTAGCTAAGGATCCTCTCCTCTTTAGTGATTATTGTATTGTCCAAAGAAGGTGAAGCATCATGTGGATAATGAGAAATAGAGAATATTTTGTTTACATAAACACATTCATCTTATATTATATATTTATTTTCAGTATACAGTTTATGAGTCACACATGTAAAGTATAATTATGCTGTTGGTACCTTAATGAGACTCGTTCTTACACCCAACACAAGACCATTGAGACACGTCTAGACATTGTGATTTTTCATTTTATTAATGGTCTAGAATCATGATCTAGATATTAATGTATATTAGCATTGGATGTAAGGCAAGGGGCCCTTGTTTTTTATTCAAATGGATGTTACCTTACGATTGTTCATTTTTGATTCATTGTGCTGTTATATATGTATGTATTGTCGGTTTGCCACATGATACCATTTACTTATTATTGATATGTATGAATATAAATGGATTAATTTTATGTATTTAGTTTTTTAAAATGTTTGTTTTGTGTGTTTATTTATTTCTTACACTGCTTTTTCTTATAATTCTTCTAATGATACATGTTGATTGTGGTTCTTACTTTGTCATGCTACTGGTTTGAGTCTATCATTATTTTCTTCCACTGCAAATTCTATATTTATATATATATTTTTGGAAAAAGATTATATTATCACTATATGTTATATTCTCACCAATATCATCTCTTTAAACCATCCCTTCTATTTGGTAAACTTTGGTGTTCGAGGAGGCATTCATATGTCCATGTGGAACCTGCTCGGAAGCATTGTTTGGGTGTTAATTCATGTAAGGGTACTAAAAATTGAATGAGAGATGTTTATTTTTCCTCTTTTTTGAACTTAATATTTGGTTTATGGTATACTGTAGATTACGATGTTGTTAGAGCAGGGTTAAGAACATGGGATTGGGTGCCTGTAGACCCATGAAATGTTAGAAAACTAGTTTACTAGGAGTGGAATTTGTTGTTATATTTTTCCCATTCGATAGTTTATTTGAATACCCCCATTAGTGATATACAAGGAATTTTAATTGTTACACATTTATATATTTTATCCTTGGGATAACATGGAAATAAAAGAGTTATGGGACCCTTGTCCTAGTATAGAAAGTGGTGGTTATTAGTTTTTCAATGCATGCTTGTTATTTTTGTTGTTTAGAACCATGGTAGGATATTTAATAATATATATGAATGTTTTGTGATATAAATTTCTTTTGGAAATGTGATATTCCATGAGATATATATATTTATTTATTAATAAATGTTCCATTATTATATAATATAAGAGAAAAATAATGGTATAAGGTTATGTTAATCACCAGGTTTCATGACATGATCATCAGTTTCACGGGACATGGTTTGTCAGGATGGGTGAGGCCTAGGGAATGTGTGTAACTTAGATCAATTATGTTCAGTTAATGTGGCCATGAGACTAGGATTTATTGCCACATGGTTGTGATAGGGATGGGTAAAGGTGGTTAGGTGATTATGGTCATTATTTATTTTCCTATCTATGATATATATATATATCATCTAGGTTGCTTGACCATTAAATGGAATTCAAAAGGTTTTCACATAGTAAAATCAGATGGATCACTAGGTTGGAGTTGGAATAGTTCCCTAGGAGCTTGAAAATATTGAGACTGTTGAGTGTTAGAAAATACCATGATCCATAGGTACATGCTTAAGAATAGATTCTGGTGAAGGTAGGGAAACCACCATATTTGAATGATTTTGGGACTTGGTGGGATGAGTAGCTCATAGTGAGTCTATTTTGTTTCATCAAAGGAGATATATGGGAGATCAAGGAGTAGAACATTCAGTTTTATATTTGATAATGTAGTTTTACTCAGTGCCCCCTCCATTATTTTCGGGTAAGGGTTTCCCTCTGGTAACTGAGAACTTGATTGAGTTATTGAAGATGATTTTAGAGCCACTGGAGATGCCTCTTGGGTGGAGGGTGAGTCTGGAAGAATATATCCTTTGAAGTTCAGCTATATGATTATGGGATGTGCAAGTTCAAAAAGGGATACTGAAGAGACATCCATGGATGTAATTTGAGTAAAGGTTCTTCCAGAACTTCTTTGCAGAAATGCTAAGGGTAGAGAGAGATCGATATTTTTTGAGCCTTTAACAGGGTGACATATCCATCATCGACTATGTAGTTATGTTAACTGAATGGTCTTCATTTTCACCCAACATAGTGAGAGATGAAACCATGACGGTGAGGCATTTAGAAGATGGTTTATGACACACCATTCAGGTTCTGGTCAACATCTTCAAGATGGCCTCACTCCCAAAGGTGATGAAACAATGTCTCATAGCTAAGAGAAATTTAATAAAGTGTTCATACTCAATTCAGATGACAGCTTCACGCAACATATATATAGTTTATTTAGGTCAAAGGAAGTATGTTTTGGATGAGTTCTAGTAGGGAAACGAAGTCAAGTGATCAAGTAGACTAACTCGGAGTGATTCTTTGATGTTGTGTTTCTAGTGCGGGTAGAAATTAAATGTTTCGACTCAGTGTGTGCATCCAAAAAAAGGTATTTCAGGCTTGTGGATATGTCAGGAATATCGAGAGTTTATGTTTGAATCCTTTCCATACATCCATATGTCAGGGACCAATGTAGAAATATGGTTCTAATATGAAACTAGCAGTGGTACCATGAAATATTAGTCATTCTTTAGCTGCATGGAGAGGTCATGGAAGAACAATGTGACCGAGCAGTGGGGTTACTGGAAAATGGATGGTGAAGTACCATAGGTAATTTTGGATTTTAAAAATCAGGATTCAATCTATGTGCACACCTATAAAGACCCAGAATTTACAGGTAATTTTTCTTCAATTAAATGGGAATTTTACGAGTACACGAAAATTGAAGGTGTGTGATTCCGAGGCCCGGAGTGCCCTAAATGAATTTCTAAACTTTTATTCGGGTACATTCAGTAAACACACAAGCGGGATTTTCTAACTTTTGAACTGGTGCTCAGAATTGAAATCTGAGGGCACTGTTGAACTCGCAGCACTGGTATTCTCTTAAGAAGACCTTCACCTCGACCGTAGTAGGTCGAGGGTGGATGTTATATTTTCACATATTCGTGGAAGAATAAAATAAAATAAAATGGTGTAACATTTTATTTTTATTTTCATTGGAAACTCCCATGTGAATATTTCAGATTTGGGGACCACCTGAACTAAAAAACTCCCATGAGAGGTTATGGAGGTGGGGACCACTGAGCCTAACCTCCATTGAGAGGTTATGGTGGTGGGCACCACCCAAGGCTTAAACCTCATGAACTCCCCTATTAAGTGTGAGAAACCTCTTTATTTACCCCACTTATTTGTGTCACCCCCTTAATTAATTATACCAACTCAATTAATTAATTAAACCATTTTGAAATTGTGCCAACTTAGTTTAATTTGAAAACATAAATTAAGAGGTCGGCTTTATTTTCATTTTGGTGTAACTGGGGAAAAGGGTTAGCAAAGGGGAGAGATTTGGAGAATTGGGAGAAAGCTCTCCAACGTAGAACACGTTCTCAAAAAAAGAACGCCCATGAAGAATGCCGACTTTGACTTCGACTTCTTCCTCGTGACATTCGTTGATGAGAAAAATCTTCAACATCAAAGAACCGACGATCGAAAAACACCAAAGCCAACGATTTCCGTCTATTCTCAATGACATCTTCTCCTTCCCCACAGAAAATCTTCAATAAATCAAATGATCAAGGTAGGGTGGTTGTTTGAAGTTATTCCCTTTTTCGTTTTTGATGACTCTTCTTAATTCTAGAGAGATTATAGTTGCTTACTACCGCTCTAATGAAAAGAGTGCGGGCTAGAAAAACATGGCTCATCCTCTACACAATTCTTGTGATAATTTGTGGTGTAATTCGCAATGGAGGAGGTCGGAGACCAACCCTGAAGGGGAACAAAATGGTGGAGGGCACCACCGCCGGCAGTGACGAAGGCGGCGGCGAAACGACGCCGCACCGTGGCCACTACCGCCCCGTGGCCCCCGTCGACTGTGGCCACCGCTGCCCCGCGACCTCTGTTGACTAGAGCCCCCACTGCCCCGCAACCTCTACAAACCGCGGCCCCCGCCCCTCGCGGCCTCGCTGCGCTACCCTGTGGACAACGCACCATCGCAATCTTGTCGCCCTCTTGACACCCCCGCGGACGAGCCGCGCCCTCGCGTCACCCACCGCGGCCGAGCCACCCCACGGCCTGGCGCTGTCCGCGACTGAGGCACCCCGCGACCAAGCCGTCCCGTGCCCTTGCGACACCCTCCTTGGTCAAGCCGCCCCACGACCTCGCCCCTTCTGCAGTCGAGCTTCCCCATGGTTGAGCCACCCCACGCCCTCACAGAACCCACAAGGCCAAGCCGCCGCGCGGCCTTGTGCCGTTCATGGCCGAACCACTCCGCGGCCCCTCGTAGCCTACCGGACTGCCCAGTGGGCCGGCCTGAACCCAATTGGACAGGCCATCCAACGGGCGGGACTGGACCCTGTGGGTTGGGTCGGGTCAGATCGGGTTGGTCTGACTGGGTCAGACCGGACTCGGTCCTACTTCAACTCATTTATTCTCTTCTGGCCATAACTCGAGCACGAATCCAACGAGGACCTCTAAACTAAAAGGCTAATAACTCACAGACCGGGTGTCTGATTGACGCACCGTCTGTTGATTTAAGACCCCTATGACATGGTTGTACATTGAGATACTTATTCATGGTAAATAGTGGAAGTAAGAGTATCGGACAGTGGCATGGGGAGAGGACCCTTCTAGGGACGAGCAAGCATAGTGCGGGAACCCAGTGGCCGGCTGTGACGAGAATACTGAATAGCGATCCTGTGTGGGTCATCACCTAGAGATCCTGTGTGGGTCAGCTCCGAGAGATCTTGTGTGGGTCATCTCCTAGCGATCCTCTGTGGGTGAGCTCCTAGCGATCCTATGTGGGTCTGATCCTATCGATGCTGTGTAGGTCAGCTTCTAGCGATCCTGTGTGGGTCAGCTCCTAGTGATACTATGTGGGTCATCTCCTAGCGATCATGTTTGGGTCAGCTCCAAGCGATCCTGTGTGGGTCACCTCTTAGATATCCTAGGTGGGTCATCTCTTAGCGATTCTATGTGGGTCATCTCTTAGAGATTATGTGTAGGTCAGCAGCAGATCCTCTTAACGGAGTAAGATAATTCAGTAGTTATAACTAATCATCTCTACCACCATACCTAAGTTATACCTGATGTGAGCTGAGTCTGTACTATGTGGTACTTTTCTTTGTGGTAATACCTTGGTCGTATTATTCTGTGTGGTGTACTTATGTGGTTATTTCCTTCATGATTTTTCCTTCCTATGTGGAATAGTTGAGCTTTGGGCTTGAGTTGGATTATGTGTTTTTCCTCATGTTTGAGATGGGTTTACATGATAACTTAGGTATATGTATGTGCATATACCTATGTCGGGTTTTCAATGGTTTACATGATTTCTGGTTTATCCTTTCTGGATTTTTGTGAGACACTGAGGGTCTCGAGGTCCCTACTGAGTATCATTATACTCACCCCTACATGGGATATGCCCACACCTCGTTGTGGTGGATGTAGATGACAGACATCGCAGATCAAGGTTGAGAGTACTAGGACTGGACGGTGCTCCGAGGAGGACCATACGACATTTCGGTACATAGAGGAGTCGGGTGGATGTTGAATACTATGGAGGTGATATGTACCTACCCTTTAGGTAGGAATCCATAGGACGACCTAGAATCTGCCTTTCTTTTTCATCAGTTGTATTGTATCTCAGTTGTACTTGTAATATTACTGTTGGGATTGTATTCTAGCCCCTTTTTTACATTTATCACTCCTTTTTCTATATTGTTGACTTGCATTTGTATCTTGTTGTGTGATTGGTTGCATGTTTTTATAGGTTATAAAGTCCATGCCTTCCTAGTTTTAGGGAATACACCTTTGGTGCTAGTCGTCATCCCCGGGCCTATGGAAGGCGGGCTTGGGGTTAGTCATGTCACAGGCCCCGAGGGACAGGTCATGTCAAATTGGTATCAGAGGAGTTAGTTATACCCTATAACATATGAATATGATCTTTTAAAGGCAATAGTGTATGTATAGTGTGTGTGGTTATCAGTTTAGAGAATCCATTGTTGGTGCGGCGACTGGCGTATCCATACACCAGGACCCTAACTTCGGATTTCCGATTTAGTGCACAAAAACACTGATTGCGTGTGTGATTCCAATATTTTTTGATTGTGATATCTTGAGTTATCTCACCAGGTATAAATTATTGACCGCGGCACACCATTTTATTTTTAGGATGCCTCTACGAAGATATCTAGCTATGGTTCTGAGATTTGTACGCACTGACAGCCCACCGAGCAATGAGTCCTCGGTGTTGGGCCCTCTTCCAGTAGAGGCACTAGTGGAGGCATCATTGGTACCATTACCCATTTTTTACAAATTAAACCTGCTCTAGTAGCAGATATTTCACGTCGCTTGAGTGTGTTGCATGAGTTCCAGCGCCAAAGGCCACCCAGGTTCAGGGGAGAGACGTACCCACAGGCGGATGAGGATTGGTTTGATGCTGTAGTGAGAGTCTTCTGACGGGTAGGGATACCGCTGATCTCATGGTGATTCTTACCGCTATCCTTCTACAGGAAGCAGCATGCAGATGGTGGATCTTGATGCTCCAAGTTCACAACGAGGTGATGATTCTCTGGGCAGACTTCGAGAGCCTGTTTCGGGCAGAGTTTGTTCCAGCGACTCTTCACGCAGTGCGCATACAAGAGCTTCTCCATCTGCAGTAGGCCAGGATGACTATGGCTTAGTACTTGGTGAGGTTCATAGACCACTCACTCTACTCCACAGATATGGTGTGAGACCCATTATTCAAGGCTCGGACCTTCGATCAGTTACTCATGTGGGAGATCTGAGCTTCAATGATTTCTCTTAGCATCCCGACACCGGTGGGGGTTTAAGAGTGAGCCCTCTTAGTGGAGTGTTTTCTTATTGGGAAGTCTCCAGTAGCGAGATCCACCACCAGACATCATGTAGTAGAGTATTATGTAGCTGGTAGTAGATAGATGTTGCATAGGTCCAAGAGGCCTAGACCCACAGGTGGACGAACGCATGATTCAGAGTCAGTTGTGTGAGGCACCCGAGGCGGAGCCAATCATGCCGGGAGCGGGCAGTGTTATGCATGTGGTGGGCAGGGTCACATGGTTTGTGACTGTCTGAGCCACCATATAGATGATCAGAAAATGGTCTATGGACCGCCCAGGCATAGAAAACGATTTGATCAAGGAGGTCCGCAGGTAGTAGGCGGACATGGCAGAGGAGATTCCCAGGCAGCTGGCGGTGGGCGATGATTCGAGATGTTACCACCACCATCATTAAGAGTTCCACCTTGACCATAATAAGCAGGTGGATAGAGGAGAGCCAAGCTCCAGGCAGCCAAGGCCTACAATCGCAGCACTCTGGAGATGATACGAGATACGATCTGTGTCTACTCCACCTTAGCTTCAGTACTTATGGACACAGGGGTCGGTCATTCTTTTATTTCTATTTCCCTCGTTTGGAGGTTGAAGATTCCAGTGGATCCGTTGGGTCGATCCTTATGGCTAGAAACTCTTACAAAAGCAAATTCAATGATTGGGAACTGGTGCTGGCAGTGTGAGATTACTCTAGGAGGCGAGAGCTTTGGTTGGGATCTTTTAGTAGCGGCGTTCAGGCCTTACGACATCATCTTTGGTATGGACTTGTTATCTATAGTCCATGCTCAGATTGATTGTATTAGGCGCAATGTGCGGTGTGTCTGCATGGATGGGACCATGTGTACCTTCACCGGTGAGAAGGGTTCCTTTGAAAAACATTATGGACTTACCCAGATGATGGCGCAACCGATTAATTATAATTTGGCTAGCCTTACCCTTGGAGTAGTTGATATAGAGGGTCTGAGTTATCCTATAGCGATGGACTAGTATGAGGATATGTTCCCTGATGATATTCTGGGTCTACCTCCTCGTAGAGAGGTGTACTTTTACAATGAATTGCACCCCGGGACAACACCGATATCTACACCAGCATATCGGATGGCTCCCACGGAGCTTTATCAGCTGTAGGTACATCTAGAGGACTTGGAGGGGAAAGGATTCATTCATCCCAGTGTTTCACCTTGGGCAGCTCTGATTCTGTTCGCCAAGAAGGAGGATGGGATCCTAATGCTTTGTGTTGACTATTGACGCCTGAATCAGGTGGTCGTAAAGAACAAGTAACCACTTTCGAGGATTGACAACCTCTTTGATCAGCTCAAGGGAGAACGGTGTTTCTCGAATATAGAACTCAGATCAGGTTTTCACCAGCTCATAGTACGAGACGAGGATGCAGAGAAGAAAACTTTCAGGTGTTGGTACAACCATTACAAGTTATTGGTTATTCCATTAGGTGTAACCAATGCCCCAGAAGTGTTTATGGGACTCATGAACATGATCTTTCATCCATACCATGATCACTTTGTAGTATTCTTCATCAATGAAATTCTGATCTACTCACCCACTGAGGAGGAGCATGACTATCATTTTTAGGTTGTACTAGAAACACTCCGAGAGCACCAACTTTCTGTTAAGATCTTGAAGTGCCAGTTTTGGATCCGAGAGGTTCCCTTTTTGGGACATGTCATATCGTAGGTTGGAGTTGAAGTGGATCCAGTGAATATTGAGGAGGTACTTTCTAGGGAGCCACCAAGAAGTATGACAGAGGTACGGAGTTTCTTAGATTTGGCTAGATACTACCATAGATTTGTGCTAGATTTCTCTAGAGTTGCAACACCACTATCAGTATTGAAGAATAAGGGGAAACCCTTCATGTGGTAAGAGAGATGACAACATAGTTTTTAGGAGCTGAGGTAGAGGCTGACTAGTGCCCCCATCTTGAGGCATCCAGAAGAGGGCGTAGCATACATAGTCTACTATGACGCATTAGGGACTAGAAACGGATGTGTCCTGATTCTTGAGTGAGAAGTTATCACATATGGTTCTCAAAAACTAAGAGCGCATGAGCAGAACTATACTACCCATGACCTGGAGTTAGCAGTAGTAATCTTCGCCTTGATGATGTGGCGACATTACTTGATGAGTGAGTGCTTCACAGTCTACTCAGATCACATGAGTCTCAGGTATATCTTCTCTTAGAAGGACCTGAACCTGAGACAACGACATTGGCTTGAGTTCCTCTAGGACTTTGTCTTCGAAATAGTCTATACTCTTAGGAAGGGGAACGCTGTAGCATATTCACTCAACAAGAGATTCGGTATACAACTGTTAGGTGAGGCAACAGAGAAGATGGCAGCTTTGCTGATATCCTTTGTGCATCAGGATGGAGCAACATTTCTTCAGTATCTTACAGTCACTCCCCCGATTCTTCAGCAAGTCAGGGAGGCATAGCATGGGGAGGTGGACTGCGAGACTCGACATGATCATAAATTCACAGGACAGACACCTGATGGATTTTCTGAAGGTGGGGAGCATGTCATCCCCTTCAGAAGACGTACCATGGTACCAGTATCACATTATGAGGAATTATTGAGGGAGTTCCACACATAACCACTAGTGGTACATCCAGGAGTGGCGACGATGTACCAGGATCTTCTACGAAAGCACTGGTGTCCGAGAATGAAGAATGCAGTAGCAGAGTTTGTCTCTCGGTGCCTCACATGCTAACAAGTGAAGGTGGAGCATTAGGTACCAGCATGCTTGGTTCATCCTTTAGAGGTCCCACAGTGGAGGTGGGATGGGATATCCATATACTTCGTGATAGGACGTCCATGTACATCTAGGGGTCATGACTCTATTTGGGTGATCGTCAACTGACTCGCCAAGTTGGCCCACTTCCTACCGATCAGAGAGAAGGGTTCGGTAGAGAGCCTGGGGCGCCTCTATATGCAGGAGATTTTGCGGTCACATGGATTACCCTATACGATTGTCTCCAATCATAATGCACATTTTACTTCCTGGTTATGGAAGGGGTTGTAGGAGGCCTTTGGGATGCAGATTCGTTTGAGCACCACCTTCCATCCTTAGACAGATGGCCAGAATGAGCGGACCATTCAGATCCTCGAGGGCATGCTACGTACATACGTCCTAGACTTCAGTTTCAGTTGGGTGGATCACTTTCCATTGGTGGAGTTTGCATACAACAATAGCTATCACTTCACCAATGGGAAGGAACCTTTTTAGGAATTGTACAGGTGACCTTGTAGATCGCCTTTGTGCTGGACTGACCCAGGGGAGTTAGCACTTGTGGGACTAGAGATGGTACGGGTTACCATAGAGAAGGTGAATATCATCTAAAATCTGATGAAGACTGGACATTGTAGGCAAAAAAATTATTCTGATAGGATACAGAGACCTATGAATTTTGTGGATGGGGACCACATCTTTCTATGGGTATCACCTCGACGAGGTTTGCATAAATTTTCCCGAGGCAGCATGTTTTCTACAAGATTCATCAGACCTTTTCAGGTCCTCAACAAAGTTGGTGATGTAGCTTATCGTTTATCTCTTCCACCTAAGTTTCACTAGGTGCACGATGTCTTCCACATATCCTAGCTAAGGAGATACGTGCATGAACCTTCCCACGTCATCGACCATAGAGAGTTGGACGTCGATGATGGGGTGACTTTGAATGAGGTTCTAGTAGATATTGAGGATCAACATGATCGAGTACTTTGTGGGTTGTCGATACCTCTGTTTCACGTTTGTTGGAAGCACGAGAACCTCCAGGAGAGCACTTAGTAGCGGGAGGCTCAGATTCCTGCTCAGTACCCCCACATGATTTTCTAGTTTTTAGTTGTGGCTTATAGGGAAGTAAAGCCCTGAGGTGGGGAGAATGTAAATACCCGAAATTTCCATATAATTATTTTTAATTAAATGGGAATTTTACTAGTCCGTGAAAATTGACGACGCGTGATTCCGAGGCCCAGAGTGCCCGGAATGAATTTCTGAACATTTATTCGAGTACGTTCAGTAAACCTATGGGCGGGTTTTTCTAACATTTGAACTGGTGCTCAGAATTAAAATATGAGGGCACCGTTGAACTCGCATCACCTGTATTCACTTAAGGATACCTTCACTTTGATTGTAGTAGGTCGAGGGTGGAATTTAGCTTTTCACATATTCGTGAAAGAATAAAATAAAGTAAAATGGTTTAAAATTTTATTTTTATTTTCTTTGGAAACTCCCATATAGATATTTCAAATGTGGGGACCACCTGAACTAAAAAACTCTCCTGAGAGGTAATGAAGGTGGGGACCACTAATCCTAACCTCCAATGAGAGGTTGCGGTGGTGGGGACCACCTGAGCCTTAATCCTCTTGAACTCCCCTCTTAAGTGTGACAAACCTCTTGATCTCCCCTACTTAATTGTGCCACCCCCCTTAATTAATTATACCAACTCAATTAATTAATTAATCCATTTTGAAATTGTTCCAACATAATTTAATTTGAAAACTTAAATTAATAAGTTTTATATATTTTCATTTTTGGTGGAATTGGAGAAAAGGGTTGGCCAAGGGGAGATCTTTGAAGAATTTGGAGAAAGCACTCCAATGATGAACCCATTATCCAATGAAGAACTTCAACGAAGAACGCCGTCTTCAATTTCGACTTCTTCGTCAGGACATTCATTGGTGAGGAGCATCTTCAACTTCATCGAACCGAAAATCGAGGAAACACGAATATCACCGACATCCGTCTATTACCAACGACATATTCTCCTTCCACGTTGAAAATCTTTAACAAATAAAATGAACGCGGTAGGGTGGTTGTTTGTAATTATTTCCTTTTTCATTCTTGAAGACTCTTCATAATTCAAGAGCGAGTATATTCACTTTCTACTACTCTAATGCAGAGAGTGCGGGCCAAACAACCATGGCATGTTCTCTTTGCAATTCTTGTGATGATTTGTGGTGTTATTTACAATGGAAAAGGTCGGCAACCAACCATGAAGGGGCACAAGAATGGCGGCCGACACCATCGCCGGCTGCGACGAAGGTGACGGCGCAATGGCGTCGCACCACGGCCACCGCCACCTCGCGACCTCTGCTTACTACGGCCACCGATGCCCTGCGGCCTCCACTGACTGCATCCCCCGATACCTATGGACTCATCGTGCCTCCTAGAGGTCAAGCCGAGCTGACCCGCAGCTGTCTGCGCCACCCCGCGTCTGAGCCGCCCTCACAGTTCACCCCCGGCCGAGCCGCACCCTTGCGGCACCCACCGCGGTTGAGTCGCCCCATGGCCTCGCACCATCTGCGGCCGAGCCACCCAGGGGTAGAGCTGTCCCGCACCATCGCAACACCCTCCACAGCCGAGCCACCCCATGGCCTCATGATTTCTATGGTTGAGCCGCCCCACGGCCTCGTGTCATCCGCGGTCGAGCCACTCTGTGCCCTCGCGACACCCACGCAGGTGAGCCACCCCACGGCCTCGCGCCGTCCGTGGCAGAACCGCTCCATGGCCCCTTTGTGGCCCCTCACGGCCTGCCAGACTAACCAGCAGGCCAGCCCGCCCAGAACGAGCCAGGTCTGACCCAGTAGGCAGGGTATAACCCACCAGACCTGTCCGACTGGGTCGGACCGGACCCGGACCCACTTCGACCCATTTATGATCTTTTGGCCATAACTTTGGCATCAGACGTCTGTTTAAAGAACTTTCACCTGGTATAGAAACCATTAAGTGAGATGGTTCCTTTGGAATAACCCATAATAGATTTGAATAAAGACAGGGTATGTTCGGGTTGGATCGAGCACAAATCCAACCGAGCCCTCAGGACTAAAAGGTTAATAACTCATATACTAGGCATCCGATTAACGTACAATCTGTTGCATTGAGACCCCTATGATGTGGTGGTCCATTGAGATACTTATTCATGTGACATTGTGGAAGTTGGTGTATCGACCAGTGGCTTCGGGATCAGACCATTTCGTAGACGAGCAAGCCTACCGCGGGAACCCAGTAGATGACTATGATGAGAAGAGTGAATAACGATCATGTGTGGGTTAGCACTTAGCGATCATATGTGGGTTTGCTCCTAGCGATCCTATGTAGTCCAGGTCGTAGCAATCTTGTGTGGGTCATCTCACAGCGATCCTTAGTGGGACATCTCCTAGCAATTCTGTGTGGGTCAACTCCTAGCGATCCTGTGTGGGTCACCTCTTAGCTATCTTGTGTGGGTCAGCTCCTAGTGATCCTATCTGGGTTAGCTCCTAGAGATCCTGTGTGGGTCATTTCCTAGAGATCCTGTGTGGGTCAGCTTCTAGATATTCTGTATAGGTCAGCAACAGTGCCTCCTAACAGAGAAAGATGATTCAGTAGTTATAACTAACCATCTGTACTATCGTACCTAAGTTATACCTCGTGTGATCTGAGTCTGTTCCTAGTGGTAATTTCTTTCGTTGTAATACTTTGGTGGTATTATTTTTTTTGGCATACCTATGTGGTAATTTTCTTCGTGGTTTTTCATTCCTTTGTGGAACAGTTGAGATTTTCGGCTTGAGTTGGATTCTATGTTTTTCCTCACGTTTGAGATGGGTTTACTTGATAACTTAGGTATATGTGTGGGCATATACCTAAGTTGGGTTTTCACTGGTTTACATGATTTTTGGTTTATCCTTTTTAGATCTTTGTTATACCTTGAGGGTCTCGGGGTCTATATTGAGTATCATTATACTTACCCATGTACGGGCTAAGCCTGCACCTTGTTGTGTGGGATGCAGAAGACGGACAATGCTGATCGAGGTTGACAGTACTAGGACAGGACGGTGCTCAGAGTTAGACCATATAATGTGTCGGTACACAGAGGATACGGGTGGACGTGGAGTGATGTGGAGGTGATCTGTACCTACCCTTCAGGTAGGAACCCGAAGGATGACTCATTAGCTACCTTTATATTTCTTCATTTGTATTGTATTTTAGTTGTACTTGTACTATTACTGTTGGGCTGGTATTTTGGCACCTTTTTACTTTCAGCACACTTTTTGCTATAATGTTGACTTGCATTCATTTCTTGATGTGTGCATGGTTGCGTGTGTTTACAGGTTCTATAGGCAATGCCTTCCCAGTTTTAGGGAATACACCTTTGGTGCTAGTCTCCAGCCCCTAGCCTATGGAAGGAGGGCATGGGGTTAGTCACAACACGTGCCCCGGGGGACGGGTCGTGACAACACCATGGAACTCTAGGGTCCGAGCCGCCTAGTAAACCAATGATGACCAGAGGTACTCCATTGTCGTATCAATGACTTTTATTTTTCTGTGTCATGTAATTATTTGAGTCATGTTAGTTTTAAGTGAACGAAGTTCATAGGATATATTTATAGACAAACCAGAAATTGTTTAGTATGTTGGAATTGGATTAGATGCATTATATATATAAGGTGTGTGGCACCATGGATCACATATGAGCATCATTGGATGAATGATCATTAAGTTGTGTTGGATTTAGTGAATCAAGAATATTATTTTTACTTGAGTTGTGTTGGAATTGGAGAATCATTATTTTGTGGAAAATGAATGAGTTTTGAGGCACCGAGATTTATTTTAGAATCTGATGAGATGTGGGAGCACGTTGGTTCCATGTGGGACATGTGAATAAGTCTGGCTCCAACATGGTGTATAATTATGATTGGTTTCATGTATGAAATAAGAGAAAATAATGAGGTGAATGATTGAATATGTTTTATGATATGACATTTTCATCATGGGATGGTTAACAGACCATCGATTTGTCGGAGAATTCAGATAGGATGTGTTCGAGGTTGATAACTCTTAAGGTGGGGATGTAGTTGGCATATTTTCTTTTGACTAGTGAAGTTAGAGTTATTTTAAACATTATGGGTATGTTTTTTATGATCTATGTTTATTATTTTTAAATTGGAGATGATATATTTTAATCTAAGAAGATTGTAACATCTTGGGTATTTGGAACTGGTTGAATTCCTTGCAAGTATTGAATTTATGGAATTGGTGGGTATGCCAATTTTTTCTATCATTAGAACTTAATTTGGATTTCTTCTTCAATTGAATAGACTTATATTGAATATGTATATAGAGTTAAAAAAATCCACTGGTATTAGGATGGGCTTCATGAACATGGAAGGCCTGATTTTTGGAATTGCGGGCTGAGGTCCATGATTAGATCAAATTTTGCATCCAAACAGTGCAAAACGTGCAGACCAAATTTTTCATGGACACATGATTAATTTAACCATGTGGGTTGGGGTACACAGTGGTTCATGAAACATTGTATTTTTTGAACAATACTTTCACTCATCTTGTGCCCAATTTGGGAAAATAATGTGCAAGACACATGATTATTGATATTTAGGCTGTAACCTCACACTGTAGTACATATGGGTTGGGCATGGTTAGGAAAAACCATATGGGTGAACCAAATGGGTCATTTTTCCTTGGTAGTAGGAGATACACAACTGCCACATGAATTGGAATACAATGCCAGCTAACCATGAATCCTCTTAAAGAGATGAATTTTCCTTTTCACCAATTGTTCTATTTATGTTATTTTCACTTCTCTTCTTCTCCACGTGGAGCGAACTATAGTGGCGGAACCTCATTTCTTCATGTTCTTGGATTTGATCTAAATACATTGTCCAAGATTTGTTTTCATGGTTTTTTGGGTGTTGGATCTGTCTCGGTGAGGTTCTTCTCACCATGAATTCTTTTCTTCTATTTTCTCATGTCACAGTGAAGTAAATCTATTTTTGTATATTTTCCATTTTTTCTAGGAATTCATCAGAATTGAATATTTCACCCTAATTGGTTGGATTTAGATTCTATGATCTGGCATGGCTACATATACGCCTCTAACATAGGTTGTAAAATATTTTCCTTGAGATTTCAAAAGTGGTTGGGGTGTGACTTTTAGCGCACCATTATGTTAACTGAGAGAGGCCTAATTAATTTAATTGTTGAAATTTAATTAATTAAATTGATCATTTGGAATGATGTTTGGAATTCGCAAACTATGATTATTCATGTGAGGTAGGATTTTAGGCCTTCAATATTTTTGTTAGCTATGCTTGGTGGGTTAATTATTTTAAATTGGTAAATTTATATTAAATTGATATTTTTATGTTTTTTTGAGATGTTCAAATCAATTAAATTTGAATATTTAACAATTTCAAATTGATATGTGTAATGTGAAATGATTATGAATGACTATTGAGATCCATTTGATCAGGATGGGCATAGTATGAGGATTGATACATTGATGGTATTTTGTTTAAGGTGATTTGATTGTCAGGTTAAGCATGGCCCGAGGCATTGGGTACTGTTGGACATAAATTAGGCAACTCAATCATTACATTAGGTGGCAAGGCTATCAATTTATGGGAAAGGATCATCTGATATTGAATGAAATGGACACCATATGTGAGTTTCATGGTTCTAGGGGAGTGATGTTCTGAGATTGGAGTGGAATACGAACTATTTAGTGTTTTCTGCCCAATCATATTGGCTAAAACACTGTTTGGAGTTGTGTTCACAAGGGTTTAATCAGCAATGAGGTGGGTTTTCACACCCATCTAGGAAGAGTCCCCTATTTTTTATTGCATAGTTTAATATATGGGGTTATATGTCATAGAAATACATAGATACATTGAAGATATATTAGATGACAACATTTTGCCTATTGGATAGTGTATGAGGCTTGCCGTGCTTGAGGTCATTGGTCCAAAATCAATTTATATGAAGAGTATAATCATTCCTTGGGTCATCGATTGATAATAAAATGATATTTACAATATGAGAACATGTATGATTATTCCTCTCCATGATGGGTTGTGTACCAATGGGTGTTTCGAGAAGGGGTATGAGGGACCAAATATGTGTTGATTGGATGAGCCGATGGGTAGTAAAATAATTCAGGCATTGGATAAAGTAGTTGATAGCTTCCTGGTGGCTATTATGTACTAAGGAATATTGTGTTTATTTAAATGTATATTTCTACTCTTATTTATTTATATTTAGTATACACTAGTTGAGCCGAGAATTTAATGTATGAACACATGGGTGGTACCCTACTGAGACTTATTATCACACCATGAATAGGTGTTTTGGAATACATATAGACTTCATGCTTTTTCATTTTAGTAAAGGTATGGGCTCGGGAGCTAGATCTTAGTGGCTGTTATCATGGGATGGGGAGAAATGGACCCTTGGTTCATTCATCATATGGTGTTTTCCTTTTAAATTTTCCTTTCACTTTTATCAGGATATTTTATAAGTGTATTCAATTTTTTAGCCATCAGAGACCCTTTAATTATTATTGATATGTTTGACCTGAAATGAATCCATGTTGTGACTTTTGTTTCTAAAAAAGGTATATTGATGTGTTTTTTTATCTCCACAACTATCATTGATTATGCTTCCTCTATGGATTTCTATTGATTGTGCATCCGTCGTTGGTCGGTTACTGGTTAGATTCTATCATTCTTTTATTCCACTTAATACTATAAATATATATATGGTATATTATTATTTTATCACCAGAGTGTAGAGTCTCCCAAATATCACCTATTTACAATGTAATTTTAGTCGGAATCCTTGGGCATTCGGAGAGACATGCCTAAGGCCCAGTGGAACTCTTCCCAGAAGCACTATTTAGGTTGAAATTTAGGTCACATAACTACATGTTTCAATGAAAAACTCAACCAACCACTACTTTGTTAAACCAAAAAAATCATTAATAAAAACCACATGGTACACATTCACCACTATAGGTAGTATACATATTAAACAATAGGCATAAAATTATGAAATATCTTTAACAAATTCTATGATATCATTATAGCACAAAAAAGAATATGCCCCATTGTCACTAATCAGTAATACCACTCCCCGATAAATATATGTGGGACTCCATTTGAATAATGGAAATAAAATCGTAGATAATAATATTCGATAAATGAATTAATGCTGATCATTAAATCCATGCTATGAATTTTTTAAATTATCTCAATACGAAGAACCATGAAATATTAGATGACTTTGATGCTGACAATCAACACCAAACACATTGGGAATTTAAAACCATTAACCTTCCTCTTTTTATAGGGAGTGGAAAGATCCATCATGAAGTTCATAAGATCCAAACACAAGCCCACCATATCTGTCAACTTAACTAATATTACGGAATAAAATGGAAATATTTCAAACAATGAAAAATACATAGAATAATAAATGAACACATTAACATAGCATGATTGAATTTAGATTCATCTATTGCATACTATACCACGTAATGATGATAAAACATATCTCCTAAACACAATTTATTCACTTAATAAGTATACATTATAGGATATGATTGAGTTCCACGTCCTGTAATTATATTATACTAGAATTTAGATCCAGTATCAATTGTGGATCCATCCCTGGTTTAGTGGGGTACCATTCCACCGAATCATTGGAGATGACTAGAATGTAAACATAAATTAAATTCTCTAGAATATGTTAATTAATAAATATTTTTTACATATCTACAAAATTAGATATAGAACACATGAATATTTAATTATTTATACATCACACAACCACTGCTACCCAAACATGGGCCACAACCCTTCCAGTTTTCGTAACAAGACACATCATGTCTCCCCCAACAGTTTCTGAAACTCCATTAAGAGAAATATTCCTAACTATGTCCACTATATCCATATTTGTGTTGTAAACCACTTATGATATCATGACCCGACCCAATGGGGCTCGAGCCGCGACTCCCCAAGCCCGCCTCCAATAGGCAAGGGGCTAGCGTCCAGCGCCGAGTAGGCTATCACAGACATGGGAGGCATTAGCCTAAGGTACCTGTACACATGAACCCACAAAAACCTCCATGCAACAGTGCAGAGATATAGGAAACTGAAAAGTAAATGCATGCATACAAATATCCCACAACCAGAGTACAACAGAAGTACGAAAGGGAAAAATAGGGTCCACCAAAAGAAAACTACAAAGTGCGTCCAACCTGCTCTAAAGAAGGGGGACACTGCCACAAACACCGCTGGAAAGCTCCTCCGACACCGCACTGGCAAACACCTCGGTCAGTATCGCTCACTCAGCTCCTCCTGCTCTGGGTCCTCCTAGGACTCCGTCAAAAGGCATGTGGTCTGCACAAGACAGAAACATGTGCGGGCAAAGCCTGTGCAGGGGTGAGTATAAACATACTCAGTAGGCACCCCAAAAACCCAAAACCAAAGAGAGAAACTGAAATGCAACAGTCCGCTCATCCCCGCCAGAGGGAACCCAGACGAGAGAGAAACTCCATCTCATGACCATCCTCGGCTAAAAAAAACTAGCCAGCTCAGTTCAGGTGTATACCCATACATATACCTTGAACAATCCAGATATACTCAGCTCACGCAATAAGCAACCTGAGGTACCGACCTCAACACCAGAAATGGTTCACAACCAGGAGAGCACACTCCACAATCACTGTTCTCCCAGATGACACTCATCTGAGAGATACACTCCATCGGGTTTCTCACAAACCTCTCAGACGCTCACCCGAGAGCTCACGCTCATCGGGTACCATCACTGAGGAAAACTCGCTGAGACAACATAACCACCAAACTCCTCGGATAGGGGATCACTCCTAGTGTCCTCTAGGGGATACCAGAACCCACTCCGGTAGACGAAGATATCACAGATAGAGGATCACTCCAGGGTCTGCTGGGGGATACCACAACCTGATCTGGCATTCGTAGATCTCATAGATAGGGGATCACACCCAGGACCCGCTGGGGGATACCACAACCCGATCTAGCGCTCGACAGAAGCACATCCCTCATATAGAGGATCATTGCCCATATAAAGGTGGTCATGATGATACCGGAACCCTATCTGGTATAAATCACGATGTAGGGGATCGAACGGACGATGCCACAACCCTACAGAAACCACGTGCTGGGTAGGGGATCACATAAGCAATGATACATCAACCCTACTATACCCCTCATGCTGAGTAGGGGATCATATACCCGATGATGCCACAACCCTACTGAGTACGGCCCACCGAATAGGGTATCATAATCCCGATGATGCCAAAAACCCTACGGGGTTAACATGCAAGATAGGGGATCGCTGCCCATGGATAAGCAGTCACAGCGATACCAAGAACCCGATCTAGGGTAACGATGCTAGAGGATCCCACTCCGGCCCACCGGAGGGATACCACAACTCTAACAGATTAAACATCCCATTAAGAGGATCACAAGCCTACACTAGGGTTGTGATGCCGTGAAAACCCTTGTTGGAATGAACCAAGGGAGTACCCTCAACCACTGCTGGTCCAAACCTCGCTACCCCGAGCGACCCGCAACAATGCCACCCTGCGCACCTTTAAGGCCGATACTGAGGCCACCATGATGACTCACGTGGAAAAACAAGTAGGATAGGCTGTTTACTCGCCCAAAACAGACCACCAGTGAAAAAGTCACTATTCTCTGTAGCTTACCCAAGCGAGGCCCGCACAAAGATCCCGACACTCCTCAAGCGGATCATACCACAGCGATCCCCTCAGAAAAACACATGGAATCGACTACTCATTCATCCGAAATGGACACCTGGTGAAAAAGGCACTATTCACTGGAGCCATCTCGAGTGGGGCTCACGCCTCGATCCCGAATAAACTCGAACGGATCACACCATTGCGATCCTCTCAGAAAAACACACATGATCAACTATTCATCCGTCAAAATCAGACTCCTGGTGCGAAAGCTGCGTTTCTCCACAAACGCCAAAACCCAGCCTCACGGGGCATGCACCCCAAACTCAGTCCAAACACCCAGAAACCATCCCAAAAAGTCCTTCGTACCATCAGGGTCTCAATGCCACTGACGGCGCGTCATTAGGACGCTCCAGGTAGAAGTTACAACGACCCGAAGTCAAAAAATAATAAAATATTATTATTTCATACGACGTTTCTAACTCCCAGGCCATGATCCCGAACCATAAAAATATCAAAGTGAGTCCAAAAGGTCCGCCTCGATGCAAGGAGCGTGTCACCATAAACGGCTCGCAAATCGTAGTTACGGTTTGCGAGTTACGTGGGGGTTTAAAGAACCCCCGGAAAATCCTAGCCGAACCATCGCCAGCCTCTCCAGAAACCACCGCGCCACCGCCAGATTCCGCCGCGCCGCCGCTGCAGCCACTGGATTCCGCCGCGCTGCCATTGGAATCTGGGTTTTCCACAGGAAAACTTCTGAGAACCCCCGGGAGCACCCCGGTGCTCAAAAAATAGATCTGAAACATGTTTCGGAAACCTCGGGACCCGAACTATACAACCCTTATAATGATTTGAAGAAAAAAAAACAAATAAATGGGGTCCAGTATTTCAAAACTCAAACCGCCTACCTCACGGGTGAAACGCCGAAGCTTCGGGTGCAGATTGACGCCGGCGACGCCCTGAAGCTCGATCCGCTGACAATCGGCACAGAAAATGGACGATTTCGGCTCAAATCGGCAAAGAATGGAGGTTGGGAGGATGGGTGTTCGTCGCTGCACATAGGAAGTGGGAGGGGGGAGAGATGGGAATGATATTTTTTTTATTTAAAAACTCCAGTTAAAGAAACGCCCCTGACTCTGCGCCCGAAGAAGAAAAAGGTAAGGTCACCCCTAGGGTAAACGCGCCATTCTGAACGCAATGGCGGACTCGGATTTGCGATCCGAGACTCCGTTCAGATGTTATTCGAGCCGATGCTCATAAACCAACTTTTCCACTTATTTACGAAAACGCCCCTGGTGGCGTTTTCCACAGCAGGCCCACGCCTGCGAAGTTTACATCTCGCATAGGGTAAATGGCATGTTCCGGACGCAACCTTGCCCTTAGATTCCCGTTCTGAGCTACTGTTTAGAAGATATCACACCCCTGCCATGTGCATAGTATAAAAAAACATAATATTTTTATAAAATTAATTTCTGGCACACCGAGCCTTGGAATCACATGCCGCCTTCACAACTAGCTCTGGAATTATTCATAGAAATATTCCAAAGTTTGACAAGGCCACACAACCGAGTCGCTACATCCAACCCCTTATAACTTTTCATCCTCGAAAAGTCATAAGCACAAGGAAAGCGACTGGACTCTCAACTGGGCCTCCCACACCAGCGAGTTCGCCAACAAACACCCACACCTAAACATAAAAGTCGTAGGGACTCATCCACCACAGCTCAACACTATCCAATTTGGGAAGCACTGACTCGCCCGCACAGTTTTAATCGCGTCACAAAAACGCGTCTCAGTGGGGGAAGGATCTCTCTTCCTTATGCATTCGAAGCACGCCCAACAACACCCACCCGGGGTCTTACCAACGCCCTGCACAAAACTCGAGCAAGCAACAGAAAGGAAGGGTACCACTAAACAATGTCTATCAAACTACTGCAGAAAGTAGAAAGGACATAAGGCGTACCTCTATCCATCCCAAGAGCCTCTGGGTCAACAGCCCCTAGGGCATGCAGCTGTCCTCACCCTTGAATACCAGCTCCCTGAGCTTAGCGTGGACCACCAGGGGGTAGGGGTGGTGGCAACTGATACCACACACCACCTCCTACTACTGCACCAGCTCCATCTCCACGTCTGCCACCCCATAGACCTCCTTGCTCGAGACGCTACCTCTGCCAAGGCGGTCCATCGACCGACTCCCTCTCAGTAACAGGACGAGTCGGAAAATCTCTAGCAAGATGTCCCCGACCATCGCAAGCATAACACCGCCTCTCTTGTGGCTGACCAAAACTGGCCTGCGAGCCCTGAGCCTCAGATCCTCCATCTAGGGATCGCCTCTTGAAACGTCGGCCACGTCCAGACCCCTGAGCCTGTCATCGGCTACCAGATGCCAACGTCTCCCCTCTCATGTGCCTAGCACTAACAGAGAGAATCGGCTCAGCCAAAAAACTCTCCACCACCAAGGCTCGCTCCAGCACTCCAACATAGGTGGGAAGACACAAAGAAACCACACATTCCCGGATTTCTCTGCATAGGCCCTGCTCGAAGGTCTGAGCCCTAAAGAACGTGTCCCAAACCATATTCAGGGATTAGCACGTCAGGTCTGTAAACCTCGCTGAGTACTCCGACACAGACAGGCCCTCCCGCTGAAGCTACAGAAGCTCCTGGATCCGCACTGACCTCAGCATCACCGGATATAACTTCTCCCTGAAGAGCCACTCAAACTCTGCCCACGTGAGGGTCTCCTCATCATGGGACTGCGTCACTAGGCTCTGCCATCGCCTGGCCGAACCATGCAGAAGGCTCGCTTCTAGGACCACCATCTGATCTGGAGGAGTCCTCAATAGGCGGAAAACTCAGGTGACTGCCTCAAGCCAGTCATCAGCTGCCTGGGGATCTGGATCACCCCGGAACCTCAGAGGTCGCTGCCTCTAGAACTCGTGCAGCGCACTTAGCCTATGTGCAACCTCATCCTGCACTACCGACACAACCAGCTGCTCGATAGGTGGTGGATCAACTGGCAGAACACCAGGAGGTGCAGCCTCAGAACCTGCGCCCTACTCCACAGCCTCTACACGGGGCGGGTCGTCTGCACAATCCTGCTGTGGAACCCTCGCTGGCTGTCATTGTGGAGGCATCATTAAATACATTCAAGACACACCACAGTCAAAGAGCATATCTGGAGTGCTGAATCAAGAAGGACAAGGAAAACCGAAAAACCCAGTCCTATATGATACATGTACCGTTATGTCCCTATGACCAGTGTACGAATGTCCCAAGTCGAAAGGAAGGTTATCAGAGTCCTGGTGTATGGATACGTCAGCTGCCACACCAACACTGGAGTCTCTGGCCGGAAAGCCGAGCTCGAAACATCATAACACTACCGCTATGCTACCCAAACCAAACTCACAGCTAGACCAGTTATGCTCTGAGATCCCAAAGGTGGAACCTCCTCTGATACCACTCTGTCACGGCATGACCCAACGGGGCCCGATCCACGACTCCCCAAGCCCGCCTCCAATAGGCCAGGGGCTAGCGTCCAGCGCCGAGTAGGCTATCACAGACATTGGAGGCATTAACATAAGGTACCTGTACACACGCACCCACAAACACCTCCATGCAACCGCACCGAGATATAGAAAACTGAAAAGTAAATGCATGCATAAAACTATCCCACAACCAGAGTACAGAAGAAGTACAAAAGAGAAAAATAGGGCCCAACAAATGAAAACTACAAAGCGTGTCCAACCTGCTCTGAAGAAGGGGAACGCTGCCACAAACACCGCCAGAAAGCTCCCTCGGCACCGCACCAGAAAACACTTTGGTCAGTCTCACTCACTCAGCTCCGCCTGCTCCGGGTCCTCTTGGGACTCCGTCGAAAGGCCTGCGGTCTGCACAAGACACAAACATGTGCGGGCAAAGCCCGTGCAGGGGTGACTATAAACATACTCAGTAGGCACCCCAAAAACCCAAAACCAAAGAGAGAAACCAAAATGCAACAGTCCGCTCATCCCAGCCAGAGGGAACCCAGACGGGAGAGAAACTCCATCTCATGACCATCATCGGCTAAACACAACTAGTCAGCTCAGCTCAGGTGTATTCCCATACATACACCTTGAACAATCCAGATATACTCAGCTCACGCAACAAGCCACCTGAGGTACCGACCTCAACACCAGTAATGGTTCACAACCAGGAGAGAACACTCCATAATCATTGTCATCCCACATGACACTCATCTGAGAGATACACTCCATCGGGATTCTCACAAACCTCTTAGACGCTCACCCGAGAGCTCACGCTCGTTGGGTACCATCACTGAGGAAAACTCGCTGAAACAACATAACCACCAAACTCCTCGGATAGGGGATCACTCCTAGGGTCCTCTAGAGGATACCAGAACCCACTCTGGTAGACGAAGATCTCATAGACAGGGGATCACTCTCAGGGTCCGCTAGGGGATACCACAACCCGATATGGCATTTGTAGTTCTCATAGATAGGGGATCACAACCAGGACCCGCTGGGGGATACCACAACCCGATCTGGTGCTTGACAGAAGCACATCCCTCAAATAGAGGATCATCGCCCATATAAAGGTGGTCATGACGATACTGGAACCCTATCTGATATAACTCACGATGTAGGGGATCGAACTGATGATGCCACAACCCTACAGAAACCACGTGCTGAGTAGGGGATCACATAAGCAACGATACTGCAACCATACTATACACCTCATGCTGAGTAGGGGATCGTATACCCGACAATGCCACAACCCTACTGAGTACAGCCCACCGCGTAGGGGATCATAATCCAGATGATGCCAAAAACCCTACGGGGTTAACCTGCTAGATAGGGGATCACCGCCCATGGATAAGTAGTCACAGCAATACCAAGAACCCGATCTAGGGTAACGATGCTAGAGGATCCCACTCCGGTCCACCAGAGGTATATCACAACTCTAACAGATTAAACATCCCATCACGAGGATCACAAGCCTACACTACGGTTGTGATTTCTTGCAAACCCTCTTGGGAACGAACTAAGGGAGTACCCTCAACCACTGCTGGTCCAAACATCGCTACCCCGAGTAACCCGCAACAATGCCACCCTGCGCAACTCAATGTCCGGTACCGAGGACACCATCATGAACCACATGAAAAAACACGCAGGATAGGATGTTTACTTGCCCGAAACGGACAACCGGTGAAAAAGGAACTATTCACGGTAGCTTGCCCATGTGGGACCTGCACAACGATCCCGAAACTCCTCAAGCAGATCATACCACGACAATCCCCTTGGAAAAAACACATGGAATCGACTACTCGTACATCTGAAACGGACAACCGGTGAAAGAGGCACTATTCACCAGAGCCATATCAGGTGGGGCCCACTCCTTGATCCCGAATCACCTCGAACGGATCACGCCATTGCGATCCTTTTGGAAAAACACACATGATCGACTATTCATCCGTCAAAATCGGACTACTGGTGCGAAAGCTGCATTTCTCCGCAAACGCCAAAACCTGGCCTCGTGGGGCCCACACCCTAAACTCAGTCCCAACACCTAGAAACCATCTCAAAAAGTCTTTCGTACCATCAGGGTCTCAACGCCACTGACGGCACGTCATTCAGATTCTCCGGGTAAAAGTTACAACGGTCCGAAGTCGTAAAATAATAAAATATTATTATTTTATAAGACGTTTCTAACTCCCGGGCCACGATCCCGAACCATAAAATTCTCAAAGTGAGTCCAAAAGATCCGTCTCGACGTAAGGAGTGAATCTCCATAAACGGCTCGCAAATCGGAGTTACGGTTTGCTAGTTACGAGGGTTTAAAGAACCCCAGGAAAATCATGGCCACACCACCGCCGGATTCCGCCGTGCTGCCACTGCTGCCGGATTCCCCCATGGTCGCCGTCGGAATCCAGGTTTTCTGTCAGAAAACTTCCGGGAACCCCTGGGAGCACCTCGGTGCTCCAAAAATAGATCCTAAACATGTTTCGGAAATCTCAGGACCCGAACTATACCACCCTTATAGAGATTTGAAGAAAAAAACAAATAAATGGGTTCCGAGATTTTGATACTCAAACTGCCTACCTCGCGGGCGAAACGCCGAAGCTTCGGGTGCAGATCGACGCCGGCGATGCCCTGAAGTTCAATCCACTGACGATCGTCTTAGAAAACGGATGATTTCTGCTCGAATCGGCAAAGAACGGAGGTTGGGAGGAGGGGTGTTCGTTGCTGCACGTAGGAAGTGGGAGGGGAGAGAGATGGGAATGATATATATTTTTTTATTTAAAAACCTCTAGTTAAAGCAACGCCCCCGACTCCGCGCCTGACGCGGACAAAGTTAACGTCACCCCTAGGGTAAATGCACCATTCTGAATGCAATAGCGGACTCAGATTTGCGATCCGAGACTCCGCTCAGAAGTTATTCGAGCCGATGCTCATAAACCAACTTTTCCACTTATTTACGAAAACACCCCTGGGGGCGTTTTCCACAGCAGGCCCGCTCCCGTGAAGTTTACACCTCACCTAGGGTAAACAACACGTTCCAGACTCAACCATTCCATCATATTCCCATTCGGAGCTACCTTTTAGGAGATATCACACCCCTGCCACGTGCATAGTATAAAAATACTTAATATTTTTATAACATTAATTCCGGGAACACCGGGCCTCGAAATCGCACGCCATCTTCGCGCGTAGCTCTGGTATTATTCATAGAAATAATCCAAAGTCTAAAAGGGTCAAAAAACTGAGTTTCTACATATGCATAGGTCATTATGTACACAAGAATAATTATAGAATATATATCTAGATTGTCCTTATCTAAAACTACAAAGCATTGAGTTAGCTTTTATTAATAATCAATAGAGATAATTGGACTGGCTCTAGGATGAAAGTAGAGTACTCTATCATATATATGTATCAATATCACATTATCACAAACTTCATATATTTATCCACATGAAATGTTTTAGGGTAGAACTACTAGCTTAAGGAATCCATGAGGGTTTTCCATGTGAGGTACTTGTGTAGTTTATATATGACCATCAACACCACCACATCCTTCTTGGTCCATCAAAAATTTATGTGGGAAATCAAAACATAGAATTCATGGGGAACCTCAAAAAGTGGAATATTCTTTTAATTTTTTTGATCCATTCATTATGTTAATAGTTCCATTATACCCATGATATATAGGTTGGTTCTTGGTAAAATTGAAATCTAGATCCATCATTTATTCTTAGTCTCTACCCGACACCTAAGAAATATTTTATATAGTTTGGATTTATATTTCAACCAATGTAGGGTCAACTCAAAGATTTTGTGGTTGAATAATCACAAATATTCCTTCATCATTGTTGAAATTATTCTTATTAGAGTAATTTTATATTAAAGTCCAGAGATAACACCTAATAAGGGTCGAAATAAGATTTTGAATTCATAAGGAGAAACACTAAGAATCTCCATTTAATATCTAAAAAAACAAGAATTATCAATATTGGTTGATTCATATCAGAAAGGTAGTGAAAGGAATGAAAATTTGAGCTTTTCCCACATTTTATTTTTTAAATACACAATCTTAAAAACTGTATGAAAACTATTAATGTAATAATTTTATGCCACAAAATCACTCTAATAGTTACCTATGAAAACAAACATGATTTTTCATATAATGTTACTAAATTGTGTGCCACTTTTTTCTTTATCTGTTTTACCCAGATAATGATTCAACCCCACTACAAAAAACAATAATAACCAAAAATGATATAAAATTTTTATAAAAATGGTAATCATTATTAATAAACATTCTAATAAAAATTAAAAAAATTATACAAAATCCCAACCACCATTGGTAACTTGGATTTATAATTGAAAGTGAGATGGTGGGACACCATTTCGTACTTACCACCAAAATTCTGATTGCCCAGTCAACTATCTATAATAAACTCAAAACCAATCCAAGGTAGTTTTATAACACTTATATGATAGTATTCCCTATAATACAATTTTTTAATGAACTAACCCTGGTCATGTTGACATGTCACTCAATATAGATTGATACAAGGTCCAAAGTGAATTCATAACCACGAGGAGATAACAAAAAGAACTTGGGAATCAATATAGAAATGAATGTGAATGATTAATCATTCCACATAACCAATTCATGTTTCATGTACAGTATTAATTATATATAAATAGAAATCAAAAGTAGTGTTCAAAGTGGATGTCTTAATAAGAACATGAGATGTAATATTAAAAAATCCCAATGGTACAAAACACATAAAAATCATGAGCCAATAGTCTATCTCTATGTGACTATAAGAAACCACAATCCCAAACCAATAAAAGATAATGTAGATTAGGTGGAGCATCCATGCTCCATGATTCAATTTTATTTTATTGAGTCTTGAAGAACCAATTCTACATACACCAAAAAACGCATATATAGTGTGTATCCATTACCAATATTATACCACCATGAATATCTAATAATTATTTCTCCATAAAAAGAGTAGTTAGTATTAAAATAAACCACTTTCATTAAAAAGTACATATGAAAACACATTTTCATAAAAACCAAAATTGTTTTACCTTTTTAAAAAATTTCATATTCCAATCCCTAAGAACATTGAATTAAAACATTTCTGATTAAATAAAGTTATAAAACGAAAAAATCTATGCATATTAAAACAATTAGTAAGGAAGATAAAAAAATCTATGAAATGTATACAAATAAATCAGAAATGCATTGTAACACAGATTCTATGGGACAAGGATATTCAATAAAATCTACAAGACATAGTGAATATTTGGTTCCTGAAAAAACAATTATATCATGGTATTCCCCAAGAACAATGCATACCATTATTTATAGAAGAATACAATAAAAAATCAACTAATGGTGGTGTAATTATGGTTAACAAGTAATTTTTTTAAAACATTATTTTAACGAAAAGAAATTTAAAAAATTACCCATAACAAAAAATGTTCCAGAATGAATCATGGATTTAAATTAATACACTAATAACATCAAAAAAATAATTTTCATATGTTAAAACAAAATAATATTATAATAAAATTATGTATTCCATGGTAAAATATACTAGATAGAGACACTTACATTTCCAATAGATGAAATGTCAATGCATTCATATTCAGTTATATGAAATATAGGGATCTATTTCATAGAATCCTTGGTCAAAAAACAACTTCATCAATTCTCTACCCACAACCATAGATTTTTTAATCACATATTTTATGAGTATCATGAGATCATGGGGTATAAAGATATAGTATATATCTAAAAACATCGATAAATTGAGAGGAAATAAAAAATACCTCAATGTGATCCATGCAAATCGATCATCAATAACATGGGAATCCCGGGGATAGTCTGATGGGGAATTAAAGAGGGGATGTTTTGAGATAATATTATATTAAACATATCCTATAATTAAGATGAACATGAATAAGGAGGAAAATTCTTTTTTTAAAATGATTTCCACAGGGCATATGGTTAGTGTTTAGTTTAAGAAAAACCTTGTTAAATATTTCTGATAGATATTGTCTCTTGAAAATTTAAAGCCATGGTTGCTTGGGAATAATTGTACATTTAAAAATAAAATTTTTACACAATGTGATAACCTTTGGAACAAAACCCATATATTCATATGAGTTTCTTATTGAATAACATGGTTAGAAATAAAATGATCAACCAATGAAAAATTCCACTGGAATTAGTAGAAAATTACCAGGTAGGTATTACTAAATGTGTGTGATTTTTCCCATCCCATTTCTCCAAAACAATAAAATTTCATCAAAAAATCTCAAATGTAATTAGAACCTAAATATAGATAAAATAATACATAGAATAACCATACATGTGACGTAGAGTGAATCACATATTTATTTTCATGTGTATGGTGGGGATGATCAGTGCAAATTGTCTTGTCGAAGGCCTTTGTTAATAATGGGATTCATGAGGTTGATTAAGGTGGATTAGTGTGGGTTTGGTTGGGTGGGGTTTGATGACCAAGAAAATTGGAATTAACTTTTAAGGGTGATGAAAATATAATATATCTTAAGAATCAAATGTGGTGTAACAGAATCCACCAAGGAGGAAGGGATGTGGCCATATGGACACCACTTTTAATGATGAAGAAAATTCAAAGGGATATAGAGGCGAGTTAAGGAAGAAAGTGGAAAATAAAAAATTAAATAATGGTCATCTTGATAAGGGTGTAACAAAATACCACTAGAATGGAGGGAAAATTCAGTTCACAAGACCCCCTCCCCACTTTATTTTCATATAGACAAATAAATATATAATAATAATAATATTATTATTATTATTATTATTATAGGTTGTTTTAAGTTGGAATTTTTTATCAGGATTTCATATTGATGATCCATCATTGAAATCAAAACCCATACACTGAGGATAATATTTTGATACCAAAATCAGGCACCTAATTATAACCCATTACATGATATATGTGTCCTTTTACGATCACATATATCATATTTTCAATATTGAAATTATTATTGTATTCTAAAACACATTTTTTTGAATAAATTACATTTCATTAGTATTTTTTCATGTAAATCATGATTATATAGTTTTTAGACGTCTGAGGCTATTTAGATGATGATATATATACATTTTTTAATTTATCTTGTATATCTAATGTTGGACTTCTAGTTAGTCCCGATAGTTCCCTCAATGTAGTAGGGAATCATGGAAGGACACACATATGGTTATATGAGTCGGGAAAATAGGAATCTATTATACATCCCTAAGTGAGAGTTAGTGAACATAGTATATATTAATTTATGAGAAATTGGATATTCCATCCCATTTCATATAGCCTTCAAGACCAGTCTATATTATAAAAATATGGAGTTTAGATTTGTTTCCCTATGTTATACATGGAAACCCTTTCCATATAACCATATGTAATAAAAATGATAGGTTATAGTGTCTTGGAGGAAGGTTTTTTATTTTACCTCATTAAACATATACTCATGGGGGAGTCATTTAGTCCCATTGTGATTTTAGGTAGTGATATGTTGATTATTGTGACTATATGTCGGTAATGTCATATATGTTTGCGGATGGTAAATCTCATATCAACTAGTTGATATCCCATAACATGGAATGTGATCCCCGATGACAATATTGAGACTAGTGAAATGATATCATGGTAAATGAGAGGCATGTATCTGGTATATGATCTTGGGGACCATGATAGATGGGGTCTCTCGGCCCCCATCATCATTCTTCTCTAATGGAGATAGACTGAGTTGGTGAAGAAACCACTTAAAATTCGTTGACCATTATCCCATGTGTTTCCATGGGCTACATGAATTCTTCGGTTCCCATTATAGTTGTGGATGGGGTTTTTTCTTTTCTAAGATATAATGGGGCTCGGGTTACCCATTAGTGATGTCGATATACCCTCAGGCCCTGTATCAATCATGAGGTCACATATTAATCACTTCAATTAGTAATAATTATGTACTTCAAGATTGAAATTATCAAATTGGACTAGTGTTATAAGTTTTTTTTGTGAACTATGTTTTCATAGGTAAGTTGGTTCATCCATCATAAGTGATGATCTAGTGGTGATGTGAGTGTATGAGGAGTGAATCATGAGTGATAAGCCCCTTAGATGAGGGATCTTCCTAGATATATCCTCGATGATTCATGTAGAGTTTCAAGTTATTTTTCCATAATGTGGATCATTATGGTTTTATCATCCATATTATAGATGAGGAGGAAGGTGTTCATCCCTGAGTCATTAGGAACATCTATTGAATATGGGAATTCATATTTTTTATCAATGAGATTATGAGTAAGGATTAAATTACCCTTATTATGTGGGTTTTATTCATAGATTCATTATTGTATTGAATGACATTTCATTTAGGTTTCCACCATGAATATTCTAACAAGATTATACTACATTTATATTTGTATATGAATCCAAGGATTATTCCCTAGGTGTTGTTATTCCCCTTGATTTAATTGGGATGCTATATAGTTTTTTCCTTTTTTTCATACTGACTGAAAACCAGACATCACTTATTGTTTTTAGGGAATCATAATAGGTGTTTCTATAATCTCACTTTCATTGTCCTTATCCTCACACTCTTTGTGTCTGTGTATGAAACACATAAGTAAATGGAAATATTGATCAGTATGAACCATAGGGAGGTCAGTTAGAGTGCAGTGGAATTCAATTATGGAAGTGATCAAGATGAATTAAGATTATATCATGATTTCCTTTATCCCAGTTGAATGCGTTCAGTTATATTTGGGGTTGTTTTTTTTAGTTATTTTCCTTTTTTTACTATAATTCTTATTATATTCATTTGAGTATTTTTATAAGAAGTATCCATTAATATTTTAGTTTTTGATAAATATGAATATGATGTGTGGTTTTAGATATTTATGATGTTTAGTGGTTTATATATATTATAGGATATATAGGCTATGACCTCATATATATATATATATATAGTCTTATTTGTGTGTTCTAGTATACCGTGTCCCATTGGAGACAGGCTTGTAGTTGTATATATGGATTAACGTCATCCCATGACTGGACTCAATTGGAAGGGTATTGATAGAGTCATATTAATGAGGGTTTTTCCTAGGGATTCATTTTAGAAGTAGGTACCTCATGAGTTTGTTTGGGACTTGTGTGGAGAAAATTTATAATGGAGTTTTGGATTAGTAGATAGAAAAGGGATCCAAGTAAGTATGTGGAAGAAAATGAATTCTTATCCAATGACTATGATAATATGCTTACAAATTTGAGTTTCTAGGGAATTGGTTTATGGGCAATGTTTGATCAGTCCATGAATCATAATGTTTTTTATGCACTGTTGGCCTCTTGGTGTGATAAATTGTTTACTGAGATATCTCTATGAAATGGGCATGATTATTTCTATTATGAAAATTCTTTTGTTAGAGGTGGAAAATGGGGAAATTTTGGTTGATTGGAGAGACAAGATTAACCAGAGGTAAATGTGATTCCTAAGTGATTATTCCTCAAGATATTACATATTTTGGTGCCTATATAATTTTATTTAATAGAGAAGATGATATAATTATAGTGTTAACATCAAATAAATATAATCCTATAGCCAGAGTCAGTATTCCCCCCCATTGACCCCAAGAATAGGATCCTCTATCTATGGATAGTTCTACCCGTACGATCAGTAATCAACATGTATACCCAAAGTGTGGGATCCTCTATGTAACATAAAAGTTATGGATGGTATTCACCCCATTTACATGGAAAATGAAATTAATTATCTAATTATTATTTTATAGGTAGGGTCAATATTCACTATTCTTAATTAGGTTACACAATCCTTAATCGATAGGGTCAATATTACCACTATATTATTGATTATCTTGGGTGTGAGATCATATAGTAGATTCGATATTCCCGTTACTTAGCTGGGCCATGGGATCCTCTACCATAGTTTTATATACATTGAACCTAGTACCCTAGAGTCAGTGGATACTTTATTACATTTTAATGATATATAAGGGATTACATCACAAAATACCTAATAGTTCAGTAATCTTAGTAATGTAGACATATAATTTCATTCAAAATTATATTTGAAAACAGAAACAAAAACATAACATTTTCATTAAGAACACAATTATTCTAATTATCACATCCCTTCATATATGGATCCTATATTAAACATTATATATTCCCGTATCTTTAGAATGGATTTTTCATTATTTTTCATTCAAGGATATTTTCAAGATTTTAGTTTTAGTGAATCATTCCATTTCTCACCCACATTAAAATCATATTTTAAAAAGTTGACACTTTTGAAAAATATCAAATTTTTTTATAATATATAACTATTAAAATTGAAATACATTTTATTTTCATGGAAATTATTCATGAATTTAAAAATGACCTCATCCTTGTCCTTAACAATCCTTAAAATCTATGAGAAAAATATTAAAATTTAGGAAAAGAACAAAATACTCCATTGGATACATAAATTAAAGAATAGTGAAACTAGTTAGATCAATAACACTTATAAAAATAATCCTTTTGAGAATAATCTTTTAGATCAATTAAATATTATCTTACCAAAGAAATGAACCTTGAATCTCAATTATTTTCCAAAAACATTCGAAAATAATTATTTAATTTAAAATATATATCAGAAATATGTATTGAAATTCATAATAAAAACATTAATTCTTTTTGGAAATGAATACTTTATACCCTTAGGAAGTGACATATACATTCCTTTAAACATATTTTTATTAACATACCTTGGGAAATAATAAAATTTAAATAAAAACCATGGAATGAATATATAAATCATGAATGTAACTTGGAACATAATTTTACATGTCATTATTGTTAATGGAATATCCAATATAGTCATTTTCCCTACACAATCCATTGGAGGGTTATTAGAGCCCCCCCCCGTCATTGGTTTATAACAGAAGCTTCCATACTTAGTTTATCATGGCTCTCCCATCCTTGGTTTATTACAAAACCACCCATGCATTGTTTTTAATAGAACCACCCATCATAAAAAAATTACCAAGATTCAATAGATAATAATAACACCTAACATTTATTCAATTTAAAAAATTACACACATAAAATTATTCTTATTACCCATAATATAACACATCTTGATATTCAAATATCCATTTCATTTTAATTTTTTTTCTGAAAATATCTATAACATAGGGAAGGAGGGATCCTATTTGAGAAAATCATGGACGATTATAAAGTAATTCAAATGTAAAATAATTATAACTATGTTGGGAAATGTACTTGATGTCATATATAATAAATGGTAACATTTATTTTCACAATTTATAAAGGGAGTCAAAAAATTTCTTATAAATTATGTAAAGATACTTTGTTTGATTTTTTAGAGAAATTAAAAAAGAGGAAAAACAATTTCCATTATAATTAATTTATTCTCATATAAAAATATCCTCAAAATAATTTAATGAATATTGGCATGCATGGACAATATATAGAAAATAAATAATTAATAAAATTAAAATTAAGAATATAATAAAAGCGTCCCTTACCCTGAGTTCGACTCATCACATATGTTCTATATCATGATGAATAATAAACATATGTTAATTATTTTTTTAACCTATTTAATGTTTATTATTCCTTTTACAATTTCATAATTAATTACATAATAAATTAATTTAACAATATAAGATTAGAGGACATTCTGTTCATATGTCAAAAATTAATATAGTTGGTTGAAAATGGTAATCATGTTCATTATTCTATCATATGAAAACAATAATAATGAAATAATAATAAATTTCATTAAAAAAATAATACTTTTGAAACCAATCATGAAATATTTATCTAAAAAATAAGCAGTGTTATAATTATGGAGACCGTAGGTCGTACTTGTGAAAGACTAACATTTCCATATCACAACCACAATTATCAAAATAAGGTAAGTACTGTTATATATTTATAAATTTATCATCATATATTAAATAAATTATTAATTTTTTAAATATACTTAAATATATCATCCATGAGACATGTTGTTGAAAAAAATCACATCACTTCATTGAGACGGTAGTTTAGGCGTACTCAAGAACAATGTTATCATTTTTCAGTGAGTTTAAGTGTAAAGAAGTAAAAAATATATTATTATCTGATAATAATGATTATTTCATGGATAATATATATATATATATAGTATGTATATTATTATAACCTGACATAAAAGGATGATACGGAAAACATATTACATCATTTGGTGAGGCTTTAGTCCGCACGAATGTATGAATGATGATTTCATTTCCAATTTGATAGAAGATGATATATATATATATATGTTATGAAATTAACATAATAACATCTCATTATATGGGGCCTTAATGGTGCCATTGATCCATCATGGTGGTTGAATATTTTATGTAATTAGAATAATAAACTAAACGAAAACACTTGATTGAGAAATATAGCATTTCTTCTTACAACCTCTTATGGTTTACCCTAATAAATTTCATTGTGTGGTATAATAATAGAAATTATTCATGTAAGATGTGGGGATGGAAGTAAGGAATGTATATGAGTAGGTATTATTAGAAAACAAATATTTTTATGTATTAATAAAAGAGGATATGAGGATCCCTTTTATAAGACAGTGGATGACAACACGTCGAATTTCAGAAATTATTAAATTAATATAAATTATTTCTCACATTAAAATGACACCAAATTGAAAATATTGTTGGAAGTGGGTGGTTAAATATAAATCCTCTTATACTATAAAAATTGTAAAATTATAGGTGATGTTTTCACCCTTATATTTTTATTATAACCCTTTTACAAAATTATCATGGTAATAATTCATTTACTATTTAGGGGTCAAAAAAGTTCCTATAAAATGTAAAAACATCTCATAAATGTGGCATGGTTGATATTATAAAGCATTTCAATTTCTATCGGATTAATGAAATATTTTTTATGAATTTTTAATAATTTAATAAAAATGTTATTTATTAAAAAACATCATTAATGTCAATATTTACAGTATCCAATAAATTTTACTTTACAAACATCCATACAAGGGTGTAATTTAAATTTGTACACTTATATATTCCATTAGAAGACATTATTATCTAAAAAATTCCTGAAAATAAATAATTTATTCAATATACATTACTTTTTATATTTTAAAATCAGTTATTTTATTTTCTTTTTAATTAATTAATTACTACAGGCCTTTTACGTAAGCATTTAATGTAAATATATAATTACTAAAAATTATAAATAAATTATTATAATTAAAATAATTTCATTGTTCCCAAAAAACCATTTATATTCATTCTAAATATACAATTCCCCATTTTTTAACACTTGATATTGTTTCAAAAGTAAGGGAGTGACCTGTTTTGTTTTTTTTAATTTAATTATTATATATGTAACACCACAAGATTTCATAGTACGTTATTTCATTGAAGTAATTCAATAACTTTCATTACACGCAACACTGAGTTCAAACGCACCATGAGTTTCCGAACTAGCCGTTCAATATCGATTATGAATAGTATTAACTGAATTTTTTACATTATATAATCCTCATAATTTTATAATTCATATTATAAGTTTCTTAGACATAATGTAGGAACAAATTCATTTTTTTCAAATAAAAGAAGTATTTTTCAAAAAATTAAATTTTACCACCTTTTAATGGAGAACCCTTTTAAAAACAATATTTGAACATTTATATATTCAATTTGACAAAATAAACGTCTTCTATGGAATCGAGAAATAATAATTTAGTTTCAATAAATTTTAGGTGTTTTTCTGATAACTTTCATATTAGGGTGAATAGTAAAAATACTATATTTTAAGTGAAAACAACTTTTTTAATCAAATTAATTTATAGGGTTTAATTGTACATTTTAATGGTTTGGAAGTATATTTAGATTATATTTTTACCATTTAATCCAATGATGGCCATTTTATCTAATCTCACTTTGAAATTGGACATAAACAACTGTCAATCTTTTGATAGTTATTATTTCTTAAAAATACGGTTTTTGGTTTTGACAATGGGAATTAATTTTAAATTAATTAATGAATCTTCTATGTTTTAAAATTGGTAAAATATAATTCTTTTTTGAATTCAGAATATCAAAATTATCTTAGGGTGAATTTTTGTTATTTTTATGAAAACGTTACTTTTTTGATGAATTGTGAAAAACACTGAGTTATAGTTTAAAACCAAATTTTTATTTAAATAATTATTTATTTTATTTAAATTTCTTTTAGGTAAAAATAGATATATAATACCTATATAAGTTCATTTTTATTCATTGGAATCATTTTATATTCATTTTAGATATATAAAAATTTTATTGAACTTTTTACCGTCTTTTACCCACCTTTTAGAAGTATTTGAAAATTTACATAAAACATAATTGTACGACTTCTGTGAGTTGAATTTAAAAAATCGGAGAGAAATGTTTGATATCAATTAGTTAAATGTGGTTCAATAAGATGAAAATAAATTTTTGTGAATAGTTACTTTTAACTTTTATTTACCAAGGATAAAAGTAAATAAGGTAATTAAGGGTTAAAGTGATATTATTATTACCCTAAAACATGTCCTAATTCTACTAAATAAATATAATTCGACCAAAAACAACCTTAAAAATTAAAATGAACCTCTTTGGTCCACTTGGATTAGAATAGGACATTTATTATTATTTTATTTAAAGAAGAGTTAAAAGAGTTAAAATCAATGTTTAATAACTAAAAAATTTTTAATATAGGGTTATACATAAGATAAATTCTACTATAAATTGTAATTAGAAATTTAAAAATATTTAAAATATAATGGTATTTTATTTATAATTTTTATACATTAAATAATTAAATTTATTTATGACACAATGATGATGTAGTAATTACCGTATTAATGAAATATTAAAATAATTGATAATATAAATATCCAAATAAATGTAATTTTAAACTTTTCATGAATTTCACTAATTTTATAGGTTAATATGACATATTAGGGTTGGTTAGAAGAATTGTATTTGGAGTAATAATGCTTTTATGAATTTAGAAAAAACAAAATACCTAATTGTGTCAAAATTGACATAAAAGAGTTTTTAAAAAAAATATTATTTTATTAATTAATATTCTATTCCTAGAAATATAAGGTTTGGAAAAAAGACTTATATAATGATAGGTGTATAATTAATGAACCACTTGGTGTTATCTTGGATGTATATAGTATTTTTATTAACCATATAATATAAAAATACAAAGAGACCTGGTAATTGTCATACTATTTAACTAAGAGTTAAATATAAAAGATAAGGTTAATATAGTGACCCAAACCAGTGAAAAACCTATTGGTTGAGTGTTTTTAGACCCATTACCACCTTATCATTTAAATAATCCATTTTTGAGCCATTATAAACCGAAAATTATTTTATTATAAAATAATATTTCTAGCTTTTCCTAAGGTGCCCCTCACCCCTCTTATAAAAGGGAACTCCCCCTTCTCTGTAATTCAAACCTTCAAATCCATTTGGCTTCACCAAAACCTTCCCAAATACCCTCTCAACTGTCCCCCCTTTATCCTAGAGGAATTACTTTAGTCATAAAGCCAACCTATGGAGCCATTTTGATCAAATCAAAAGGAAGAAGCTGAAAAGAGGTAAATATTTCATCACCTCTTTCATGTTCTTTTCTTCTTCCACTCCATCTTTCTTTGTTGTTTCCATTATAAAATAATAACACCAGTATATTCTATATACTATGATGTTATTATAAATATTTTACAACCATATTCATTATTCTAACCATCAATTGAATGACATGTCACCATACGTGCGTACGTACGACTTACGGTCTCCACATCGTGGTGTAATTGTTTTTCAATACATTATTATTTGGATGGCTATAATAATGATGTGTAATTAATGTAAATAATAAATATAAAATGATAATGATTCTGAATATATGATATACCATCCACATATATATTATTTTAATATAAAAAAAATGATATTGTCTCTCCTGCGTACGTACGGATTACCGTCTCCACGAACGCGATGAGATTCATTCCCCATCGTATCCATTCAAGAATAATTTTAATTTGATGATTAAAACTAATGTTTAAAGACTTGACATAGTTCTGTATATGAATAAGATACATACCATCCATAAAAAATATGACTCACATAATAATGAATATAAAGGAAAATGAATCTGTTAACACCCAAAACGACGATAATACTAAGATATTATTAACAAAAAAATGTTAAAAGATCATATATGACATCATATTAATGTATATGATTCAAGGATAATTTAATAACAATTACTTCACCATTATACAGGAGGTTAACCTACCCTTGACCAATGAAAATTACAAGTTAAGGGTTAATTTTACAATCTCTTTATTATCCGAGGTTGTTTTTACATAAGTATCTACTGGGACCTCTTTATCATCCACATCCTTGTTTCTTAAAAATGTATTCTAAAACATTTTTAATATTTAATAGTCTATAGGTTAAATCCATTTATACCCTTTTTGACTTTTATAAAATGGTTTGAAAATAATCTTACAGTTGTTTTCCAAACAAGTTACCTTATGACCTTTTCGACAAAATTAAGGTAAGAATGCCTTTTTTAACTTATTCAGTGGGTGCAGCTATTTTCTACCGTTATAACATCATCTAAACTTCCCTTACAAGATTATAAGAATATTTTCAAATATAAATGTTTTCTTCTATAATTACATGACTTTTAAATAATTTCAAAGTAGAAAGAGATATTTCTCTAAAAAGGTTTTTATTTCATCTACGTCAACATTCTTTGAGGGATTTTAAGCTTATTTGATGTTTATTTATTATGATGAAAAACATCCATATTATATTGAAGTATTTGTGATATGTTTGACTATGGATGTGTTATTTTTACACAATTCATGGGTTATGGAAAAATTATTGAAATTTCATATGCTAGTTTTAATATGAATGTTTATGTTATGTTTAAACCTTTTTGTATGAAGAATGAATTGGACTTAGTAAGTAACGGGTGGAGCGCACTATAGCTTCTCGATGCATCGGTAGGTCTCATGAGACAAACTAGGGTCTTGTAACAAGGCCTTGACAAAATATTATTTGTAGTTTTGGTACAAGGCCTAGACTATGTGGTTATGAATGTCTGGCATTATGCATTCCATCATTATAAAAGTGTCTATTGATATTGCATGTGATTATTTGAATAGTATAATATCCATGTGAGTAAGTAAATGAAATTATTTTGATTTATATTTTTCATATTATGATTAAGCTTATGTTTAAAAGGCTTTTATTTTTGTTTTATACATTACCTTAAATGATTATTCTTATTTATGAAAGCTTCCGCTATATTTTTATCGTTATTGAGCATCTGAGCTCACCCCTTTCTATGTGTTATTCTTCCTAGGATGCGAAGAAGTATATTATGACTGACCTGAAGGGATAGTCTATGGGATCTCAGTGTTGTCTATAGAAATAATGTTGCTGTACTTTTCTATTTTATGAATTAATGTAAACTATATGAATGTATCTATTACTTCCAAGGATACTAAACTATCGGTCTTTTGAGACTTGATATTTTTTTATCATGCCAATATTATGTAATAATGCACCGACTCTGGGTAAATAGGGTCGAGGCGTTACAATTGGTATCATAGGAAGTTTAATAAAATCCTTGGAAACTAGATTTAAATAAACTCTGATTAGAGAACATAGCCCTAAGATAGACTTTGATGGTTAGTATAGAAGAACTTCCTAGAATTTTGGTATTGTAGAGATTTTGTGAGTTTTCCAAGAAATAAATCCCTATCTTGATACAAGCAGGTAGAGGTGGCTCTAGCACAGATGTACCTAGGGGTAAAACCTGAAAACACCACTTTGAGCTAGAATCTAACGGAAACTAGTGCACGACAATGGGCCTTGCTGCACTATTGGTTACGACACTCCCATGAGATATGCTTAGGATAATTCTCATTTTCTTTACAAATCATGAAGAAGGATTTACGAGTATATACCTACTCAAAGAAAATATTTTTATGATTATGGATTATATCCATAAACTGTTCCATTTAAATTAGGTATTTTACTAGTTTGGAATTATTTGTTGCAATTCATAAACTGACCAAGTGTATCCCATTGTATAGAAATGGCGCCCAATTGAAGCAATGTGAACTCCAGCAATACATATGTTCCAAAGAGTAAGAAGGATCATACCTTTCATGGTATTAAGCCAAAATTTATAAGGGAAATAGTCTCTAATGTATTATCCATGGATTAAGAAATAATATCATGTGTTAATAAGATGAGTAAATAATTCTCTGAGTCCTATGGCTTTGAAGGGAAGTAAGAGAAGAAAAGGATGGAAGAGTGAAAGATGGATAATGGGAAGAGGGAAAAGAAGTATTTTCCCACATGTGATAACTGTGGAATAAATAACCTTGGTAAATGCTTGAAGTAAATGGGAGTTTTTAATAAGTATGGAGAAAAAGGACACCAAGTATGTGATTGAAAGGGTAAGAAAATATTTTCAAATGTACAATGCCTCATCTGTAAGGAGTTGGGACACTACGCGAATCAATGTCTAAATCATTAGAGTATACCCCAAATGTTGCTATTGGATAATAATAAGGTTATTATACAACCAAAGATGAAGAGAAATGATTATATTTCTTACGTTGTTTTTAAAGTATCGTGTCATTTGAGTATTGTAAGGATGATGTACATGTTATAAGAATTATAGAGTATATAAGGATTGTACTGTAGTACCATTTCATTAAGAAATTGAGATTGTGTGGAACCAAGAATAGTGACTCAATAGCAAGTTAAATTTTTGGAAAATATATGGTTGAGAGAAAGATAATCCATAATATGGTTCTGATACTGAGGTAGTAATTTTTGGAATAATACATGATTGATTTGGAGAAATTATATTAGATATTTTTGACTACCTTGAAACTGATTAATGATTTGTATATTCCATCATTGATGGAGTTGAAAACATTTTTGGATAGAAGGAGTATATACAGTATTCTATAAGGAATAAGGTAGAATCAATGTAATCAATAAGGTTTTTTTGTAATTCAAGATTTTCAATGTTTTAAAAGAATACACGATGAAGGTGTTCACCTGTTATTACCTGGAAAAAGGATCTTAATTGTTTTTACCTTCCCTATTATTTTTTGACTGTGAGTTTGGATAGAAGTATTTTGGATAATTGTAGTTTGAGATTATTTTTGGATTTCCATAAAAAGGACAACCCAGAGGTCAGGCCCCAACCTGTCGCGTCCGGCAAGGCCGCGAGACTTGAACATGAAACCGAAGGGTAACAAGGGTGTACCACCTACCACCGGCCCATGTGATGTCCTGGATTGAATAATGTAGTTTTTTAAAGGTCTGATAGATGAATTATAAATTCATTTTTTAACCCTATACGAATAGGATAAATAGAATAATCGTTTTTAGTTCTATTATCTTTTGGAGTGAATGATGAGTTTGTGGTAGAAATTAGTTGAAGGATGGAACTCTACTTGTCAAGTATATATATATTTTTCATATCTTATTATATTAAGAAATTAATTCTTAAACATTATGTAAGGGATCTTAAAACAAAAAATGTGTTATCCTAATACCTTATGTTTTGTTGAACCGATGATATTTTAAATCATCATAGATTGATGGCTTTGAGACCCTCAATTCTACTATTTTTTTGTGACTGATGACCTCAATCACTCCCGATAAATATTTACGTTTTCCCCCCATTATGTGTCTCTAATTTCAACCAATTTTCTCCTAATTCAGATCATAATTTGGTAGTGAAATTTTCATTCCCCTTTTCCTCTTATTAAGACTAAATTTTTTTAACCCAATTTCTGATGTGGGGTTTCCCACAAAGTTGTTTTCTTTTTTCAACCTTTTATTTTCGAAGAACAATTTCAAACTACGAGGACGCAATTTATTGAATGAGGGAAGAATGTAACACCCCAAGATTTCAAAGTACGTTATTTCTTCAATGTAATTCAATACCTTTTACTACACGCAACCATGAGTTCAAGCACACCACGACTTACCAAACCAGCCGTTCAAAAGCGGCTATGAATAGTATTAACTGAATTTTGAACTTTATATAATCCTTATAATTTTAGAATCCATAGTATGATTTTTTAGACATAATTTAATAACAAAGTCATTTTTTTTAGACAAAAGAAGTATTTTTCAAAAAATGAAATTTTACTGCCTTTTAATGGAAAAACCTTTTTAAATCCAATATTTGAAACTTTTGTATATTAAATTTGACAAAATAAAATTCTTCTTGAGAATAGATACATAATAATTTTGTCTCAATTAATTTTTGGTGTTTTTCAGATAACTTTCATATTTGTGTAAATAGTGAAAAATACTATATCTTAACTGAAAACAACTTTTTTAATCAAATTAATTTATAGTGTTGAATTATACATTTTATTGGTTTTTAAGTATAATTAGATTTTATTTTTACCATTTAATCCAATTATGGTCATTGTAAGTAATTTCATTTTGAAATTGGATATAAACATGTGTCAATCTTTTGATAGTTATTATTTCGTAAAAATACGATTTTTGGTTTTGAAAACGGGAAATAATTTAAAATTAATTAATGAAACTTCTATGTTTTGAAATTGGTAAAATATAATTCATCTTTGAATTCGAAATATCCAAATTAGCTTAGGGTGAATTTTTGGTATTTTTCTTGAAAACATTCAATTTCTGATGAATAGTGAAAAACACTAAGTTATAGTTTAAAACTGAATTTTTATTGAAATAATTATTTATTTTATTTAAATTTATTTTAGGTCAAAATAGATACATAATACCTATATAAGTTAAATTTAATTCATTGGAGTCAGTTTATAATAATTTTAGATATATAAAAATTTTATTGACCTTTTTACCGTCTTTTAACCACCTCCTAGGAGTATTTGCAAATTTACATAAAACATAATTTTATCGATTCTATGAGTTGAATTTAAAAAATTAGAGAGACACTGTTTATATCAGTTATTAAAATGTGGTTTAATAAGATGAAAATAATTTTTGGTGAATAGTAACTTTTATCTTTTATTTACCACGGTTAAAAGGAAATAGGGTTATTAAGGGTAAAAATTATATTATTATTACCCAAAAACAGGCACTAATTCTATTAGATAAGTATAATTCGACCAAAAACAACCTTAAGAATTAAAATGAACCTCTTTGGTTCACTTGGATTAGATTAGGACATTATTATTATTTTATTTAAAGAAGAGTTAAAAGAGTTAAAATCAATGATTAATAAAAAAAATCATATAAGGTTATACATAAGATAAATTAAACTAAAAATATTCATTAGAAATTTAAAAATATTTCCTATATAATGGTATTTTATTTATAATTTTTAGAAATTAAATAATTAAATTTATTTATGACACAATGATGATGCAGTAATTACCATATTAATGAAATATTAAAATAATTGATATTATAAATATCCAAAAAAATAATTTGAGACTTTTTATAAATTAAACTAATTTATCTAGGTTAATATGACATATTAGGGATGGTTAGATGAATTTTTTTCGAAGTAATAATGATGTTATGAATTTAACAAAAACAAAATAACCAATACTGTAAAAATCGACATAAAAGATTTTTTAAAACAAATATTACATTATTAATTGATATTATATTCCTGAAAATATAATTTTTGGACAAAATAAATATATAATGAACCACTTGGGATTCAATTATAATTATATAGTAAGATTATTAACCATATAATATAAAAATAGAAAGAGACATGGTAAATGTCAAACTATTTAACTAAGAGTTAAATCTAAAAGATAATGTTAATATAGTGATCCAAACCTCTAAAAAACCTATTAGTTGAGTGTATTTTGACCCATCCCCACCTTATCCTTTAAATAATTTATTTTTGATCCATTAGAAATCGAAAATTATTTTATTATAAAATAATATTTCTAGATTTTCCTAGGGTGCCCCTCACACCTCTTATAAAAGGGCACCCCCTTCACTCTAATTCACACCATCAAAGCAATTTGGATCGGCCATCCCATTCCCAAATACCCTCTCAACGGCCCTCCCTTCATCTTAGAGGCCTTACATTAGTCATTAATTCATACTAAGGAGCCCTTTTTATCAAATGAAAAGGAAGAACCCGAAGAAGAGGTAAATATTTCATCACCTCTTTCAGGTTCTTTTCTTCTTCCACTGCCTCTTTCTTTTTTGTTTCCATTCTAAAATAATAACTACATTCTATTATATACACTTTTATGTTATTACAAATATGGTGAAATCATATCCACTATTCTACCCATCCTTTGAATGACATGTCACCATACGTGCGTACGAATGGCTTATCGTATCCATGTCGTGGTGTAATTGTTATTCAATACATTATTATTTGGATGAGTATAATAATCATATTTAATTTATGTAAATAATAAATATAACAATATAATTATTCTGTATATATTATATTCCATTCAATTATATATTATTTTAATATCAAAATAATGATATTGTCACTCGTGCGTACGTACGGATTACCGTCTCTACAAAAGCGATAAGATTCATTCCCCATCATATCCATTCAAGAATAATTTTCATTAGATGACTAAAAATAATGTTTAAAGACTAGATATCATTTTAGATACGAATAAGATACATCCCATCCATAATAAATATAACTCACATAAAAAATAATATAAAGGAAAACGAATTCGTTAACACCTGAAACGACAATAATACAATGATATTATTAATAAAGCAATGTTAAAAGATCATATATGGAATAATATTAATGTATATTATTATTGAATAATTTAATAACACTTTTTTCACCATTATATAGGAGGCTAACCTACCCTATACCAAGGAAATGTACAAGGTAAGGGTTAATTTCACAATCTCTTTATTATCTGAGGTTGTTTTTATGTAAGTATTTACTTGGACCTCTTTATCATCTACTTACATTTTTCTTAAAAATGTATTACAAAACATTTTTATTATTTAATATACTATGGGTTAAATCTATTTATATCTTTTTTGACTTTTATAAAATGGTTTGAAAGGATTCTTTCTGTTGTTTTCCGAACAAGGTACCTTATGACCTTTTCGACAAAACTAAGGTAAGAATGTCTTTTTTAACTTATACAACAGGTGAAGCTATTTTCCGCCATTATAACATCATCGAAGATTCCCTTATAATCTAATAATAATATTTTCAAATATAAATGTTTTTTGTTATAATTACGTGACTTTTAAATGATATTAAAATAGAAATAAATATTTCTCTAAAAATGTTTTCATTTCATTTATGTCAACATCCTTTGATGGATTTTAAGCTTATTTGAAGTTTATTTATTATGATGCAAAACTTAAATATTGTATTAAAGGTTTTTTGATATGTTTGATTGTGGATGTGTTATTTTTACACAATTTATGGTCTAGGGATAATGTATTAAAATTTCATATGCTAGTTTTAATACGAATGTTTATGTTATGTTTAATCCTTTTCATATGAGGATTGCATTGGACTTAGTTATGGGTGGAGCCCAGTATAGATCCTCAATGCATTGGTAGATCTAATTATAAAAAATAGTGTCTTGGCACAAGGGATTGAAAAAATCATATATTTAGTCTTGGCACAAGGCCTTGACTATGTGGTTATGAAAGTCTGGCATTATGTATTCCATTATTATAAAAGTGGATATTGATATTGCATGTGATTATTCGACTAGTAAATTATCCATGTGAGTAAGTAAATGGAATTATTTTGATTTATATATTCCATATTATGATGAAGTTTATGTTAAAAATGCTTTTGTTTTAGATTTATACATTTCCTTAAATGTTTATGCTTAATTATGAAAGATTCAGCTATATTGTTATCCTTACTGAGTATCTGAGCTCACCCCTTTCTATGTTTTATTTTTCCCAGGATGCGAAGATTTATATTATGACTGACCTGCAGGGATAGTCTATGGGATCTCAGTGTTTTCTATAGAAACAATTTTGTTGTAGTTTTACATTTTATGATTTAATGTAAACCTAATGAATGTATCTAGTACTTCCAAGGCTACTAAAATATCGGTATTTCGAGACTTGATCTTTTGTGATCATGTCAATGTTATGTAATAATGTACTGACTCTAGGTAACTAGGGTCTTGGGCGTTACAATATAGCTCACAATCCCGGCCATATGGAAAAGGTCATATATTATAATATTGGATGAATATGTATAAAATTTACCATCCAATAAAAATAATTAATGTTTTATGGTTACTTTTTCTTCCTTATCAAAATATTTCTACACTTAATTAAAGCATGTTTCCATTACTTTGGTAAAATGTTTTTACTATTTTTACTATTCATTAAAACCAAATTTTAAGATTGACATATTAAATATTATATATATTTCTAATTCCAAAGTTGTAATATATTTTACCAAATTTAATTCTTATATGTGGAAGAAATTCATTATATATCTATCTCATAATGTGTAAAGAAAATAATTTTTTTTTTAAAAATGTATTTTCATGAAATAGATGATCTTATATTAGATCTATGACTAAAAACCACCATTATATAATTAAAAATTAATAAAAATATATATAATATATAAATTTATTTTAAATATTTACTGATTAAGGTATATTTTAATTAATTTAAAGTAATAAACTTTATGCACTTTTAAACAGTTTTTAGAAAACTACATTTTTAACCATAAAAATAAACGAATAAAAAAATAACAAAAAATAATGATTAAAATTATGTTAATGAGGTTACTATATATGAAATGGTTAATATATCACATTAATAAGAAATAATCAATATAATAAGTAATTTAAAGTTAATTAATTAAAGAAAATAAATGGATGTATTGGAAAAATCAACAATTTTCACTATTTATTTAAATATCACTCATTTCTGAAAAATCATAAATATTCACCCTAAGAAAATGTTGACATACATTTTCAAAAATGATTTTAATTTTATAGAATATCATTTAAAAAATTTCCAGAAAATTATTATAATGTTTTCTTCAGAAAATAAATAAAAATTATTTTTGAATAAAACATATTTTTGAATAAATAAAGGACTTTAATAAAAGTTCGATGATAATTTAAGAATATTTCATCAATACCTTTATATTAAATATCAACATTTTTATATATTAATTAATGTTGTTAATACTATTCAAACCCACTAATAGTACAACTATGATACAATGGTCATAAATAAATAAAATATATCCTATTTTGTTTTGGATCTGTGATTCACTTTGTAAACACTGTAATTTTTTCATTTTCTAAAATATCTAGGTGTTATAATCAACATAATTTAATAAACTTCAACCTTGAAATTTGATCTTGAAATCATTAATCAAGGGTTTATCATTTGCAATTTCCATTATTCAAATTCAACATTGTAAAAAGGGATAGTAAAACATCCCTAAATAAGAGAGGAAGGGAAGTACGAAGGATATCTAGAATAACACATAAATAGGTTTCAAAGTTAGAAAACTTCAATGGGATGTTAAAATATAGAAATGGAGGAGAAAACTAATATCTAATGACCAATTATGAGTGATATAGAAAATGTCCATTAGAATCTGGAAAACTAGATATCCATAAATTTGAGATGGGTAAAAAGGCCATTGATTTATGATAAATGAAGGTGATAGGATAAATTTTATGTTTCATGATCCTTTTCATTGAGTTTAGGAATCAATTTACCAAATATATGGAAAATATAATGAAAATATACATGAAAAATAAAATTTCGTCGTTTAATAAATTTCTACATTAATTTCATCTATTTCTTAAAAAAATGTGTATTTAAGATTATTTTTAGGATTAAATCACTAAAACAAAATTATAATGGATAATATAGTCTTCATAAGAGTATAAAAACATCCACATGTAATTAAGCTTTAAAACACAAAAACAATTAGAAAAATAAAATCCCTAAAATGAAAAATATTTCATATGAGAGAATAAAAAATTAATTTTCAAACAATCAACAAAAACAAACAATGTTCAAACTCAATAATTTTGTAAATTACTATCCTAAAAAATATACAAAATTTTCATAATTTTGATTAAATCCATATTTTTAAAATGATTTGATCTCATATTATTCCATGATGAATTTTCTATTTATCTCTAAAAAACATTAATCAATATTAAATTCATATACCAAAAATGTATATTCACTAATCATATCCATAACTAACCAGAATCACCATATAAAAACATTAATTTTTTCTTATTTTTAAGGATAATTCATCCTCCATTCCTTACTTAAAATCATATAATATAATATTTACATGAATATTTTTAGGTTCCCAAACTAGTAAACATCATTTGAATCGAAAACATTCATCTAATTTCCAAATTTATTTTCAATCACATGGTTACCTTTTAGATAAAAAAATATGTTCCTAAAAACAACATAATAAAAAAACAATGTCATGAAAACCAGTACATCACAAAGGAAATTGGTAGGTGTTCCACCCATGTTACCCAGTATTTATGGGTTCAAGACCCCCGTTGTTTCTAGATGTGATGGATTGTAACATTACATGTGAGTTATCCTTTTACTAAAATTATATCAATATAATTTTTATAATGTTAAAAAATATTTAAACAACCAAAAAGTGCCATTATTCATAAAATAGGTTTTGGACCTCTATGCTTTTCCACGAAACCAATTGTTTCCCAAAATTAAATAATATTGAATCACTATTATTTCTATAACATCATGCACATTTCATCCTAATGGTTTATTAAACATCTCATCATATGTACTTAAATGAGTATATTTAAAAAATCAACTTTTAGTAATGCCACCATTAAAAGGCATTGATTCTGTCTAACACACCTTTCCAAATTATGAAAAAAATTGACAATAAAATATTCCTTTGGTATTTAATGATTCACATATTATTGAAAATATATCAATATATCATTGATATAAAAATCATTCATTAATCTTACATCTTAAACCATTAAATATTCATTGTTGTCTTATTTATTAGTAATTTATTTATTTAATTTAATGATATGAAAAATTTTCTTATAATTCTTCAATATCAAATCAATAATGTATCATACTTATAACATAAAAAAATAATAAATAATTTAAATATGGACCCCAGGGTTATATTTTATTATTATGATTCCCCTGTTTTCATATAGCATGACGTCTACATCTCTATGAAATAACTAGCATGGTCTATGGGGGTATTTTCCTTTCTAAATGAGATAGATTAGTTCAGATTTTATAAACAAAAAAAAATGATTCCATAACCCCATGAAATTATAGGTAATTTAACATGTTTTGGATCAATCAAGTAGTTTCTTGTAAGAGATTACTATTTTCAAAAAGAAATGAAAATTATTTTACAAATATTTTTCCAAGATAGTTTTTATCAAATCATTTTGAATCGATAAGAAGGTTGTAAAAGATTTATTTAATTCTATATTGATTAATGATATTTAATCGTTAGAAATGAAAATTATTAAAAATTGAGATGAATTATGTTAAAATTAAATGGGTCTATGAAATGAAAAAACACATAGAAAGTCAATAACACATTGAACATAAAATCATAAAAAATAACTATAATAACATCAATATTAAAGAATGTTTGAACCTGAAATATTATCCCATACCTTTCCTCTTAAATTTATAAAATTTTAAAAAAATTATTATAAAATGAACCTCTATGTAAAACCTAATGGTTAAATATTCTTAAACTCTATAAAATGTAACACATTGAGATCTTTATGAGTTAGATTTTTTTAATTATTTTAATGTTTTGTGTTGTACGCTACACTAAGATAAGATTGTGCTATATACAACACTAGGTTAACTTATGGTATACACAACACTATGCTTGTTTTTTGTTACACACAATATCACATTCCTTTGATAGAATTGATTTCGTGTAATACTGAGTATAAGTGAATAACTAAATATTATAACATAGTCATTATAATGGCATGTATGAATAATATTAACATTCTTCTGAATAACTATTTAAATGAAAATAAGTTAGTCTATAAAGTAATAAAATAACTCTTGATGGATTTTAATAATGAATAATATATATAATATATTCAATATAATGTTTGAAATGTATCTTCTATGTTTTATAGATATGATATGAGAACAAATTCTTTTTTTATAAAAGAAGTATTTTCCAAAAAATGTAGTTTTTCCATCTTTTGAAGGCCCACAAATTTTAAATCTAGTTTTAAATTTTTTTTATTCAATTTGAAAAATGTGAAATTATTATTTTAATAGAGAATATATAAATTTTATTTAGTTTATTTTTGGGTATGTTTATGATAACATTAATTTTTTGATGAATAGTGAAATTACTGATTTTTTATTTTGTTTTACAGTCATTAAATAGTAAAAAAATTGGTTTTGATTTAAATTTTAATTAGTTAATATTTATCCAATTATGTTTTTGAAAATGATTTTATACATTAATTTATTATAAAAAATATTCCTTTTTAGAAGTTGTATTTTTTTTTTAAAAAGTTTTTTTCGTGACATTATAACGATTTTATTATAACATACATAATGAATATTATGTTTTACGAATTTAAAAAAATGGATGTAAAATTTTGATTCATGAGGTCCAATTTTTTAGGTAGGTCCCTTTTATTTATGTCCATTATGAATAATAATCATGGAAAATGTTGATACCATGACAATGTGTAAATTATGTAATTTATGTTAAGAAAAATAATAATTACTATAAAATGACCAATAAAAATGGAAAAAATAATTTTATGAATGTAATATGAGTCGTAACACTTATTGATTGAAATTATGTCATTTAATAGACACTTTTCCCTAAAATTGGATTTAATAATATTTAAATCCAAGAGAGACACAGATGTAATTTTCTTTATTTTTAATACATATAATGTGTCCACATATTGACAAATGGGATGTAGCAATGAATATAAGTTTTAATTCTTAACTTAATAAATATATTTCCCTAATATAATTTTTTTGACCTTTAGGGGCCACTTGGGAGATATTATTGTATTTATAATATTCTATTTAATGAATATTTAAAGAGAACACATTCTTATTTTACATAATATATCATTTTTAGAATAAGGATACACATATGATATACTTGAATGCAAATACAAATTCTGAAGATAAAATGTTTTTATTTATCATTGTATTGTATTTTAAATTTTTATGAAATAAGTAATGACATTAAAGGATTATATGTTGATGATGTAAAAATTATCTAGTTGATGAAAAATAAATAAAATAATATTATTTAAATGATAACAGATATTAAAATACTTAAAATCTTTCCCCAGCATTATTGTTCAAGTATATCTCTGTCTTAATCATCCAAGGGTTGATTTAGTGACCCTTTGGAGCTTTATAGAAGACATTGCGACACTTATGTTATTTTATTTAATGTAATGTTGATGTTGTCACATTCATAATTTAATAAGAATAACATTTTAAATGTTATAATTTATAGAAGATAAATTCTAATACATATATTCCTATGAAATATATTCGATTTATATTCATTATAATATTTACTTTTTAATTTTTATTTAACAAATAAGTAAATTAAATAATTACACAAAATGGATTCAAAATAATGTTTTGTTAAAATATTTAAAAATAATAATTTTATTAAACAAATATATAATAATTACTATACATAATAAAATGATCTAAATTATTTATTTATTATTTAATATATATCAAACATGTTAATATGTCACCTTATTAATATAGAAATAATTTTTACCCTAATTAAAATGAAATAGAATAACTAAGTGTAATATTTATATGATAAGCTTCAAATGGACCGAAAAAACTATCTAAAATTTATTGTTCAATGATATTATAACCTTATATCATCAAATATTCAAACATATATCATTTTTTATTATATTTTTTTTATTTAATCATAAATTAATATTACTAGGCATTCCAAATATGCCCCTCACCTTAATTAGAAGAGCACACCTCCTCCCCCATTTCTTGACAACTCATTGAGACATCATGTTCAGCCATACCCTACCCATTTAGTTTCTAAACGTCCCTAGTTACACCATAGTGCTATTTTTATTTTCAACAGACCGACTCTAGTGCCATTAAGGGGGTCTAAATAAAGGTCATAGAGAAAGAGGTAATCTCATTTACCAACTTTCTCACGATCATTTATTATTTTACTTACTCTTACTCTATTTTATCCATTAAAAACAAATAAATATAGTATAAAATACATACTAATATGTTATTTTGGTTATGGAACTACCATATTCCACCTTATATCCATCCTATGAAAAATAAAATCACCATTCGTGCGTACGTATGGCTTACCATCTCAATGCCATGATATAATATGTTTTTCAACACCATTATAATTGGATGGGTATAATTATTTAAATAATAATTGTATGTGATTATTATAAAGTGATATGAATTCTGGAACAAAATATGTATCATCCACTTCAATATCATTTCACAATTAAATAAATGATATCATCACTCGTGCCTACGTACGACCTACCATCTCTAGGATGCGATGTGATTCATTATACTTGATATCCATTAAAAATGATTATATAAATTTATGTAATGAATAAATATGAGATATATTATGTGAATATCATTTATTAATGGTATTAATATGATCTATAAGGGGTAACTAGAACTTATTTAACAAAAATATGCATAATAAAATGAAGTAGTTAATACCCAAATAATGATTAATAATGAAATGTTATTACTAAATGGATGTTGATATGATCATATATGATATCATATAAATTAATAGGATTCTAAAATAAGTCAGAAAATTCATTTAAATCATTATACAAGAGTTTCAGATATAAATGGATTTGTAATCCTATTAAATGATGGATGTTTCTATTGCCTGAAGCTGTTTAATATCGTTACACCATGTTATGGATCAATAGGCTTCTCAGTACAAAAATTTTATTTTTAAAAACCCAATTTAGGTACCCAATATAGTTATAATTTTTTAAGATCCATATAGAGAACCAGATTCATCTTCTTTATTTTTCACTAGAGGTAAATACCTACAATGATTACATCCATTATTATGGTTAACATTCTTTACTCTAGGATACAATTAAAAATAATGGAAGACATTATATTAGACAATAACATTATGAACCATAATGTATAATTTTTAAACTAGTGATTTAGTTAACATAAATTGAAAATAATGAAAATAGTTTAAAATAATTCAATATATGTTGTAATGAAATATGAATTAACCCAATCATATCCCTTGGGATTTACAAACTACCTATGCAGTAAGGGAACTCCCCCAGTGTGCCATAATTAAATACTTGATATACTTGATCAATTATTTTTATTTTTATTACCCCTAGATTAATATTTTTAAAATCTTCATACACTTGTAGTATATATATAGCGATATATTACGAAGAAAATGAAATAATATCAACCATACCAAAAAGTTATGATTTTATCCGATAAAATGATTTATGCTCAAATATAGTCATAAGCTTTATATTCCCCAAGCCATGTTTTCCAAAATATAGTTCCCAATGATTATACTACACCAAATATCCTAGAAATTTTAAATAAGAGGACCTTAGTATATAAGAATTAGGGGTCACGTTTTTACATTGGTAAAAGATACATGTGATCCCATCCCAATGGACTAAATAGTTTGGTTGTCTTAGTAAAGTAGATATATACATGAAATCTACATTATATTTGAAAAAATTTAATATAACATAATATTTTTATTGGGGATAGAATTATTCTATTTATCATATCCATACATATCAATCACAATATAGTTTCTGACATCCTGAGGAGGAAAAACTAGGGATGGGGGACCTTAGATTTTGAGTAAGGTAATGGATACAATGAAAAAAAATAATTAAATAATAATATGAAAAGAAAAAATAATTATCATGTAATTCTAAATAAATAATCAACGGAGAAAGAAACATATACATGGGTTTCTTAAATATATAAATAATCATATGGGAATCAATAATTTATTTTATAATGATGAAAATCATAATTTTGGACATTTAAAACATATCATCAAAGCCTTATTCCAAGAAATATTACAGAAATCGGTAAAGCCTTAGAAAAATTACCTATCTAGTTTTTCTCATGATACCCACAAATAAATCTATGGGATATTTAATTCCATTCCCCAGCCATCACATAATAATTCCACTACATCCATCCTATGAATAAACATCTTAACATAATAAATATACCCCAATAGTCAATGACAATCCATATTAAAAGACCAAGAATATAGAATATCATGATTTTAGACAGTCAATATAATAATAAATCATCGATAGTAATATGGTGGATGTTATAATATAAGTATAACCTTAGTAAATAATAATATTCAATAATTGATGTTGACATAAATGATAATACCTTCAAAATACCACTGGAAAATTAATTATGAAAATTCCATTTCCATATTGAAATAATTTATCTAAAAATTTCCCAATAATAAGGGAAAATTTTTCTTTTAAAAGACACTAGTAAACTTTCAAATGAATAATTAATTAAATGATATGACTTAATGGTAATAAATTCAATTCATGTTATATATGTGAAATAATAATCTATTAGAACCTTTGTAAAAAGTTCTAAATGTACCACATTTAGAAAATGACTTGAACATTACATTAAAACAATTTCATAAAAAGTAAAACATGGGTAAAAATTTCTATAATAAATATTTATAAAATATTTAAATCATCATTTATACATTATTAATGAAAATATTTACATAGAAAAGAATAATTCCTAACTGGGTATAAAAACAAGTTAGTTTTTCCATAAAAAATATTTTACAATATTGCATACATAATGAGAGGAAAATAAAATAGAAAATATTAATTTTTCGAAATACCCATATGTGAACTAAAAATATATTTTTTAATATATAAAGATAATATAATTTCCTTATTAAGGTACATAAACAAAAACAATAAAAAATAATGATGAATGTGTGTAATAAACCCTTACCTCATTATCGATTTCAATCGTACATGTTCATAAATCCAATATAAAAATTATATATTAATTATAAAAAATTATAGAACCAGAAAAATATATATAATATTATATATTATTTACCTGTAATCTTTTATCACTTATTTATTAAAAAATATTTGCTAAAATATGTAATAACTACTTTATTATTCAAGTCTGTTGTGGTTCGATATTATTAGTACATGGAAATTGATCATGGTTACATCATAGAAATAATAATATTATAGATATAAATATCAAATATATTAATTATATATTTATGTATATAAATCTATAAAATGAAGATATAGAAAAAATTATTTACACTGTTTATATAGATGGTAGGCCGTATAGACACATGAACATTGCAATCAATTTTCAACAGATGGAACAAAAGAGAGGAATATTATATATCAAATTTAAAAAATAATTATTAGATCATAAATATTTTTTATATTTATTAAATTTTCCATAATTACCATACATTTAAATATTAAATAAAAAATTAACCACATCGCCTCGTGGAGGTGGTAGCCAACATGTATGCATGAGCGACATTATCATTTTTAATTTGATAGAAAAGAGTGTTGTTTATGGTTGTTTCATAAAAATAAAAACATTTTGATATATTTAGGATAATTATGTTATTATTATATAATTAATTCAAAAAAATTAGAGGAAGAATAATATAAAGATAAATGTAAAGTGATCGGTTACTGCGATTACCTTTTTCTGAATGAAATCCATTAAACATCCTATAAACGACATTATGGTTGGCCTTTATGGAAGATCAAAGACACTAAATCTAGAATAAGGATTTTTTTTTGAAATGGGAATTCTTTATTCAATATAGGTTGCTCAATTTCATATTTAGAAGATATGTAAGGGGTGCCCTTTTTTAATGGAGGGAAATGGCCTAATTATTATTAATAAAATGATAAAATATAATTAAGAATTTATCTATAAAAATAAATCCAAATTAACATAATTTAGAATATTAAATTATATATTATTTAACTCTCATCAATCAATAACATTTTGATAGGTTTACATGGTATATTAAAACTCTACTTCAAGACTAACCCCTTATTTAACCAATTTTATCCTTATCCGCAAGAACAACATTTTCAATAATTAAGGGTTATAATTTTATTTATAATGTAGAAATTATACCAAAAATGGATAAGGTATGACATTTTTTACTGTATATTACCATTCTCATAACCATCGAATATTTTAATGTTTTTCTAATAATTTATTAATATATTATTTCAATAAAATATTATTTATTTAATTTTGTATACTATTCATTTAATATGACTATAAAATATTGAATGAAAAATATTTTATAAAAGTAAATTACATTAACGTATAAATAATATGTTATATTTAACTATAAATTTTTTATAACCATATAAATATGAATTTGTTTATTATAATTAATATTTTTAAATTCATCTATTTTTTTCTATTAATTGAATTAAAATTGTGTCGATGTTTTGTATGAATGTAAGTTAATTATTTAATCAATTAAATATATAAATAAACTGAAATCACAAAAATAAGTTCATTATTATCAATATAAACAATTTATATTCATTCAAAAATTAATTTTTTCTTATTGTGATCACAGAAGAGATATTTAAATATAAGATTGGGATTTTTAATTTTTTATTAGAATAAATATTAGATATATCATTTGAATGGAAATATTTCCCTTAAATAACAATATTTAAAGATTATGGTGATATGGGTAAAATTTCCTTCATCAAATAATAACTAAGATGGAAATGGGGACCTTAACACTTATTTTTAACATAGTTTTACCCGATTATCCCTTTAATGAGTTGATAAATTTTTCCACTAACACATTTTAGAATGTCTAAAAATAATGTTACTAGTTTACAAAATATAGAACTCTAAATAAAAAAAATGGAATCTATTTTTTACAATTATATCTTTATAAGTGGTAGAAATTAATTTAAATATAATTCAATAAAACACGACGAAAGAACTTCTTAGAAAAATATTGTTTTAAAGAATATAATTGGATTTATTCATATCAGTTGCCTAAATGAAGTATGGTATTAATGTTAAAATTTTTAGTAGAATATTTTTAATTTATAAATTTCATTAAAATAATTATACAATTTTGCATAATTTACATTATTTTGTTAAAAGAATAATTCATGCATAAAATTACTTTATGAGAAAAAATTCTTCCACATTCAAATAATTTTTATTTTCATTTACAACAAAATTTAAATACAATGAAAATATTTTATAAAACTATCAACCATAAAATATTTATAAATTATTTAGTAATATTCATACATTCAAATTTATTTTTTATGTTATAATGATATACTATATTGTGGTTCATTTAGACTTAATGATTCATAAATCACAATATATCAAAGAAATAAAATTTTATTTATAGAACTATATTTTACAATATCGGGGTTTCACAATATTCACATGGAGGATAAGAATCTATTGGGATAATATCAACAAATATTCTTAGTTAATAATATATTTAATATCATTATTTAGGTATGTCCAAGCATTCCCCATATATATATCTGGGGCATGAGATCCCTTATATGTGGGTTGAATTGTGAATTGGGTTATACTCCCCTAGTATATAGGGTACATGATCATATATCTCATATATTAAATGATTTTGTATTATCCTTGGATTTATGGTTTGTGTTCTCCACATTAAAAGGTATATTTTTTGTAGATACCCCAATAATATGATCAGTTACCTCCATCAACATAATCATGGACACCTATTGAGGTGCAAGTCACTAACAGTGTTTCAATGGTTTGTGAGATTTTAGTCAATGAGAATTGTTTGAATATTATCCTCTAGTTTAGGTTATAATTCAAGGATTGAACATTTGATGGTGGTTTTTATGTCGCCACCACTACCACTCATACTGAAGATGATGTGTGTGATGAGTGGGTGTTGAGAATTGTGACCTTGGATAGAAAAAAATCATTTTCATGTACATAGGGAATTTTATGTAATGATTTCTTATCAATTGTTTGGTTGTCAAATTATGGGTAATAATTTCTGATAAAACTATTTCCTTGAGTGATGTGTGGAGATCCACTGAGGAATAGTTCTCAATGTGGCATGAGGTGTGATCAGTAACCCCATTCCTTTGTACCTGTATTGGTTAGAATATTCAAGTGATATAATCTCAATGTATTATATATGTAAAAGGATACATACATCTTAGTATATCTATTATACAAATTTGGTATGATTGTATAAATCTACTAGAGGTTAAAACCTACAATTTATTCTTATAATGGTGTGAGACAGCTTTGGTGGAGATGTATTCCTTGGTTTATAATATAGAGGATTGTGGTTTACTAATAATATTGATGGTGACAGATGATAACTCATAGCTTGAGATTTTGTGGAATTTAACCTTTGTTTAGTATTGTTTTGAGTTATTATATCGGTTGTGATCTATATATAATATGAAGTGGGACATATTTGATGTGTTGGGACAACAATGAGGAACTAAAACCGATTCATTCACTATTTGTTGAGCATTAGATGGGTGAATTGCAATTTTTTCCAAGGATAAGTCCTATGGATGTGGATAAGGGGATGGTTCCTCCTTATAAAGATCTATGATCGAGATTGGGGAGATAATAGATAAGCATTTGTTTAGGAACTACATGTGGAGGTTATAAGGAGTGGATTTAAATGCTAAGTTATACTTTAAAAATGTATTTATTAGATGATGGAGCCATACATATAGTTCTATGTGGATCCATTTGTTTTGGTTCCAGCTATTATTGATGATGAAATGGTTTGGATAGTTAATTCTTATCTACCATGGGAATTTTAAGGATTTGTAGTTATTCATCCTAGTTTAATAGATATACTAGTTATGTGGTGGGAGATTTACTAGGTTATATCTAATGGTATTATAGAATGCATGAGAATGCATAAAATATTTAAGGATTATGGTGTGTGGTTTTTCTGTTTCAAGAATTTGTTTTTCAACATTACTATAGGGTAAAATTGGTATTTTTTTAGTGGATGATAAACATAATTATGTTAGTTGTTCTAGAATTTTTCCCTGTTTTTATTAAAAATAGAAAAAATATGGGATTGATGTTTTCCTCATTGTTTGGTCTATATATCATTGATGGGTATACTTGATAGATATTTATGTGAAATGGAAGAATAATGCACCATTTTCGGTCGGTATGTATCTCTTGTTGAGGAAATCAATGATGGATTTTGATGTGGTATAACTATATTAGTATCAGAATATTTTTTGTAACCCTTTTTGTATTTTCAGAGAATTAATCCACCATGAGTAACATCTTGTTTGATAGACCATATTTAAGTTATTACAATATTAATTTATATATATAATATTTATATTTATGGTAATCTTATTGATAGAGGACACTGGTTTGAATGGAAGGTATAGGTGTAATTTAAGAAAAGCTATGATGGATTCTTAAGCTTCCCCTACTAGGTGGTTTGGTTGAATGGTGTTCGAAGAGGAATGAGTGAAACATAATTGTAATCCCTAATCATACTGATTGATAAGGGATATCTTCCTACGTGGGGGTTCATTAATTTTACTTGTGGATGCATGTACCTTCATAATATGGATGATCTCATGAGTGGTAATTCTATCCTTTTGTGTGATTATTGATTCATCATTTCCTCAAAGAGAGGTTAAGGATATTTTCATTTCAATAATGAATTTTTTTAAACATGCGGAGGACATAGTAAACCCATATTTATTGAATAAAAGAGTAGAATAATTTTGGCTTTTTGGATCCCTCAATCCTTTAAAAATAGAAAATTATTAAATTTATCCAAGAAAATGATTTCAATAAAAATTGATGGCTCCATTAACTCAGGGTGGTGGTGTTTACCCCCATGATGTTATGACTTTAAAATGTAGTCATAATGGGGTCTCAATAAAAATATAGTAAATATGGTATATTATATTTATACCAAGAGAACTATTTAAGATAAATTATTGATATGACGTCTAATTAGTGGGGAAAGGGAATGCTTAAAGTGTGGTTGGTTCGGGAATATCAGATTCATCCATGTAAAAATCTAATTTTAACTTTAATTAGAGTTATTAGTTATCATTTTTGGTATTTTATTACATTTTATTATATTTATTTCACCCAAATCCCCTTGTATCCCCCACATTTACATTCCAGGGGGTGGCCTCATATAATATTTCTAGAGTTGGGGAGGAGGAGGGTGGATGAATATTTGACAATTGTTGCTGATTAAAGGTGGATCTTGATGTAGCATTGATCAACCATGGAACTAAAACCAAAAACCCCAACACTTTTTCATTTGTTAGGAATCATTGTTATATTTTAATCCAATTCATCGTAATTTTAAACCAAATTTATGCATCCATTATTATTTTCATTTTTTCATAATGGATTGATGTGACAATTCATAGAGGCCACTGTCAAGGATTGGATGAACTAGATTTATAGGTTCGACTTAGTTTGGGTTTTTTGAGGTTATTAAAATGACAGGTAATCCTAGGGACATCATGTGGTGTGGGGTGAATTTGATATGTCTTAGGTGGATATCTATAAGATAACCAATATAGAGTAAGGGTGGTCAACCATGAGGCTTCAATCAAGGAAGAAGGTAAGTGACTGGATGGCCATCATTTTTCATGAGTGAGAACACCCTATGGGGTGTGGGTGTTGTGGCAATGAAGAGGTGGTAAAAAATAAAAAATGTGGTGTCAAGAGTGGGGAAACATGAGACCATATCATGGAATTGATAGTGGTAATTTGTAGTACCCATATCATATATATATATATATAATTATTTATATTTTATTATAATTTTTTAAGGTTGTAGTGGTTAAATGAAACAAAACTAGGCACACAACCCTTAAAAAATGTATCAGAAAACATTACCCCAGACATGGATATTACCAAATATATGATAAACCATATATTTTAATGGCCTCAATTCCTTATTTTCTGAAATCCATTACATAACTCAATGAACCAATTTATGTTATCTTGAAGTTCCTATGCTCTGTGCTATATCAGTACCTGTATTAGTATATACCTAGTTTATCACTGATACATGTGTTGGATCCATTTTCATATCCTATATATGAAACCATAAACCCTCCTAAAATGAGGATTATAGGACTAAAACACTATTTATATACATAATTACAGGGTTATTTTACCACTCATGTAATCCCCCAACTAAAAAATTGAGGGTTATGAGGATATTTGAAGGTACCCAACTTCACCTTTATAGAAAAACATTTTACCATGGTTTTGGATTGAAGGCCCATATACGGAATGATTACCTAGTCCTTGAGAATTATGTCTCACAATATACATTTTGAATATAATTTAGACCTCTAGAAAGAGAACTGGGTGCCATCAAATAATAACTCTCATCTTCGTAATGTTAAAATGTATATTTTTCATCTAACTCATGCTTTCATCTATGAAATAGTCTAACCTAAGTATGTTTTCTATTAAATTGCATTGATTTAGTCCCATTGGACATTTGAAGAAATTTATGAGATGAGATATGCGTATTTTTAATTTATCTTCTATGACCGACATCTTTGTTAAGGTTTGGTTAGATTGTTCCCTTATGTAGTTAGGTAGCCCGAATGGTCTTACATAAGCATGAAAACATAAAAATATTCCCTATATTTCATGAAAACTTGAGTGATATTTGATGCATGTTATTTATATTAGAGGATTTGAAGTTGGTTGTTAACTCCCATTTCATATAACCATTTATATGAGTATATACTATAGATAATTGTTTTTAAGTGTACAAGTCATTGAATATTTTTAGTGTACCATTTTATTAGAACATCAGTTATATTGATGGTGGTGTATAATGGTATATATATAGGTTTAATATTTTCCTTTTTCTAACTTATTTTTGTGACTAATTCATTATTTCCTCCTTGTGATGATAAATCATGATATGTTGATCTTTGTTATTGTATGATGGAAATAACATTTTTCTTAGGGTTGATAAATCCCCACTCGGAAAATTGATTTCATCTAGTAAGGCATGATACCTTTAGTATCAATATTTAGATTAATTACATTATGGTGGTGTTTATTGCGAGCCATGGATTAGGATTAGTTTCTTAGGATTCGTGGTATGTTGGGTCTCTAGGTTCCCCTTTAAGTATCTACTATCATACATATGGGTTGTGTATGAGAGGAACAACCTAGTGGTTGGTTAATCATTTTCAATTTAGTTAACATGAATTATAATATTTCTTTATATATTATTTTGATTATGTAAGGTATTTTCCCTCTTTTAGGATTTATGGGGAAAAATGAACCTAGTTTTGGGTCTAGTTTCCTCTCATATGTTATAACATTAATGAATATTTTTGTTCCACACAAAAATCAGTATCAGTTTTAGACATCAAACGTAGAGTGTTAAAATTAGGCTTCTAGAATAAGGTGTGTGGGAATAATGATTTCAACAGTTTTCTTGATTTCACACCTTGAATTATGGGTGAGTAAAGGTGAGATTTTATGAGTAGTGGATCATGGATGATGGTCCCCTTTGTTAAGGGATATACTTTACTAGATACATAGTGTTCAATGTTTTTTTCTAGTGTTGTCCAATCATGTGGACATAGAGTTGGGGAAGAATATTTGGAGCATAGTCGGATCCTAGAATAGTAGTTATCTAGATAGGGTTATCAGGATAAGTATATTTCCTATTTCATAATGTCACGGGGTTAGATAAATTTTAAGGATAAAAATTCCTTGTAAATTTTCTCCCTTTTTACTAGATTTTTTATTATACAATTTTCTGGTTTTTGGTTAGATGTATACATGCATATTTATATTTTAGTTAGAAATATGTTTATATCATGCATGTTTATAGATTTTTATGTTTTATGGTTTTGTATATTTTATGAAGATTTTATATACTAAGGCCTCTCATATTTATATTTCACATTCACGGTGCTAGTGACCAACCCCGTACCTATCATAGGTGGGCCTAAGTTGGCAGACTCAGTATTCTATGACCCGAGAGGTGACTCAGTGGGTTGGGTCATGATATAAGGTGAGTAATGATTTTGATAATTGGTGGAAAAAATATTAGTCACTAAGGTGTAAATATTGTATAAATTAATGAGTATTCATATCTTTGTGAAGCTCAATAGAAATGGGGAGATATTGAATTTGTTATTTGATTATTATTGGTGATTGTTGACATAAAGAATTGAATTTTTGTGAAATGGTGATTTCCATTGGAATTTGGAAAATATGGATTTTTTTATAGTTATTGTAATAGAATACATATTCCTTTGATTTTCGAATAATTTTGTTTTCCATAGAATATTTTTTAACAGAGTATCATGATTTTTGTTAAATATTTAGTATTTTTTATTAAGTATTTTTTTAGAAAGTGTACTATTCAATGAAAAATAATTTTTTTTTTAGAAATGTGTGGTATAAGTAAATTTTTTTGAATTTAGATATTTTTTTTATTTATCAATTTTAGTTTTTATTTAATATTTAAATGTATTATCTGTGGGTATGCGTTGGAGGTTTGGAGAAATACAATAGAATTTATAACTTCCCATTCACGTGAACATAGAAAGACATGTAGACCTGATTGGACATGATGCAGGTAAAAGGAAGTCATATTTCTTCATGATCCATGAGGTTTGGTTCCATAATGGTGTTATGGTATAGAAGATTCTGGCTGATGGTTTGATAATTTTTTCTAGAATATACACTTGTGTCACATTTTTTTAAAATATATTACTCTGTAATTGTGAGAATCATATAGTTTTTTCCCTTTATAAATGTATTTTACTAGTTTTAAATTCATTAGATATTCAATAAGATAATTTTTTTGGTTATATAATGGATGAAAAAGTATTTTCCATGATTTCTTTTACCACTTGAGGATTACCAGAATCATATGGAGATTGGGGGACACACATGAGGCCATCAGGCAGCCCAACATGGGTCTCAGGTTAGGGGGTTACCAAAATTATCAAATATAATTTACATTAAAGTAAAAAAATCATATATTATAAAACATATATTATTAATATATGGTGACAATTAAAATAAGGTTTCCCAATAATACTTTATAAATTTATATAAGTTAATATAGAAACAGACCTAATTATGTTAAATTATTATGTTGACCTAAATATAAAATGTTTAGTTAAAATTATATTAATGAAATATAACTATTCTATTGATTAATTAAAACTAGATCTAATATTTCAAGAAAAAATTGAAAATATTTATAGTTAAAGAACGTTATATTATATAATTTTAAATGAAAATATAGAAATAAATGTTAGTAAATGTAATAATATATAATATTATTTGACTAAATAATAAAATTAAATTAGTTTAAATAAAACGATCATTTTAATTTTCTATAAAATAATTTTTAAATAATTCCTAATTTAATATAATATAAGAAGCATGGTTTAAAAAACATTGTAAAATAAATAAATTAACACTAAGCTAATTAGAAATCATTGTCACCATATATTAAAATACAATATATAGTTAAATATTTTAAAATAATTAATTAAATTAAAAAATCATAATCTATGTCTATTAGAATTATGTTTATTTATTTCATAATAACTATAATTATAAAAAAATATTTAAAATGGTTATATTTACTAAATATATGAATAAATCTAATAATATAAATAACTATCACTCTGAAAACAACTCTATATGGGTATTAAAATTTTATAAATAATGTGTGTGTGAAAATACTATACATTCCTTGACATAAAGTGTTCAATTTTTTTAGTTCTTATAAAAAGTTGTGATAAATTATGACTTTAGTCAACAAAAAAATAAACACTGAAAAATGTTTCCATTTATCACCACCTTATTATTTATTAATAAAAGTACACCATTATTGGTTCATGTTTTAGCCCAAATAAAAGTAGAAATTTATTAGTTTCAATCCCTACTCTGATAATATATGGATCATATAAAATGTAATATTTAGGTTTATATACGATACATTGAAAAAAAATACACACACACATAAACACATGCTATTGATTTTTTTGATTTCACATATATCCTTAGTCCCATATATGTTTGCACAAAATGACACACATTTGGGTCTAGATGATAATATACATGTTTATTATATATACATATTTTTTATTGTTAAAATAAATATAATTATGTCGATGAATTTTATTTCAATGAAACTATTAATATTATTTAAATTAAATGAATTTTATAAATATAATTTTAATTACAAAAAATTAATTATATAGAAAATTTTCATGTATAAGTAAAAATAAGAAAAATAATAATATTATATTTGTTATAATTTATATTAACAATAATTAGTGTTATTCAAATGTATTAAATTGAATTTTATATAAGAATGTGTGTGTGTGTAGATATTTTAATAATTAATATGTATATTTTTATGTAGTTTTTAGTAATTTTTAATGTTTTAATTTAAAATACAATGAAAATTAATATTATTTCTTTGAATGAAATTGACAGTTAAATTTAAAATTTACATAAATTAATAATATTCATTGAAATTATTAGTATTTAAATAAAATATAGTTGTAATATAGGTAAATATAATAATGTATTGTTTATATAGAGTAAAATATTATTAAATTATATAAATAATTTTTTTTTCAAATATAACTAATATTATCTAATTATCATATATAATTATTAATATTTTTATTTATAATACTAATAATGACAAATATATTTATATAAGTAGTAATTATTAATACTTATATGAAAATAATAATTAAGATAATATTTTTAATACATTAGTAATTATTTTTCTTATTTTATATAGTAATTACATTGAAATTAATGTTATATGCATTGTATATCGATATACGTATGTTTGGAGTCCTCCTATAAAACGAACACATGTCCATGAGATCTTTAAAGAAAATTTATATTTGAATAAAGTTGGTTATTTTATAGTGACATTTAATAATGATAATTTTAGCAATTATAAGTGTATATATATAATATATATGTCTACACACACACACACACTAACCCATCCATTTTTGGGTTTTCAAATTCACGTCTCTTTATATATATATTACGTATGCACAGTCACACAAAAGAGTACCTAGATAGTAACATTTATTAATATCATAATATATTTAACTAGAATACATACAATTACAAATAAATAATTATTTTCAATGAAAATAATATCCATAAATTAATTAAATGAATTTAATATTACAGATTTATATTCATAACAAATTATTTTTATTAAAAACAATAAATATATTTTTATAGAAAAACTCGTTTTATTTTTCACTTTTATATATTTATGTGTATTATATATATATATAAACAATCACAAAAAATTTAAGATTATAATATATATATTTTATATATTTAAAATTCATAAAATTATAAATAAAAATTTATTTTCATTCAAAATAATACGATTAATTTAATAAAATGAATTAAAAAATTATACTTTATATTTATATTAAATTAATTTTGTAAAATTTTATAAAATTTAAATATTTTTAATATTATTATATTATACTATTATATTATATTATTATATCATAATAATAGATCATTATATATATTATTTATAATTAATTATATTCAAATGAAAATTTTGAAATTATATATATAAATATATATTTATATATTGGTATTTGAATAATAAATATTTTTGAATATATTTAAGTTATGTTATTTTTCCAAATTATTATATAAATGAAAAAAATAAATAGTTTTTTACAAATACCTATAACATTCCGACATTGGGGTGAGGTATGAACTTTTAATCTACTATTCATAACCTATAATTTTTTGATAACAAAGAAATATAATGGCTAATGAGTGGTTCAGGAGAGTCAGTATCTCATTTGGATCCCAAAGATTTAGAATATAACAAGGTAGACTAAACAACTCGATTAATGAACAATTTGTTTTAACTATGAACATCTACCGTGAGAGGTACCCAGTGCATAGGGGAGGCCACATGGTCTGTCAGCAACCATGAAATCCAGGCTGCAAACCCGTTCAAAGATCCAAACATTTGTGATTGTGGCTCTCCACATGGATTTCACATGGTTGGCCAAACAATGTTCATAGCCATTGTGATGGGGGGATCTTATACATTGGATACAAAAAAATTGTTTCACTATTTTTACAACTCTCAGGCCAAGTCATACAAACTCGTTTTTTTGGGGTGAAATTACATTTTCCTCTTAAATGTTTCAAAATATTCAAAACATTCTCTTTGTAACGACCCATATATTTATATAATAATACTTTTTTCATTTCTCTTAATATTTATGAATAATATATTAATTTAATTTTAAATAGGACACTGTGCCCAATATAATACTCAACATGCAACAATCGATTTCCTTGAAATATTACGTAGCACACATCATTGAGTTATACCGAAAAATAAAATAATAATATTATTATTTTAAGTAGTCGTTAACTCATAGTAGTTGTAACGCCCTGAACCCAGCTACCCAGAGTCGGTGCATTACTTCAAAACATTGGCATGATCACAAAAGATCATGTCTCGAAAGACCGATTAGTTTAGTAGCCTTGGAAACACTAGATACATTCGTAAACGTCACATAACATCATAAAGTGAAAAACTACAATAACAAAGTCTCCATAGTATACACTCATATCCTCTTCGGACAATCCCTACAGGTCATTCATAAAATACTTCTTCACATCCTGGAAAATATTAAAACATTGAAAGGGGTGAGCTCAGACGCTCAGTAAAGATAACAATATTGCGGAAGCTTTCATAAATAAACATTAACATTTAAGGCAATGTATAACTAAAAGAAAAGCCTTTTTAAACTTGAACTTCATCATAATATGGCAAAAATAAAATTAAATAATTCCATTTACTTACTCACATGGATATTCTACTATTCGAATAATCACATGCAATATCAATAACCACTTTCATAATGAGGGAATGTATAATGCCAGACATTCTGAAACATTTTGTCAAGGCCTTGGCCAAGACGTCTAAAATGATTAAGGCCTCGGCCAAAACCATAAATCAAATTGGGAAAGGGCCTAGGCCAATTCCACATCTAGTTGTCTCATGAGACCTACCGATGCATCGAGGAGCTATAGCGGGCTCCACCCGTCACTTATTAAGTCCAATACATTCCTCATATGAATAGGTTTAAACATATCATAAACCATAACATAATCGTATCACATAAAACATGCATAAAGGAAACATAACATTTCCACATTTCAATCACAAGATATCAATACAACACATTGATATAATAAAAACGCTTTCAAAACCATTTTCAATACGAAAATAAAAGAAAGTTAAAACTTTGTATTTATTTTTCATTTAAAAAAAATGATGGCTTGTAGAGGAAGCCGAAACTCAAATAATGGTCACGGAGGCGGAGAAGTCGTTGTCGCCGCATAAGTACGGAAAGAAAAACATTCCCTTTTTTCATTTAGCAAAACCCTTCTTATAAAAAAGATTCCTTTTGAATAAACGTAAAAGTCAAAGGGGTTTATACACCGTATAAAAGAAAGTTGTGTATAAAACCAAATATTCTTCAATGAATAGGGATTGAGACGAAGTACTTAAAAAGATAATTTTTTTTATAAATTAGGTCTATTATGTGTAGTCACTATAAGTACACATAAATAATGTAAAAATACAAGATAAGACATAATAATATCATGACATAATTTGAAAGTAGGAGATTAACCCAAAGAATGGAAGTTGGGTTAAGAAATTCCCTAACCTCGTGTCTGACTTGACTCAACCGTTCTTTAACCTCCTGAATAATAAACTAGAGTTAATATATTACTTATTAAGAACCATTTTTAATTTCATTATCCTTTTTATATCACTTATTACAATGTTATGAACATTATGTAATTATTTAAGTTAATATCGGTCGTTTTGTCGATCTTTGGTACTTGAGTCAACAATAAACTTCTAATAATTACAAGTTGTTTATGTGGTAGAATATCCATTATCTCCAGAATTATATTCATGATTTAGATGTCATATATATCATATATATCCAGTATATAAATTCATTTATAATATTACGTAACATTTAGAGGTAAGAAATGAAATGCACCGTTCATGGAGACGGTAAGCCGTACATACGCATGAACGCTACTTTCATTTCTATTTCGTATATAATGGAATGAAATAATAATGATATAAATTTATAATATAATTCCAGTATAATATAGTGTATAATACCATTTACTCCATCCTTTATACATCCCACATATGGCATTAACGATTCAAATCACTTTGAGGGGGCGGTAGTCCGCACTTCCTAAAATGAAATTATCGTGTTTACCCATAATGGAAATCATAAAGTATGCCATAAATGAGAAATACAGAAGCATAAGTAAAACATAAACATATTATATATGATATATAAATATAGTGACATCTTAATGGCCACCTTTGAAGGTGTTATATGAGTGTTGAAAAATCATCGTTTTGTGAGGCAGAAATTCGCCATCCACAGAAACCGTATGTTCTTTAACCATTAGATGTAGGTGTGTGTAAGTGTAGCTCTAATCCTACTTATAAAAACATACTAGTATATTGAGGATACTGGTGTTGTTACAAAAGAAATGAATAAAAAGTTTTTAGGGGGTTGGAGAAGATAAATAAAACAAAACAACATTAGAGAAGACATTACCTTAAAATCGGGTAACTCTTTTTGATTTGAGCCAAAGGCTTCCTTGGGAAGAGTTCTGCCCAAAGTGAGGCTTCTAGGAGTAAGAGGGGGAATTTTGGAGATAAGGGTTCTAAATATACTCATCCAATAGGTTTTTGACAAGTGTAAGCCTTGGATTTTACAATATCTCTTCATTTTATTTAAATCGTTAAATAATGAGGTCATCGCTGCATCATCATGATGTCATAAATAATTTAATTTATTTATTGTCTAAAAATTATAAAAAAAATACTATGATGTAGAAACTTTTTTTATATTTCCAATGACTATTTATAGTCAAAAATATGATTTGTATAACCCCATGTAAAAATTGTTTTAGGTAAACATTTCATGTTTGTGTCATTTTTTACTTTAACATTAAATAAATATATATTAATGTCATTTTCCAAACAAAGTGGCTCCATGGGGTCCCCAAGTTGACCCATGGGTTGTCTTGTTCGGCCATGACTCATCCAATAGGAGTAGGACAAGTTTCAAGCTCATCTCATATTATTAAAACATTATTTTTACCTAAAACTACACTAATTACCTCTAATCGCGATTAAGAACATAAAAGTTACTATTCACCAAAAAATTATTTTAATCTCATTGAACCACATTTTACTTCTTAATGAAAACCATGTATGTCGGATTTTTGAAAATCAAATCACAGAAGTGGTAATATTTCATTTAAACGAAAAATCAGTTATTTAACTACCACTTAGTGGTTTCACTATTCATCAAAAATTGAAGTTTTTCAGAACAATGCCAAAATTTCACCCTAAGCTATAATTGATATTCCAAATTCAAAAATTATGTCTATTTTACAAAATTCCAAACATATAAGTTTCATTAATTAATTTTATAATTAATTCCCGCTGTCACAACAAATAGCGTGTTTTTAAGAAACAATTTATATCAAAAGATTGGCAATTGTTTATGTCCAATTTCAATGTTAAATTAATTCTAATGACCACCATTGGATAAAATGGTAAAAATATATTCTAATTATACTTTAAAACCACTAAATAGTATAATTTGTCACTATAAATTATTTTGATTAAAAAAGTTGTTTTTAAGTAATTTTCACTATTCATAAAAAAAATTAGAAGTTCTCAGAAAAATACCAAAAATTCAACATAGGCTAATTTCGATATTACGAATTCAAAAATGAATTCAATTTTGAAATATAAAATTTCTATAATTTTAAAAAGTGGTTATTACTATTCACAACGACTACTTTGATTAGTCGCGGTGTTTTAGAACTCGAAGTTGCGTACAATGCAAGCTATTGCATTATTGAATGAGAAGCGTATCGTGGAAGCTCGGGGTGTTACATTCTCCCCTCCTTCAATAAATTGCATCCTCGCAATTTGAAATTTTTTCTTTGAAAATAAAAGGTTGAAAATAGAAAATTCCTTTGTGGAAACCCCACATCGGAAATAAGATTAATATAATTTAGCCTTAATAAGAGGGAAAGGGAAATGAAAATGTCACCACCCAATTATGATCTCGATTAGGAGAACATTGGTGGAAATTGGAGATATATAATTGGAGGAAAAACGTAAATATTTGTAGGGAGTGATTGAGGTCATCAATCACAATCAACTGTCAAATTGAGGTCCTCAAAGCCTTCAATCTATGTTGATTTAAAATATCATCAGTTCAATAAGACATAACGTATTAGGATAACACATTTTTTTGTTTTAATATCCCTTTAATAAGGTTTAAGAATTAATTCATTCATTGAATAAGAGATAGGTATATATATATTTATGCTTGACAATTAGAGTTTCAACCTTCAACTCATCTTTCACTCAAAAAGATAATAGAACTCAAAAATATTCTATTTATCCTAATTGTATAAGGTTTCAAATATTAACACATACCATTTAGATTAGTAAAATTATTTTGTAATAACCAGGGACTTCCTGTAGGCTAGTGGTAGGAAATAAAGGCCTGTCGCACTATGATTGTGGGTTCGATTCCTGCAGCTTTGTCCGACGCGACGGGTTATGCCCCACCCTGCAGGTTGTTCTTTTCCTAAAACTATAGTATTATAATATTCCAAAAATAATCTTCATAAATTTTTTAACCTTAAACAATACTATCCAAAGATCAACTTAATCCACTCCAACCTTTATAGTTATCCAAAATACCTATGTCCAGACTTTCTCTAAAAGGTTTCTTAATTCCAAAATCAATTTATCAGATTCCCCAAACAAAGTAAAGTTTCTCTTATTGTCACATACTAAAAATATGATTACCTTCATTATATTAAAACCTTACTGAAATAAACAAGTACTAGAGTACAATCCTTATATATATATATATCACGTTATTCTAATAACCAGAATATAATCCATGAGTCCAAAAGCACCAATACATTAGTTATTCTGCTTCAACTGTAGTAACAGCATAAGATTTTCCTTGATCCCTTGGCATTTTTTAGGTAAGTTTCCCTGATGCATAGGACATTCATTTTCATAATGACCCATATCCCTTAAATTATAGCATTCAACATTGATAGTCTCTTTCTTTCCCTTACAATCATGCGCCTGCCGACTTTTTTCTCCACATTTATAACAAACTCCCATTGCTTTTAGGCAAGTACCAGGGTGATTCTTCCCACAATTATCGCATAATGGAAAATACTTCTTTCACTTTTTCCCTTTATCTGTCTCTTGTTACACTGTTCTCTTCTTCTCTTTCTTTACTTTATTGTCATAAGACTTAGATAATTCCTTTTCTGTCTTGATAAAACATGACACTATATCTTCGTACGACAAGAAGGCTTGTGGGACTAATGCTCGACGGAGAAACGGTTTTAACACATCAAAGAAACGATCAATCTTACATCTTGGGTTACGTAAATAATCTGCAGCATATCTTTATAACCTTGTAAAGTTGGCCTCATACTTTGCGACATTCTCATCCTCCTTTTGTCTCAGACTCAGAAATTGCCTTTCCATATATGCTCGATGGTCATGAGGAAAGTATTTTTCTAAGAAAATATCTTTGAACTCGCTCCATTCCATACTTGATACTTCATCATCTTTCTTTTTGTTTTGAATCAGTGACCACCACTGATCGGCAACTACAGTGAGGCGATAAACTGCCATGACAACCTTCTCCCTTTCGCTACTCCCCAAGGCATGGAATATTTTTTCTAAGGAGTTTATCCATTGCTTAGCTACTAATGGATTTGTACCCCAATTAAATGTTGGCGGTTGTTGCCTCATGAAGCGGTCTAACATTGATCCTCCACGTTGCGGATCAGGGTGCTCCATACGAGTAAGGTTATTATTCATAACCTAAGTGAGTTGTCCCAGTATGGTAATAAGTTGATCAACACCAGTTGTATCTCCAGCTCCACAATAATTATCTTGAGCAGGAGGGAAATCCCTACACGGAGTGTGTGCATTGATACAGTTTCCATTCCTTCCACTAGGCGCCATTTCTAAACAATGGCATAAACTAGATTAGTTTATGAATCAAAATACATAATTCCATACTTGTAAAATACTTAACATAAATTGAACTATTTATCGATATAATCCATAATCATAAAAAGGTTTTATTTGAGGAACTATATACTCATAACTGTTCATAGTGGTTTGTAAAGAAAATGATAATTATCCTAAGCATATCCCCCGGGAGTGTCGTAACCAAGAGTGCAGCAAGGCCCGTTGTCGTGCACCAGTTCCCATTCGAGTCTAGCTCAAAGCGGTGTTTTCGGGTTTTACCCCTAGGTACATCTGTGCCAGAGCCACCTCTACCTGCTCGTATCCAGACAGGGATGTATTGCTCGGAACACTCACAAATTCTCTACAATAACAAAATTCTAGGAAGTTCTTCTATACTAATAATCAAAGTCTATCTTCGGGCAATGTGCTCTAATCATAGTTTATCTAAATATAGCTTCCAAGGTTATTACTAAACCTCCTATGATACCAACTGTAATGCCCTGACACCAGCTACCCAGAGTCGGTGCATTACTTCGTAACATTGGCATGATCACAAAAGATCAAGTCTCGAAAGACCGATTAGTTTAGTAGCCTTGGAAACACTAGATACATTCGTAAACGTTACATAACATCATAAAGTGAAAAACTACAATAACAAAGTCTCCATAGTCTACACTCATATCCTCTTCTGACAATACCTTCCGGTCATTCATAAAATACTTATTCACATCCTGGAAAATATTAAAACATTGAAAGGGGTGAGATCAGATGCTCAGTAAGGATAACAATATTGCGGAAGCTTTCATAAATAAACATTAACATTTAAGGCAATGTATAACTAAAACAAAAGCCTTTTTAAACTTGAACTTCAGTATAATATGGAAAAAATAAAATTAAATAATTCCATTTACTTACTCACATGGATATTTTACTAGTCGAATTATCACATGAAATATCAATAACCACTTTCATAATGAGGGAATGTATAATTCCAGACATTCTGAAACATTTTGTCAAGGCCTCGGCCAAGACGTCTAAAATGATTAAGGCCTCGGCCAAAACCATAAATCAAATTGTGAAAGGGCCTCGGCCAATTCCACATCTAGTTGTCTCAGGAGACCTACCGATGCATCGAGGAGCTATAGCGGGCTCCACCCGTCACTTATTAAGTCAAATACATTCCTCATATGAATAGGTTTAAACATATCATAAACCATAACATAATCGTATCACATAAAACATGCATAATGGAAACATAACATTTCCAAATTTCAGACACAAGATATCAATACAACATATTGATATAATTAAAACACTTTCAAAACCATTTTCAATACAAAAATAAAAGAAAGTTAAAACTTTGTATTTATTTTTCATTTAAAAAAATGATGGCTTGTAGAGGAAGCCGAAACTCAAATAATGGTCACGGCGGCGGAGAAGTCATTGTCGTCGCATAAGTATGGAAAGAAAAACATTCCCTTTTGTCATTTAGCAAAACGCTTTATATAAAAAATATTCCTTTTGAATAAACGTAAAATTCAAAGGGGTTTATACACCGTATAAAAGAAAGTTGTGTATAAAACCAAATATGCCTCAATGAATGGGGATTGAGACGAAGTCCTTAAAAAGGTAATTTTTTTATAAAGTAGTTCTATTATGTGTATTCACTATAAGTACACATAAATAATGTAAAAATACAAGATACGACATAATAATATCATGACATAATTTGAAAGTAGGAGATTAACCCAAAGAATGGAAGTTGGGTTAAGAAATTCCCTTACCTCGTGTCTGACTTGACTCAACCGTTCATTAACCTCCTGAATAATAAAATAGAGTTAATATATACCTTATTAAGAACCATTTTTAATTTCATTATCCTTTTTATATCACTTATTACAATGTTATGAACATTATGTAATTATTTACGTTAATAATGGTCGTTTTGTCGATCTTTGGTACTTGAGTCAACAATAAACTTCTAATAATTACAAGTTGTTTATGTGGTAGAATATCCATTATCTCCAGAATTATATTCATGATTTAGATGTCATATATATCATATATATCCAGTATATACATTCATTTATAATATTACGTAACATTTAGAGGTAAGAAATGAAATGCACCGTTCATGGAGACGGTAAGTCGTACGTACGCATGAACGCTACTTTCATTTCTATTTATTATTTAATGGAATGAAATCATAATGATATAAATGTATAATATAATTCCAGTATAATATAGTATATAATACCATTTACTCCATCCTTTATACATCCCACATATGGCATTAACGATTCAAATCACTTTGAGGGGGTGGTAGTCCGCACTTCCTAAAATGAAATTATCGCGTTTACCCATAATGGAAATCATAAAGTATGCCATAAATGAGAAATACAGAAGCATAAGTAAAACATAAACATATTATATATCATATATAAATATAGTGACATTTTAATGGACACCTTTTAAGGTGTTATATGAGTGTTGAACAATCATCGTTTCGTGAGGTAGAATATCGCCATCCACAGAAACCGTATGTTCTCTAACCATTAGATGTAGGTGTGTGTAAGTGTAGCTCGAATCCTACTTATAACAACATCCTAGTATATTGAGGATACTGGTTTTGTTACAAATGAAATGAATAAAAAGTGTTTAGGGGGTTGGAGAAGAAAAATAAAACAAAACAACATTAGAGAAGACATTACCTTAAAATCGGGTAACTCTTTTTGATTTGAGCCAAAGGCTTCCTTGGGAAGAGTTCTTCCCAAAGTGAGGTTTCTAGGAGTAAGAGGGGGAATTTGGGAGAGTATTTGGGCAGAGTTTGGCTGAGACAAATGGCTTGAAAGTGTGAATGAGGTGGTAGAGGTGGGGGCCTTTTATAAGTGGAGAGGAGGGGCACTCTTGGAAAGTAAAGAAAAGTCACTTTATTATAAAATGAGTTTCGTATTTTAGAGGTCCCACACTTATATAATTCGAGGATAAGGTGATAAGGGTTCTAAATCTACTCATCCAATAGGGTTTTGACAAGTTTAAGCCTTGGATTTTACATTATCTTTTCATTTTATTTAAATCGTTAAATAATGAGGTCATCGCTGCATCATCATGATGTCATAAATAATTTAATTTATTTATTGTCTAAAAATTATAAAAAAAATACTATGATTTAGAAAAAAATATTATCTTTCTAATGACTATTTATAGTCAAAAATATTACTTGTATAACCCCATGTAAAAATTGTTTTAGTAAAACATTTCATGTTTGTGTCATTTTTTACTTTAACATTAAATAAATATATATTAATGTCATTTTCCAAACAAAGGGGCTCCATGGGGTCCCCAAGTTGACCCATGGGTTGTATTGGTCGGCCATGACTCATCCAATAGGAGTAGGAAAAGTGTCAAGCTCATCTCATATTGTTAAAACATTATTTTTACCTAAAACTACACTAATTACCTCTAATCACGATTAAGAACTTAAAAGTTACTATTCACCAAAAAATTATTTTAATCTCATTGAACCACATTTTACTTATTAATGAAAACCATGTATGTCGGATTTTTGAAAATCAAATCACAGAAGTGTTAATATTTCATTTAAACAAAAAATCAGTTATTTAACTACCACTTAGTGGTTTCACTATTCATCAAAAATTGAAGTTTTTCAGAACAATGCCAAAATTTCACCCTAAGCTATAATTGATATTCCGAATTCAAAAATGATGTCTATTTTACAAAATTACAAACATATAAGTTGCATTAATTATTTTTATAATTAATTCCCACTTTTACAACAAATAGCGTGTTTTTAAGAAACAATTTATATCAAAAGATTGGCAATTGTTTATGTCCAATTTCAATGTTAAATTAATTATAATGACCACCATTGGATAAAATGGTAAAAATATATTCTAATTATACTTTAAAACCACTAAATAGTATAATTTATCACTATAAATTATTTTGATTAAAAAAATTTTTTTTAAGTAATTTTCATTATTCATAAAAAAATTAGAAGTTCTCAGAAAAATACCAAAAATTCAACATAGGCTAATTTCGATATTACGAATACAAAAATTAAGTCCATTTTGAAATACAAAATTTCTATAATTTTAAAAAGTGGTTATTACTATTCATAACGGCTACTTTGATTAGTCACGGTGTTTTAGAACTCGAAGTTGCGTACAATGCAAGCTATTGCATTATTGAATGAGAAGCGTATCGTGGAAGCTTGGGGTGTTATAGTAGTTGTATTGGAGGGAATTAATACAGCTTACTAAAAAACTATTATACATGTTTTTTAAATTCTTTTTCACTTATCGAAAAAAAATTAGAGGCTTAAAATTAGAATCAATCTGATTTTAAGCATTGAATACTTTAATATTATTTAAAATGGTGATTTACCACCTTTTTATGGAAAACCCTTTTTGAAATCTAGTTTTTTTCCCTTTTTTAAGTTTTATTTCACAAAATAGAATTCTTCTTTAGAATAAGGACATAAAAATTTACTTTGGGTAAATCTTTGGTATTTTTCTATTAAAGATCATTTTTAAATGAATAGTAAAAATAATACATTTGAATTCCAAATAGTATTTCAATCTAATCTATTTACATATTTGGATTTTAATTTTAAATGGTTTTAAAGTGAAATTTTATTATATGTTTATCATTTAATACAATTTTGTTCATTTTATGTAATTTCAATTTGAATTTGAACATAGAAACATGTCAATCTTTTGGTAAATTTTACTTAATAAAAAAAGTTTTTTGGTTTTCCCAAAAAGTATTAATTTTAAATTAATATCGGAATCTTCTGTGTTTTGAATTTGGAATAATTGATTCCATATTTTTAATCTAGAGTTTCAAATTTTTTTAAATGGTATTTTTTATTTTTTAGACATTTTGAATAATAATTTTAGTAAATATTTTATTTACCGTGGTTAAATGGTAAATCCAGTAAATAAGGGTAACAAATATTATTATTATTATATTATATTTCCCTAATACATGTCCTAACCCCATTGGATGTATTATATCCCACCATGGAAATCCTTAGGTCGATTTTAGGACCTCGTGGAGCCACTTGTGTGTGAAAATGACATTTAATTACTTTTAATTTAATGTTAAGGAAATTATAACTTAAACATATATCTTTTACTAAAACAATTTTAATATGGGGTTATATAAGTGATATATTCGAATATAAATAGTTATTAGAAAGATAAAAAGGTTTAATACATAATGGTATTTTATTTATAATTTATAGACATCATATAAGTAAATTTATTTATGACACAATGGTGATGTAGTGATTGCCTTATTAAATAATGTTTTCAAATAAATGAGATTATAGAAATAAAAATAAATTTATTTTAAATTTTTTTAGGCCACACACTAATTTTATGGATTTTTATGAATTAGTATCTTTTAATTAATTATTTTTCAGAATTAATCACTTTGTTATTGATTTTTAAAAAAGTCATGTTTTGAATAGTATAAAAATTAATATAAATGAGTTTTTAAATCAATTAATATTTCATTAAATGATATAATAGTCAAAAAAATAAAATATTCAGAAAACTGACATATATGATATTAAAAATGTCATTAATGATCTGTTTTTGGGTCTATTGCTATTTTATAGTAACTATGGAAACCATATATTATTAATATACAAGAAGACATTAGAAAAGTTAAATACATTTAATAAGGGTTAAAGCTAAAGGATAACATTAATTTTGTGACCTAAACTTGCCTAAAACCCATTGGATGAGAGGATATTGATCCATATTCATCGGGTCTTCTAAATATATCACTTCTATGTTAATAGAATTCCAAAATAAATTAATAATAAAATAATACATTCAAACATTCATAAAGTGCCCCTCTTCCCTCTTATAAAAGGACACCATCTCTTACCCTTACTCAAACGTGAAAACACCCATTGGCTCATCAAAAACCTACCCAAAAAATCTCCCAACTTTCCTCCCATCCTCCTATAATCCTTCCCTAGTCAGAAGGTAATTCAACAAATCTCTTTGGCTCAAATAAAAATATATTACCCGATTTGTTGTAAAATCTTCTCTAAATTTCATTTACATTATTTTTCCTTCTCCACTATATATGATCTTATGATTATTTATTTACATAAAAAACTACTATCCTAAATAAACTAGGTTGTTTTTATGATATGTATTCTAACTAAACCTACACACACCTCCGTCTAATGTGTATAAAACATATTATTTCTGTGAACAATGAAGTGCTGCCTCACGAAATGATGATTGTTCAATCATCCCCTACCATATCTTATGGTGTCCACTATGAAGGAAATGTGATTATATATGATATTTATTTTATCTTTATTCTACTTTATTTCTCATCTATAATATACCTTTTTTCTTTTCATGTTGTACAAATATGCTAATTTCATTTGATGAAGTGTGGAAAACCGCTCCCTCGTGGTGATATAACTCATTCATGCTATACATGGAATGCATAAAGGATAAAATTAATGAACATATGTTAGATATATAACATATATATTATCATCAAATTATAATATAACTATGTATCATTTAGTTTTAATTCCATTAAATATGAAATAGAAATGAACGCAGTGTTCATGTATACGTACGGCTTACCATCTCTATGAACGGTGCATTTCATTTATTATATCCAAATGCTATGGAATATTCTAAATACAAATATACTAGATATATATATGACATATATTATATATAAATCATGAATGTAATTCTAAAGATAATTCAATTTTTACAACATGGACAATTTATAATTATAACAAGATTATTTTTTATTCAAGTTCTGAACATCGACAAAATGTAAGATATTAACTCAAATAATTAAAAAAAATTAAAGGTAATAAGTTATATAAAAGCTATAATAAACTTTAAAAAGGTTCCTAATAATTTATAAATAAACTTAAGTTTATTATTCAGAAAATTAAAGAATGAACAAGTCAATTCAGACATGAGGTAGAGGAACCTTTAACCTTCATCTTTAGTCAAATACTTATTTTATGTTATGTCTTTAAATTTAAATTTTCTTATGTTAGAATGTGTTATTACATATCCTTATTGCTGTAAATTTTATTCCCAAGTGATTAGATACCCTTTTTTCTCTCATCAACTAATTTTCTGAATTTTTATGTAACGTCTTTAGGCTACCGAATTTTTGTAAGGGGCTTTGTTTCAATATTTTTTATTTGAGTCATATTTTTATTTATACCCAAATTGATTTTGTAAGGTGTATAAACCCAATTTAATTTTAATTTCATTCAAATGAAATCTTTTTCTATGTATCAATTTACTAAACAAAAAAGATAATTTTTCTTTTTGACGTACGTGGTGACAACGACCTTTCCACCGCCACAAGCATTATTTTATATTTGGATTACTGAACAAGTCATGGGGTTTTTAAATGGAAAATAAATACCATATACCCTTTTACATATTTTGGAATTCAAAATTGGTTTTATAGTGAATTTACTATTTCAATATCTTGAAATTATTTCCTGTGATTGAAAATGAAATTTTATGATTGAAATGTTTATATTTTAAATCTTTTAAGTGTGATGATTATATAATGGTACTTGGACATTTGATGGGTGGTTACATGATAAACCAAATTGTGGGTGGCTTCATGGTAAACAATGGATGAGTAATTACTTTTTAACCTCCAACGCATTGGGTATGGAATTCATCATTATGGCTATTCTATTTGTAAGAATGATTTATGGAAGTCGACTGTATAGTTCTTCCATTTAAGTATGATTATGTCCCAAGTATACCATTTGTTTGTTATGTGTTATTTCTGTGGGTTTAATGGTAATATTTTGGTTAAAAAATAGTAATAAATGATATTTTATTCAGTTAAGTGTATTTAAAACTTCATAAAGGTAAAAATTATTACTTGTGATAAAGTATTTATGGGTAACATGTTATTTTAATAAAACTAATCGTTTTCCTTTTTTGTGTATCCATTACTGAGTCTTTATGCTCATTCCAAATTTTTTAATTTTTTTTCACAACAATTAAAATGTAATAGTGACAAGGATGGGATCGAGGAAAAGTCATGCTATTTAAAAAATGTAAATATTCATGTTTCCTTTCTTTGAAGAGTTTTTATTTTATGAAACAAATATATAGTGAGTTGAAGTTTCTACATGTAATATTCAGGTTTTTATGTATAAGGTATGACTTAATTATCTAAAGCTTCAAACCTGGAAAGATCCACAATGTCAATTATTAACTTAATTCAAGATTATGTTATGTTTAAGGATGAGGCCTTATAGTTGGTATCAGAGGTTGGTTTAGATAACATTAGAGGTTAGGGTGTTATTTTAGAATACGTGACATAACCATAAAGGTTAGCATAATAGAAAGAGTCATAGTTATTTTAGATAAATTTAATGAGTTTATAATAACATGAAAAAGTATATCTCAGTGTTTACCCTCCTCATAAGATATTATATGATGATTTTTTTGATAAACTCATGCTGAAATTTTTTCATTTTAGTAAATGGATGGATCTAGGAGGCACCAAAGTAACAATGGATGTGATGGAAACGGTGGTGGTTTTATGAATGAGAAAGAAAATTAAATGGGAGAAACAATGAGATCTCCTATGGTTATTCTTAACCAAATATCTGGAGTTATGATTAACAACTTGAACCTTGGTGATTTTTCTAAGGCAACATATAGGTGAGAAATTAATCCCAATGGAAGACCAGGTAATAATCATAAAGTTGAGTATATTAAAAAAAACATATGTTTTAAGGATTTGGAAAGAAATGCCAAGGAAGATTATTCAAATGGATGGGATGATGTTTTATATGTGGTAATGATGGTTATAAATCAATAACCTTCTATGAAAAATGGAAGCATATAATTGACTCCAGGAAAGGGAAAGAAGTTCATTCTAAAGTATTAGTTGATTGTATTAAATGTGGTGTGCATGGTCATCATAAAAATTGATGTCGTACAAAGAATGTTCAGGAATGGGATCAGCATGATCCTACAAATATATGTTTACAAATTCCTAATGCCATTCTAATTGAATATGAGGAAACTGAAAATGACCTATGAATGTTATGGATTATTTATTTGCTCATGTTTTTACATTACTGAAATATTATGAGATTAAGCTTGATTTTTATTGTAGGAATGAATTATAAAATAATAAGATGGAAAAACACTGATAAAGGATCATGGAGAGTGTTTGATGATTACGATTTCTAGGAATTGAAGTGTTATGTTGGATCTATAGATGATGATATGTTTATATGTATTAATGATAGAATTATATTGGAATAAATTTTCTAGGTTTTGTAACTTGGAAGTTTGATATGTGATAATGTTATTAATGGAAGAAATATCTTTTATTGTTTAGACATAATGGATAACCATAAGAGTTCATGTGATTTTTTTTGTTTTGAGGCAAGTATGGGTTATTAGTTTTAAGGATAAAAAATGGGAGATATGAATTAACATTTGAGGTTAAAAAATGTTATGAATATTTTTACAGATTTTACCTCAATTTTATTTATGTTATTAGAATTATATAGTTTTTGAAAAAGGACAACCCATTGGATGCGTGATAACAAGTTACATTTGGAAGGGTTGTAGGAATCAAACCCACAACCGAAGGGAGACAAGGGTGCATCTCCTACCACTGGCCTACGTGAAGTCCCTGGTTAGTATGACTTATTATTTTTAGTTAAATGATTTTATGGTTAAAAGTAATTTGATTTTTGGAATTAATGATTTATCTAATAGTTATCATTTGTATAGAAAAATGTTTTTGTGATTATATGATAAAGGATATTTTGGAGGATGTTCTCTCTTTTGGGAACATTATATGCCTATGGAAAATATAATACTATGGGATTTAATTTGTGGAGTAATGGTTGGAATTTTATTTTAAAGAATCTATGTTTTTATGGAGGTCATATGGAAATTTGGGTTATTTATGAAAATGATTAATGTATCATAGAGAATATGTGATTGGGTTAATTACTATTTAGTATGAAACTTTAAGAATATTCGATGTTATTTGGATATAAGTGTAATGATTTATTGTTGAAGACTATGTGATAAAATCCATTTGAACTTTGGATATCAATCTTAGTTGGATTATTTTGAATAATTTTAAGGAAAATTGTGTATTGAATGATCTTTGTTGAACATTGGTTACTGTTTGTTTAATTTTGGAGATTAAGAGTAGTATTTTTTATAGGATTATCATTTTAGTAATAATCTAATCTCTTACTAACCATTTTTGGTTTTAGTTAGTGTCCAAATATAATAGAAATATATAGTTCATATTTGTTAGATTATGTGATTATCTAGAAGTTAATTTTAGCACTTTTGATGTGAATATATCATCTTAAATACTCATCATTTTGAGAAAATATGAGTTTGTTGTAGAAATTTTGTAAAGGATGGAATTCTACATGACATGTAAGTATGTTTCCAATGTTCTTAGTCAATATATTACATAAATTCCTCAAATTTATGAAAAAAATCATAAAACAAAAACGTTGTCTGTTTTCTTTTCATACTGGGGAATCAAATACCATTTAACACATCACAATTTTTTGATTTTATAGTGATTAACATTCTTCTAATCATTTTTCCAAAACTCTCCATCAGAACATGTCACGTAGTTTCTCTTCCATACTCATGTTTTCCTTCATGGAATCCTAGTATTTATTATCTTGGGCGATCTTTGTACTTTTTATTCATTATTTTAAAGTGATAGTTTAATTGACTCTTTTTCTAATGTTGGACATTCAATGAAGTTTGCGAGACTAATTTTAAAATTACGAGGACACAATTTCCAAATGGGGGAAGGATGTAACGAACCTGGTATTTATATAATAATTTTTTTTCATTTCATTTAATATTTATGAATAAGATATTAATTTAATGTTAAATAGGACACTTTTTTAGATATAATACTCAACACACAATAATGGGTTTCCTTGAAATCATATGTTGCAAACAACATTGAGTTATACCGAAAAATAAAATAATAATATTATTATTTTTAATTGTATGTAATACGTAGATATTGTATTAGATGAAATTAACAGTGATAACTAAAATATGATTACACATGTTGGTTAAATGTTTTTACACTTATCTGAAAAATTTTAGATGCTTAATATAAGAATGAATCATATTTTAAGCATTAAATACTTTAATATTGTTTAAAATGTCGATTTACCACCTTTTAATGAAAAACCCTCTTTTTAAATCTAGTTTTTTACACTTTTATTTTTTATATTTGAAAAAATAATTTTTTTCTATTGAAGAGGGACATCTAAATTTAAATTGGGTAAATTTTTGGTATTTTTTTGATAAAGTACATTTTTTAATAAATAGTAAAAAACACTGCATTTTAATTCAAAACTGCATTTGAATCTAATTTATTTATATATTTATTTTGTACTTTTAAATGGTTTTAAAGATTAATTGTATTATATTTTTTATCATTCAATACAATTTTGTTCATTGTATATAATTTCAATTTGAAATGGGATATAAACACATGTTAATATTTTGGTGTTTTTACTTCTTGAAAACGCGTTTATTGGTTTTGACAACAAGAATTAATTTTAAAGTAATTTTACCAAATTCTCTATTTTGAATTTTAAAAAATGGATTCCATATTTGGAATCATGATGTCTGAATTGTTTAAATAGGTATATTTTATTTATATTCATTACGAATAGTAACATCCGTAAATATTTTCTTTATCATGGTTAAAGGGTTAATCTGGTAAATAAGGGCAACAAATAATATTATAATAATAATTAATTACCATAACTCATTTTAAAATCCTATTGGATGAGATATTTTGACCATGGGAATACTTGGTCTGATTTTAGGACCCCGTGGATCCACTTGTTTGTGAAAATGGCATTTAATTATTTTTAATTTAATGATATGGAAAATATAACCTAAACATGTATCTTTTACTAAAACAATTGTTACATGGGTTATATAAGTTATATCTTAAACTATAAATAGTAATTATAAATCTAAAAATATTTCATACATCCTGGTATTTTATTTTAAATGTATAGTAATGAAATAAAGAAATTTATTTATGACTTAAATGGTGATTTAGTGGTTACCAAATTAATGAAATTTTTAAATAAATAGGATTATAAATATTAAAATAAATTTATTTTGAAAATTTTAATACCATACACGAATTTTATGGATTATTATGACTTTTTATATTTTAATTAATGATGTTTTTTCGAATTAATAATTTTTTTATGGATTTTTTAAAAATTCATGATATGAATAGTATAAACTTTGACATAAAGGAGTTTTTAAATAAATTAATATTTTATGAAATGATATAATAGTTCTAATAATATAATATTCAGCCAACTATAATATATGTTTTTAAATTTTTTTTAATGATTATTTTTTGGGACTCTTGGAATTTTATTGTAACCACGGTAACCATACATTATAAATATACTAGAAGACATGGTAAAAGTTAAATTAGTTTACTAAGGGTTAATGCTAAAAGATAAAGTTAATTAAGTGACCTAAAATTTTCTAAAATGCATTGGATGAGAGGATTTCGTCCCATCCTCATCTTATCTTCAAAATTTATCACATTTATGTTATTATAATTCTAAAATAAATTAATAATAAAATAATACTTTCAAACATTCCTAAAGTGACCCTCCTCTCTCATATAAAAGGATATCACCTCTAACCCTTACTCACACCTCTCAATCCAACTTGGAGTGTCCAAAATCATCCCAAATAAGTTCCCAAAATCCATAACTTCATCATAGAAGCCTTCCCCTTAGTAGAAGGAAATTTAAGAAATATCTTTAGCTCAAATAAAAAAAGTTACCTGATTTGAGATAACGTCTTCTCTCAAGTTCATTTCCATTATTTTTCCTTACCCACTACCTATGATCTTATTATTATATGTTTACATAACCAAACCAGTATCATTAATCTACTAGGATGTTTTTTATGACAAGTATTTGAACTAAACTTACAAAAAACTTTGTCTAATGGGTATAGAACATACTGTTTCTAGGGATAGAGAATTGCTGCCTCACAAAACGATGATTGTTCAATCTTCTCCTACCACCTCTTACGGTGGCCATTATGAAGGAATTGTAATTATATGTGAAATATATTATATTTATTTTATATCTATTCTTATTTAATTCTCATTTATAGAATATCATTATTATTTTGATGTTTTAAAAATATAATAATTTCATTTGGGGAAGTGTGGACTAGCACCCCCTCAAAATGATATGAATCATTCATGATATAAATGGAACATATAAATAATGTAATTAATGAAATTATGTATCATATATAACATATATATTATACAGTATTTATAATATACCTATTTTTCATTTATTTTTCATTTAATTAAATAAGAAAATAAAATGAAAATAGAGTTCATGCGTACGTACAGTTTACTGTCTCCATGAACGGTACATTTCATTTATTATATCCAAATGATATAGACTATTATAAATATATATATAATGGATATATATGATATATATGATATATTATTCATGAATATCATTCTATAGATAATGTGATATTGACTACATGGAAAATTTATAATTATAACAACTTTATTTTTTACTTATGTTCCGAACATCGAATAAATGTTCGATTTGAACTCAAAGAATTAAATAATTGTTATAGTAAGGTAATAAGTGATATTAAAGGAATAATTAAATTGAAAAATGTTATGAAGAAATTATAAATTAAGTTAAGCTTATTATTTAAGATATTATGGAATGAACGAGCCAAGTTGGACACAAGGTAAGGGATCCTTTCACCTTCCTCTTTTAGTCAAAGACATATTTTTTGTTATGTATTTTATATTACATTTTCATATGTTGGGATATGTTCTTATATATCTTTATTTCTGTAAATTTTATTCCCAAGTGATTAGATACCCTTTTTTCTCTCATCAACTCATTTTATCAATTTTTAAGTAATGTTGTTAAGTTGCAGAATTTTTGTAAGGGACTTTTTCTCAATCACCTTTTTCTTGAGGAATATTTTGATTTATACACATCTTGATTTTATATGGTGCATAAACCCTTGTTACTTTTTATTTCCTTAAAATGGAATATTTTTCTACGTAGATTTTTACTAAATGTCAAATGGAACGTTTTTTAATGTACATGGTGACAACAACCTTTCTGTCGCCGCAAGCATTATTAGATATTTGGCTTCCCCATCAAGACGTGATGTTTTTAGATGGAAAATAAATACCATATACTATTTTTACATATATTAGTATTGAAAATGGTTTTAAAAGTTTATTTACTATTTTAATATCTTCAAATTATTTATTTTGATTTAAAGTGAAATTTTTATGATTGAAATGATGATATTTTAAATCTTTTTTATATGATGATTATATAATGGTAATTGGATATTTTATGGATGGTTACGTGATAAACCAAATGATGGGTGGTTCTGTGATAAACCATGTATGGGTGGTTATGTTTTAACCCACAAATAATTGGGTAATGAAGTCACCCGTATGGCTAATTCATTTGTAAGAATGATTTATTAAAGTCGGCCGTATGGTTATTCCATTTAGGTATGATTATGTCCCAAGATTAACTTTTATATTTTATGTGGGATTTATATGGGTTTTATGGTAATAATTTGGTTACAAAAGGGTTAGCAATGAGATTTTATTTAGTGAAGAGTATTTACTACTTCATAAAGGTGAAAAGTATTACTTATGATAATGTATTCATGGTTTACATGTTGTTTTGAAAAACATACAGTTTTCCTTCTTTGTGTATCTCTTAAATAGATTTTTATCCTCATCCCAATTCTATGAAAAGTTGTTTCATAAGACTTAATGTGGAATAGGGTCAATTATGGGATTGAGGAAATGTCATGATGTTTAAAACATAGAACATAACATGCGTCTTTTGTTTTAAGAATTTTTATTTTATAAAAGAATGGATACTGAGTATAAGTGTTTATATATAATATTCAAGTTGTTATATATAAGTTATGAACTAATTGTATAATTCTCTAAACCTGAAAAATCATCAATGTGAATTATTAAATTATTTAAATATTATTAAATGTTTAAGGTTAGTGCCTTATACTCCGACCTCTTATTTGCAGTATACGAAAAACTAAGGAAGCCTCTTCTCTTCAATGTTGGGATTTTGATTACTCTCTTTTATTATTTTTATTTCCTTAAACTTAATTTTCAATTGATACCTCTCGATACATTCTGCATTCCTCTTCCTTCATTCTGTAATTTATCTCCCCATATTGTGTTCTATTTTGGTTAGAGTTCATTTTCACTATTTTCAGGGTATTTGATGATTCTTAGGTTTTTTTCCTTTCAAGATCAACTTAGGCACCGACATTGGACAAGGAGAAATATATCAACCTAAGATAGGTGATCTTATTCCTGACCTCATGTATTATTTCATTAATATCAGATGATGTTGTGTCGCGCACTAGAGTTTTCTAGAGATGACTCTAAAATGATTTATTAAAATATTTGAATAATCTCCCATGCTTATTATGATCCTAGATAATAAAAAAATAATAATATTAGCTGTCCCCTTGATGTGAGACATACCTATGGATTTTCCTTTCCATACATGAATAATTTACCTATATATTAAATTCTCTAAAGACCTATTAAGGATTTATTTCAATTGTAATAAATTATTTTAAAATAATAAATTGAATTAAGATAATTTGGAGCCCTTGAGGTATGCCCCTAAATATCATTCCATAATTGAATTTCTTGACTAATTTATTGAGGTAATTTTATTAATATATCACAAATTCCATTCATTTATAAATGAATTGTAGCATTCCTCCTAGGACATACGTCCATACTGGGTTGTGGGTGATATAAGGGATATCACATATGAAACGCCATTTATAGGATCATCATGACCTGTAATAAATGGTTTTAAATGGATAAAAGATATTTTGGGAGAGATACTAGGTATTACTATGAAGGGAAAACCATAAGTCTTATATACCTCCTTGTGAGTGATATCGATTACCTATGAGAGACATTGTGGGAATTCTTAATGTCGGGATGGTTTCACCAAGCCACGAGTGATACTCGGTCCCCTACATGAGATACCCGTGATAGACTCAAAGGGTTTTATCCTATTAAATATAGTCCATGAGTGATACATGTTAATAAATTTATGGCTCTCCTTGGATGGAATCCATTGGATTTGAGTACATATTGTTCTCTTGGGGTGAGACTTGGGTTAATTGATATGGTTTTTGTTCAACAGACCCATGATTAATCTTTTTAAAAGTCAAGATATGCCTTATATATATATATATATTTAAGAAATCCAATTCATTTAATTAAAGGACTCACCCGCCAAGACAAATCAAATACTAGGGAATTATCCATATCATGATACATTATTTATGGAATCCAATTATACATTATATAATAATTGAACATTATAAATTTGTTCTGAGACATCCGAATTAGGCCAATGTAGGTGGATTCAGATTGGAATCCCAATAGGAAGCCAATCTGATGTATTTATCAATTAATCCATTACCTTGATTTTATTATTATTATAACACTTATCATTTTATATGAACATAATGGTTTTATCTATACACAATTTTTGGTGGCCTAATAATTGTATATCACACCCTACATGGGCCTCCCTTGGATCCCAATAAGACTTCATGATTTTAGCTGTAGACAAAGGGAATCGTATGGCTTCTGATTATTGATTCCCCACACTAGGATAAAGTATGTGAGTTGAGCACCAAGCCTTTCTTAATGATTATAGTAGATGAAGCTTTTTGTTTTTTAGTTTTTTATATCATCTGGTATATTCTTCTCCATTATATCCATCAAAACTTATTTTTTAGAGATACATGACATGGTAATTATAATCATCATCACTTTTGTATTGATTTACAATTCCAATTCCTTCTCTTTATTTCTCTTTGATGATTTATCATTATAATTTCCAATGGTGATACTTTTTTACTAATTCCATGGTAATAATTTATTATGTACCTTTGTACTTCACTATAAATAACGAGGAAATAGTCTCCCTACATACACACCCTAGTACCACACAGTTTGTTGGAAGCCACCAGTATATGGTGAGGCACCCTTATGTCATGTTGCCAAGCATCTCATGTACCATTTTAGTGTACGCCAGAGTGGGATTATATGAAGTGGTATCATATCATTATTTTCATTTTTTTACTATTTTTTTGTTAGATAGGAGACTAGTATGCAATGGATTTTTGAAATGATCATGAGACTATGGGAAGCTAACCCACGTATAGAAGAAACCCAAACTACCTGATATGGGTTACTATTGTTCATGTTTTCACCTATTATGGTTTAATTAATTTCAATATGTGGTTATTCACATGTTTTATGATGTTTTTATTATTTATATATTATAATTAAGGATTTTATTTTCCTTGTCTTGGTAGAAAATGGAGGTATAAAATCAGGCATCATATTGAGCATCTGAGAACGTAATTGTCATACATTATACCATGATATATTTATATATCTATATACATTTTTTAATTTAATGTTCATGTTTTCTATGAATTGTTTTTATATATTTAAATATGCTAACATTTCATGATGTGATAACATAATTAGATTAATTAATTTTTCTACCTCAATCTAAATTGTGTTTTCTCGTATTGATTGATGATGAAACATTAATTAACCATTTTTTACATGTTTTATCCATGAACCACTGGTTCTATAAGACAAAATATTAGTTTATTTGATTCATGAATACCAATTGTAATATATGTAACTAGTTTTTCAATAAATTTGGAAAGGTATTTTATTCAATCAAATCTATATAAATTAAATGTTCCTACCTTATTCAGATTATAAACATTATTCATAGTTATTTTACGTACTTATTCTAATTTGTAGAGTGTATGAGACATTATAATTTGGGAATGGTGAAAAATTTAACAAGATTGAGATATCTATATCAATATTAGTAAAAATGAACTTCAAAAAATTAAGGTTTTCAAATTAAAAGGTTACTTCTAAATGGGGATTCCAATTTCCATGTTAAGGGTGTTGTCCTCTATATATTGAAATTGAAACTCAGTAAATTGGAACCTCTATTGTGTGGTGTGAGACCATGAACATGACCTGGATTTAGTATTTTGTTTTAGGTTGTGTCTCTTATGTTATATCATGATATCTTTTAACACCCACACCAAGATTTTCGAGTAGGATGAGAGGTCAGACATGTAACGCCCCAACCCTAGTTACCCAGAGTCGGTTCATTATTACCTAACATTGGCATGATCACATGAAAGATCAAGTCTCGAAAGACCAATTAGGTTAGTATCCTTAGAATAACTAGATAAAATAATAAAGTTTACATTACATCATAAACTGAAAACAACAACAACATAGTCTCCATAGTCCACACTCATACTATCCCTGTAGGTCATTCATAATTTACTTCTCCACAATCCTGGGAAAAACAAAACATTGAAAGGGGTGAGCTCAGATGCATAGTAAGGATAATAATATAGTTGAAGCTTTCATAGACAAGCATAAACACTTAAGGAAATTTATAACTAAAACAAAATCCTTTTAAACATGAAGTTCAACATAAAATGGCAAAGATAAAACGAAATTATTCCATTTACTTAATTACATGGATATTCTACTAGTCTAATAATCACATGCAGTGTCAATAACCACTTTCATAATGATGGAATGCATAATGCCAGACTATCATAACTACGTAGCCAAGGCCTCGTGCCAAGACTACAAATAAGATTTTGTCAAGGCCTTGTGCCAAGACACTTGTTTGTCTCATGAGACCTACCGATGCATCGAGGAGCTATATCGGGCTCCACCTGTTACTTATTAAGTCCAATGCATTCCTCATATGAACATGTTTAAACATAACATAAACATTCGTATTAAAACAAGCATACGAAATGTCAATACTTTAACCACAAACCATGAATGGTATAAAAATAGAACATCCACAGTCAAACATAACTCATTCAAAACAATATGGAAGATTTTATTGTACCTCAATCAATAATAATGAATGATATTGACATAGATGAAAATAACCATCAAAACTATTTGAGAGAAATATCCCCCTTTTCTTGAAAACATTTAAAAGTCACGTTATTTGTCAAGAACCCATTTAAAAATGGATTCTTGAATCAAAGTGTCCCATACCACTTTAAAACTTTTAAAATGAGTTTTAATTTTAAAACTTTAATGTCCATATAAATAAATCCTTAAAACCATTTTTTTAAAACATGGACATTAATGAGAAATATTTATAAGAATAAGTCTTTAAAACATTTAAAAATGGTATTTTAGTTAGAGTTTCTAACCAATAGAGAGACACTCGAATACAAATAATTGAGGTAATAAAAACATTTTAATATCCTGAGAATAATGTAATTCATGATATACTATGTCAAAGTACATTATATACACCACATAAAAGTGATTTGGTGTATAATAACAAAGAAGTCTCAATGGAATGTAAATTGAGATGAAATCTCTCATAAGGATGTATCCTTAGGTTAGGATAAATCAACGACATAGTTATGTGTGAAAAATATAAATACACTAAATATGATTGGATATTTAGTGTAAAACAATCAAAGGACATTCACACATAATTTTTTAAAAACAACACCAATGAATTGGATGTTTAACTCAACAAATGAAGAATGAGTTAACATTACTCTTATAAAATTCATATCAATGACTTGAGAAATTATCAATAGAGTGATTATGTGTACAAAAAGTATATCCATAGGAAGGGGAGTGGAAATTATGACATAATCAAATTAATATTGATTCCACACATAATATTGGAGTAATATAATCAATGAAATATGCGTAAAGCCAAATGAGTGGAAATTGAATTTTCAAATTCCCTTATTGATTTGGTAACTTGTGTAACATGCACTAATGAAAGAATGATAATACAATGATGATGTAAATATACATAAATTAAAGTATATTACTCAATCAATACAATCATGGGCAGTACACACACCACATGCAATAAATAAGTGGTGAATAATGGAAATCTCACGGAATTTAAAGTGAGATAAGAAACCCCTTACCACGTTGTAATCAACTGAGTCTTATGACCAAAATTTAATAACCACCAAATAATTTACAGAATAAAAATAACATAAAGAGAATAATGATAATATATATCAAATGGCAGTACACAATACACCACTTTCAATAATTTAGTGGCGAACAATGGAAATCTCACAGAATTGAAAGTGAGATAAGAAAATCCCTTACTTTGTACTTTTTCCTTGGTAGACGGTAGGTTAACCTCCTGTATAATGGTGAAATAATTGTTATTTAATTATACAATAATCATTTACATTAATATGTTATCATATATGATCTTTTAACATTTATTTGTTAACAATATCTTAGTATTATCGTCATTTCGGGTGTTAACTTACCATTTTCCTTTATATTATTTGTTATGTAAGCCATGTTTGTTATGGATAGGTTGTATATTATTCATATCCATAATTATATAAAGTCCATAAACATTATTTTTAATCATCAAATGAGAATTATACTTGAATGGATACAATAGAGAATGAATCTCATCACGTTCGTGGAGACGGTAGTCCGTACATACACACGAGCGAAAATATCATTCTTTTGATATTAAAATAATATATAATTGGATGGTATATCATATATAAAGAATAATTATCATGTTATATTTATTATTTACTTGAATTAAACATCATTATTATACCCATCAAAATAATAATTTATTGAATAACAATTACACCACGACGTGGAGACGGTAATCCGTACGTACGCACGTATGGTGACATTTTATTCAAATGATGGGTAGAATACTGAATATGATTGTACCATATTTATAATAACATCATAGTATATATAATATACTGGATTTATCATTTTATAATGGTAATAACAATGAAAGAAGAAGTGGAAGATGAAAGGAACTTGAAAAAGGGTGGTGAAAACATTACCTTTTCTTCAGGTTCTCCATTTTGATTTGATCAAAAGGGCTCCTTAAGATGGCTTTATGACTAAAGGAAGGCCTCTAGGATGATGTGGGGGAAGTTTAGAGAGTATTTGGGCAGTTTTTGGCTGAGCCAAAAGGCTTTTAAGGTGTGAAGTAATGAGAATGAGGAGTGCCCTTTTATAAGAGGGGTGAGGGGCACCTTTGGAAAAGCTAGAAATATTATTTTATAATAAATTCATATTCGGTTACTAATGGCTCCAAAGTAGATTATTTAAAGGTTAAGGTGGGTATAGGTATAAAAACACTCAACCAATAGAATTTATACAGGTTTGGGTTATTATATTAACCTTATCTTTAAGTATTAACTCTTAGTTAATTAGTTTCACTTTTACGATGTCTCTTTGTATTTTTATATTATATGGTTACTAAACTTACTATATACATCCAAGATACCCCCAAGTGGTCCATTAATGATACACCTATCATGATATAAGTCTCTTGGTAGAACCGTAGATTTTTAGGAATTTAATATCAATTAATAATATAATATTTGTTTTAAAAACTCTTTTATGTCAATTTTGACACTATTCAATAATTGATTTTTGTAAAAATTGTAACAGAACGATTACTTCGAAAAAAGTTAATTAAATAAATCCTAACATGTCATATTAACCTATAAAATTAGTGTAATTCATAAAAAGTATCAAATTATATTTATTTGGGTATTTATAATATCAATTATTCTAATTTACACTATTATGGTAATTACTGCATCACCATTGTGTCATAAATAAATTAAATTATTTAATGTCTAAAAATTATAAATAAAATATAATTATGTATGAAATTGTTTTATATTTCTAATGAATAATTATAGTCTAAAATCCAACATATATAACCTTATGTAACAATTGTTTTTCTAAAATATATATGCTTGTGTCATTTTTGTATTCATTTTAACTTAATTAAAATTAAGTGTCCCTATCACATAAAAGTGGATCCATGGGGTCCAAAAATCGACCCAAAGATTCCCTTGGTCGGAAATGTATCAACCAATAGGGTTAAGGCACGTTTTAGGGTAATTCAGTATTATTATAATATTATTTATTAACCCTTATTTACCGGATTTACCCTTTAACCATGGTAAATAAAATATTTACCGAAATAATTATTCAAAATGTCTAAAAATAAAAGTTACCTATATACACAATTTTAACATCCTGATTCGAAATATTGAATCCATTTTTCAAAATTCAAAACACATAAGTGGCAGAAATTAATTTAAAATTAATTTTCGTCATTAAAACAAAAAGCGTGTTTTTAAGAGATAATAACTATCAAAAGATTCACACTTGTTTATGTCTGGTTTAATTGTGAAATTATGTCCAATTACAAACATTGAATTAAATGGTAAAAATATATTCTAAATATACTTTAAAACCACTCAAATTAATAATTTATCAATATTAATTATTTCGATTAAAAAAGTTGTTTTTAATTAAAATTTTGAAATTGTCACTATTCATCAATATATGAAAGTTATCTGAAAAGTACCAAAATTTCACCCTAGGCTAATTTCGATATTCTGAATCCAAAAATGAAGTCCATTTTGAGAGATAGAATTTATAAAATTTCAAAAAGTATGTATTACTATTTATAACGGCTAGTTTGATTGGTTGTGGTGTGTTAGAATCTCGAAGTTGCGTATAATGCACGCCATTGCATTATTCAAAGGGAAACGTACCGTGGAAGATTGGGGTGTTACATTCTCCCCTCCTTCAATAAATTGCATCCTCACAATTTTTTTTAAAATTGGGCTTGATAATATAATAGAAAGTCCCACATCGGAAAAAGAGTCAATAAAACTATCATTTTAAAAGAAAGGAAGTGAGGTATAAAGGTCACCCAAGATATCCCATAATAGGATTCCATGTAGGAAAACATGGATATGGAAGATAAAATAAGTGTTCAGTTTTGATGGAGAGGGATAAAAAACATGATCAGGAGAAAGTTAACAATAAGAAAATCACAAACTTGTGTTGGGACAAACGGTCCTTAGTCTCCCAGTAGGAAAAGTAAACGGACAACATTTTTTTTTGTTTTAAGTTACATTACATAAGGACAAGGAATTAATTTATGATATTGACTAAGAACATAAATATATATACTTACTTTTTAAGTAGAGTTTCATTATTTAATAAATTTTTACCACTAACTCATTTTTTTGAACAATGAGTATTCAGGAAGACATGGTCATAATGAAAGAGCTAGAATAAACTTCTATAGAAATACATGATCCATATAGTATAAACTATATATTTAACTTGTCTTTAGATATTAATCAAAAACAAAAAGGTTAGTATAATATCTTATGAACCCTCCCCCAAACAGATATTCCATTAGAGAAAAAAAACTAATCTTAATTTCTAAAATTAAACAATCAATACCTCAAAGTTAAATAAATACCATTCAATAATCAATTGTCCTTAAAATCCTTCAATATTATCCAAACTAATATTGAAACTCAAAACTTATAAGAATGTAGTCTTCCACGTTAAATTGTATCTCCAAATGACATTAATTACTCTTAAAGTAACATACTTAAAAGTAATTAACCTAAATATTTCCATAAACAACCCAAATTAGTATAAATCCATAATAAAAACATAGATAAAAATCCACCATTACTCCTCAAATGAAATCCCATACTATTCTATTTTCCTTGGTCATATAGTGTTCACAACAAAGTGAAAAACTTCCAAAATAACATCTATCACTTAATCACCAAATCATTTTCCTATACCAAGGGTATTCATTTAATAAAACATAAGAACCCAAATCAAATTATTATTGATCAATAAAATCATTTAACTAAAAATAATTAGTCACACTATCCAGGGACTTCACGTAGTCTAGTGGTAGGCGATAAATCCCAATCGCACTTTGGTTGTGGGTTCGATTCCCATATCTTTGTCCGACGCGACGGGTTGTCACACAGTCTACGTGTTGTCCTTTTTCAAAAACTATATTTTATAATATTACCAAAATGAGATAAATTCCTCAAAATACCATAACATAATTTAACCACAAATGTTATATCATACCTTGCATTTTCATCCCAAATAATAATAACTTATAATTCTCTCAAACCCCAATGATCATATAAAACCAAATTGTAACGCCCCGACCCCAGCTACCCAGAGCCGGTGCATTACATCGTAACATTGGCATGATCACAAAAGATCAAGTCTCGAAAGACCGATTAGTTTAGTAGCCTTGGAAACACTAGATACATTCATAAATGTTACATTACATCACAAAGTGAAAAACTATAATAACATAGTCTCTATAGTCCACACTTCTATCCTCTTCGGACTATCCCTGCAGGTCATTCATAAAATAATTCTTCACATCCTGGAAAATATTAAAACATTGAAAGGGGTGAGCTCGGATGATCAGTAAGGTTAACAATATAGCAGAAGATTTCATAAATAAACATTAACATTTAAGGCAATGTATAACTAAAACAAAAGCCTTTTAAACTTGAACATCAACATAATATGGCAAAAGTAAAATGAGATAATGCCATTCACTTCTTCACATGGATATTCTACTAGTCAAATAATCACATGAAATATCAATAACCAATTTCATAATGAGGGAATGCATAATGCCAGAAATTCTGAAACATTTTGCCAAGGCCTCGGCCAAGACGTCTAAAATGATTAAGGCCTCGGCCAAAACCATAAATCAAATTGGGAAAGGGCCTTGGCCAATTCCACGTCTAGTTGTCTCATGAGACCTACTGATGCATCGAGGAGCTATAGAGGGCTCCACCCGTCACTTATTAAGTCCAATACATTCCTCATATGAATAGGTTTAAACATATCCTAAACTATAACATAATCGTATCACATAAAACATGCATAAAGGAAACATAACATTTCCACATTTCAATCACAAGATATCAATACAACACATTGATATAATAAAAATGCTTTCAAAACCATTTTCAATACCAAAATAAAAGAAAGTTAAAACTTTGTATTTATTTTTCATTAAAAAAATGATGGCTTGTAGAGGAAGCCGAAACTCAAATAATGGTCACGGCGGCGGAGAAGTCGTTGTCTCCGCATAAGTACGGAAATAAAAACATTCCCTTTTTGTCATTTAGTAAAACGCTTCATATAAAAAGATTCCTTTTGAATAAATGTAAAATTCAAAGGGGTTTATACACCATATAAAAGAAAGTTGTGTATAAAACCAAATATGCCTCAATGAAAGGAGATTGAGACGAAGTCCTTAAAAAGATCATTTTTAAAATAAAATAGATCTATTATATGTATTCATTATAGGTACACATAAAAAAGTAAAAATACAAAATAAGACATAATAATATCATGACATAATTTGAAAGTAGGAGATTAACCCAAAGAATGGAAATTGGGTTAAGAAATTCCCATACCTTGCGTCCTGTCCTGACTCGACCATTATTTAACCTCTTGAATAATAAACTAGAGTTAATTTATATTTACTTAAGAACCTTTTTCATGTTCATTATTCCTTTTATATCCCTTATTACCATGTTATGAACATTATTTAATTATTTAAGTTAATAACGGTCATTTTTTCGATCTTTGGTACTTGAGTCAAAAATAAACTTCTTATAATTACATGTTGTTCATGTGGTGAAATATCCATTATATCCAGAATTATATTCATGATGTAGATATCATATATATCATATATATACTGTAACAGCCCAAGATTTTATGAAAAATATTCTTTTTAATTTCACTAATGTCTTGTGTTGTACGCAACACCAAAAGGAGCTTGCACAACACGCATCCTTGACTTGCCTTGCATTACACGCAATCACAACCTTCCTCGATAGCGTGTGTAGTACGCAATACTGAGTTTCACGAAACAACGATATGTTATTAAAATATTATTAAAACTAGCCGTTATGAATAGTAATAACCACTTTTTAAATTTTAGAAATTTTAGCTCTCAAAATGGACTTCATTTTTGGATTCGGAGTATCGAATTTAGCCTAAGGTGAAATTTTGGTACTTTTCGGATAACTTTCATATTCTGATGAATAGTGAAAATTACTAAATTATAATTAAAAACAACTTTTTTAATCGAAATAATTAATAGTGATAAATCATTAATTTGAGTGGTTTTAAAGTATATTTAGAATATATTTTTACAATTTAATACAATGTTGGTCATTGGATGTAATTTCACATTTAAACCAGACATAATCAAGTGTCAATCTTTTGATAGATATTGTTTCTTAAAAACACGCTATTTGTTTTAACAACGGGATTTAATTATAAAATTAATTAATTCAATTTCTGTGTTATGAATTTGGTAAAATAGACTTCATTTTTGAATTCAGAATATGAAATATAGCTTAGGATGAAATTTTGGCATTGTTCTGAAAAACATCAATTTTTAATGAATAGTGAAACTACTAAGTGGTAGTTAAAAAAAACTGAATTTTTCATAAAACATAATTTTACCGCTTCTGTGAATGGAATTTCAAAAATCCGAGAGACACGGTTGATGTCAGTAAGTAAAATGTGGTTCAATGAGATGAAAATAATTTTTGGTGAATAGTAACTTTTTACTTTTATTTACCACGGTTAAAAGTAAATAGGGTAATTAAGGGTAAGAATGATATTAATATTACCCTAACACATGTCCTAATTCTATTGGACAAGTGTATCTCGACCAAAAACAACCTTAAGTGTAAAATATTGTCATTTAGGCCCACTTGGATTAGATTAGGACATTTATTATTATTTAATTCAAAGAAGAGTTAAAAGAGTTAAAATCAATGTTTATTTCCTAAAACATTTTTAAAATAGGGTTTTACATAAGATAAATTCGATTGTAAATATTCATTAGAAAGCTAAAAATATTTCCTACATAATGGTATTTTATTTGTAATTTTTAGACATCAAATAATTTAATTTATTTATGACACAAAGATGATGAAGTAATTATCTTATTAATGAAATATTGACATAATTGATATTATAAATACCAAAATAAATGTAATTTAAGACTTTTTATGAATTAAACTAATTTTATAGGTTAATATGATATATTAGTGTTGATTTAACCAACTTTGTTTGAACATATAATTCTGTTATGACTTTCAAAAAAATCATATATCAAATAGTGTCAAAATTGACACAAAATAGTTTTTAAATCTAATATTATATTATTAATTGTTATTTTATTCCTAAAAATCTAAGGTTCGGCCAAATGACTTAGATAAGGATATATATATTAATAATAAACAATTTGGGATTCTTTTGGCAAGTTATAGTAAGTGTATTAACCATATAGTGTAAGAAAACAAAAAGATACGGTAAAAGTTAAATTATTTAACTTAGAGTTAAATCTAATTGATAAGGTTAAAATAATAACCTAAACTTGTCTAAATCCTATTGTTTGATAGGATTTCGACCCATCCCCACTTTATCTTCGAAATAATACCCTTTGGAACCATTATAAACCGATTTTAACTTTAATATAAAATAATATTTTGAGATATTCCTAAGGTGCCCCTCTCCTCCCTTATAAAAGGGAACCTCCTCCACCTCCTCCTCACACCAATTTGAGCACTCAAGCTCGGCCAACCCCTGCCAAAATCCCTTCTCCACTTCCCTAGAATAATCCTAGAGGTCCTTCTCTTCTTCAAAGACCAATCTTAGTTCCCTAAGTGGAGGATTCAAAGAGGTTTTCCAAAGAAGAGGTAATATCCATTACCGATCTTTTCAATTTCTTTCTTCTTCAACTTCTTCTTCTTTAGTTGTTTCATGATAAAGTAATAAAATCAGTATGTCTTATATACTGATATGTTATTATAAGTATGAAACAAGTCTAATTAACCTTCTATCCATCCTACAGAGAAAGGAAATCACCGCGCGTGCGTACGTACGGAATACCGTCTCTACGCCGTGGTGTAATCTATTTTCCGTCACCACCTTAATTGGATGGGTATAATGATGTAATGAGTAACTATACATGATTATTATAAAGTTATATTGATACTGAAATAGTATACATACACTTCAACACAATTCCACGACCATGGGAACAATATCATCGCTCGTGCGTACGTACGGACTACCGTCTCCACGACGCGATGAGATTCATTCTCCATGTTAACCATTTAAGAATGATTAAAAAGTATATATAAGAAATAATAATGAAATATATGACATTATAAAGCTACTGGATTTATTTATATATGTATATTTATGTCATCTACTTACTTCCATTCAAGACAATAAGGAAAGGAAAATAGCGTTCATGCGTACGTACGGACTACCGTCTCCATGAACGGTGTTTTTCATTTCATTTATATATCTATTATATATATATATACTGAATATATATGATATATAAATCATATTTTATATTCTCGAAGTAAGTAAATCATGATATAAGTAATAATAATGTCAAGAACAACAAGTCAAAACACCTACGATAAATGAAACGATTTTACCCAAAACGCTTCTTTAACATGGAATTTACAAAAGAACGGGTAATATAAAGTCATAAGTGAACCATATATGATATCATAACAATGAATATTATTATTTAATAAGTCAATGACATTATTTAAATCATTATACAGGAGGTTTGGACACATACGAAGCAAATCGGATCTAAGGTAAGGGAAACATCACAATCTCATTTTTATCCGAGATTGTTTATTCGTAAGTATTTACTGGGGTGTATTTTATCATCCAAATCCATGTTTAATAAAAATGTAATATTATTTCCATCCACCTACAATTTTTTAAATCCATTTTTACCCTTCAATGAGTTTTTAGTAAAAGATATGAAAGGAATATTTTGTTGTTTTTCGTATGAGGTACTTTTTGACTTTTCCGACAAAAGTACGAATAATGTTTTTTTTAAGTTATACGACATGAATGAATTTTTAAAACATTATTTCCAAGAAGATTAATTTACATGTTTTCAAGTTTATTTTTAATCAAATTCTTTTATTTTAAAGTCGTATGACATGTTATGAAAGGGAAAATGTTTTTGAAGTAGAAAGGATATTTTCCTCATGAATGGAGTTCAAGTATTTTATCAAAATTATTTTCCATCTAAGATAATAAAAGGGTTATGTTTTTATCCCTATTATTACATGGATTTGATTATATTGTGATGGAAATATTTTTATGAATTCCTTTATCTTATATGAATTGTTTTATGATGTCATGTTGTTTAAGAATTCCATTTTTATTACATGGGTTACGCTATGATGTATGGTTTATGATTATGTGGCACACATAAGAAAGGATTCATTATAAGATGGGTGGGACCTATATCTCCCTCCAATTCATTGGGTAAAGATTTTATATCTCATGAGATAGACATGGCTGGAACGGTAGGTTATACCGGTTCAGTGAAACAGGACTGAAATGAGGGTGACTCGATTCAGAAAGGGACTTTGTCCACTAAGATAGTCTTGGAAATGAGTCTTGACTAACAAGAAATTATTCTCTATGATTATGTGCGTATGACACAAAGTTTCATGTTTTAAGTTATGATTATTGTGATTACATTTCACTGCCATGATTTATCCCATGTTATGAAATTATGATCTCTTTTGCAGGTTATGATTTCCAAAAGTTATGTGCTTGTGTATACAATGAGATTTATATTTCTTTTGTTTACCCTTACTGAGCATTTGAGCTCACCCTTTTATGTTTTCTTTTCCCCAGGATATAAAGAAAGGTTTTAGGTAAAAAAAGGGAAAATCTTTATGGGAGATATTGGAGATCTTTCACCACAATTAGAAGATTACGTTCTGAGTTTCCAAAGACACTAAACTATTACGATCCTTGTGTGTGTATTTTTTGTTATGTACTAAGTATTCCGCAAAAGTAATGTAATGTCTATGTACGTCAAGATACGGGTCTCTACAGTTGGTATCAGAGGAAAGGTTTAGTCAACCTTTGGAAACTAGGATGCGAGAACTTTAGTGAGATCCCTAGAGATATTTATAAGGTATGTCTAGGGATGTCCCTATGGATAAGTATACGTATAGGATACAGTCCTAGAACTACGGTAACGATCATAGAATTTAACCTAAGATGTTAGATATTGAGGATACTCCACCTTTATTATGTTGTTTTCCCTAGCATGATTTTTGCCTCTCACACTATTCTTTTTTTGGGTTTTAGAAAATGGCTGGAAACAAGATGATTCACGATAATGGAGGATTTTATGGACAATGGAATGATATTCTTCATAATGAAATGGGATTTGGAAGTCCAAACATCATTATTATGCCGAATCAGCAATCTCATAATATGATCAATAAAGTAAAATTTGGTAAGTTTCCTGACTCGGCTAATAAGAGAAAGATGGAGTTTCATGATGATCATAGAGGAAAGAAAGTTCAATTTCCCCTATGTAAATCATGTGGAAAGAGGCATCAAGGAGAATGTTTCAAAGGAACTGGAAGATGCTTTGGGGGTGGAAAAGAAGGACACAAAGCAAGTAAGTGCAAAGGAAAATGTTCAGTTAACACCATGGATGAGGATAATGGTATTGCTACAACATCAACAATGGTTAAATGTTTTAAATGTGGAATGTACGGGCATTATGCAAACCAATGCCCTAAGGGAAAGTCTCATGAAGATAATCAGTATGATCGTATGGGAAGTATTTATGTTGATGATGATGAAGAGACTACAAATGATATGTGAGATGAAAGAATTGTTGAAGCTCGGTCAATGGTTTAAGAATGTAGTGGAATGATTACATGTTTATCATGTGTAATGTTGTATAAGAAATCTCATGGTACTATGGAATAGAGAGACATCTAAGGATTGTTACAATGTTGTCTTTCCTTGAGTTATGAAAGTGTATGATTAATGGTACCACTATCCATGAAAGGTTATTCAGATATTTTTGGAATTTAGATGATATGCGCATAATGAAGGAATAATAAGATAATGAGGTGTTTGATTGTATTCATGAGCTCATGACTGATATAAGGAGAAGGTTATATCATGGTTTGAGTATAGAGAATTTTTGGATTTTGGTATGTGGAAAGAGTTAACTTTTAACTGCATTCATGTTTTCACTAAGGTTCAATGGGTATTCAAGAGAATACATGATTAAGGCCTTTGAATGTTTGGAATGTGACCAACAAGACATATCTTATGATATATGGGGATTAACGACAGTATTAAATCTCTGGTAATCATTTTCACTATATTATGAGAGTGGACTGTAGTATTATGGATAAGCCTAAAGATTAGAATGAATTATGTTGGACATAAGTTAGTATTATTTAATGATAGAAGATTTTCGATATTATTGATGGGATGTTATAGTAATGTAGTTTTAGAAAAAGAACAACCTGCAGGACGGGCGACAACCCATCGCTTCGGACAAGGCTGTGGGAATCGAACCCACAACCGAAGAGTGACTGGCCTTTATCACCTATCACTGGCCTACAGGAAGTCCCTGTTTAGTAGAAACTAGTTTTATTATATTAAGCAGTATGATATATGAAGTATAAGTCCATTGTAGGAACCATATATGATTAATCTCACTATAGATCAACTTATGTATATAATTTTTGCTAACCTTTTGTTTGAGACAGATGAAATGACCCGTCATTCTATCACATTATCTGCTAACACTTCACGAATAACAAATTCAACTTCATTTATTTAAGAGATGAAGTGGAAATTGTTCAAGGCACGAACAATAGTGCGACTGTACCAAAATAAAGTAAGTATTTATTCTAATTCAAATTCTTCAACTTTAGGGAAACGATATTGAAAACCAAAAAAATATTGTCCTAGTGATCTTATATCTGATTAATCGGATGGTACCTTAGATCGTCACAAATTTATGGATTTGTGATTGTTGGCTTTTCCATAGCCATGTTCTCTACCACTCTCCATCAGAACATGATGGTTAGATTTTTCTTCCATATCCATATTTTCACCTATGTGGAAACCCAGTGATTAGTTTATTTGGGTAACCGTTAAGTTTCATACTTTTGTTTTTAAATATTGGTTTTGGTATTCCTTTTTACGATGTGGGTTTCTATTAAAGAAACTTTCGAATAGTAAACCATTTATAACCCCGACGAATTTCGAGGGCGAAATTCATTTTAAGGGGGGTAGAATGTAACAACCCAAGATTTTATGAAAAATATTCTTTTTAATTTCACTAATGTCTTGTGAAGTACGCTACACCAAAAGGAGCTTGCACAACACGCATCCTTGACTTGCCTTGCATTATACGCAGTCGCAACCTTCCTCGATAGCGTGTGTAGTATGCAATACTGAGTTTCACAAAACAACGATATGCTATTAAAATATTATTAAAACTAGCCGTTATGAATAGTAATAACCACTTTTTAAATTTTAGAAATTTTAGCTCTCAAAATGGACTTCATTTTTGGATTCGGAGTATCGAATTTAGCCTAAGGTGAAATTTTGGTACTTTTCGGATAACTTTCATATTCTGATGAATAGTGAAAATTACTAAATTATAATTAAAAACAACTTTTTTAATAGAAATAATTAATAGTGATAAATCATTAATTTGAGTGGTTTTAAAGTATATTTAGAATATATTTTTACAATTTAATACAATGTTGGTCATTGGATGTAATTTCACATTTAAACCAGACATAATCAAGTGTCAATCTTTTGATAGATATTGTTTCTTAAAAACACGCTATTTGTTTTAATAGCGGGATTTAATTATAAAATTAATTAATGAAATTTCTATGTTATGAATTTGGTAAAATAGACTTCATTTTTGAATTCGGAATATGAAATATAGCTTAGGATGAAATTTTGGCATTGTTCTGAAAAACATCAATTTTTGATGAATAGTGAAACTACTAAGTGGTAGTTAAAAAAAACTAAATTTTTCATAAAACTTAATTTTACCGCTTCTGTGAATGGAATTTCAAAAATCCGATAGACACGGTTGATGTCAGTAAGTAAAATGTGGTTCAATGAGATGAAAATAATTTTTGGTGAATAGTAACTTTTTACTTTTATTTAACACGGTTAAAAGTAAATAGGGTAATTAAGGGTAAGAATGATATTAATATTACCCTAACACATGTCCTAATTATATTGGACAAATGTATCTCGACCAAAAACAACCTTAAGTGTAAAAAATTGTCATTTAGGCCCACATGGATTAGATTAGGACATTTATTATTATTTAATTCAAAGAAGAGTTAAAAGAGTTAAAATCAAAGTTTATTTACTAAAACATTTGTAATATAGGGTTTTACATAAGATAAATTCGATTTTAAATATTCATTAGAAAGATAAAACGATTTCCTACATAATGGTATTTTATTTGTAATTTTTATACATCAAATAATTTAATTTATTTATGACACAAAGATGATGAAGTAATTATCTTATTAATTAAATATTGACATAATTGATATTATAAATACCAAAATAAAAGTAATTTAAGACTTTTTATGAATTACACTAATTTTCTAGGTTACTATGATATATTATTGTTGATTTAATCAACTTTTTTCGAACATATAATTCTGTTATGACTTTAAAAAAAATCATATATCAAATAGTGTCAAAATTGACACAAAATAGTTTTTAAATCTAATATTATATTATTAATTTTTATTTTATTTCTAAAAATCTAAGGTTCGGCCAAATGACTTATATAAGGATATATATATTAATAATAAACAATTTGGGGTTCGTTTGGCATGTTATAGTAAGTGTATTAACCATATAGTGTAAGAAAACAAAAAGACACGGTAAAAGTTAAATTATTTAACTTAGAGTTAAATCTAATTGATAAGGTTAAAATAATAACCTAAACTTGTCTAAATCCTATTGGTTGATAGTATTTCGACCCATCCCCACTTTAGCTTCTAAATAAGACCCTTTGGAACCATTATAAACCGATTTTGACTTTAATATAAAATAATATTTTGAGATATTCCTAAGGTGCCCCTCTCCTCCCTTATAAAAGGGCACCTCCTCCCCCTCCTCCTCACACCAATTTGAGCACTCAAGCTCGGCCAACCCCTGCCAAAATCCCTTCTCCACTTCCCTATAATAATCCTAGAGGTCCTTCTATTCTTCAAAGACCAATATTAGTTCCCTAAGTGGAGGATTCAAAGAGGTGTTCCAAAGAAGAGGTAATATCCATTACCGATCTTTTCAATTTCTTTCTTCTTCAACTTCTTCTTCTTTAGTTGTTTCATGATAAAGTAATAACATCAGTATTTCTTATATACTGATATGTTATTATAAATATGAAACAACTCTAATTAACCTTTTATCCATCCTACGGAGAAAGGAAATCACCGCGCGTGCGTACGTGCGAAATACCGTCTCCACGCCGTGGTGTAATCTATTTTCCGTCACCACCTTAATTGGTTGGGTATAATGATGTAATGAGTAACTATACATGATTATTATAAAGTTATATTGATACTGAAATAGTATAGATACACTTCAACACAATTCCACGACCATGGGAACGATATCATCGCTCGTGCGTACGTACGGACTACCGTCTCCACGACGCGATGAGATTCATTCTCCATGTTAACCATTTAAGAATGATTAAAAGGTATATATAAGAAATAATAATGAAATATATGAAATTATAAAGCTACTGTATTTATGTATATATGTATATGTATTTCATCTACTTACTTCCATTCAAGACAATAAAGAAAGGAAAACATCGTTCATGCGTACGTACGGACTACCGTCTCCATGAACGGTGTTTTTCATTTCATTTATATATCTATTATATATATATATACTGAATATATATGATATATAAATCATATTTTATATTCTGGAAGTAAGTAAATCATGATATAAGTAATAATAATGTCAAGAACAACAAGTCAAAACACCTACGATAAATGAAACGATTTTACCCAAAACGCTTCTTTAACATGGAATTTACAAAAGAACGGGTAATATAAAGACATAAGTGAACCATATATGATATCATAACAATGAATATTATTCTGTAATAAGTAAATTACATTATTTAAATCATTATATAGGAGGTTCGGACACATACGAAGCAAATCGGATCTAAGGTAAAGGAAACATCACAATCTCATTTTTATCCGAGATTGTTTATTCGTATGTATTTACTGGGGTGTATTTTATCATCCAAATCCATGTTTCATAAAACTTTAATATTATTTCCATCCACCTAAAATTGTTTAAATCCATTTTTACCCTTCAGTGATTTTTTAGTAAAAGATATGAAAGGAATATTTTGTCGTTTTTCGTACGAGGTACTTTTTGACTTTTCCGACAAAAGTACGAATAATGTTTTTTTAACTTATACGGCATGAATGGATTTTTAAAAAATTATTTCCAAGAAGTTTCCTTTACATGTTTTCAGGATTATTTTTAATCAAATTCTTATATTTTAAAGTCGTATGACATGTTATGAAAGGAAAAATGTTTTTGAAGTAGAAAGGATATTTTCCTCAAGAATGGAGTTCAAGTATTTTATCAAAATTATTTTCCATCTAAGATAATAAAAGGGTTCTGTTTTTATCCCTATTATTACATGGATTTGATTATGTTGTGATGGAAATATTTTTATGAATTCCTTTATCTTATATGAATTGTTTTATGATGTCATGTTGTTTAAGAATTCCATTTTTATTACATGGGTTACGCTATGATGTATGGTTTATGATTATGTGGAACACATAAGAAAGGATTCATTATAAGATGGGTGGGACCTATATCTCCCTCCAATGCATTGGGTAATGATTTTATATCTCATGAGATAGACATGGCTGGAACGGTAGGTTATACCGGTTCAGTGAAACAGGACTGAAACGAGGGTGACTCGATTCAGAACGGGACTTTGTCCACTAAGATAGTCTTGGCAATGAGTCTTGAATAACAAGAAATGATTCTCTATGATTATGTGTGTATGCCACAAAGTTTCATGTTTTATGTTATGATTATTGTGATTAAATTTCACTGCCATGATTTATCCCATGTTATGAAATTATGATCTCTTTTGCAGGTTATGATTTCCAAAAGTTATGTGCTTGTGTATACGATGAGATTTATATTTCTTTTGTTTACCCTTACTGAGCATTTGAGCTCACCCTTTTATGTTTTCTTTTCCCCAGGATATAAAGAAAGGTTTTAGGTAAAAAAAGTGAAGATCTTTATGGGAGATATTGGAGATCATTCACCACGATTAGAAGATTACGTTCCGAGTTTCCAAAGACACTAAACTATTACGATCCTTGTGTGTGTATTTTTTGTTATGTACTAAGTATTCCACAAAAGTAAGGTAATGTCTATGTAATTCAAGATACGGGTCTCTACATATAAAGTATATACATTCATTCATAATGTCACGTAACATTTAGAGGTAAGAAATGAAATGCACCGTTCATGGAGACGGTAAGCCGTACGTACGCATGAACGCTACTTTCATTTCTATTTCGTATTTAATGGAATGAAATCATAATGATATAAATTTATAATATAATTACAGTATAATATAGAGTATAATACCATTTAATCCATCCTTTATACATCCCACATATGGCATTAACGATTCAAATCACTTTGAGGGGGCGGTAGTCCGCACTTCCTAAAATGAAATTATCGCGTTTTACCCATAATGGAAATCATAAAGTATGCCATAAATGAGAAATACAGAAGCATAAGTAAAACATAAACACATTATATATCATATATAAATATAGTTACATCTTAATGGCCACCTTTGAAGGTGTTATATGAGTGTTGAACAATCATCGTTTCATGAGGCAGAAATTCGCCATCCACAGAAGCCGTATGTTCTTTAACCATTAGATGTAGGTGTGTGTAAGTGTAGCTCAAATACTTTTTATAAAAACATCCTAGTATATTGAGGATACTGGTTTTGTTACAAAAGAAATGAATAAAAAGAGTTTAGGGGGTTGGATAAGAAAAATAAAACAAAAAAACATTAGAGAAGACATTACCTCAAAATCGGGTAACTCTTTTTGATTTGAGCCAAAGGCTTCCTTGAAAAGAGTTCTGCCCAATGTGAGGCTTCTAGGAGTAATAGGGGGAAGTTGGGAGAGTATTTTGGCAGAGGTTGGCCGAGCCAAATGGCTTTATTGTGTGAATAAGGTGGGAGAGGTGGGGGTCTTTTATAAGTGGAGAGGAGGGGCTCTTTTGGAAAGATTGAAATGTTACATTATTACACAATGCTTTTCGGATTCTAATGGTCCCAAACTTATATAATTCGTGGATAAGGAGATAAGGGTTCTAAATATACCCATCCAATAGTCTTTGGACAAGTATAAGCCTTGGAATTTACATTATCGTTTCATTTTATTAAAATCGTTAAATAATGAGGTCATCACTGCAGCATAATGATGTCATAAATAATTTAATTTATTTAATGTCTAAAATTTATAAACAAATACTATGATGTAGGAAATATTTTTAGCTTTATAATGAATATTTATAGTCAAAATTTGGACTTTTGTAACCCCACATAAAAACTATTTTAGTAAAACAACTCATGTTTGTGTCAATTTAATTTTAACATTAAATAAATATATATTAATGTCATTTTCCAACAAAAGTGGCTCCATGGGGTCCCCAAGTTGACCCATGGGTTGTCTTTGTCGGCCATGACTCATAAAATAGGAGTAGGACAAGTGTCAAGCTCATATCATATTATTAAAACATTGTTTTTACCTTAAACTACACCAATTACCTCTAATCGCGATTAAGAACTTAAAAGTTACTATTCACCAAAAAATTATTTTAATCTCATTGAACCACATTTTACTTCTTAATGCTAACCATGTATGTCGGGTTTTTGAAAATCAAATCACAGAAGTGGTAATATTTCATTTAAATGAAAAATCAGTTATTTTACTACCACTTAGTGGTTTCACTATTCACCAAAAATTGAAGTTTTTCAGAACAATGCCAAAATTTCACCCTAAGCTATAATTGATATTCCGAATTCAAAAATGATGTCTATTTTAAAAAATTCCAAACATATAAGTTTCATTAATTAATTTTATAATTAATTCCCGCTGTCACAACAAATAGCGTGTTTTAAGAAACAATTTATATCAAAAGATTGACAATTGTTTATGTCCAATTTCAATGTTAAATTAATTCTAATAACCACCATTGGAGAAAATGGTAAAAATATATTCTAATTATACTTTAAAACCACTAAATAGTATAATTTATCACAATAAATTATTTTTATTAAAAAAGTTGTTTTTAAGTATTTTTCACAATTCATAAAAAATTAGAAGTTCTCAGAAAAATACAAAAAATTCAACATAGGCTAATTTAGATATTACGAATAAAAAAATGAAGTCCATTTTGAAATATAAAATTTCTATAATTTTAAAAGGTTGTTATTACTATTCATAACAGCTACTTTGATTAGTCACAATGTTTTAGAACTCGAAGTTGCGTACAATGCAAGCTATTGCATTATTGAATGAGAAGCGTATCGTGGAAGCTCGGGGTGTTACATTCTCCCCTCCTTCAATAAATTGCATCCTCGCAATTTGAAATTTTTCTTTGAAAATAAAAGGTTGAAAAGAGAAAATACCTTTGAGGAAAACCCACATCGGAAATATGATTAATAAAATTTAGCCTTAATAAGAGGGAAGGGGAAATGAAAAAGTCACCACCCAATTATGATCTCGATTAGGAGAACATTGGTGGCAATTAATGACATATAATTGGAGGAAAAACGTAAATATTTGTAGGGAGTGATTGAGGTCATCAATCACAATCAACTGTCAAATTGAGGGCCTCAAAGCCTTCAATCTATGTTGATTTAAAATATCCTCAGTTCAACAAGACATAAGGTATTAGGATAACACAATTTTTTTGTTTTAATATACCTTTACTAAATTTTAATAATTAATTTATTCATTGAATAAGAGATAGGTATATATATATTTATGCTTGACAATTAGAGTTTCAACCTTCAACTCATCTTCCACTCAAAAAGATAATAGAACTCAAAAATATTATACTTAAACTCATTGTATAAGGTTCCAAATGTTAACACATACCATTTAGATTAGTAAAATTATTTTGTATTAACCAGGGACTTCCTGTAGGCTAGTGGTAGGAAATAAAGGCCTGTTGCACTATGATTGTGGGTTTGATTCCTACAGCTTTGTCCGACGCGACGGGTTATGCCCCACCCTGCAGGTTGTCCTTTTCCTAAACCTATAGTATCATAATATTCCAAAAATAATCTTCATAAATGCTTTAACCTTAAAAAATACTATCCATGGTTCAACTTAATCCATTCCAACCTTAATAGTTATCCAAAATACCTCCGTCCAGACTTTCTCTAAAAGGTCTCTAAATTCCAAAATCAATTGTAACATCAGATTCCCCAAAAAAGAAAAGTTTCTCTTATTGTCACATACTAAAAATATGATTACCTTAATCATATTACCTTAATCAAAAAGTACTGCAGTACAATATTTATATATATATCACATTATTCTTATAACCAGAATATAATCCTTGAGTCCAAAAGCACCAATACATTAATTATTCCACATCAACTGTAGTCACAGCATAAGATTGGCCTTGATCCCTTGGCCTTTTCTGAGGTAAGTTTCCTTGACGCTTAGGACATTCATTTGCATAATGACCCATTTCTCTACAATTATAGAATTCAACTTTGATAGCCTCTTTCTTTCCCTTGCAATCACGAGCCTGGTGACCCTTTTCTCCACATTTATAACAAACTCCCATTCCTTTTAGACAAGTACCAGGGTGATTCTTCCCACAATTATCACATAATGGAAAATCCGTCTTTCCATTTTTCCCTTTATCTGTCTCTTGTTCCACTGTTCTCTTCTTCTCTTGTTTTACTTTGTTGTCATAAGACTTAGAGATTTCCTTTTCTGTCTTGATAGCACACGAGACAATATCTTCGTATGATGAGAAGGATTGTGATACTAAAGATCGACAGAGAAATGGTTTTAACCCATCAAAGAAACGATCAATCTTACTCCTTGGGTTACGTATATAATCGGCAGCATGCCTCGCTAACCTTGTAAAGTTAGCCTCATACTTTGCGACATTCTCATCCTCCTTCTGCCTCAGACTCAGAAATTGCCTTTCCATATCTGATCGATGGTCACGAGGAAAGTATTTTTCTAAGAAAAGCTCTTTGAACTCCCTCCATTCCATATTCGATACGTCATCATCTTCCTTTGTGTTTTGAATTAGCGACCACCACTGATCGACATCTCCAGTGAGGCGGTAAACTGCCATGACAACCTTCTCCCTTTCACTACTCCCCAAGGCATGGAATATTTTCTCTAAGGAATTTATCCATTGCTCAGATACTATAGGATTTGTAATCACATTGAAGGTTGGTGGTTGTTGCCTCATGAATCGATCTAACATTGATCCTCCACATTGCAGATCAGGGTGCTCCGTACGAGTAAGGTTATTATTCATAACCTGAGTGAGTTTTCCCAGTATGGTATTAAGTTGATCAGCACAAGTTGTATCTCCAGATCCACAATAATTATCTTGAGCAGGACGGCAATCCCTACACGGAGTTCGTGCATTGATACGGTTTCCATTTCTTCCACTAGGCGCCATTTCTAAACAATTGCATAAACTAGATCAGTTTATGAATCAAAATACATAATCCCATACTTATAAAACACTTAACATAAATTGAACTATTTATGGATAAAATCCATAATCATAAAATTGTTTTCTTTGAGGAAGTATATACTCATAAACCCTTCATAATGATTTGTAAAGAAAATGAGAGTTATTCTAAGAATATCCCTCGGGAGTGTCGTAACCAAGAGTGCAGCAAGGCCCGTTGTCGGCAACCAGTTCCCGTTCGAGTCTAGATCAAAGCGGTGTTTTCGGGTTTTACCCCTAGGTACATCTGTGCCAGAGCCGCCTCTACCTGCTCGTATCCAGACAGGGATGTATTTCTCGGAAAACTCACAAAATCTCTACAATACCAAAATTCTAGGAAGTTCTTCTATACTAATCCTCAAAGTCTATCTTCGGCCTATGTGCTCTAATCAGAGTTTATCTAAATCTAGCTTCCAAGGTTAGTACTAAACTGCCTCTGATACCAACTGTAACGCCCCGACCCCAGCTACCCAGAGCCGGTGCATTACTTCGTAACATTGGCATGATCACAAAAGATCATGTCTCGAAAGACCGATTAGTTTAGTATCCTTGGAAACACTAGATACATTCATAAATGTTACATTACATCACAAAGTGAAAAACTATAATAACATAGTCTCCATAGTCCACACTTCTATCCTCTTAGGACTATCCCAGCAGGTCATTCATAAAATACTTCTTCACATCCTGGAAAATATTAAAACATTGAAAGGGGTGAGCTCGGATGCTCAGTAAGGTTAACAATATAGCAGAAGCTTTCATAAATAAACATTAACATTTAAGGCAATGTATAACTAAAAAAAAGCCTTTTACACTTGAACATCAACATAATATGGCAAAAGTAAAATGATATAATGCCATTCACTTATTCACATGGATATTCTACTGGTCAAATAATCACATGAAATATCAATAACCACTTTCATAATGAGGGAATGTATAATGCCAGACATTCTGAAACATTTTGTCAAGGCCTCGGCCAAGACGTCTAAAATGATTAAGGCCTCGGCCAAAACCATAAATCAAATTAGGAAAGGGCCTTGGCCAATTCCACATCTAGTTGTCTCATGAGACCTACCGATGCATCGAGGAGCTATATCAGGCTCCACTCATCACTTATTAAGTCCAATACATTCCTCATATGAATAGGTTTAAACATATCATAAACCATAACATAATCGTATCACATAAAACATGCATAAAGGAAACATAACATTTCCACATTTCAATCACAAGATATCAATACAACACATTGATATAATAAAAACTCTTTCAAAACCATTTTCAATACCAAAATAAAAGAAAGTTAAAACTTTGTATTTATTTTTCATTAAAAAAATGATGGCTTGTTGAGGAAGCCGAAACTCAAATAATGCTCACGGCGGCGGAGAAGTCATTGTCGCCGCATAAGTACGGAAAGAAAAACATTCCCTTTTTGTCATTTAGTAAAACACTTCATATAAAAAGATTCCTTTTGAATAAATGTAAAAGTCAAAGGGGTTTATACACCGTATAAAAGAAAGTTGTGTATAAAACCAAATATGCCTCAATGAAAGGAGATTGAGACGAAGTCCTTAAAAAGATCATTTTTAAAATAAAATATATCTATTATGTGTATTCAATATAGGTACACATAAAAAAGTAAAAATACAAAATAATACATAATAATATCATGACATAATTTGAAAGTAGGAGATTAACCCAAAGAATGGAAATTGGGTTAAGAAATTCCCTTACCTTGCGTCCTGTCCTGACTCGACCATTCTTTAACCTCCTGAATAATAAACTAGAGTTAATTTATATTTAATTAAGAACCTTTTTCATGTTCATTATTCCTTTTATATCCCTTATTACCATGTTATGAACATTATTTAATTATTTAAGTTAATAACGGTCATTTTGTCGATATTTGGTACTTGCGTAAAAAATAAACTTCTTATAATTACAAGTTGTTCATGTGGTGAAATATCCATTATATCCAGAATTATATTCATGATGTAGATATCATATATATCATATATATACAGTATATACATTCATTCATAATGTCACGTAACATTTAGAGGTAAGAAATGAAATGCACCGTTCATGGAGACGGTAAGCCGTACGTACGCACGAACGCTACTTTCATTTCTATTTCGTATTTAATGGAATGAAATCATAATGATATAAATTTATAATATAATTAAAGTATAATATAGTGTATAATACCATTTAATCCATCCTTTATACATCCCACATATGGCATTAACGATTCAAATCACTTTGAGGGGGCGGTAGTCCGCACTTCCTAAAATGAAATTATCGCGTTTTACCCATAATGGAAATCATAAAGTATGCCATAAATGAGAAATACAGAAGCATAAGTAAATCATAAACACATTATATATCATATATAAATATAGTGACATCTTAATGGCCACCTTTTAAGGTGTTATATGAGTGTTGAACAATCATCGTTTCGTGAGGCAGAAATTCGCCATCCACAGAAACCGTATGTTATTTAACCATTAGATGTAGGTGTGTGTAAGTGTAGATCTAATCCTTTTTATAACAACATACTAGTATATTGATGATACTGGTGTTGTTACAAAATAAATGAATAAAAAGAGTTTATGGGGTTGGAGAAGAAAAAAAACAAAACAACATTAGAGAAGACATTACCTCAAAATCAGGTAACTCTTTTTGATTTGAGCCAAAAGCTTCCTTGAGAAGAGTTCTGCCCAATGTGAGGATTCTAGGAGTAAGAGGGGGAAGTTGGGAGAGTATTTGGGCAGAGGTTGGCCGAGCCAAATGGCTTGATGGTGTGAATAAGGTGGGAGAGGTGGGGGCCTTTTATAAGTGGAGAGGAGGGGCTCTTTTGGAAAGATTAAAATGTTACATTATTACACAATGCTTTTCGGATTCTAAAGGTCCCACACTTATATAATTCGTGGCTAAGGAGATAAGGGTTCTAAATATACCCATCCAATAGTCTTTGGACAAGTGTAAGCCTTGGATTTTACATTATCGTTTCATTTTATTAAAATCGTTAAATAATGAGGTCATCGCTACATCATAATGATGTCATAAATAATTTAATTTATTAAATGTCTAAAAATTATAAAAAATTACTATGATGTATGAAATCTTTTTAGCTTTATAATGAATATTTATAGTCAAAATTTGGACTTTTGTAACCCCACATAAAAACTGTTTTAGTAAAACAACTCATGTTTGTGTCAATTTAATTTTAACATTAAATAAATATATATTAATGTCATTTTCCAACCAAAGTGGCTCCATGGGGACCCCAAGTTGACCCATGGGTTGTCTTGGTCGGCCATGACTCATCCAATAGGAGTAGGACAAGTGTCAAGCTCATATCATATTATTAAAACATTGTTTTTACCTTAAACTACACTAATTACCTCTAATCGCGATTAAGAACTTAAAAGTTACTATTCACCAAAAAATTATTTTAATCTCATTGAACCACATTTTACTTCTTAATGACAACCATGTATGTCGGATTTTTGAAAATCAAATCACAGAAGTGGTAATATTTCATTTAAACGAAAAATCAGTTATTTAACTACCACTTAGTGGTTTCACTATTCACAAAAAATTGAAGTTTTTCAGAACAATGCCAAAATTTCACCCTAAGCTATAGTTGATATTCCGAATTCAAAAATGATGTCTATTTTACAAAATTCCAAACATATAAGTTGCATTAATTAATTTTATAATTAATTCTCGTTGTCACAACAAATAGCGTGTTTTAAGAAACAATTTATATCAAAAGATTGACAATTGTTTATGTCCAATTTCAATGTTAAATTAATTCTAATGACCACCATTGGATAAAATGGTAAAAATATATTCAAATTTTACTTTAAAACCACTAAATAGTATAATTTATCACAATTAATTATTTTGATTAAAAAAGTTGTTTTTAAGTATTTTTCACAATTCATAAAAAATTAGAAGTTCTTAGAAAAATACCAAAAATTCAACACAGGCTAATTTCGATATTACGAATACAAAAATGAATTCCATTTTGAAATATAAAATTTCTATAATTTTAAAAGGTTGTTATTACTATTCATAAAGGCTACTTTGATTAGTCGCGGTGTTTTAGAACTCGAAGTTGCGTACAATGCAAGCTATTGCATTATTGATTGAGAAGCGTATCGTGGAAGCTCGGGGTGTTACACAAATGGTTATTTATACCTATATCCACAAGAGAAGAGATAATTCTTCCTCAAATATCATTCTCACATAGTAAACTGTGGGGTTACAAATACAAGAGAAAATTATTCCAAAGTAAACCCATCAATAAGGAGTACTAATACTTTTTAAACATTTCTCCAACCATTTATTTCCACATAGCTTCTTCTATGACCAAGAAAATATCCTATAGAATAGGGCATTCACTCAGGTAATGGCCAGGTCCCCTACATTAATGGAAAATGACTGTAAATTGACTCTTGGGACCATTTTTATCTTCTTCCATATTACTCTTCATTTTTCTTCGGCAATTCTTCACTTTATGTCCTTCCTTCCCGCATGTAAAGAATTTCTTTGTCCCATTGAGACACTTTCCTGGGTGTCTCCTTCCACATTTCCTGCATGATGGAAATTGAGGATTCCTTTCTCCATGGTCTCCACTGCTGGAGCTCTTATCATTCATCACCTTTCTTTTCTTTGTTGAGTCCGGGAATTGGTTAATATATATATTGTTGGTCATATTTTTGGAAAATTTATTTGGCATAAAGATGATAACTTTTACGTCTATCAACATTCCATTTTGTTGCTCATTTCCACCACCGTTCCCATCTTGTACATCATTATCAAGTCACTATTACTTCCTTGGAATCCATCCATTGACTAAAACCAGAAAGCATTGTGTGAGTAACAGTAGTCATAAAATCATTTAGAGATTAACATGTCACCATATTCTCAATTTGAAACACATTAGGATTAACCGAGGTCATTTACTATCATCTTATATATATAATACCTCAAATTGGTTTGTAAAGAAAATGTAAATTATCCTAAGCATATCCCCCTGGGAGTGTCGTAACCAAGAGTGCAGCAAGGCCCGTTATCGTGCACCAGTTCCCGTTTGAGTCTAGCTCAAAGCGGTGTTTTCGGGTTTTACCCCTAGGTACATCTGTGTCAGAGACGACTCTACCTGCTCGTATCTAGATAGGTATGTATTGCTCGAAAAACTCACAAAATCTCTACAATACCAAAATTCTAGGAAGTTATTATATATTAATCCTCAAAGTTCATCTTAGTTCTACGTGCCCTAATCAGGGTTTATCTAAATCTAGCTTCCAAGGTTTGTACTAAACTTCCTCTGATACCAACTGTAACGCCCCGACCCCAGTTACCCAGAGTCGGTGCATTATTACATAACATTGGCATGATCACAATAAATATCAAGTCTCGAAAGACCAATTAGTTTAGTAGCCTTGCAATAACTAGATACATTAATAAAGTTTACATTACATCATAAACAGAAAACAACAACAACATAGTCTCCATAGTCCACACTCATATTATCCCTGCAGGTCATTCATAATTTACTTCTTCACAATCCTGGGAAAAAAACATTGAAAGGGGTGAGCTCAGATGCTCAGTAAGGATAATAATATAGCAGAAGCTTTCATAGACAAGCATAAACACTTAAGGAAATTTATAACTAAAACAGAAGCCTTTTAAACTTTAACTTCAACATAAAATGGAAAAGATAAAATGAAATTATGCCATTTACTTAATTATATGGGTATTCTACTAGTTGAATAATAACATGCAATATCAATAACCACTTTCATAATGATGGAATGCATAATACCAGACTATCATAACCACATAGTCAAGGCCTCGTGCCAAGACTACAAATAAGATTCTGTCAAGGCCTTGTGCCAAGACACTAGTTTGTCTCATGAAACCTATCGATGCATCGATGAGCTATAGCAAGCTCCACCCGTCACTTATTAAGTCCAATGCATTCCTCATATAAACATGTTTAAACATAACATAAACATTCGTATTAAAACTAGCATACGAAATGTCAATACTTTAACCACACACCATGAATGGTATAAAAATAGCACATCCACAGTAAAACATAACTCATTCAATACAATATGGAAGATTGTATTGTACCTCAATCGATAATAATTAATGATATTGACATAGATGAAAATAACCATCAAAAATATTTGAGATAAATATCCCCCTTTTCTTGAAAACATTTAAAAGTCACACTATTTGTCAAGAAGCCGTTTAAAAATAGATTCTTGAATCAAAGTGTCACATACCACTTTGAAACTTTTAAAAGGAGTTTTAATTTTAAAACATTAATTTCCATATAAATATATCCTTAAAACCATTTTTTTAAAACATGGAAATTAATGAGAAAGTTTTATAATAATAAGTCTTTAAAAAATTTAAAAATGGTATTTCAGTTGGAGTTTCTAACCAAAAGCGAGACACTCGAATACAAATAATTGAGGTAATAAAAAAAATTTAATATCATGAGAATAAAGGAATTCATGATATACTATGTCAAAGTACATTATATACACCACATAAAAGTTATTTGGTGTATAACAACAAAGAATTCTCAATGGAATGTAAATTGAGATGAAATCTCTCATAAGGCCGTATCCTTAGGTTAAGGATAAATCAATGAAATAGTTATGTGTGACAAATATAAATACACTAAATATGATTGAATATTTAGTGTAAAACAATAAAAGGAAATTCACACATAATCTTGTAAAAACAACACCAATGAATTGGATGTTTAACTCAACAAATGGAAAATGAGTTAAAATTACTCTTATCAAATTCATATCGATGACTTGAGAAATTATCAATGGAGTGATTATGTGTTTCAAAATTATATCCACAGGGAGGGGAGTGTAAATTATGACATAATCAAATGAATAGTGATTCCACACATAATCTTGGAGTAATATAATCAATGAAATATGTGTAAATCCAAATGAGTGGAAATTGAAATTTCAAATTCCCTTATCGATTTGGTAACTTATAAAACATGCACTAATGAAAGAAGGATAATAAAATTATGATGTAAATATCCATAAATTAAATTATATTACTCAATCAATACAATCATGGGCATTACACAAACCACATGCAATAAATAAGTGGTGAATAATGGAAATCTTATGGAATTTAATGTGAGATAAGAAACCCCTTACCACATTGTAATAAACTAAGTTGTATGACCAAAATTTAATGAACACCAAATGATTTACAAAATAACATGAATATAAAGAGAATCATGATAATATATATCGAATGTCAGTACACAATACACCACTTTCAATAATTTAGTGGTGAACAATGGAAATCTCATGGAATTGAAACTGAGATAAGAAAATCCCTTACTTTGTACTTTTTTCTTGGTAGACGGTAGGTTAACCTCTTGTATAATGGTGAAATAATTGTTATTTAATTATACAAGAATCATTTACATTAATATGATATCATATATGATCTTTTAACATTGATTTGTTAATAATATCTTAGTATTATCGTCATTTCGGGTGTTAACTTACTCATTTTCCTTTATATTATTTGTTAGGTAAGCCATGTTTGTTAGGATATGTTGTATATTATTCATATCCAGAATTATATCAAGTACTTATAAATTATTTTTAATCATCAAATTTGAATTATACTTGAATGGATACGATGGAGAATGAATCTCATCACGTTCGTGGAGACGGTAGTCTGTACGTACGCATGAGTGACAATATCATTCTTTTGATATTAAAATAATATATAATTGGATGGTATATCATATATACAGAATAATTATCATGTTATATTTATTATTTACATGAATTACAGATCATTATTATACCCATCAAAATAATAATTTATTGAATAACAATTACACCACGACGTGGAGACGGTAAGTCGTACGTACGCACGTATGGTGACATGTTATTCAAAGGATGGATAGAATAATGAATATGATTGTAACATATTTATAATAACATCACAGTATATATAAGATACTGGAGTTATTATTTTAGAATGGTAATAACAATGAAAGAAGAAGTGGAAGAAGAAAGGAACTTGAAAAAGGGTGGTGAAAACATTACCTCTTCTTCAGGTTCTTCCTTTTGATTTGATCAAAAGGGATCCTTAAGTTGTCTTTATGACTAAATTAAGACCTCTAGGATTAAGTGAGGGAAGTTTAGAGAGTATTTGGGCAGATTTTGACTGATCCAAAAGTCTTTAAAGGTGTGATTTAATGAGAAGGAGGAGTTCCCTTTTATAAGAGGGGTGAGGGGCACCTTTGGAAAAGCTAGAAATATTATTTTATAATAAATTCATATTCGGTTTCCAATGTCTCAAAAGTGTATTATTTAAAGGTTAAGGTGGGGATAGATCGAAAACCACTCAGCCAATATAATTTAGACAGGTTTGGGTCATTATATTAACCTTATCTTTAAGTATTAACTCTTAGTTAATTAGTTTCACTTTTACAATGTCTCTTTGTATTTTTATATTATATGGTTAATAAACTTACTATATAAATCCATGAGACCCCCAAGTGGTCAATTAATGATACACCTATCATGATACAAGTCTCTTGGAAGAACCTTAGATCTTTAGGAATTTAATATCAATTAATAATATAATATTTGTTTTAAAAACTGTTTTATGTCAATTTTGACACTATTCAATAATTGATTTTTTTAAAACTGATAACAGACTTATTACTTCGAAAAAAGTTAATTAAATCAATCCTAACATGTCCTATTAACCTATAAAATTAGTTTAATTCATAAAAAGCCTCAAAGTATATTTATTTGGGTATTTATAATGTCAATTATTCTAATTTTTCACTATTATGGTAATTACTGCATCACTATTGTGTCATAAATAAATTAAAATTTTTAATGTCTAAAAATTATAAATAAAATATAATTAGGTAGGTAATCTTCATATATTTATAATGAATATTTATAGTCTAAAATCCAACATATATAACCTTAAGTAACAATTGTGTTTCTAAAAGATATATGCTTGTGTCATTTTTGTATTCATTTTAACTTAATTAAAATAAAGTGTCCCTATCACTTACAAGTGGATCCCTGGGGTCCCAAAATAGACCCAAATATGCCCATGGTCGGACATGTATTAACCAATTTGTTTAAGACACGTTTTAGGGTAATTTAGTATTATTATAATATTATTTTTTAACCCTTATTTACTGGATTTACCCTTTAACCATGGTAAATAAAATATTTACCGAAGTAATTATTCAAAATGTCTAAAAATAAAAGTTACCTATTTAAAAAATTTGAACATCCTAATTCCAAATATGGAATCCATTTTTCAAAATTCAAAACACTGAAGTGGCAGAAATTAATTTAAAATCAATTCCCGTTGTTAAAACAAAAAGCGTGTTTTTAAGAGATAATAACTATCAAAAGATTGGAACTTGTTTATGTCTGGTTTAATTGTGAAATTGTGTCCAATGACAAACATTGAATTAAATGGTAAAACTATATTCTAAATATACGTTAAAACCACTCAAATTCATAATTTATCAATATTAATTATTTCGATTAAAAAAGTTGTTTTTAATTAAAATTTAGTAATTTTCATTATTCATTAACATATAAAATTTATCCCAAAAGTACCAAAATTTCACCCTAGGATAATTTCAATATTCTGAATCCAAAAATGAAGTCCATTTTGAGAGATAGAATTTATAAAATTTCAAAAAGTATGTATTACTATTCATAACAGCTAGTTTGATTGGTTATGGTGTGTTAGAATCTCGAAGTTGTGTACAATGCACGCCATTGCATTATTCAAAGGGAAACGTACCGTGGAAGCTTCGGATGTTACATGACATGTTTCAGGAGGTAATGTACCTAAACATCACTACATTCCTAGTTTTTACAAGGTTTAAATCTAATATAAGGCGTGATATTGGAAATATAAGACTTGTGATTCCTTGAATTCCTGATGTCATATTATAGGGGGTGGTGATGAATATTCTCTAGAGGTAGGGGACATGATCCACAAGTATTACTTCATAGAGTTCCATGTTATCCACCCCTATAGATCTTCCATTGGGCTCGACGCTCAGTTTCATGATAGTATATTCTATTTCATACAATATATTTTGGGTACCCATTACATACACTAACTATGTCAGAGTTCACAAGGGAATTACAATAAGAATGTCCTCCCACATTTTCAGTGGATGGAAGTCTATGGGCTATTGAGTCATGGATTTAGGCCATATTGATGATTTTTGTGGAGATAAAGATGCCACTAGACATGAGGGTCAAGCTCAAAAACTACATGATACATGATTCTGCTAAAATTTGGTGGGATTTTATTTCCCTTGAAGGGTGTCATCAGGATATGGTATGAGAAGGATTCCAAATATCCTTTTATGATTATTTCTTTCCCGAGACATTGCAATAAGACCATGCCTATTATTTTATGCACTTACAATAGTGTACCTTGTTGGTTATGGTTTATTCCTCTCATATCACAATGATCCACAATATTACTTCAACCCTTACCTGGGTTGAGTTAAAAAATATTTTAAATTTTGAGTATAGGCTTGTATACACCATATGATCATAAGTGAATGTTTTCCGGTTGACTCCCATTTTATAGATAGTTATCTATGACCTCATAATAGCGAAAAAATATAGGGAAGGTGAAAATGTGAGCCATGGTGGTTTAGCTTCCAAATAGGGAGATGGTTTATCTAGTAGTAGTTAGTATATTTATGAGGGTGTACATGGGTGTAGTGATATCTCAATGATACATAGACAACATTGTATAATTTATCTAGTGTGGCAAGATAGACTATAAAATGCCATAGTGTATGAGAAACCCGATCAAGTGCTGATCATTTTGAAGGATATTTCACCTTCAATATTTCTAGTAAACATTCCCTAATATTCATAGTGAGATGGGATCAGTTCCAATAACACATTTTGGTATAGGATCAGAAGCTACACATTAGGATTGGATTTGGTCTAAAACAAGACAATCAGGCCATGGAGGTGGAGGTGGAGGTGGTCGAGGTTGTAAGTAATATAAGGATTAATTCTAGTATAGAAAACCTCCCCATGTCAGTCAGTTTGTATCTCTGGGCTGTGGTTTGGGAAAATTCTATGTAGTGTATATGAAAAAAATCATAAAATGTCTAGGGCCTAATTCAATATGAGGTTCTATTTTGGTATCCTCTGCCTTATTTTGTACCTTATTTGACATTGGTTCATCACACTCACACATATATGCTGAAATTATGGAATATATAGGAATTTTAATGGAGTAATTATATGTTTTTATGAATCTTGACACATTTTTAGGGTTTTGATAAGAGAGTATACACAAGTGAATGGAATTCCCCCGTGATATATTTGGCTACCATTTCATGTGGAATTTCATTTTCCTTGAGATGTTTGGTTTTGACATAATTCATGGAATGAACTATCTTGTGTTTAATCACAATCATGTTGATTGGTATCACCACTTATTTTACATAACCCAAGGGTTTTTCATATATTCAAAAGGGTGAATGATATTTCCAGGTGAGTCAAGCATGACCCAAGAAAACTTGGATATGTCGAATAATATCCCATATTCATAGTCACTTTATAATATATGAGGGAATGAATTTTGTTGAGTTCCATCCTATAGTGGATCTCTTCAAGGATTTATTCCGTAATGATTCATCTTATTTACATCTATTGAGAGAGGTGGAGTTCACCATCATTCATGTTCAAGGTTCAACAACATTTTCTATTCCTCTATATAGGGTTGAACTTATAAATATTTGGGAAATCAATATGGAGTTGAATGACATAGATAACAAAGGGTTCATATGACCCCATATGTCTCCATGGGTTCCACCTTTTATTTTCACAATAATGGGGAAAATTGCCACATTTTTTCAAGGATTGACAATGGTTTAACAAGATTTTAGTAAAGAAATGTTATGCATTTCCTTATATAGACTAACTAATCAACCATATCTAAGGAGGGACGGTTTTATATAAGAACAATATAAGGTTGAGACATCATCTGGAGCTGGTTAGAGCCTCATAAATACCACGTGCATCAATTCAAAGTATGTATCACTTGTACAAGTACCCCATTATGTCGTTTGGCCATAAAAACATGCTAGAACATTCATAGAATCAATGAATTTGGTTTTCCATCCTACCTAAAATAATTTTTGGTGGTAATTATGGAAAAATTCTAAATGTATTCTCTATATATAAATGATCATTAAAACCATGTTGAGAACATTCTAAATACACTAGGATATCATCATCTATATTCTATTCTTAGAAAATTAATGTTCTAGATTGATAAGTTTCAATTTTGGGGTCGTATTATTTTAATGGAAGGTGTATCTTTTGACCCAAATAAGGTGAGTGTTGAATTTTCCTTGCACTATCCCAATAATTTATATGAAATAGCTAGTTTCTGGGGAATAGTTGAATATTTCAAGAAATTCAATCCTTATTTCACATTTCTAGAAGAACATATTATGGTATTGACTAAAAATTATGGGAAATGTTAATGTTCAAAAGCTTTAGATATATCCTTTAAAATGTAGAAGAGGGAACTAAATTCATAGATGATACTCGCTCTTCTGGATCTGGGTATAAACTATACTATTTAATATGATGCTTCATGTATTAGTCATGGAGTAGTTATAATTGAGTGTGATCAGGTTTTAGCATATAGTTACTTCTAACCGAAACCTCATGAATAGAATTACCCCTTGAATGGCCTCAAAATAGATGTTTTGGTTTATGTTTTATGCTATTGGAGTCATTATCGTTTGGGTGAGTGGTTTTCCATTTACATTAACATAAAAATTCTCAAATACATATCCACATAGCATGACATGAATCTAATTCCTCACAGGTGGGAAGAATACCAACATTTTTTTAGTTTTGACTTTATTATACCCTTAGAATGTTAATTCTTTGGATAATAAACTAATCACGATGACTCTGATACATACCCTCTTTGAGGCTATTCTTGAGTGGTTGTTGATGAATTAGTTTTCTATGATGCACTTGGATGTTAAAAATATCATGGGAAGTAATTTTTTAGTATCTATAATAATAACATCCGCCATTATAGAATGGGGGTGGATGTGGTGTTACCAGATTCAGAGGGTATAATTCTAAGGGATAGTGTCTTATGTGAGAACCCATCACCTAGTCAGTTTGGTGATGTTAATGAGAGCCTTATCTTCTATGGGAATATGTGGGTGCCTGCTGACATACTAAATGAGATGATGTGGGAATCTAATGCCTCTATTAGGATAGTTCACCCTCATTTTACCATGATATACTGAGATGTATTTCTCTAGTATTAGTATCTTGGAATGAAGTTACAGATTGCATGTTTCATGATGAGGTGATATACCTGTTAGTAGGTGAAGGTGGAGCACTAATGTCCAGTTAGACTTCTACAGAATCTATCTATTCCTGAGTTAAAATGGAATGACATTTGTTTGTATTCTATGATGGACTTTCTTACATCCCCCAAGGAATAGATATGTTATGGGTGATCTTCCATAGGTTGACTAAGGTCATAAACCATATACAATTCCAAGAGACCTTCTTATTTGACAAGTTTGCATGGATTTATATCAAGTATATTGTGAACCTTGATGTGATTATATATTGTACAATATAATACCGAGTCACCCATTTTATATGACATTTTTGGCCGGGGTTACCAAAATAAATGGGGTCCTAACCGATATTGAGTACATTGTATCACCATAAAACCATTGGGAAGTCTGAGTAGATGATACAATTGTTATAGTAAATTATCCTGGAATGTGTCCATTATTTTAGAGGTTCTTGGGATAAATAAAAAACTCTTATGGAATTTTCCTATGGAAAATTATTTTAAAAAATAATACTTTTGGATCCTTCTAAGGCCTTTTGTGGTTAGTAATTTTATTAACCTCAATACTAGTTAGAGGTAGATGAGGTAACCCTTCTAGGTACTCATCTAGTGTAGGATACATCCGAGAAAGAACCATTGATACAGAAATGTCTAACTATTCTCTATCTATGTATAAGTCTTATATTGATTGTCACTATTTATCTCTTGAGTCCGAGGTGGGATGTAAATCCTTTCTTTGAGTTTCATGTAGATTGGTTTATGGACGAATTCATATATATGGAAAGTAATCCACCTATTATATCTGAAATTTTGAGATAGTTTAGAGAGTTGGTCTGATATCCTATCCATTGTAGATACCATAGAGGTAGTTCTCCATACACAAAATCATCCATATGTCATAGTTTCCCAGTATTATTCTAAAATGTCACAATCATTTTATCTTGATGTTATTGTGGTGGAGGTGGATGGGTCTTTAAAGGTGAATATGATATGTATTATTGATCCGATCACAAAGGGTCTCTGCACCAATTCAATTATATTGGTTGATATGGTTTGGGAGATTGACTATGTACATGATGAGACATGGGATTGAGAGTATGATGTACGATATCAATGGTTGGAGTTCTCATACGATGCATTATGACCCTCAGAAGGGAATCCCATGGATGAGTTCCATTAGGAAGGGGAAATTGTAATGTCTCATATTTTCAGAGAGGTAAAAAAATTATGTACATTTATAAAAACTCTAAAAATATACTAATAATTCACTCTAATGGAAAAAATAGAGGTTTACGAGAGTATAAGGCTCATTTATAGCCTATAGTTCCGGAATATAAGGAGGAGAACTCAATCGCATGGTCATCACACATTTTTTGTGAACCATGTGGGTCAAATTTATGAGGTACCAATTGAATAAGGGAGGAAACATGGTTTGTATATAACCATTAATGGTAGGCCTCATGCCCATGCAGAATTGAATTTTTTTTACTAGTGTATTTTCACTTGGATTCACCCCATGTATACAAATTTTTCTCCTAGCCTATACGAAGGGGGGTTCATGGATAGTGGAAGTAGCATGGTTGGTGCACAGTATATCCCACCATATGATCAAATTAGGTGACCCCATATTTGGGGGTGGAATTACATTTCTTCCATTAAATTTTTTAAAATCATCAAACCCTTCTCCTACATTTTATTTCTAGTCCACATCATATGAGAGAAAACTCATATCATCATAGTAGGGATTATGATAACACCCTCATACGATCTTCATTTCCTTTAACTTTAGGTGTGTTGGATTTATCTTTGTAATATATACTCTCATATTACTTCCATCCATCATTTTTCACTCTACTTTTTTTCAATTTTTATGTGAGATCATTATAACAATTTTCAGATAATTTTACTATTCTTTCCTCTTATCCCATTTTAGTATGATATAAGGTCCAACACTTAATTGGTAAATCACTATGATCATGTGGTATGTTTTATAGTTCATTAACTCAAGTTTGGTTTCATTTATATCATTCCCCATTGTACCATGTGTTGAAGGTTTGTGGAGATGCCTCTAAAATGTTTTAAAAATTAATTTTAATGGTCTCTACTGCTTGTTATGGTCCTTGATAACATTGAATCAACAACATTAGATGATCTACTCAATGTGAACCATCAATATAGTTGTAATGTTCCTTAGAGCCTTAATTTCCATTAACCTTAAATTGTATACACCTATTGAGGTGTGATTTACCATGTAATAAATTCTTATGAAATAATATAATGAATTATGAGAATTGGTAGGCCATGAGTTAGGCCCTTATACTTCATTCCATAATTGAAATTATTTTATAAATGATTCTAGAAATTTTATAAATTTATCATAAATTACATTACATTCTAAATGAATTGAATAATTATTTATAAGACATACATTCACACTGCGCTGATATTGATGCAAGGGATTCCAATTATAGATCACCTTTAATGGCCACATCATTCCCTATAATAAATGTTTTTAAATTGATTGTGTATACACCGAGACATACAATATATATTCCTTGGGATGGATCACAATTAATTTTATCCACCTCCATGTGAGTTAAACCATTTCCTTAGGGGATGCACCATGGATGGGGTCAGTGGTTAGATGGTTACACCTAGCCATGAGTGACACTTGGTCCCCTATGTGAGATATCAGGGATAAACTGAGATGGTTCTTATCATCTTCACACCACGTCGAGAGTGATACATAGGAATCCATTTTTTGACATCTTTGTATGGAATCTTATGGAATTGAGTACATATTTGGCTCTGGGTGGTGGAATTTGATTCCTTGATATGAATCTCATTGGATTGGTTTAGTAAGAATCTTATTAATATTCTAGATATTCCTTTTATAAATTTATGAATGTAAATGAATATAATTATTGGATGTGTATGCGAGTCCAAATCACATTCTTGGGAACAATATATATTATAATACATTATTCATGGAACACATTTATAATTTATAATATACATTCGTATGCTACCTTAGTTTAGAGACATAATTCCTAGGTTGAAGCATGTGGAGTCGTACTGGTTTCTTAAGAGGAACCTTGTCAGATGTATTTATTTAATTTTTTTCCATATTATTATTATTATTACTGGAAAATTTATCATATTATATACACATACTATATTTATCTAGACACCATTAGTGGTTTTCTACTAGGTATATCTTAGGCCCTTCAAATAGGCCCCTTGGTACCCCCAACAGACTTCATGACTTTATATTTATATAAAGAGAAGCATCGAAATTTTGTTTCATGATTTATAGTACTAGGTTGGTGTATGATAGAAGAGAATCATTCATATTAACTTTATGATACTAGAGTAACCTTTTCATCTTTTGTTTATTATTTATTGAGTTTTTTATATACCTTCTCCCCAGTATCCCATGTACCTTATTCGGTATAGCTACCTTACATGATCATCATCATAATTTTTGTATCTATTTACTATTTTGTATATTCTTATTTATTTCTTTAGTATGATATATCATTGTTATTTTTGATATTTATAATTTATTACATATATTGTTTTTATAATCTTTTACATACCATTGTGTTGCACTCCCACACATGAGTGAATAGTCTCCCCCAGAACACACCCTAGTTCATCATTATTAGTCAGTATCCTCTGGCATATGAGGACAGACGTTTAAGGTCATGTGGTCAATCATCTTGGGGCATCATTTAATGGGGCAGGGGTGAGTAGCTACAATAAAAATTAAATTAAATTGAGTATTCATTATATTTATTAAAATTTTTTGAAACTATTTTGTATTGAAATACACTATAATAAAAATATGCATGAATATAACTATATGATTTTATTTAGGGGTAAATAATTATTCATTTATATAATTTATTTTTTAAATATAACTAGTAATATTTAAACAAAATTTATCATAATTTATATTAATTTTTTATAATAATAACAATTATATATATACTTTATACAATTACTAGTTATTCCTATTTAAATAAAATTATTAATTAATATTAACATTGACTTCCAAAAACTATATGTTTGTAATATATATATATAACATCCCATGTAAATAAAGAATATGAAAATTTCATATTTATTAATATTTGTGAATTAAATATTAATTTTACATTAAAGGGGATTTTATGTTCTATGGCATACTTGACACGCAATAGTGGGTTTCTCTGAAAATCCCAAGATTCACATAAGGCTGAGTCATACTGAAGAATAAAAATATAATGTTATTCAAAATGGTAGATAACGCATAGTCATGGTATTGTCAAGAAGAAATAGAACTAATTACAATATGATTATACAGGTTTTTAAATGTTTTTACATTTATCCAATATATGTTATAGGCTTAAAATGTGAATGAATCCAATTTTAAGCACAAATACTATAATATTCTTTAAAAGGTTGATTTACCGCCTTTTGATGGTGAACCCTTTTTAAATCAAGTTTTTGTCACATTTTATTATTCCATTTTACAAAATAAAATTCTTATTTAGAATCGGGACATCATAAATTACTTTGGGTAAAATTTTGGTGTTTTTCTAATAAAGTTCATTGTTTAATGAATAGTGAAAAATACATTAGTGTAATTAAAACTGCCTTTTAATATAATTTATTTATATGAGTACATTAAAATTTTAATTGATTTTAAATTTTAATTGGATTATATTTTTACCATTTAATCTAATTATGGTCATTGGAAATAATTTCACTTTAAAATTTGACATAAACAAGTGTCAATCTTTTGATAGTTAAAATTTCTTAAAAACACGCCTTTTGTTTTGAAAACAGGAATTAATTTTAAATTATTTTCTGCCACTTCTGTGTTTTGAATTTGGAAAAACGGATTCCATATTTGGAATCAGGAGTTCCAAATTGTGTAAATAGGTAACTTTTATTTTTATTCATTAATAAAATTTACTTCAGTAAATATTTTATTTACCATGGTTAAAAGGTAAATCTGGAAAATAAGGGTGAAAAATAATATTATAATAATATTAAATTACCCTTAAACTTGTACTAACACTATTGTATGAGATATTTCAAACCATGGGAATATTTTGGTAGATTTTGGGACCCCATGGAGCCACATGGGAGTGATAATGACACTTTATATTAATTAATTTAAAGTAAACACAAAAGTAACAAAAACGTATATCTTTTAGTAAAACAATTTATATATGAGGTTATATAAGTGATCTCTTCTACTATAAAATTTCATTTGAAAGATAAATATATTTTCTACATCGTGATATTTTATTTATAATTTTTAGACATTAAATAAATAAACATAATTATGACACAGTGGTTATGCTGTAATTGCTTCGTTAATAAAGGATTCAAATAAATGATATTATAAATATTAAAATAAATTTATTTTGAAACATTTATCCCATACAAGAATTTTAAGGATAATAATGTCTTGATATATTTAAATTAATGAAGGTTTATTTGAAATAATCAAGTTTTTATACATATATTTAATGTCTTTATATGAATAATTTATAAATTGATATAAATGAGTTCTTAAAACAATTAATATTTTATTAAAAGATAAAATATTACTAAAAATCTAATAGTCTCCCAAACTAATTAAATAATGTTAAAAATGTCATAGAGGATCAATTTTTGGCCTCTTGGAAATTTTTAGCAAATATATTAACCATATAGTATTATTATATAAGAGGACATGGTTAAAGTTAAATAAGTTGACAAATAGTTATATAAAAAAGATAAGGATTAAAAAAATCCAAAACCATTCGAATTATTATTGGATGATTTTATTTAGACTTTTATCCACATTATATTTTAATTAAATAACTTTTTTACATTTTGAAATCGGAAATAATTTTATAAAAAAACAATACCTTCAAACATTCCAAAAAGAGCCACTCCTCCCCCTTATAAAAGTCCATCACCTCTAATCCATTAATCACACCATTCAAGCCCCTTGGATCATCAAAATATGATCCAAGAAGCTCCCAACATTACTCTATTCCTCCTAGATTCCTTCCCATAGGCATAAGTCAATTCAAGAGTACCCTTTGGCTCAAATCAAAAGAAGTTACCTGATTTAAAGGTAACATCTTCTCTCAAGTTCTTTTCTATTATTTGCCTTCTCTAACCCCCCAAAACTCTGTTTATTACAAAATTATATAACAACAAAAGTATATTAAATATAAATAGTTGTTTTGATGAGGATGATTCTAACTGAAATCCCACACACTTCCATATAATCGATATGAACATACTGTTTCTGTGGACGACAAACTACTACCTCACAAAACGATGATTGTTCAATTATATCCTACCACCTATCATGGTGGCCATTATGATGGAACTGTATTTATATGTGATATATATTATAATTATATTTTATCTATGCTTCTTTATTTTTCATTTATAACATACCTTTATCATTTCTATAATGGGTAAATATGATAATTTCATCTGAGAAAGTGAGGAATACCGCCCCTCAAAGAGATCTGACTTGTTAATGCCATACTTGGAACATATAAAGGAAGGAGTTAATTAAATTATCTATGATATTGTATTGGAATTATAATATACCTATGTATAATTAATTTTTATTTCAATTAAACATGAAATAAAAATGAAAGTAGCGTTTATGCGTACGTATGGCTTACCATCTCCATGAACGGTGCATTTCATGTCTTGTCTCCAAATGTTATGTACTATTAAAAATACATAAATAAGTACATATATATATATATATATTTGATATATATCATATATATGATATCTAAATCATGAATATCATTCTAGAGATAATGTAATTTGGACCACATGGACAATTTTTAATTTTTACAAGTTCATTTTGAATCAAGTACCAAATATCGAAACAAATGACTGTTGTTAACATAAATGATTATGTACTTTTTATAATATGGTAATAATTGATATAAATGGAATAATAAACATTAAAAAGGTTATGAATAAATTACAATTTAATTTTTGTTTATTATTCAAGATATTAATGAATGAATGAGTCAAGTCAGACATGAGGTAAGGGATATTTTTAACTCAATTTAAATTATTTGGGTTGATCTTATACATATTGATTATGTCTTTCTTTGATTATATGAGAAATGAATTTTGATATCTTATCTTGTATTTATTCTTGAATTATGTGTACTTATAGTGAATACACATAATTGATCTATTTTAATTACAAAATGATCTTTGTAAGGGACTTTGTCTCAATCTTCTTTCATTGAAGTGTATTTTGTTTTCTACATGAAGTTCTTTAATTAGGGGTATAAACCCCTCTGGCTTCTCATTTAAATAAAATGGAATCTTCTTCTATAAGGGAATGTTTCTTTTTTTCTTATGCGGTGACAATGACCTTTCTGCCGCTGTGAGCATTATTTGTTATCTGGAATCCTCTACTAGTCCTAGTGTTTTTAAAAGAAAAATAAAAACCATATACACTTTTTGTGTATTTTGGTATTCAGAATGGTTTTGAGAATTTATGGATTATTTAAATATATTCAAATAATATATTGTGATTGAAATTTGGAAATTTTATCTTTCTTTTATGTTTGTTTAATGAGTTTTGAATCTGTTATCATTCTTGGGCAATGTTATTGTATACAAGAGATTATGTGATAAACCTTGGGCGGGTGAGCCTAAGATAGACCTTCAATGCATTAGGAAACATGAGAGATGTAGACGTTAATGTTTCTCTTAAGAGGCATAGGGAATATATTGTGATGGGTACTCCAAATTTAACTCCCTACATAGCTGTGAAATCTACAATGTAAGTATGTTATGGATGCCACAAGTTACCATTATGAATTATGATTTCTGTGTGTTATTTATAAAACATATGATTTTATGTGGTATGTTACAGATTGAAAAGTATGATTTCAATGATTTTTATGTATTTATGGACTAATGTTTTGTTTCTTTAACCCTTAATGATCTCTTTATACTCATCCCATTTTTTTGAATTGTTTTTCACAGAGTATAAGGAAGGGTAAGAGAAATTAATAATTCAAAAAGAATAATATCAAGAAAAGAACTCTAGTTTTATTTAAGGAGTTTTATTATTGTGCAAAAAAATATGATAGAGTAGTAGTGTCTAATTTGTAATTTTTCAAATGTAATTTAATTATTACCACATAATTCAATAAAAAAATAATCCTGAAAATATCCTCAATGTGAATTATTAACATAATTCAATATTATGAAATGTTTAAGGCTTGGGCCTTATAGTTGGTATCAGAGGTCGGTTTAGACAACTTTAGGGATTAGGATTTTTTCTTAAACACATGGTTAGTCCATATGTCTATTATTTCAATTAAATCGGTGTTTATAACTTTTACAGATCAAGGAAAGTCGGTTACAAATGGAAGGAGGAGGATCTCAGACAACATTCTTATCTCTAGTTGATGAAATGATTGAAATAATTATTGCAAAGTCTTATTCAGAAGATTTTTAAACTTTCTCAAGAATACAACTCACATGCAAACAATTTTTTGAGATATCAAACACATCCGCTATACCTCGATATCATCATGGATCATGGGTTTTATTTTATCCAATCCTATTTTTACAATATTCTCATATTTTCAAGATATGTAAATATTATCAAGACATTCTCAAATATGTACCCTTATCACAAGATTTTGATGCATATTATTATTTTCAAAAAGGTTCTAAATATGGATAACCTTGCGCAACCTATTTATATTTTCTTTTATAATATAGTCTCTCCATACATACTTATGGTATTTTAAAAGGACTATTGATTGAATTTTTTAACTCAATCATAGTCTGACTATTTTATAGAAATCAGGTTTTATCAGATGTTTTAAAATTATATGTCATACATGATTATGTTCTGAAACTATTTTTCTGAGAATACCCATATAACCCAAGTTGTACAAGGTGTATTTGGATGAAGGATGAAAATGATTATGAAGGATCTCTAAATCATTGTTGAAATGCATGGTCCTTCTACCTATGTGAACAAGATAATGATGAAACCATATGGAAACAATATTCAAGGTAAGATGTTCTTTGTATTGGGAATAGTTTTGTTTTATCATATGGAGGTAAAAAATTACATTATATAAGATGTTGAGGACTTAATATATTGGGATGAAAGTGAAAGGTATAATAAACCCATCAGGGATAAAATATCTAATTGTTATTTTTTAAGAATTTCTCTCTTTTTTGGGAATGTTAAAAATTATATAGTTTTTGAAAATGTACAGAACACTGACCGTGTGACAACCCGTCACATCAGAAAAAGATGTTGTAATTGAACCCACAACTAATATAAGATTGGGATTGATCATCTACCACACGAGTACGTGAAGTCCCTGGTTAGTAAGACTAACTCTTTTTAGTTAGATGAGTTTATGGATCATGAATAATATGATTTTGGGAACTTATGTTTTATAAAATGGATATCCTCACTAAAGTAAAATGATTTGGGGAGTATGTGATAAAGGTTATTTTGGATGAAGTTGTCTCTTTTGGGAAGGTGTATGCTTCTGAAAAATAGAATACTATGTGATCTGATTTGTAGAGTAATGGTGAAATTTTATTTTTGATGAATCTATGTTTTTATTGTGGATATATAACACTTTGGGTTATTTATAGAAATGATTAACCTTTTATAGAGAATATGTGATTATGTTAATTAATATTTATTATGAGACTTTAAGAGTTGTTAATGTTATTTGGAGATAAATGTTAAGATTTACTATGGATGACTATGTGATTAAATCCTTTTGAGTTTTGGTTTTAAATCATAGTTTGGGTTATATTGATGAATTTTAGGGAAATTTTTTTATTGAATAGTCTTTGCTGAACTTTTGTTATTGTTTGACGAATTTTGGGGATTAAGAGTAGTATTTATTTTTATAAAGTATTATCCTTTTTTGGGGATTATCTGATCTTGTACTAACCAATTTGGTTTTGGTTAATTACTAAAGACAAGGGAAATAAATAGTTTATATTTTTTTTAAATTATGTAATTCTCTAGAAGTTTATTCTTGCTCTTTATGTGTGACCAAGTCATCTTTAATACTCATCGTTTTGGGAAAAGATGAGTTTTTGGTAGAAACTTTTTAAAGGATGAAACACTACTTGAAAAGTAAGTATATTTACTTATATCCTTTGTAAATATCATAAATAAATTATCCAAATTTACTAAATGAAACTTAAAACAAAAATATTGTCTGTTTACTTTTCCTACTAGAAAACCAAAGAAAGATTAACCTATCATAAGTTTGTGGTTTTCTAGTGGTCAACTTTCTCTTGATCGTGTTTTTTTATCACTCTACATCAAAACATGACATTTATTTTCTCTTACATATCCATGTTTTCATGGAATCATAGTATGGGTTATCTCGGGTGACCTTTGTACTTCTAATTCTTTCTTTTAATGTGATAGTTTAATTTACCCTTTTTCAGATGTGGGACTTTCAATGAAGTTTCTAAAACCAATTTTAAAATTATGAGGACACAATTTTCAAAAGGGGGGGGGGGAAGGATGTAACATCCCAAGAAATAAGGAATATGATATTTTCATATTTATTAATATTTATGAATTAAATATTAATTTTACATTAAATGGTATTTTATGTTCGATGGCGTAACTGACATAGACAGATGGGTTTCTTCGAAAATCTCATGTTGCACATAATGCTGAGTCATACTAAAAAATGATAATATAATATCATTTTAATTGGTAGTTAACGCCTAGCCTTTGTATTGGTGGGAATTAATAGAACTAACTATAATATGATTATACATTTTTTTTAAATTTTTTACATTTATACAATAAAAGTCAGATGATTAAAATATGAATGAATCCTATTTTAAGCATAAATATTCTAATATTTCATAAAAGGACGATTTCCTGCCTTCTGTTGGTGAACTATTTTTAAGTATAGTTCTTGTCAGTTTTATATGTACTATTTGAAAAAATAAAATGGTTTTTAGAATCAGGACATCAAAATTTACTTTGGGTAATATTTTGGTATTTTTCTAATAAAGTTCATTTTTAATGAATAGTGAAAAATATTGCATTTTAATTCACAACATCCTTTTAACCTAATTTGTTTATATGGTTACATTATCCTTTTAATTGGTTTTAATGTGTAATTGGATTATATTTTTACCATTTAATCCAATTCTGCTCATTGAATGTAATTTTACTTTGAAATTGTACATAAACAATTGTCAATATTTTGATAGTAATTATTTTATTAAAAAAACGTTTTTTATAGTGGGAGTTAATTTTAAATTAATTTTGGCCACTTAATTGTTTTAAATTTGGAAATATGGATTCGATATTTAGAATCAGAGGGTCCAAATTGTGTAAATAGGTACCATTTATTTTTAGACAATATAAATATTTACATCAGTAAATATTTTATTTACCATAGTTAAAGGGTAAATCTAGTAAATAAGTGTGAAAAATAATATTATAATAATATTAAATGACCCTTAAATTTTTTTTAACCCTATTGGATGTGATATTTTTGACCAAGGTCATCCTTGGGTCGATTTTCGGACCCCATGGAGCAACATGAGATTGATAATGACACTTTATATTAATTAATTTAATGTAAAGTCAATAGTAACATAAACATATATCTTTAAGTAATGAAATTTTTATTTGGGGTATCATATGTGATCTATTTGACTATAAACATTCATTTTAAAGATAATATAATTTTCTACATCATGGTATTTTATTTATACTTTTTAGACATTATATAAACAAACATAAATATGACACAATGGTGATGCAGTAATTACATCATTAATAAAGGATAAAAATAAATAATATTATAAATATCAAAATAAATTTATCATGAATCTTTTATACCATACGTGAGTTTTAGAGATAATAACTAATTGTTATTTTTTAATTAATGATGTTTTTTTCTAAAAAATCATGTTGTTGTTGATTTTTTTAAAAGTCTTGATATGAATAATTTTGAAATTGACATTAAATAGTTTTTAAAACAAAAAATATTTTATTAAATGATAAAATAATCCTAAAAATATTATATTAGGAAAAATGACATAAATAATTCTATAAATATCATAAATTAAATATTTCGGGTCGCTTTCCCTTTTATTGTACATATATTAACCATATTATATGAATATATAAAAGGACATGGTAAAAGTTAAATAAGTCAATAAATGGTTAAATAAAAAAGATAAGGATTAAAAAATATCCAAAACATGTCCAATTCTTATTGTATGATTTTACTTATACTTATATGCACTTTATCTTTGAATTAAATAATTTTTGGACCTTTTGAAATAGAATATAATTTTATAATAAAATAATACCTTCAATCATTCCTAAAGAGCCCCTACTCCCCCTTATAAAAGTCATCACCTCTCAAGCACCTTGGATCGTACAAACCCTGCTCCCAGAATTTACCAAAATCCCTCCATTCCTGCAAGAAGCCTTCCCCTAAGCATAAGTCAAATCAAGAGATCCCCATGGCTCAAATCAAAATAAGTTACCTGATTTAAAGGTAACGTCTTCTCTCAAGTTCTTTTTTTTCATTCTCCAACAGCCTAAAATCTATTTATTACATTATTTTATAAAAACACCAGTATCTTAAATATACTAGGATGTTGTTATGAGAATGATTCTAACTACACATCTGCACACCTCCATCTAATGGATACGAACACACTGTTTCTCTGGATGGTGAACTACAGCCTCACAAAACAGTGATTGTTCAATTATCTCCTACCACCTATCATGGGGGATATTATGATGGGACTATATTTATATGTGATATATATTTTATTTATATTGTCTCTATGCTTCTATATTTTTCATTTATAGCATAACGTTATTGTTTCCATAATGGGTAAATACGATAATTTCATTTTAGATAGTTTGGAATACCGCCCCTCAAAGTGATATGACTCGTTCATGCCATACGTGGAACATATAAAGGATGTAGTTAAGGAAATTATATATTATATTATACTAGAATTATTATATACCTATGTATCATTATTTTTTCATTCCATTAAATATGAAATATAAATGAATGTAGTGCTCATGTGTACCTACGACTTACCATCTCCATGAATGGTGTATTTCATATCTTATCTCCAATTGATATATACTATTATAAATACAAATATATATTATCAATATATATGATATATATGGTATCTAAATCATGAATATCTTTCTAGAGATATTGGAATTTTGACCACATGGACAATTTGTAATTTTTACATGTTCATTTTGACTAAAGTACCAATTATCGAAAAAACAACCCCTATTAACTTATATGATTATGTAATTTCTATAACATGGTAATAAGTGATATAAAGGGAATAATAAACAAGAAAAATATTCTGAAGAATATATAAATTAACTTTATCTTATTATTTAAGAGATTAAATAATGAACGAGTCATGTACGACATAAGGTATGGGAACTTGTTAACTTAATTTTCCTTCATTGGGGTGATCTTCTACTTCTTGTTTGGGTCGTTCTATGATTATATGATAAATTAATTTTGATATCATATCTTTTATTTATAATTGATTTATGTTTACTTATAGTTAATAAACATAATTGATCTATTTTATTTAAAAATGATCTTTGTAAGGGTATTCTTCTCAATCTCCTTTCACTAAGGCTTGTTTTGTTTTCTACACGACATTCTTTTATACTGTGTATAAAACCCTTTGGATTATCATTCCATTCATAGGGAATCATTTTAGACGTTGTTTTCTTACTAAATTTCAAATGAAATGTTTCTTTTTAACATATATGGTGACAACGACCTTTCCACCGCCATGAGAATTATTTGATATTTGGATTCCTCTACAAGCAGTAGTGTTTTTTAAACGAAAATAAATAATGCATACTATTTTTATGTATTTTGGTATTGAAAGTGGTTTTGAGAATGGATTGATTCTTTAAATATCTTGAAATGATATGTTGTAATTTAAATTTGGAAATTTTATCTTTTCTATATGTCTCTTTTATGTGTTATTAATATGTTATTGCTCTTGGGGATCGTTTACGTATCCAAGTGGTTCTGTGATAAACCTAGGGCGGCTGATCCCAAAAAAGCTCTCAAATTCATTGGGTAATGTGATGGAGCTAAACATTAATGTTTCTGATATAAAATTTAGGGAATAAACTATGATGGGTCTTCCAAATATACCTCCTTACATAGTTGTGAAAGCTACAATGTAAGTATTTTATGGACGCCACAAGTTACCTTTATGATTTATGATTTCCACGTGTTATTCATAAATATTATGATTTTGTGTGGTATGTTAAATATTTAAAAGTATGATTTTATTTATTTGTATGTATTGATGAACTAATGTTTTCTTTCCTTAACCCTTACTGAACATTATATTCTCATCCCAAGTTTTTGAAATGTTTTTCATAGGGTATAAGGATGGGTTAAAGAAAGGAAGAATACAAGGAGATTTATATCAAGAAAAGAACACTTGTTTTATTGAAGGCGTTTTATTACTATTAATAAATTTTAATAGAGTAGAAGTGTCTACATTGTAATTTTGGGAATGTAATGTAATTTTTAAGACTAATTCTCTAAAACTATAAGCCTGAAAAGATTATCAATGTGAATTATTATCTTAATTAAATATTATGTAATGTTTATGGTCGGGGACTCATAATATATGCATACACACATATATACATACAATCATATATATTCATTGTTAATTTGTGTGAAGTTATAGTAAAATATCATTATATTATACTATATATAAATTTTATCCTTAGTAAAATTTAATTAAGTTTAACAGATTTCAATAGAAATTTTCTTCTATTATAAATACTATAAATATAATTATTATACATTTGTCATTATTTATAACATTAGTAATTATTGAAATTAATATACAATGGATGAAATATTTATATGGGAATATACATATATATATATATTCACTCGTTTTACTATTCATTATAATAAACATGAAATATATATTTTATTTTTCCTAAATAAGTCTTATTTTAATATAAAAAAAAGATATGCTTTTAGAAGATAATCAATTATAAAGATAATATTTACATTAAATTAGAAAAAATATTTAATTTCATCGATATTCAAATATAATAAAGATAGTATTTACAAATAAGATTGTTCTTTTATATGTAGTTTAACGTATTAATTCATTTAAGTTACTGATAATATTCCTAGTAATTGAAATAATATTATATCAAAATATTTAATACTAATTAATATTTTATATATAATATTTATATATTATATATATTAATAGAATTCATAATTTTATATTAATTTATCTTTGGGATATATCTTTTTATATGTATACATGTAGTTATTTATTAACATAAATTAATTTTATATAATTAATAGTATATTTTAAAAAATATTTAATCATTTATATAAATAATTTTATTTTTACCTTTATTAGAACTATTATTGTCACTAATAAATATACATATACCATCCCTAACGTTGTTGGTGATAATGGTGTGATATGTAATGGAAAAGAATTATGTATTATATGGATACCCTTATGTGCCATGATTTTATCTATGCCAACCTTATCCATGATAATCATCATAATCATTAATAATAACATTAACACTAATAAATGATTAATTTATATGTTCTTTTTAATTTTATCAATATTAAAATCCTTTTCGATAAGTTCATTTTAGTAAGGGATAATAAATCCCTCTCTACCTCCATAAATGAACCCCAACCACACCATTGCTTAGATATGTATTTTTAGATATTGTAAAATATATAATTTATCACACATCCATAATATAATTATGTAAATGATTCCCCTTTTAATATTAGTGGTATGAAATCTCTTCTCATCCTTAAATTTTTTATCATTATTTTGGATTATTCATATTAATAAATTATTCCCCTCTCTGACACATCATAATCAACCCTACTTTTCCTTATATGATTATTACATTATTTTAAAGATAAAAAATCATAACTGTTATAAATTCAATTATTGAATGGTTTAGTATCTTGGCCAAACAAGGACCATACATCACTTATAGATGATAAAAAACAATATTAATGTATATTTGTTATCCACATAAATTTTTTCACCTTATCCTTAGTATGTATACTCACAGGGGGATATTAATCAATGAAAGGGATGACCTAATAGCCTATTAATAATATTAATAAGGGACATGAATAAATATTACATGGATGAGAGTAATAAAAACAATCGTCATATCTTAAGAATTAGATCGTCATCCAAATCATCAGGAAAACATTGATAAATTCATGGAAGGTATTAATTCATAGAAATGAAACATCATTCCATAGTGGTCAAATACCACACATATTTATAAAAAAAGATAGCATCATGTCCATAGATAACATATGTGCATCATCATAACATCATCATTGTAAAAAAAATATGGAATGATATGAACCAAAATAAACATTATCTCATGAGATATATCACATTAACCAATTATTTGGAGAGTTATTTAATTCTATACCCAAAATTCAAATATAAAAGTTACATGATCATGCATTACACATAGAACGTATATCAATCCTAGTTAAATTATTACCTTTGGAAAGTAATGGGTTTCATAACGATTTCATAGTGAATGGTTTCTTAAATAAAATGGGAGTTCATAACTGTAAAATAGAAAACATAATTTCCATAAACGTTATCATTACTGAGTGAATAAAAACAAATCAATTGGAGTAAAAGATGTGTTTTTGAAAGAAAACTATTTTTGGAAAATTATTGTATTTGGATTATAAATCAATGTGGAAATAAGTATATCCCCAAAATTAAATGGTAGAATTGTAAAATTATGTTTTATAAATTCTAGAGTAATATCCATTATGCAATTTATGTGAAATATGGGTTACCCAAGGAAATACATATGAGTTCGAGAGACCCCTTACCTTAAATCCCATTTTATTTCGTTTCATTTCCACCTCCTAACTAATAAAAAAAATTATTAAACCATAGTTATAGAAGTGAATGAAATTAATTTTTTTCAAAATTTATCCAGTATAATTATTTTATTCAAATTTATAACACCTATTTTTATATGTGAATTATTTTTATATCATGTTTTTATTAAATACTCTCATTTTGTTTTGATGTCCCTATTTTTGTTTGAGGTCACTTATACATTAGTACAATTAACTAAAAGATCATTAAAATATATGAAAATAATTATATATCATAGAAAATTTATTGTGACCAACCATTTGGTTAGGGATAAAAAAAATCTTGATAATATCTTCATTGGCGATTAACCAACAACTAATGATAGATTTTTCAAATTGTGGGAAATCTAAGATTAAAATTTACATATCCCATAATTATGATACTTAGATAAGCTTAATAATATTAATATAAGTTAACATAATATGTAATTAATTTTATGATATTTTATTTGAATGGAATTGGAAAAAAGAAATAGAAGAATAAAACAGGTGAATATTTGATAAAAACTTACTCATTCCATTGTGTAGATTCTCTCATATGACACTAAAAATATTTTGATATTTGGAATTGGACTACCCTAGAACCACCCATGGAATTGGAAGGGGATTAAGAGAGAGGATTCAGAGGAAAATTGGATTTGTAAAGTGAAGGATGAGTGATTTTCACCATAGAGGGAGAGTGGTTATTTATACAAGAGTGAAGGGTATTTTAGAAGAATATATTAAATAAAATAATATATCAAACTTAAACCTTGTAATAATGAATATTTGACAATATAAATAATATATAAATATAATGGATGTGTTATAATATTTTAAATCAATTTATAAATCCAATTCACTTTGTCTACTAAAAAGGAATGTCAAAAAAATGAAAACTTGTTATTTTAAGGAAACACTTTTTACTTTAGAATTCTGAAAATTATTTTTTGGGTTTGGAAATTATGTTTTTTTGAAGTAATAATTAAAGAAATTAATTATTTTTTAGATTAAAATAAATATTTTAAAATTATTCAGTCATTATCACATCATGAATGACTTAATAAAATATATAACAATTACGAGAAAAATAATATTTTTACGATCCGTATAAAAATAGAAGTATTTCAGAAAATTACCAAAAAATCATCCTCTGAAAATTTATACATGATGCCTTTAAAAAAAAATTCAACTTATAAAAACAAATTTATTATATAGTTATTTGTAGCTTTTAATATAATTTTTTTTTAAAAATAAATTAATTTACATTTTAATAAAAATATTCATATTATTTCTTTGAGTTTTTTAATCATGATATTTATTTTTCAGTATTATAATAATTCTATATAATTATATTAATCAGGTCAAATAATATTTATATCAAAATCTATTTTGTTGAGGTTAAATTAGTCTTCCAATTTCTAGGTCACAATACTAACTGTTAGGTTACAAGTCTCAATGAATAGGTTACTATTCAAATAGTGATGTTAATATTCCATGGGTTTCATTACTATTACAATGGTGAAATTACCTTCTATAAATACTAAAAAATAATTTTACTCAATATTCACAAAAATTACTCCCAAGGGTATATAAATTTTTTTTATGTAGATTGATTTTCTAATATATTTTTTTTCTAAAGTTTTCCCCTTTGAGGTAATAATTCTAGTTGATTGGGGTGATCCATATGTTCCAATTTATGTTTTTATATTTATTAATTTTTTTTAAAATTTAATGTTTATAATTTTAATTAGTTTTATAGATTAGTAATTTAATCATCATTATTAATTAAATAAAGTATACTAGTAAATCTATGTACTCTATGGATATAATACTTATATAATTTTTTTGATGAAGGTGACATGGATTGGTTTCCCAATCCATGATAGAAAGAATTTATTAAATGAAAAGTTTACAATGAGGTCTCGAGGTGTAATGACCTTACACCATCTCAAAAAAAAGAAAACAACCAAATAGAGTTACATCTTTAAAGAACCTGGTATAAAACATCGGAAGGCTCTAGGAAATTAAAACTGCAGATTCAGCCAGCAGCTTCCAGGTGCGTGCAAATACAGAGGTTCCAGATCAGCAATATCAGAGAGGGAGAAGAGATAAAAGTAACATGTTGTGGCAAAGAGGCGTATCAGTCCAAGATTCAAAATAGTATCATCGTGCCAAATTGCAGCAAATCTCCATCTAATAGTCAAAATAGAGATGTAGCAGCAAGACAAAGCTGAAAAGATACATTAAAACTGACCCAGCATCAAATAGAAGCAGAAATTCAAAACTCCAGCAACTAATATCAGTTTCAAACCAGCATTGTAAAAAGAGAAAAGCAGATAAAAAGTAACATTTAAACCAGCAAAAGTGCATGAGCAAACCTCCTTGTGAAATCAGCAACAATTCACAACAAGAAATACTGATAAACATAAATTATAGAGAGAAATCCTGCAATAATGGAATCAGAACACCATCCAAGATTCATTAAGGAGTTTATTGAAACTCCTTCCTGATCCTCTCATTAAAAATGTATTTCATGATAGGTATATAGGTGTTACTTGATTTCTCCCCTTTTCTAAAGGATTTATATAAAATTTCATCTCTAATTTTCTCTGAAGAATCAAAGTCTTCACAATCATCCACATTCTACGTTTCTACTCCTTCCTCATGTTGCATTACCTCTAATTTTTGAGATGATTCCTAGTAAAAACTAGGTTTCTAAATTCTTCCCCCCTTTATAAATTCCGTACATAAAATTTCAACTCAAAAAATTGGCTGTGAATAGGTTAGAGTACAACTATTTCATTGTTTCCTCGGGATCTCAGGTCGCCTCTTCATACCTATATTCCCTACATTACAATTTGATAATGTGGGTGGCCTTTTGTATAGTAATTTGTATATGAGTTCCATGAACATCACTAGAGACTCCAAATTTTAGAGGCCATTCAAAAATTATACCACCACCACATTCCATGCATGTGATGTGTTAGGTAAGTATTTCTTCATGATATATACGAGGAACACAAAATGAACATGATAGATATTTGGTCGATGTGAAAGTATATAGGCCACTAATCTTATGATGAAGTGGATATCAAAGGTTCTAATGTAAGTATTTATATGAATCTCATACATTCAAAACCACATTACTCTCTTCGATAGAGATATTTAAAGGAAAACATTATCTCCAATATCATTCCATAACATCCTATAGTGGGTTTTATCATACCTCTTTTATTTCCTCTAAGAATTTTTTGTACGTTTTTGGGTTTCATGAACATTCTCTATCACCTCTTAAACAAGATTATGTCAAAAGTAGCATTCATTTCCCAAATTTATCACCGTAAGATGGAGTTCTACATCTCTTATACAAATAGCTTTATATGGATCTATCTGAATACTCAAGTGGATGTTATTATAATATGAGATGAAAACCAATGGGATATGATAATCCCACTATCCTTTAAATTCCCCTAGTCATGCTCTTAGAATTTCATTAATTTTCTAAATATACCTTTTATATGGTCCATAATGAAGTTCAATTCAACATTCAAATGACATTGAATACTTCTCAACAATTTTTAGGTAATATTTGAATCATGATCAGAGAGGATTTATATTGGTACCCCATGGATCCGCAACACTTTCTTTACATATCATGGAATGTTTTTAAAGAATGAAATATTCTTGAATGGCGATGAAGTGGGATTTCAAGGTGTGTCATTCCAAAAAATCCATACAACATTTTTTCAATTTGATGTCATTAGGTGACAAATGAAAACGTCCATCATAGAAATCTCTCAATTTCACAAGGTTATAGGCATCAGATGTATGATCCATTTGTAATTTTTTTCTCTCAAAGTTAACTTTCCCATATTCCAAGAACCTTGAGATATACTCTACAATATCCTGGTTTAGGTTTTCCCCTAGATGTTCTCTCAAAGATAACAATACATATTGGTACTTCTTGTATTTTTATAGAATGATGAGCTACGTACGTTATCCAATAGCTCTTTAATTATCCTAGGAGACTAAGGCACATGAATCCTATTTCCATACTAATTCACACCATCATCATATATATAGAATTCATAAAGCTTACCATTATTTGACCATCTTTTGAAGCTTCAGGTAATCCCTTTGTGCCTCATTGATCTCCTCTTAGATAGATTTTTGGGAAATAATTTTTGGGTGGGTAGGATGTATTCCCAACTATTATGATTTCCAGATCTATCAATTTTATATTCAGAAATATGGGGTCTTTATCAATCCATATCATGTATGGACTATGAAGTTCCTTTCTTATAATATAATAAAAAACTATATTCATCATTCCTAGATGGATGTAAATTGATAAATTATAGTCCTTTATTATCTCTAACCATATTCTCAGGAGAACGTTAGGCTTATTATGTGTGAATATATACTTTTTAATATTATAATTATTATATATCTCACACTTCTAAGCAAAGAGAAAGTTCCCTGATATTTTCAACATTAATATCATAGTTCATAACCCCATAACACATATTGGGTAGTTTTTATCATGGATCATCATCTTTCATGAGGCATAGGCTATCAATTTTTCATTATGCACGAGGGAAAAACACCAGTATTTATTTTAAGAATCACTATATATTACAAATAATTCAATAATTATTGGTAGTGTGTATAATTTAGTATTTATTAGCCTCTTATTAATCACCATAATTATTTCCTAATATTAATTCAACCATACAAAATTACCCATTTCTATGATATCATAGTTAGTGGTCTAGAAAATCAAGTGAAATCTCTTAAAAACATCTGTAGTATCATTCTATGCGAATAAGACTAAAGAAGTATATACACCTAGTGGGTTTAGGAAATTCCCCAATTTCATTTTTTTATGGTCTATATAAATTCCCTAAATTTTGATCACATATCCTAAGAATGTGACTTGGTGCATCCAAAAGTAACACTATTTAATCATATCTTACATTTTGTTCTTTCATAATATCACCAACACCATGTTTAGATGTTTTTCATGTTCCTCCATTCTATTGAGGGAAAATTAGAATATCATTGATAAATAGTAATGATAATTTTTCATGGTAGTCTCTAACCATACTATTCATCAAGTACATGATGATTTCACGGGGATTAGTGAGTCTAAAGGGAATCTTTATGAGCTCATAGTGCATATACGTTGTACCAAGGAATTCCTATGAATATCATCATTTTTCACATATAGTTTATGATATCCAAAATGAATATTCTACTACATAGAAATATAATTCTCCTTAAATAGGATTGAAAAAGTCATCAATCCTTGGAAGAGGATACTTTTTACTATAATATGATTTTATTGAGCTATTGATATTTTTATACAAAACAATATATATCCATCAATATTCTTGACAAAGAGTACCCACACACCCCTAAGAGATGCACTACGGTCTATAAAGAATTTTTATAAATTATTTTGTAGCTACTTACTTAAATCATACACTTTGATCAGGGGCATACTGTAGGTAATTTTAGAGATAAGTTTGGATCAAGATTTAATTTCTATTGAAAACTATTACACAAAATTTGGGTGATGTATGGGTAACTATTTTGGAAATACATCATTTAATTCCCTCATAATGGGTATTTTATCCATGTTTATATCCTACATTGTCTCAACCATTTGAGATAGGTATATTTTTTCAATCAGTGTCATCATCAAGTCCATCATTCTATTTTCCAAAAAAAATATTCATGATCTACTATACATTTATAAAGGAGAATTGGATGGTTAGGGTTATAGAAATAGATTTCCATTTTTTCTGAGATATTTTTAATGATCTATATAAAAGGAGCCAATTTATTCCTAGTATAGTATCTAATTACCCCAATGGAATGATTATGATATTCTTTGGAATATTCATAAATAAAAAAAGATAATAGGAGAAGAGTCCAACACTTGGGTTGCAATGATCATACCACTAAGCATTTTTACTGTTATCTCTACAACAAGTAATAGAGGATTTGATTCAAAAGTGAATGAAAATTTACAATATATAATGGACTACATAAAACCTGAACCAAATTAATGTTTTCCATTATTGATTGTATAAGTGGTTTACCTTTTATTGCATCTTTTCCATGCTCAACTTTAGTAGTAGTGAAGGAAAAATATATATCTTTCTCCTTCAGATTTGATTTTTACAGATTCTGAATACCTATAAGGACCCATGGTTTATTGTATTGGATTGAATCCTTTATCATTATATTTTAAGCATTGAACCATGGGTGGTTCATTGAGTGGTAGATTAATTTCATTCAAAATGTTGTATATATTCTTCATGTCACATTGAAAAACATGATATTAGTGGCTTTCTCTCCCATAGATGATGTATTTACCTATCTCTATAAGGAAATTACCATGAAATTTATTCACACATTTTGACATGTTGGTAGTCTGATCATCTTTCATATTTTTTAATTTTACTCACTAGAATGAAACGCCATTATTCTTTTCTTATCTCCAAAACTATTTTACCCTTATCCAAACTCCATATCTAATTGGATAACACCTCAAAATTTTTTTTGTAACTAATAATGTCTATGATATCTTGAGACATTAAAAGGTAATGTTTTATATAATAGAAGAATATATCTATATTTCTATTAGTATTGATATGAAAAATTCAGGTTTTTCTTTCAATCCTTGTGATGTTTTCCACCTAAGTCATTGTATATTGACCATACTTTTTTGTCATCTATATGAATTATCTCTCTATATTTGATCAATGTGTTTGAGGGAAATACTTTTTCAAAAATATTTTCATAAAGTCTTTCCTATCAATCTTTTCCATTTCATCCATCCAAATTGTGTTCTTTGTCAATTTCCACCATTGATCATCTTCTCCCATCAAAACGAAAAATGACTAGAGTTATTTTCTCTTTCTTACAATAATTGTGCATATAAATTTTATTTTCCATTTAGCTAACCCACTGATCGATGACATGTGGGTTAGAAGATCCACTAAATATTGGATGTCTTGTAAACATAAAACACGCAATGGATTGTTTCTCTTTCTTACATAATGGAGGATTCTCACCATGGTTTAGGTTATAATTCATATCCTGGAATATTGGGTAAGCAGCACCAAGATGTTTTGAAATCCATATACCATGGAATTTGAGATTTAATTTTGGATATTTTGGCATTTATCCTCACACGGTTTGATTTGATGGTTTCTCATAGTTCCCACCATTTTCTAAAATAGTAACTATTTTAATAAAATGTAATTAAATATGTAATGAATAGTTTATTTCTATGTGAAAATATTGTCTAAAATTATATATTGTGGGATCCCATTGTTTAGAATTTTTCTAAAACAATTATTCGTAGATGTTAAAATATACCCATAAGTATCATAAGGGTTTTACCAAATGTTTCTTAATTCCAAAATTTACTAAAATGTAAATTTGATACAAAATAAAGTGACCCAACTATTTCTTACATGGCTATTAAATTATTTTAATAAAATACATCCTAAAAAGTATTCATTTGAGGATTGAAAGGATCAGTATCATTGGAGAATAAGGACCATAAATCAATTAAACATGATAAAACATAAACATTATGAAAATAATTCTTATTTATCCAATTAAAATATTTCACATTCTCCCTAGTAAATTTAATCAGTTGAGGATATACAACAAAGATAATAGTGAGATAAAATCTGAATAAGATGATGAATAAGGCACATGAATCAAAATAACATGGGTTATAATAATAATAATAATCATATTATAATCATAGGATGACCTTAAATATTACGAGGGATGAATTTGATAATGGAATTGAATGTCAAAATGCATAAAAATAAAACATATTGTCATAGTTGAAAAATTCCGCACTTAGTTATGAATAATACTGGCGTCATGTTTACACAAATAATATTTTTATAATCAAAAAATAAACATTTTGAACAAAGATAAAAGTTATGTTAATGGATAATAATCCTTATCTAAATATATATATATTAAATTACTCATTTTATTCGAGGGATTTATAATTATGAGTCCAACTATGACATCATAATATTTATATATTCATGTTTGCTGCATAAAATGCATAATTATAACATTAATGAACTATCCCAAGTAAAATAATTGATTTACAATAGATTTCATAGGGAATTATTTCATAAATAAAAATTAAGATCAATATTTAAAAAGGGAAAACTTATTTTGAATCAACATCCTCATTATTATATAAAGAAGAAACATCTAAATTGGAGAAATAGGTTTGTTTTGGGAAGAAACCCATTTTTAGAAAATAATTTCCTTTTGATTATAAATCGAGGTAGAAACATGTTTATATTTGATGTAAAAGGAAATAATAGTGAAATGTAATATATGAAAAATTATAGGAATATCAGTATTTAAATTAATATTAATGAGGTATAACCCAAATAAAGGGAGTCAGATTCAATAATCCCCTTACCTTAAATACATATTTATTTTTTACCTTTTCAACATTCAAAGTAATGACCATTGGATTACTAAATCATAGTTATTGAAATAAAATATGTTCATTTAATAAAATATATATCTGTTATAATTATTGTATTCTTATTGATAACACTCTTTGTCAATTTTTAATTGTTTGTATTTAATGTTTTAATTAAAGATTTCCATTTTTATGCCTCTATATTTATTTGAGATCATTTATACATTAGTATAATTAATTATATCAGCATGAAAAATATATATATTTATAAATTTATATATCATAAATAATTAATTTTCACCAACCATAGGTTTAGTGATAATAAAAGTACTAGAAATGTGCTCTTTTCCGCTTAACCGACCATTGATGGTATATTGTCGAAAGAGTGAAAAAAGTATTTTTGAAATTTATATATGGAATAATTATGATACTTAAAGTATGTTAACATTAGTAATTGAATTTAAAAATATTGAGAAATTAATTAAAAAATATTTTTTTATAGGAATTGAAATAATAATGATTAGAAGAAAAAAGAGGAGAGTTGATAGAAACTTACTATTTCTACTGTGTAGATTCTCCCATGATGCATGGAGTAAGTTTACTCCAGAATTTCCCTTGATATTCTAAGGGATGGGATTAAGATGATTTTAGAAGAAAATTGGATTTTTAAAGTGAGGGAGGAATGGTTTTCCAGGGGTGAGAGGGGGTTATTTATACTTGAGTAGATGGGTATTTTTATAATTACATATTCAATAAAAGCTTATATCCAAGGTAAACCATTGAATAATAACGTTTTAAAAATTAAAATCATAAATAAATATAATATAATAGGTTTATGACTTTACATACCTTTATAATTCTTATTCAATATGTTTTTTAAAAATGAAATTTGAAAAAAGGGAAAATAGTTAATTTATTGGAATACTTATGATATTAGGCATTAAAAATTATTTTAAGGTTTTCAAATTAAGTTTATTATATTTAAAATAATAATTTATGAAATTATGTATGTTTTGATAGTATCTAAATTTATATAAATAATTTGGTCATTATTACATCATTAATGATGTAATTTAAGATAAGTATCTAATATGAACACTATATTTTTACTATTCACATGAAGATCAAATTATTTCAAGAAATTTACAAAAAAAAATTGGATAATTTAGATATGATGATTTAAAAAATGTTGAAAATTTAATCAAGAAAAATTCTAACATAGTTAATTTTAATTTTTAAAATAATTTTTTTTTATTTTTTAGGAAATAAATTAAAATATACTTTATTAAAAACATGTTTATATTTTGATTGAATTTTTTATCGTAAAATTTATGTTTTAGAAATATAATAATTATATTTTATATTATTATTCATTATAAATATTATTTATATCACACCTTATTATTCAGATCATATATTACTATTCAAGCGGTTATGTTACTATTCCCAATGGTTAGGTCAATATTCCTAACTATGAGGTAACTATTACAATGACCAGATTACTATTAAAAAGGTCAAATTTTCCCTATAAATACAATATAATTAATTCACTAAATATTAACTACAATTAATCCCAATGTTATATATTTTCATTTTCTAAAATGTTGATTTGTTTTCTATTATTTGGCTTCTTTTTTATATTGTCGGGTGTATGACGGATTATTCTAGAATATTGAGGTGATCCATATTTTCCCATTTTAAATTTTATAGTTTATAATTTGTTTCCAATTTTAATTTTTAGAATTTTCATTAGTTTCATAAATAACTAATTTGAGGATATTTATTAGTGGATTAATGTGTTGTTGTTTCCTCTATGTACTCTATGTGTATAATACTTTTATAATATAATATAAAACACATCTATTTTTTAAAAAAAATTACTAATAACGATTGGGTTGATACAACACCCCTTTTGAAAATAATTTATAAATTTTTCATTTTGGTGAATTTTTATTCATGTTTTTCTGAAAATAATCCATGATGTGTGGTAGATATGAATTTATAATTAAAATTCAAGTTTTTTTTGTTTTTAGGAAGAGTTATTTAGGTTGAAAACATTTACAAAGGGGTTGTTAGAAAAATAATAATGGTTTTATTATGAGGGTCAGAATATTGAAGTCAGTTTTGAGATTTTTTTATTTAAGTATTTTTAGGTGAATGATATTTAATGAATGTGAGTGTATTTTGATATAATTTATTTTTAAAAGGAATATTTTTTATAAATCATATTTTCATATTACAATTATACTTGTTTTTAAATTTTCTTTGAAAAGAGGTTGCATATTTTTAGCATTAATGGATTCTATTGGAATTAAATTTTAAATGAAATGGAAATTAATATTACAAAAACATTCTTGACATGATTATTAATCATTTTGGGAAAAATTGTGGTTTTATTTCATCAATTTTGAACTCTTTTGGTAATTTATGATGTGTTTTCTTGGTTTTCTGTTCATGAGAGTATTTATTTTAAACTAATTATAATTTTTTTAATTATTATATGTTTTTTAGTTAAACGTGTATTGAAAACATGTAATTCATTTTTGATCCTTGCATAATACTCTCAAATAGTCATATTAGGATTTGTTTTGATGATTTTTTCCTACTAACAATGAAATGAGTATGGTATTTATTATTTCATTGATCATGACCAATAAATACTATTAACCTTAAAATTAATGGATAAAATATGGAATAAACTGCATTTATGATTTATAAGTATAAAAGTAAGGGATTTTTATTTAAATATTTTCTCAACATTTGAAACATTACTATGGAATGAAAAAATTTCTTCTAAATATAAATTTACATATCAAGTTATGGTATACCCATTTTCCCCATATTTAATTAGAGGGAATATTTAAACATTTTATCATTAAAATATAAATTAATTTTTTTGTATAGGGTGGAAATGTTGCTTAAAAACATTTAAAAGATACATATTGCAGAAGGTTATTGTTTCCCTATGTGAAAAAAATTGTTTATGTCCTTATTTGAAAAACATTACATGCACCAATGTTTATGAAAATGAAAACATTAGTATTTTCAAATTATTAAGGTTAGTTCATGAAAACAACCTAGATTACAAAACATGGTACCATTGAGAACCAAATAATTATTTTTCACATGGTCAAACCCAACCATTATCTCAACACTGATGAACATATTTACAATTGTTATGTATTTTACAGGTATTTATAAGATATTTTTATTTTAATTGAATGAAATTACATAATTTGTAAATTATAACGACGTAAAATAAGTAATTTATTATTATGGAATATTCATATCATTAAAAATTTATCATTACAAAATAAAACAAATTACAAAAAATGGAATTAGGAAAACATAAAATAAATATGAATAAAATATTAATTTCAATTATAGACACAAGTTCTCATACATGTAAAAATATTTTTTTTCTTAATTAAAATAATTTTAGGGGATAAATTTTGAACGTTTAGAAAAACATTCCTTCATGGATTTTAAAACTTTTTAGAGATTTCTTACATTTATAAGAATAAAAATCAATAATTTTAAGTATTAATGCCTTAAAGAACAACATACTAGATCTAGAGTTCTGGGAATATGGAATTATAAAAAATAAAAAAGGTTAAGGTCCCTTACATAAGAAAACAATAATAAACAAAAAATGTATACAACTTATTCACTGAAATAATAACTTAACAATTCTAAATTCCATATAATTATATGGAAAGATATAAAAACCGACCTCTAAAAATTCTAGTATACCATATTAGAATTTATTTATTCAAATTAAACATTAACATGAAAAAATTATAGAATACAAATAATAAACTTTTGAAATTATGCTAAATAAATATTTAAATCAAGAATGTAGAAATGAAAATCCATCAGAAATGTTCCTGAAAAAATTACTCTAAAAAATTTCCTTAATGTATGATAATATTTTTAAAAAACAATGCATTATTATCCCATTATTTTATTTAAAATCAAATGCGATATACAAAATATGTCACATAGAATGTTGTTATAATTTATAATAGATTATATAGTGTTAGACTTTATATAATTGAATGATAAAAAAGTTTTAATTTGTATACATAACTTCTATGTATTTCTATATATATATGTGTGTGATTTTTTTAACAAAATATGATGAACACAAACAAAAAATTGATTTAATTCAATTATATGAACAAGAGTATGAGGATTTCGTTAAAATATTCAATAAGTTTTCAAAAAGAATGTATAATGGCCACTTATCAAATTAGTTTTATATTTTTTTCTTCTTTTTTATTCATCTTTAATTTTCCATGAAAAGTTAGAAGAAATATTCTTTGGTCATTTCATAGATCAAATTTATAAATTTCGGAATAAACCAAGGGAATAACTAAATGTATCTACTAACATGGACATCACTATATTTAATAGAACCTCTAATATGAGTATAGTTGTAAAAATTATAGAGATCATATTGGGGAGTTCAAAATCAATTTTTATGATTACCATCATAATTGTAAAATCATATTTTATAAGTTAAAGAGTGTTGAAATGATTCCATTGTATACTCGTTTTATTAAATATACAACATTCTCATCTAAATAGAATCTATATAATTTGAAATATTGAAATTTATTGAGTGTAAGAATATTTACATAAATAATATATTTCATAAAAGATATGTCACTTGAAGATAATTATATTTCATTCATAACATATGTATATAATGTATTTTATATTTAGTTGATATGATTTCTAAAAGAATAGAGACTTATCCAATTGATTGCATATTGTTTCAAAAGGACGACGAAAGATATAAGAATTCAATGTGTGGTGTCTCTGGATATAAGGAGGATGAACATAGTTATTTAAAATTAAAATATTACATGATAATTACGATAAGTTTTAGATCACTATATATAAGTGAAGATACTATAAGAAAATTTACATGTCACATAGATACAAGAATTCATGACGAGAAAAATTATCATTAAGTGGACTCTCCTTAGAGAAAAATAATTGATCATGGGAATCCCAAATATTAAAATGATTCAATAATAATATATTTTATAGGATCTATTAATGGAATGAATCCAATTTTATTATAAATTAGTACTCAATGTATATAGAACATTTTGTTGGAAAATAATAAAATTCCATTTGGGTAATGTAAGAAGAAGAAAAATATTATATCTCCTTCTATCATGAACAAATCATCATGGCAGTGATATTGATGTTTATTTCAATATATTAATTGAATATATGGAATTAATATTGGATACATGTTTAATTTTGTATGATTCACATATAAATGAATAGTTAACATTAAGATCCATGTTGTTAAAAATGATAAATGACTTTCCATCTTATGAAAATTCATCAGGATACAACAATAATGCATGTTAGGTTCTCATATTTGGGAAGAATAAAATAGCTAGCTAGTTTGAGGAATTATTTGACAAAAGTGTTTCTAGGAAATTATAAAGATTTACCTCATCAATATAAATTCCAATATTTGAAAAAAAAACTTTTGGTGGTAATTAAAACCAAGGTAGAACGCGTTCTTCACTAACATTTTATGAATTGTTTGATAAATTAAATGATATTTTCATCTTTTTGGTAAAATATTTTTGAAACAAACATTTGGGAAAAGGATAAAAAAGAGATCATATTGTTTTTAATTGTGACATTGGAATTTCTTATACATTAGAAATTTTAATGATGTCATGAATGATGAAAAAATGTATGTGATAAGTTCATTGATTCCATAATAAATTTACCTAATAAAAAAATATGGTAGTAAATCATGTATTGACAAGATTTATATGAGATAATTTAAGACTGTTAGGGGTGATATAAAAAATTATTTCCTCAAATGGATTACACTATTTATAGGAAAGACACATTTTTGTATTGAAAAAAACATTATGGTGTAATATTTCTAGTGGTGTATTCATCAAAAATCAATAATTTCATATCGATGGAGGATTTGAAGTTAATGTGTATAAAAAAGATTGTCTTGTTTTGTAATTTGATATAGTTTTTTGGAAATTAAATTTCATTCAAAATAAAACTTTTTTTTTCAAATATTAATAAGGATTTTGTTCTAATTCAAATCTATATGTATTAATGTTAAATATCTAGAAATTAATCCAATAATGTAATATTAAATTGTATTCATATTATTAGAATTGATTATGTTCTTCCTGTGACACCAAGACTCCAGTAACCTAAATCTAGTGGTTATATTATTAAAATGGTATAAAATTAAATTATTAAAATACAAAAGATCTAGATGTTTACTTATATCAAGAAACTAAATTCAGAAATGAAAATTACATTAGAGTAAAAATTTATAATACATGAACTAATTAAAAATAAATATATTATTTATTCTTGAATATCCATAAAGAAAATGTATAAATCATCATACTTTCCAAGGAAAATGAGGAAAAAATATTAAATGTTGAACACAGAGTCTTAGTAAGGGGTTGCATAAAATGAAAGGTATAATACATATTTACGGAAAAAATAACATCGATGGAATAAAAAAATTACATAACAAATAACATATACATGGATTACAAAATAATAAATATGTTCATTTATAATAATAACTAAACACATACTGATGTGACAAATAAGTCCATACATCATAAACATAATTTCATGTCTTCATGCAATAAATGCAATGGCTCATTTTTTCCAACCATGATTTTTTGTATAAATTTAATGTTTCTCTTTCAGATGTTTGTAAGGCTTAAAATGGACATTTTACCTACAATATGATAATGAAAAATATTTATAGACAATATTTTGGTTATGGAGTTGGTTTTCTTCCTAGGAAAATAATTTAGAAGAATTACATGCTGTTCGATTTGTGAAAAAACTTATTAATATTTTCAATTTAAATAATTAAATATTAATTTTATCATGCATGAGAGTTAAAATATATATTCTAAAAGTAGAATCAGTTTCAAATTCCACAAGAACCATTGAGGCCAGAATGGGGTGTTTGTCCTATATGAGGTATAAAATTAGGTTTGGCATTGGTGCTGGTCCAAGGCCTTGTTTTCATTTTCCTATATTTTTCTTTATTTCCTTCTTATTTTCATTATTTTTCCTAGATTCTCACACATGAAATTAGGTATTCATACTTCATGTGAAAAAAATAGATGATATAGAGGGTTAGAGATAAAAGGATATAGGGAAATATAGGTACGACAATGGAGCTCAGGAGGAGCTTAATTGTCCTGTGGTGGCCATGGGCAACAAAATGGGTGAAGCTTCGACATATTCTTCCAAAATGTATTTTTTTATGTTTTCCCATAAATTCCCATAGATTTACTATTTTAAACATTTTATAGCATATTATGAATACCTTAAGACACCTCATAGGTTGATCAATAGGTCCTGAAGAGGGAATTGAGGGTTCATGCTATTTGAGGGGTTTCCCTTTCTGAAATCCCAATCAAATATTGTGTAGTTTATGAATAAATTTTTTGTGTTCATCATATTTAGGGAAAATGATAATTTTATAAGAGGATTATGTGTATGGGCTATACATTACATGTGTAAGGACTTGGTTTTGAATCGTAGTACCTAGCTAGATATCCCATATAAGGGAACATGGATGTGTAGACCACATGACCAGACCCAATGTGGGTTTGAAATTATGTAGAGGTACACAACTATACAAAGTATAATTTCATAACATGTGAGTAACATGGAAAGGTACCATGTGAAGGGTGAACCCCATGTACTTGAAAAACATGCCTTGTACTTGGGATTTTATATGCCTAGTCCAATTAGAGTACATTCCAAGGTGGAGCTTTGGGAGTATACACGGTGTACTTAGTATACACATTGTGTACTTAACCCTTTGAGGTATTTTCATATATTCACATCCATGATTAAAAATTGGGCACCTAATTAGTCCATTATGAGTATCTTTCTATATATAACATGGTGGTGTATCCTTGGAGGTGTTTTGAAGACTCATAGATGATGTTTTAGGCATTTTCTAGAACATGGGGTTCTTTCTATAGTAATCGAATATAGTTTCTCCTATATGTGAGACATTGGATCTAATATGGGCCATTAGTAATCTCTATTGAATGATGAATTTATTGATTTCCCATTAAGGACGAATCCCTAGTGATAAGTTCCCATTATAGACATGGAGGCTATGAGGATAGTTTCTTTTGAGGTCCCCTATATGAAGAATTTTTTTACATTTCAACATAGATGATACAATTTTGAAGCATCTATTTTTTTTACTATTTCTATGAGTCCCATATTAGATTCCTTATCTAACATGATTACCTAAAAGATCCCTTGTATGATTCCTCCACCTATTAACTCCTACTAGGTATTTCATGAAGTATTCCTCTATCTTTTTTACTTTTGTTTAGGGTCCCATGTAAGATGCCTCTTCCTATATAACATTCTGAGGATTCTATGAAGGGTGCATATGTTTTCATACCATAGAGGATATCATATAGGATTCATCATTCTACCTTCAATTTAGAGGATCCCATGTAGGATGGATACTCTTTTGTGTATATCTCAATGGTCCTAAGTAGAATAAATGTCCACTATGTTTATATGAGTGAACAATTAGGTTCCTCGAAGTTTGACTGACCCTGAGTTGGTGTATTGGTGTTTGGGAAGAAATGGTAATGACCTTCACCATATAACATTGGAAGAACTTGTAAGCTTAAAGGTATGTAAAAATAGTATTTGTTTTAGGCATTCATCCACCATCAAACTTTATTTATAACATTAATTATTTACTATAATTTCAGGGATCATTAAGAAAGATGCTTCCTAGTTTGGGGGTGAATATACTATTGAGATGCAATGACTATCTTCAAGATTCCATAAGATTCATTTTTTAATTTTTATTATTCATTTATTTGGATTCCCTTATATTCTACATGGAACCCATATTCTGGGATTTTTTTCCACTGATTTCTTACCATCAAGGATCCCATGTAGGATTCCACCATTTGCCTTAACTTATGTGGATCCCTAGTTGGATGAAAATTTATATGTGTAAATCTCAAGGGTCCTAATGAGGATTAATGTCTAGTGTTTTAACATTATGTACACAATGGGAACCCCAGTGTTTGATAGAACCTTATCTAGTGCATTGGGGTTTGTGTAGAGATAATAATGAGTGTCATCTTATAACTCAAGATCAACTTGAAATCCTAAGAGGCAATGACAAAATTTGTTAGTCTAGGAATTTATCGACCTTAGTTACTTATTTATATATTCAACTATTTACTAATGATGTAGAGATGATTACTAGAGGTGATTTTTGGTATGTGGTTGATGATCAAAATGCGACGAGGCATCTATATTTGGGACTCCTAGACAAACTTAACAGGATCTATATTACTATTTTGTTAGGGGTTTCTAGCCATGATACATGGGACATAAGTTATGATAACATTTCTATAAATTTTGGGATACCCATAAATGCATACTGGATTCCAAATATTGAGTGGTATATGTGTTTAGGTTCGTGACATCCCAATTAATACTATTGAGGATGATTCCTCTCTCCTCTATTTAATGTGTAATGAGGATTATTATTCTCACATAGTTTTTTTAAGGAGGATTATTATGCTCTTCACAATTTGGGCTTGGGATCACTATGATTATAATACAGAGGAGTGATGTCCCGACTGATATATACTTTTGGATGATTACAATCTCCTTAATGACATGGATGATTATACTATCTATGATCGATTATATGATCACGATGATAGAAATGTCATTTCACATAATTCATATATTCTCATTGGTGATTACATTATCCCAAGTGATATGAATGATTATTCTCTCCAATATTGATTACTAGATCAGATTTGATGATACAGAACCCCTCGTTATTGATTTTTAATATACTCATGGATTATTATTCTCTGATGAGTTATTGGGATGATTAAAATATCCCTGATCATATACCTAGAGTGGTTGGAATGACGTCTCACCATTGATATCTCCTTAAAATTTCATTTCGGTCTGAACCTTAGGGATTATACGATTTGAAATGTCATGAAGTCATATGAAATGGGACATAATGCTGTGAAATTTGAATGGGTTCTCATGGATATTGTTTCATGATGTCTTATTCTATAACATATTTACAAAATGTTCAATTGTAAAATTAATCTTTCATTATTTTGGATGGTGGAAAGTATAAGTGAACCCATGGTTTGGATATGCTTCCCCCTATCACGACATATCTTACATGGAGACATTTCCAACACTAGAGAAAGAATTTATTGTCGATTGTGATTACTGACTGAAATATCATGTTAATTACACATAGTTTGATTAATATGATATTAATTTTAATTATTTTTTCATAAGATGGCCAGATGATCAAGATTATGGATCCAAGGATTTTCAACAATTGATTATTTTATTTTTCACCTAACTCATGTATATTCAAGTTTTGGTATAAATATATATTTATTGGAATATATATATTTAAATTTAAATATAAATATACATGATTTAATATTTCAAAGTTGACTCGGATCACAAACCGAGGGATCAAATATATATTTTTTGTTATTTTTTTATTTATCATTTGAGTTGTGTCTTAGAGGAGTTGTTCATATTATATGAGCACTAAAATATGATAAAATATTTGTTTGATCATCATTGGTGTTGACTATTGAGATTATTTATCAACCTTATATGTACTCTTTTGTGTTTATAAAGACCTTATATCTTTTTTAGGCTGAATATAGATAGATTATACATAGGTTTGAGGTCTAGTGTTGTATAATCGAGTGGGGATGCTCATGTAGATTATTTTGATCGGTATGGTGTATCTATGATTTATCATAGAGACCAGGTTTGTGTTCAGGATTAGATTTATTAGTGGGGACTTTTAGTTTTTATTCAATTCCTTTATGTACGACTAGATATATGGTCCTATCATTGCTTCACTCGTGTTGTATGTATGACATGGCTGTTTGGGATTTAATAAAATTTTATATATTATTTTTTCATGAACTATTTTAGTTATTTACTAATTCATAAATACTTTTATTTAAATCCTTGGAAAATATTTAGTTATATAAACTAATTTTACACTTCTATGTGTCAATATCCTCCTCACTATATGATCAATAGAAACTTGTTTCTAGACGGAAGCATCTTCCATAAGGGGAGATGCACATAATGCTTTATGGTAAATCCACTTTGGTAATTGTTTTACTGGAATCGGGGCCAAGACAGTACCAACTAGTATCATAGGGGTTCCTTTAAAATATTTTACTATATTTAATATGGTATAAATGAGTATGGGGAATGTTTTGGAACTCATAATGGATATTATACAGGTGCATTGAGAACACCTACTCTACTGAGAATTCAAGGTTTACAGGGTTATGGAATTACTGTTCTGATATATGATGGTATAGTTTAATATCATTTTACCTTTGATAGATGCATGTGATTTTCAAATTGTATGATTTATTATGGATTTATGGTTATTGGTAGTTACAAAGAGGCCATTGATTTATTTTTTCACTTGGTTATAAAAAAAATATGCATGTCATGCATTATATTCAGGACATAGAATTCACATATTATAGGCCTTCGTTTCTGTGATTTTATTGTTGATTGGGGCCAATTTGTTTGATGTTAAAAAAACCAAATGATGTTTTCTTATATTTGTTGTTTTGGTATCATACTCAATTATGTCAACTTGCTTATATATTTCATTCTGAGGGATGGTGATGTGAATCAATATTGAGACACATTATGCTGAGAATGATAACTCAATACTCATGAACACATGGTAAAATGACCCTAGTATGTCTATAGGGAAAATTATTCACATATGTTATACCAATTACATGGTTTTTTTCATGTTTGGGTTTTTAAATCATTATTAACAATAAATATAGAGTTTTGATGCATATATTAGAATGAAATTCTATAAAACCAGCCTTTAGTTTTGGTAACATAGTCTAGAACCTTGTACAATTCCAATAGATACATAAAATTTATAGTGAACTAGACCTCTAGGGGGTATTACAGTATAGATAAACTTGGTGATTTTCATCTCATAATATCTTCTATGATGTTATTATGACCATTAAGGAGAAGTCCCATATTATGGTTCTTAGAGAGAATGAGGGACCTTGTGGGAAATGTTTACATTTTTGATGTTTTTAAATTGTTGTTATATTTAACTTCCGTAGAGAGGTTTGATCTTTTGGGATTAGTGGTATGAATGCATGAAAAAATCATGAGACTTGATCAGTAGGGATAGATGGGATACCTAGAGGCCCTTAGTTCTGACATGGGCACTTGTAGGTTGATGTTTTCGTTTTGGATGAGGGAAATATATGAAAAGAGTTGGTTGTAGTTTATTTACTCTATATTAGGTGGTGATACATTTCTATGCTTGTTTGATACTGATTCACATTTAATACATTATTTTGGGGATATATGCATGTTTAGGCCATTGGATTTTGACCAAGAACCTAAGGGGATCTGGTATCAAGACTGGTCTTGATAGGTAATGCTTTTCAATTTCCTGGACTTGTCGACTAGTGATTTTTATATTGTTAATGTAGTAAAAGCATGGGTATACGATTATGACTGGAATACATCAGGTGAGGGGAGGTCATTAAATAAATAAGGGCATGATTAAGGTGACCAATTTTAAAAAGGATTTCTATTGGATATTATTTCTTGTTTGAACTGACATTCTAGGTACCACGGTCATCAAGGACTTGTGATGGATGACTTGTGGGAGAATGAGTCAAGTGATATGGTACAGAACTGTTATGCATGGAACCATTAAAATCAAAAATCAATGAGTGGATATATTAATTCCATGGTAAAAAAATCAAGACTTTTGAAGGGAATGGTTTCCCAGGATTTTTGGTTAAATAAATAATTTCCATCTGTAGTAAAGGTGACATCATGGATAAATTGGGTATTGTGAGGTTGTTATCTCATGTTTGATCTTGTACATCCATTTTTGTGAAATGTGGTGTTTGTTTTTAGTTAAAGGAAAGTATATCCTAAAAGATGTTATCATGTATTAAAGAGGGAAATCCACTCCTTTCAGGAGAATCTTATTGTATTTAGTGTTAGTGATGATAATGTTATATCTTGGCATTGTCTAGAGTTCATTGAGAGAGTATCACTTGTATTATGAGCTTCATTTATTTTAAAGATAATTCTTTTCTAGATAATTGAAAATGTTGAGTTTTCACTCACGGAGAAGTGGAAGGTAAGACAAATTTTAGGGAGTTCACTGTTATCCGTTTGAGGGTAGTGACCCTAATATATGTTGTAAAATCCTCATTTTTTGTGGGCCGTTGAGATTTTAGTGTGGTTTTGTGACGATGAGGAGGGTATGTCTGTTGTAAAGAGTACCAAACCAGTCTTAGTTAAATGTATTACTTGATTATTGAGATACTGATGGAATGAGACTATTCATTGGACATTTAGGATAGTGTATATTCAATGATTCTTTTAGTGCGATCTTGGATTCTAGTTTTCCTCCATATACATATCATGGATGAAAATGTTTATGTTTGTGATTTTAATGACCTATGATTTTCAGAATGGATTTTTCAGTGGAAATATGATTTTTTTAGATGCTTATTTGGGATAAAATTTTCATTTTTTCTATGAAGTTGTTCTCTATTAATTTATATAACCACTCTATTGGTACCAAAATTGAATTTTTACCCTCTTACAAGTGTTTGGTAGAATTTTTATTAGTTCAAATTTTTGCAGATTATATAATATTTACTATATATTTTATTAAATATTAACTTATTTATACAGGTTCATTTGGGAATATGCTTCAAATCGAGCACTAAATTTAGACTCAACATCTATATTTGGGTCTAGAATGAAGATATTTTCAAAGGTGGGGCCTAAAAATAGGTTGGTCGATGGGCCTAGGCCATGGTCTATGCCAAGTTCCAAGCCCATTTTTCTTTTTCTTTTCATTTAATTCCTTTCCATTTTATGGTATTTATTTGTTCCTTGGATTCTGATGAATTCCCTTGGGGATTTATCCTCTGTGAAACTAATAGAGATGAGGGATATTGGGAAAGAAATAAATATAGAGATAGGTGGAATAGAGGTACATCTGCAAAGCTAGGGAGGAGTTGGATCATCGTGTGGTGGTCTTAGACTATGGAAAGAGGCAATGTTTTTATGGTTTCCACCCAAACGATGGATGTTCTAATATCTTTTCATAAATTCCTATATATTTAATTTTTTCCCATTTTTATTTTTTATTTGTACTTCGAAAGTACGTTTATAGATCAGTTTATATCATTTTATAGGAAAAAAGTGTTTTGGTGATTTTAGGGGTTTTCTATTCACAAATCCCAATTATAAGCCTTGTAGTTCAAGAAAACATATAGTTTTCCTTACTATATGGGGAAGATTATCTTTTTAGAAGAATAATCCATGTATGTTTATAAAATATTAGTAATGAGACTCATCTATGTAGCCGAGTACCGAGCCAAACAACACGTGTTGGGGAACATGGACTTGTAGAGTACACAACGAGAACTCGTGTGGGTGGAAAACCGTATATAGGTACATGGCTAGGTGAAGTACATGTCTATAAATTTATACATACACTTGAAGGTACCCCATGTAGTGTACATTCCATATATAGTATCAATATGATATGTTTTTCGGATTTTATACAAAAATTAGTTCTAGAGTACCTTCCAAGGGGGGTCCTTGGGAGTATATGATGTATACTATGTATACATACCATGTACTTCCCCGATTGAAGGTTTTGTGTATATTTATGAGCATAAGTAAAAAAATGGATACATGATTACAAAATTTTGATTATATTTTATGTATATCGTGATGGTTTATCTATTGAGGTGATTTGAGGAATCATAAGTGTAATTTCTTGTGGTTTCGTGAATCAAAAGGTTGTACCCTCAATAGTCAAATATATATGTTTCATTAAATTGAGACCAATGATATGATATTTTCCATGAATTTTATCTATTAAAATATTATTTTATTTCCTTCCACTTGATTTCTTTCCCTGGTCAGATGGTTCCTTCTAAACTAGGAGGTAGTGTGGTTAGTTGTTTTTGAGGTTCCCCTATTGGATGCCTCTACATATGTTTCGTCATAGAGGATCCTTTGAAGGATAAAAATATATTTTTACTATTGATAAGTGTCCCCTGTGGAAGTCCTTTTATCACATACTCTCCTAGGTTATCCCTTGTAGGACTCATTCACATTTCTACTCTCACTATGAATCCCTTGTATGAAGCCTTTTTCTTAATAATGCTATATATTTTCCCTTTAGAATGCCTCTTCTTAAATAATATTATTTGTATTTCATGTGGGATTCCACTTTTTTATTACTATAATGGATCCCATATATGATTCTTCCTTTTACCATCACTATTGAGGATGCTGATTATCATTCCTTCACTTATGTGTAGATCTTGGGGGTTGCATATAGGATTCAACTCTAGTGTTTTAACATGAGGGACCCAATGGGTGCCCCAGTGTTTGACCAACCGTATGAAAGTGTGTTTGGATAATATATGTAGATGGTTATAGATATTATATTATAATATGTTCCACGGATGTTATCATTATAGGATTTGAAAATAGTGGTGTGATTATTCATTCATCAACCCTCGCTCTTTATTTATGAATTCACATGTTTACTACTAATGTATCGATAATTAATGAATGTTCTTCTTAGTTTTTTGCTAAGGACAATGATTCCATAAAACATATAATATTGTTATTCTCAGACTCACTTTTTAGGATCAATAATATTCTTACATCAGGGTCCCTTGACATTCTAAATAGGAACCGACTTTTTAACAATTATTTATATATTTGGGACACATATACATGAATCCTAGGCTCTAGATTTTGAGCTGTATATGTTTTGATTTTCTTCATGTACATGTTTATTCTATTGAGGATGATTCTATTTTCCTTGATTTTATATATAATGTGGAATATTCTTCTCTTCAGTAATTTTGGTTTAAGGAGGATGATTACACTATACATGATTTGGAATAAAATCCATTTGACTGTGATACATGGATTTCACATCCATTCTGATATATAATATTGGATGATTGTTCTCTCCTAAGTGATAAGGATGATTAAAATCTCTTGAATTGGTAACTTGATCTTGGTGTTGTACATTTCATTCTACATCGTTTATATATACTCGTGGATGATTCCACTATGCCATGGGATGAGGATGATTATGCTCTTCCTGGTCGATTACTAGATCATGGTGGTGGACATGGATTCCCTCACAATTTATTTGTCATATACTCACAAATGATTATGCTATCCTAAGTGATGAGAATGATTACTCTATACCTAATCAAAGACCTCAAGGGGTTGGAATGAAATATCACTAGTGAGCTCTGCATATAAATATCCAAAGGGATTCACCCTTAGGGATTATTCAAGTCAAACATTTGTGACCAACTATAGACAGGGAGCTAGAGATCAAACATTGTACAATATTTACATGGACAACATGACATGATTTTAATCTTTGTACAGTATTTATGGGATTTTCTATTGGCACACAAAATCCATCAATATAGTCATTGGGGGCCAGAACAATTTAACTCAGGTTTAGGAAATATATCTCCCTATGGTGAGATATATTTTTACGAGACATTTCTTATTTTTTCCAAAGTAGATATTGTCAAATGTGATTAAGGACCCATATATTGACTTCCTTATGCACAGTTTTGGTGGAACAACAACTAGGAAGATTCTCTTTTCAAAGGATGTCAAGAAAATCAAGATTAAGGACCCAAAGATCGACTATTATTGGTTATGTTATTTTTTAGTTTTGACATTAACATTCATATTGAGTTATATATATTTTTATTTATTTATTTATTGGAGTATATATATATATATATATATATATAAATTTACATGAAATAACATTGCCCAGTTGATAGAGGTCACAATGCCAAGGATTGACCGTGGATTCAAATTTTTTGTTTATTTGTCATTTTTGTTGTGTCTCTTCTAGGCTAAACATATTGAATTAACATAATATTATGAAAATAAATTTATAGGTTCATCACTAGGGTGTCCAACTGAAATCAATTTTGACCTAGGCATGTGAATCTCAGGGTGTTTGAAGACCATATGTATACATTTTATGTTTATAAAAGATGAATGCTTAGTAGGGATGAGGAAAAATGTTGCATGATTGAGTGGGTTCAATCTTGAGGATTATATTGATTAGGATGGAGAACCATGGTAGTGTAATAGAGACCAGATATGTGGTCTAGAAGATAGTTAGTTGTAAGTTCAATGTACATTTATTTCAGTTTCCATTATATACTCTTTATTATATGGTTAACTCTATAGGTGACCAATTTCATATATATGAAATGGTTGTCTGTGATTTTACATCATTTCATTTTTGATTGAACCATGTTCTATTTCATTTATTTACTACTTATGCAGTCTATTTATTTACTACATTAGATGATATCAAGTTATTTTCGTTGTGTTTAATCTGATATGTGGGCATAGCCTACTAAATATACTACCTTTAGAACCTATAAAATTTTCATAATGCTCTAGTGTATGGGTAGGGGCACATTATGACTTTTGGTGAACTAGATCGGGGCACAGTTAAGTGGATTTTTAGCTACGATATTACATGGACATCATTTATAAACATGTAAGATTTATTATAATTACCCAACTAGATTGTGTTGTGATACATAATGATACATTAAGTGAGTACATAATTATAGGCCCCACCCATTACATAACAACTCCCATTAATCCACCATATAAAGATAATGGATAAACCATACATATCATAATGTTCCCCAAGGAATATGACACATAGTCATGTCTCTCTAATCAATATTTTTACATTTAGTAAAAATCGATATATAGAATATCAACTTTTACCCGTTAAATGTAATGATGTTTATATCTCGATGAGTATCCTAAAATCAACTTAGTAACAATACAACAATCATAATATAATTCAACATAACCTTATCAAATGAATTATAATAATGTATTAGTGAAGTGTAATATCACAGTGTATGGATATCAATTTGAAATAATCCTTCAATTTGAGTTTTGGACTACCTTTTAATCAAGAATAGCATATATCATAACAGTTTCAAACAATGTGTATTCATAGTGATATTATATTTTCTCCTAGTAAAGACTAATTTAACATCCAACCAATTTTTTTGGGGTTTTTACCCCAATGTTCATTTGATCTAGAAACAATATCCACATGTTTCTATCAATAAATTGATCTCATTTCTAAGAAACTACACACTCATTAATTTAGAAAAACACTTTGATGATTTATGTCACAAAACAATGTTTTAGCAATATAATGTATTATGAATGTAGTTTAATGAGAGGTAATAGTGATCAATTATTGATAATATAATAATTAATTTATAATAATGAATCAAAATAAAATCTATCATCAAATGGAAGTTGTATTGGAATGATTATAAAAATAATTATAGAGAAGAGGATAAGAAACCATAAATTGAAAATTAGATTAAAAAATATTTATAGGAACACATTGGAGTATTAAAAACATCATATAGAGACACATAAGAGGGAAAGTGATAAGTAATTAATGATCAATGTCTTTGGATAGGAATATGAGAATTTAAGTGTATTTATAGAAAATGAGGGTGATTTTATTATTAATTTCAATGCATTGTAGTTAGATAATATGTTAGAATATAATAGAAATATGATGGAATTCTCATGGATTTATATCATGGAATTTGAAATATATGGACATTTTTTTGTGATATAAATTTTATAATAACTTAACCCACTATAAAATCTTTTATATAGGATATATAGAAACACTATATTCATAAAGTGTTTATTTAAAAATCATAAAATATACTTCCAGTTTCTGATGATTAATTATGTGTTTAAAAAATAATTATTTTCACATAAAAATCCATTATTTTAAAGACTATTCTTTTTTCCTTTGATTTTCCTATTATATAATATTTTTTATCCTTTTTAATTCATTATAATGTGATAATACTTATAGTACATCCGTATCATATTTTATTTTTTACTAAAACATATAACTATCTAAAAAACCTTTGACAAATCCTATACTTTATAATTTCAATGTTTTGATTCCAATTGTATGTTATTTTATAAAATTAATTATCTATCTATGATAAATTTAATTACTAAAAAAACATGTGTATTTCCAAATCATTTATTTTTAGTTAAATATAGAAAAAAACATCTTCTGTTAAATTTGATTTTATTCTACGAAATATGTCTATAATATTATCATAAATAATTTATTAATAATTTTTTATTAATTTATATAGAAATTTTATAATTATTTTTATTGTAAATTTTAGTAAATAATTGTTACATTTCTATCTTCCAATTTATGGTATTATATTCACCCCCTAAATAATTATCTCATTGAAATACAAGGTGTATAATATTCAAAAAATAGATATGGGTAACTCTTTATCATTGCTTCAACATGGTCTATTTTTTCTTATTTAATATTGAAATTCCCCTAAAATCCATTCAAGTTTTTGGATTCCACAAGATTTTCTATCTTATGTCATGAATCGGGAAAAGTTATTTAGTATATGTCAAGAAATGTTCTAGCTCTATTTCATCAAAAGTGTGTATATTCCTTGGGTTTTGAATTTATTTTCATATCATAAAAAATAAATGAATCCATTACTTTATAGAGGTTTTATGGAAAATAATAATTAATATCACTTCTCAAATTCTCTCAAAAATCTCAAAAGTCAAAATGTAACTCGGACATAGCTCCCACTTTTTACCAAACATTATAAATCCCTTATATGGTCAAAATCTCAATAAGTCATAACCCCCACTATGATTTCATGTCCTTACAATGATTATTATAACAACATTTCAATAATTTTTAGACAAATTTATATGATTCGTGATAGGTAGCAACGTATCGGTTGTATCATAAACATGTTTAATACCAAAAAGCCTCATTTCCCCAATTTCAACCCAATATATTGCGGTTTGAAATATTTTTTTTATATAATCCCTCATATGGTTCCATTTAAAAAAATGAATGGAATTAATGGTTTATAAAAATTAAACAAGATGTAAGGACTAGTCCCATGTTCCATGGAATCTTGGAAGGAACGACCACAACAAGTCCTCTATATTGGATGGTCCTTTCAGACTGACTATTTGTTTGAAGATGATAGGTGGTGCGTAAATGTACCACATTGTTCATTATATTTTAATGAGTCCTCTAAAAATATTATGTAAAAAAATGTTATTGATAGATACAATTCATTAAGGATCACTATTGATTCATAAAACATCATTGATATAGATCCTTCATAGATTTAAAGGGTTATATCATCTCATTTTACTGATAAATGTGATGATTTTTTAAGTCTATACACAATGACTCGTATATCATCATTATTATTTTATTTCCATAATGGTATATCATAAAATCCCATTGTAATGTTATCACACATCCACATTGGTATTGAGATAGGTTTCATGATACCCTTTAGAAGATGTCTCTCAAATTTTACTTGTTGTAATACCCACCATCTTGACACATAGTCAATAATTTTATACTTTATGTTTTCCCACTAGATGCAATATTTTAGATCATTATACTTCTTGGTACTACCTGAGTTTGTTAAGATGTTCGAGTTATGAGATTTATCGATAAATTCCCTCTTCATCTCTTGTATTGATAGTACATGTAGTCTCCTTCAAAAAATTAGCAATTTGTCTTCATGGATGATGTCTGTAAATATTTAATATTCCATGTATTTTGTATTCTTTTTTAAACCATTATCTTCTTAATGTGTCATCTTTATCATCTCAAATAAATATGGATGTGAAATTATTTGAAAAATAAAGGATGGTTCCATTTCATTAAATTTTTTTGAATCAATCATTACTGAATCAAACGATATCAATTAATATTCAATCCACTTCATGGATATAATTCCATGATAATTTCTATTTAATTTATAAACACTTTTTATTCCATCATTGTATGGGATTATAGTATACAGTCATAGTCTATGAGTAGTTCTAGTCTTATCATTTAAAATATGCTGATCAAATTCTTTATGAAAAAAATTATTCTATGATCTGTATATATTTTATATCAATTAATATAAATATTGTGATTCTATATATTCAATGCAAGGATTATAAATTTCAATTCATTATCATGTGTGGGATAGTTTTTCTCAAGTTTTTTATATTTCATTAATTCCTAAGAAACAACTATATAATAATATATAAGGATAAAGCCAAATACATTATACAATGAATATATATATATATATAATTCTTATTTATTGGATGGTATAGTTTAAATTGGATGATTGATATATCATTTCTATAATTCCTAAACGCATTATTGACACTCTTTAGACCAACTTATTTTTTTATATTTATGTGTGATCTTGGATAACAAATTAGATAATCAGTTTTTTAGAATAAACCACTAATTGTAACTATCTAATCACTCGGAACTAAGTATATCAGTTATATTCATTGCTATAGGGCAGTGATTGAAAACAATTTTCATTATGAGGTTGATATGTGTTTCTCATGTATATATTTTAAGGTGTTTTAATATAGTAATTTTTGTAATGTATTTTTTATGTTTTCCAATAGTTGGGAAGTATAATTTTTTTTGGATTTATGGATAACTACTACAAATATTCAGAATATAAAAATTGATATGAATGTATTTGATAAATGTGGTTTAAAAAGACACTAGAATATTGAGGATGAAATCCATATTTACCTATACATGAATGTGACTAGAGATCCTAGAGGAAGATGTTTCTACATCCTCAAACAGGTACACATCATGAGTTTCATTCATGGTCTCGAGGTAGAGATAGATCGAATTTAGTTCCCCCTCAAACATTTTTTTAAACCACATAAAACATGATGTGTTTCCCACTATTTTCATGAAAATATAATGAAAATAAAGGGAGATCATATATTTCACAATGTGCAATAATTTCAAATCATGAACACATCAAAATATGTGAATTTTTATGTGCTGGTGATTAGGGTTAAATGCATAGTCCTTTTTATACACAGCCATAGCCACACCATTCAGTTATCTTTGAGCATGGTGAGGGACACATAAGACTTCCATATTATGTGTTCATGATTACAGATCCCTTATACAGTTATAATTCCCCACCATTCTTCTCTAGTTATCCTTACTACTGATTCTCATATTATCTATCATAAGGGAGTATTTTTCATTGTGTAAGTGATGTGATTGTTTGGGGAAGTGTTGTGGGGGTCTATTTCTATTTTATTTTCCTCTTTATAATTTCTTCTACTATATTTCTCATTTACAATTCGTCTTATTTTCATGTTTCCTGAGCATTGATTGCAATATTAGGAGCTATTATCTTATAACATTAATTATTTTCCCATGTTTTATCATGGATATAACACAATCTTCCATATTATGTGTTCATGATTACAGATCCCTTATATAGTTATAATTCCCCACCATTCTTCTCCAGTTATCCTTACTACTGATTCTCATATTATCTATCATAAGGGAGTATTTTTCATTGTGTCAGTGATGTGATTGTTTGGGGAAGTGTTGTGGGGGTCTATTTCTATTTTATTTTCCTCTTTATAATTTCTTCTACTATATTTCTCATTTACAATTCGTCTTATTTTCATGTTTCCAGAGCATTGATTGCAATATTAGGAGCTATTATCTTATCACATTAATTATTTTCCCATGTTTTCTCATGGATATAACACAATCTTGGTTTGTTATGTTTTAATATATATTTGGGTCACAAAGTTATATTATTGAAACTATTATAATACCATTCCAATGATTTGTTTACAAGATTTGAATTTGGTACCAAGAATAAGTGTCCTTAAAAACACAATTCCAACCCCAATTCCTGAATGGAAAAATAATTATTCAATTATTGGGAATAGAAACCTAGAAATCAATAGACATGGTATTCCAAATATCTTGATATCAACACTATTCTTTTCTATAATTATTCATTCCCACTAACAAAAAAATTGCATCTTAAATTCCTTGAATTAACATTGAATATATAGAAATCACATTTCAATTCGGCACATGGTATTTTGAATTACTAACAATTAGTTTTATTATCAATGTTTTATTTTTAATTAAATTATTATAGCCCCTTGAGAATTTAAGGATGCCCTATGGAATATTAAGGCTTGAATGATATTCCATCCTTAGAGAAAATATATCTAATAATTGAAACATAGTAAATACAAAAGTAATACTTACTGAAATTCCCATTTAATCCCTTCTTGTTGGGAGTATAATGGAAAATCCATAAATCAACTTCATGAACTTCATAGAACACAGATTATATATGAACATTATTAGAAATAATAACATCCTTTTTATAAATATAATCCTTGAATACTTTATTCATTAGATCTATAAACACATATAGTGAATATAATAACCCAATAGTCATTACTGCAAACTAATAATGACCAAACATTTTAAAAATTGTTGTCTTTATTATATAATCCTTCTTAAATTTTATTTGGTGAAAACTATAATTAATATAAGTCATTGATGAGTACTAAGCCTCTTTAATGTGATAAAATAAATTATCTATATGATGTAATGTTTAGTATTTATTTATAGTAAGGACAATGGTTTCTATATAATTTATACTTAACCTCTTATACCCATATTTACTTTTCATAAAGATATTTTATCCCCAATGTAAAACACTAGGGAATATTATTCCCTTATCAGATAATGGTTATAGGTTTTTCTATGAACCTATAAATTTTTTTGGGGCAGTTCTATAAGGATGATTAGATAATGGGTTTGCATCAGGGTTAATGTTAATGGAGAATTTAACTTCAATATCATGTCGATATAAATGTTGTTCCTTATTAAATACATTATGTTAACCAATAATAATAGAAACATCTCCCATTATGAAGATATAATTCTAATTCAATATTTTAACTTCTCTAAGAAGTTCGTTATGTTAAGCCAATGTTGTTTGTTCTAAACATGAATTAGGAAATGAATTCTCTCCAATAAGAACAAGGGACTTTTTAATAGCCTTAGAGATGGAAAATATCTTCTTAGGAATATAATTTATTTCAATACACATAGTGATAAAATCCATCTAATTTATCATATCAATGTCATTGACTAATATTTCCACTATTTTAGAAACAAAATAACCCCATGAAATTTTAATAAAGACTAAAAAATATACATTTGTTGTTATTTGATTTCATCATCGATTTTTAACAGACATCTACTTAAATATTTCAATTGGTTATGACTCAACATTCATAGAAAAAATGTAAAATTAGATTAGATGTATTGATATATAATTAAATAATTAATTAGTTGAATTTTTTTCTATGATCAATGTACCAGATATAACATCATTTAGGACCTCATTATTTTCTTTTGTGATTGAATAAACTATAACATTCTTTCTTGAAATATTTCAGATAGATTGCCTTGAGAATTTTTTGATTGATTTGAAGAGTGTTATATATTATTTCAATTTAATCATCAGAAATTATTGGATTCATTCCATCCCTTACAATCATGAACGTTATGGGATTTATCTAAAAACATGTAGAAAACCTCCATTTACTTCATCTATGCTATGAATTGTTTCTACCCCCATTTTTTCATAATAGAGATTCAACCCATCCTTTCATCTCAATTGAAAATTTCATTCAACATAGTGACCATTCACCATCTAATTATATTTTATTCCCTTTTAATTTAATTGATTTAGAGAAATTATTTTTAATATTGATTGTAAATTTCATTATATTCCCATATTTAGAAAATATTTTTGAGAGAATAATTCCCTTATAAGGTTTTTCTATAACCTATTAATGAAAAGATAAATAATTCATTATGGATTGAGAAAATAGTCCACTATATGTATTTTGAACCTTTTAATGTTACCCTAAAAATAAATATAACATTCCTTTTCCTTTTATCATAAATTATGGAATTGACTTTCCATGTCATCCCATTGCTCATGAGGAAAATAATCCTCAAATAATGCCACCATAAATGGCTTCCATTCTATATTTTCAATCACTTATTCAGTCTGAGGACTTTGAATCAGAGTCTACCAACAATCATTATATCCCCTTAGATCATGTAAATCAATGATAAACATATGCCATTAACTGAATCCCATGTAATGGAAAATCTTATCCTGGGATTTGATCTATTGGTCAAATACTAATTTTTTCAACGGTTACAATGATGAATATAGGTTAATTGCATAGGAAGAAATCCAACATTGTTAAACAATATTGTGAAGATAAAAGTTTCTAGGAAAATGTCATTTTTCACTACCTGAGTAAACTTACCAAATATAGTTATGATATATTCAACTCTATCACTAGTCTCATTGACTTGATCTAGAATTAAATCTGTATATTTGTTATGAGGTTGGACAAGTTTTATCCTCCATATATTTGGATTCATTTCTAAAATATGGAATAAATATATTTAGTTCCTAAATAAATTTTTTTATTATAGATCAATATATTAAATTTATTTCAATTTACTTCAAATTCATGTCATTTATTATTTAAATATTTCTAAAATATTCTATATGTTTTTAAATATTCTGTTTTTGTCAAACATTGTTCTTCATAATTTTTGTTGTTTTGGTTTCTACTAAAAAATATCTTAAACCAACTATTACACATCGACTCCCGTAACCTATAGATAATAATTATTTTATAAAAATGTGTAAAAATACAAAGATAATAACACACATGATTAGGTAGTTTAGCAGTCACTGAAAGCATGATACATAATGGTATATTATATTAAATTGAAAAAATTATACGTCAACTAAATACTTGAAAATATATTATTTCTTTTTTAAAATCCATATATCCCACATAGTAATTGATATGGTTTCCCATACAAAATTGGAGGTAATATAGATGGGTGAGCTTAGATGCTCAGTATGGGGTAAAATATAGTGGAATCTGTCATACATAAGTATAAAATAAACTGTATGACCAGAAAAAATTCTATAAGTAATAATATATAATATTTACATAACAATTAACACTAATAGAAAACATTTTTAGAGGCAGTTTTTAAAATATTATATATATATGTTTTAAATTTTCTTCTTAAAAAATTTACAATTTGTTAGCGGTTGTTTCTTCAAAATGACAGCAAAATTGAATTTTTTTTTAAAAAATTATTATTTGATTTTTAATTATTATATAAAATAAAATTAAGTTTATTATTTATAATGTTTCAATTTTTAAATATTTATAATTATTAGTTAATAATATTTTTAAATATAAAACAAATCTTCAATAAGTTGAAAAACAGACTTCGACATCATGTGACCGTAACTTCTGATTTGGGAGTCCATTTCAGCTCCAAAACCAGTCGAATCAAAGCTAATGAAATGAGATAAAACCAAGTGATATTTAAATCATGTGTTAATGAAAGTAATAAAATATATTCAAATTTCAAAAGATGAAAATTGAACTCAAACTTCAAACGGACAGAAATTTTAATCCGAGTGTCCGTTTCGGATCGACCACATATCAAATCGAATCCTACGACGAGCTTTATGATATTTAGGTTTGGTACGAACTCTAAGAGTATAATACCACTTTTTATTCTTCCAGAAAGGTCCAAAAGGCCTCCAAAATAGAGGTTTTTGTTGTAGATCCTGATTTCTTAAAATTCAAACGGTTATAACTTTCACTCCAAGTGTCTATTTGGCCGGAACCGCATATCATATCGAAGCTCATTTCATGATCTTTGATTTGACTAGTACTGGTGTTGGAAAAAGGAGTTCTGGATCAGATTTTGTGGTTATTTTAGTGTTTTTAGTGTTTTCGTAGGTTCTTAACGTTTTATGACTTATATAATTAATTAATTAATTTTTATTATTTTTATTTATTACTTATTTATTTAATTTTTTAATTATTAAATATTAAATAATATGGTAATTATTATTTATTTATATATTATATATTATATATTATTAAATATTTATTTATCAATTTATTTAATGATTAATTAATTAATTAATTAATTTAATATTTAATATGAATTTTTTTACTTATTTATTATTTAGTTATTATGTACACATTAATCAGTAAATTTTTTTATTAATTAATTAGTAATTATTTATTAATTACTAATTATTAGTTTAATATTCATTTATTATTTATTTATTTGTTTGTTGTTGTTTTATTCTTTATTCATTATTAATTAATTAATTAATTAATTATTTTTTTATTTATTTATTTATTTATTATTTATTATTTATTCTGTATCTTTATTTTTCTTATTTCTTATTTCTTATTTATTATTTATTAGTTATATTTTATTATTTGTTATTTATTTATTCAATATTCATTATTTATTACTTATTTATTAATATTATCTTAACAATTTATTAATTAATTATATTTTTTTTAATATTAATTTTTAATTAGTAATTATTAATGATCAATTTTTAATTATAATGTATTATTAATTATTAATTATTAATTATTAATTATTAATTATTAATTATTAATTATCAAGTATATAATATTTAATATTTAATATTTAATATTTAATATTTAATATTTTTTATTTTTTATTTAATATTTAATATTTTTATTTTTTATTTTTTATTTTTTATATATTATTTATTATATATTATTTACTGATTAACATTTATTTATTTAATTGTCTTTTATTTATTTATTTATTAATAATTTGTTATTTATTTACCAGATATTAAATTATTTTTAAATTAATTTATTATTTATACATTACTTATATGTTATATGTATAGGATATATATTATATATTATATATTATGTTTTTTATATTATATATGAAATATTCTGTATTCTACATCCTATATTATATATTATGTATTATATATTATATATTATATATTATATATTATATATTATGTTTTATATATTATATATGATATATTATGTATTCTATATTCTATATTATATATTATGTATTATCTATTATATATTATCTATTATATATGTTATAATTAATATATTATATATTATATATTATATATTATATATTATATATTATATATTATTTATGATTTAGGATTTAGGATTTAGGATTTACAAGTTACTATTTACTATTTACAGTTTACGATTTATTATTTATTATTTATTATTTACAATCTACTATTTACTATTTTTTATTTACTATTTTATATTTACCATTTATTTCCATATTATTTATTTATTTATTTATTATTCATTTATATTCTATATAATAATTAGTAATTAGTAGTTAGTAATTATTAATTAGTAATTATTAATTAATCATTAATCATTAATCATTAATCATTATTGATTAATAATTATTTATTGGGAATCTATTTGGTATATTGTATTTATTTTTCGAATATATATATATATATATATAATTAAAAAAATTAAAAAAAATTAAAAAATTAAAAAAATTAAAAACAAATTAATGAATAAAAAATGATTTAGCGATAGTTTAAAACGCCGCAAAATCATTCTATGATGATTTTAAAAAAACTACCGCTAATTATTTTCTGAGACATGATTTAGCGAAGGTTTTCCAAAATCGTCGCAGAATGATTTAGCAATGGTTTAAATCGCCGCTAAATACAAATTTTTACGAAGTGTAAAGAATTTACGTATAAAAATAATTGATCTCATAGTGATGGAATTTTTATTTTAAAACATCAAAAACATAATAAAAAACAGTTATAAAATAATATATATATAAATGGGTATATTTTATATCAAATACTAAAACTACTATGACTCATTAATCCTACTGATGTACTAATGTGTTACATAATTCCATGCCCCACTAGTCACCTAAAATGTCCAATGAATTGCTCTTATGATGAAAATGGATAACAAATACATTCAATAATTATACCTAAAGATCCATATGAAAAATATCTTCTATTTAATCAATTGTTTTCTATATAAGAAAACATGATTTGTATAATATCAATATTTTCACATTAAATGTAAAAATATGGATATATAGGGTAATATGCCACAATAAAATTAGAAAAAATTGGATATGAGAAATATTACAGAATGTAACCAAATAAAAAGAATGATAAAAAGGTAGAAGTGAAGATTATAATCATATCATTGGGATATCAATAAGAAATAATCATTTTTTTATGATTCATATATATCTTGTTAGTCATCTAAAAAATCTGTAAGGATTATCAAATATATTGAAAAGATAGTTCCATTAGTTGTGAACCATGTGAAGAGTGAGTCAATACGCAACCAAATTGTTTTATTGAAATTACTTCAATATCAATCTATATAGGATCCTACATAATAATGTTCATTTTAGGATAGTTATGTCATTACTAAGAAACCACACAGACATTACAAAAAATTTAAGTTTCTTTTTGTCTATCAGAATTATTAAAATTTTAAAGACTTATAAATATAGAATAATGAAAGGTAATGGTGATATATCACGTATATTGTAATATTAAATATATAAAAATGAATCATAATGAATTTTTTCACTGAAAAGAAAATGAAATGGATTGATTCATAAAAAAAGGTAGAGTTGCGGCTAGGATCCCTTAACTAGTAATATAACTTCTTAAAACTCAAGAGGACCACTATAAAAACATAGAAACTCCTTTAAGAAACTATTCAGAAGTAAAATGGGAGGTAATTTTTAACACCCTGATATTTTATGGTATTTATATTTTTAATTAAAAATAATCTCTTCTATAGCTTATGTTAAACGCAACATCGTGCTTAAATGACCATGATATATTATTATATATCATTATTATAATGTGAATGTTATATTCTGGCCATTAAATTATAATTTGTGAATAAGAGTAAACATGTTATGAAATATATATGAAATTAATATTCAATACAAATTTATTTAATCTTTAGAAATAAACAAAAAAATTTAGTAACGACGGTTTATTATTCAAATATATGTTTTCTTTGAAAAGTGATTTTATTTTTTTTTGTGAGGAAATAAAAATAATTATTTTTTCAAAATTCTGTAAAATTTATATGATTAAATTAAATAAATTTTTGAAATAAACATAGAAAAATTCTCATCAGGATTATTTTTGATATTTTTATAAAAGGATTTTTTAAGTCACATGTGAAAATATTTTTTTTGAGAACTATATTTTTTATTCATCCATTTGAAGATAAATAAATAAAATTTTTAAAAAATCAATGTTAAATTATTTTAAATATATTAATAATCTAGTTATGTTCATTGGAATAAATTTCATGTTTGAATTTGGTATAAAAATAATTTTACACTTAAGGATTTATTTTTCATAAAAACTGTTTTTAGTTGCATTTGTTGGATTAATTTTCAATTAAATTTTAAAAATTCAATGTTTTGAATATGGAAATTTTTAGTACATATATTTATTAAAAAGTAAATAAATTATTAAATAGGTCCCTTTTATTTTGGTGAATATTAATAGTAGCCTTAGTAATTTAATTACCACGATAAAGGGTAAATCATGTAATTTATGATAAAAATAATATGTGAAGAACCATAAAATGATACGAACACCTACCTAAATATTTTCATGAGTTTATATTGACTATAATAACCCAAGGGTCTAACTTTTATTTATTTTTTGTCCACATGGAAAATATTAGGACCTTTGTTGTATTTAATTTACTTGTCACGACCCGACCCTACCTGGGCTCGAGTCGCAACTACCCCAAACCCGCCTCCATAGGCCAGGGGATGGCGACAAGCGCCGAAGGATAAACAACTCGGGGAGGCCCTTGCATGAGTACCTGTACACACACACACACGCAGTACACTCAATGCAAAAGTGCAGAGTGAAAGAAAAGACAATTAAAGAAAAGAGCAACTGCTATATATAAAACACAAATATGCATCGACCTCTACAGTACAATGTAAGATGAAGGTAAATAGAAAAAGGAAAAAGGGAAAAACACGCGCCCAACCAGAAAAGTGACACAACCCAGCAACAGGTGAACAAAAGAAAAACAGCTGGAAGGGTCCCCCACCTGGAACACGACTACGACCACCACACGCGGTCTAAGCTCTCGAACTCCTAAGCTCTACTATAGTTATGACCAACATGTCTCTCGTCTACAAGGGCACACCAAGTGCGGGCAAAGACCAAGCAGGGGTGCATATAAAAATACTCAATAGGATACCCCGAAGGCTCGAGGGAGCAACAAAGGAGGTACTGAAGGGTGAGCAGTAGATTGAACAAGAAAAAGTAAGGAGTACAACCGAGAGTGCAGTAGAGTAACAGTAGAAAGTCTAGGTCAGCCCTACAAGAGGAAAGACGGTAGACTCATCCAGACACAAGAAGATGGAAATGGTGAGAAGATGAACTTCCTGTCCAGTCTCTGCTACCTATAGAAGGAGATTAGACTCGTCCAACCATGAGAATCTAGACACGGAAAACACGTGGCATACACTGCGCGACTTCGCCTCTCCTATAAGGACAATAACCAAACCCAAGAAGTGGGTACTAGAACAAGGTATATACATATACATATGCTCAAAAAGAAGCTCGAACAAGGTCGTAAGGGGGTCTCAATCCCGTATATCATACCAACAAAGTGAGTAGCCAACAGTCCAAGAAGTAAAATCCATCGATGCCCAGCATCCCGCACGTCTGCCCCGAACTACAAGTCAAGGGCTCAAATCACTGCACCTCAAAACTATCCTCTTTGGGAGGCACTGACTTTCCCGCACGGTTTTAGGTCACGTCACAAGGATGCATCTCAATGGGGAAAGCTCCCCTTGTACATGAGAGTTTTGGGGGAACGTCAAACCACACCATGTCACTGCACCATAGTCGAGAGGTCTGCTCAAAGTCGACAGGCGACCCCCTGCCCAGCCTCGTTGGAGGGTCCCTGGAAGTCGAAGGCTTCCCACTACAGGGAGACTCGGAAAGAGTCAACGGGTGCCACACTGCCCAGTCCTATAACAAGGTAATCCACTGGAGGGAGACCCGGCTAAATTCGGCGACGGGACCACTACCCAGCCCAGCTGGAGGTAACCCGGCATCAGGGACCACCACCCAGCCCAGCTAAAGGTAAGCCTGGCATCGAGGACCACTGCCCAGCCCAGCTGGAGGTAAGCTCAGCATCGTGGACCACTGCCCAGCCCAACTGGAGGTAAGATAGGCATCAGGGACCACTGCCCAGCCCAGTTGGAGGTATGCCCGGCATGGGGGACCACTGCCCAGCCCAGCTGGAGGTAATCCCAGCATCGGGGACCACTGCCCAGCCCCGCTAGAAAGAACCTCATCCCTGCTAGAAACAACCTCAGCCCTACTAAAAACAATCTCCTGGGTAGAGGATCGATGCCCACGTAAATTTTTGGTCACACCGAATCCACAAGAACTCTACCATGGAACACAAAGGAACGGGAGAAACTCCCCAGGCCTCTCAGGGAAATCACGCTCCAATCCGCTGAGTCACTATCAAAGAGGACCGATCAACTCATCCCTAAAAGTGGGGAAAACACCCACATCATACGAACACCCATAGTCGTAAACTGTGTCGCAGTATGATGAAAGGGGAATGGTATTGAAACCCCTCATAGCTGCAGAAATAGAGGAACCAAACCATCTCTGTCGGCCAAATGAGAACAGAACCAGAGGGAAAACTCAACTGTGCTAGTCAACAAACAAGAACAAAGGGACCCTCTATGTCACGAGAGGTCAGAAGTACGCAAAGAAGAACATGGAACGCACATGGGGCCCACATGATGTGTGGCCCCAAGTCAACCCCAACCGAGCGCACAAACGTCCTCAGGTACAAACATTCACATGTACCTCCAAGAATTCGCGTATACTTCCATAGTATACCACGTTCCATCCTAAAGGCTATCATGCACACCGCACCCAACATCAATATGAAGTCGTAACGTAACAACTCCAACCTGTCACCTCAATGGCTGAGGCACATCCAACCAAATCTCTTCAAGAATTTATATCACTCACACAGGAGTGCATGCGATCACACGCCAAGGGTCTGCTACAACCACAGTAGGACAAACCTCTACCGGTACACCTTTCGTGCTTCCAAATTTAATAAGATCACCTAAGAGGCTCTGCTCTCCTAAACAGATTACACCGTTGTAATCCTCGCGGAAAAACATGTGAGATATACTACTTACTCGCCTCAAACGGATATCCGACGGAAAAAGCCACCAACACCGCCTCACACCCAAACGTCGTCCCGTGATCCCGAGCCTCGTCCCTGAAAATAGTCGAGTGCATCACACCATTGTGATCCCCTCAGGAAAACACGTCAAAATGACTGCTCACTTGAGCGTAACATATATCCAGAGAAAAAGATTCTTTCCGGCGCACCGCACACGAGCGGTGCTACGTGGGACCCGCATCCCGGTATCAAAGCACAAGGAACAGATCACACTATTGTGATCCTCTCAAAAAAGTACACAAGATGGAATATTCACTTATCCAAAACGGTTGCCCGGTGATAGAAATGGAAAATCACCGTCAACGCTCAAACTGCCCCCGTGGGGCCCACACCAGTGTGCAGAATTAAAGCGGACAGACAACGCCAATGAAATGCCCCTAGAAAAACACCCAAATTCGACTAATTGCACACCCCGAACGGATGCCCGATGAAAAAGTTTTAAAGTGCTGAATGCAGCTCAAAAGACTGGCCATGGGGCCCATGCCTCAACTCCGACATCAATACCCGAAACCACCCTTGAAATCTTCTCCCCTGTGCCAGGGTCCCAACACCGCTAACGACGCTCAAAACGGACGTCAGACGCGTCCGCGCCGTCCAAAACAAGATCCCCCAGAAAAGCGTCAATTCACTTAAAGATGTGTCGCGCCTCCGAGTCCCCTCGTTTCAGGAATTAAAAATTCCCGAAACCATCTCAAAAATACCGTCTCGTCGATACGGTTCCACAGCCAGAGACGGCATGAAAAACGGATGCTCGTAGCGGAAAATACGGGCGTCTGAAAACTGAGGGGGAAAGGCCCCTTGGGCTGGACCAGCCAGGACCGGCCGGTCCGCCCGGCCCGGCCCGGCCCGCAGTTCGGCCGCGCACCCCGGTCGCCTCTCACATGGAGACCCACCTTTGGCGGGTCTTGGTCTGGCAGCAGGGTCGCACAGCTCGACCCCGGTCTTCGCTCCGTACCGCGGAGCACCTCCGCAGGCAAGCGCTGGCTCGCCCTCGCGCCGACGACCGCCGACCGCCCTCGTCCGCCCGGCCGCCTCTGCTGGCCTCTCGCCTGACCGATCCACCGGAAACCTCCCCGGAAGGGTGCCACGATGCCGCCCAGGGAAGGCTGGAACCTCACCGGACCACCGTCCCCGCTCGCCGGAGATCCCAAACGACCTCCAAAACCCGCAACTTTCGTCGGACGACCACGACCACCTCCGAACTCCGATTTACAAACCGAAAAGGGCGATGGAAAGATCATAAATTATACTACACGATTATGGGATTCGTTCGAAGATAAAACAACAATTTGATACATTTAATTGAACTCAAAATTAGGTGTGGGAATAAAAACTAAAACCGCAACGATCCTACCTTGTTGGGCTTCGCCCGACGCTTCACGGACGGACCGCCGAAGTTTCTGCGCCTCGTCAGAGTTGCCTCGCTGGAGAGGAGGAGGAGAGGGAGGGATGCCGCCTGCTGCTGTCCAAGTGAGGGAGAAGATGAGGGAGGGCGTGGATTAAGTGTTTAAATAGAAAACACTTAACCACTCGCCCATCGGCCCGAACCTGAACTCCCAACAGGTTTTGGATTAAGCCTCCCCTAGGTTAAAAACCACGTTCTGAACGCAACGGCGGTCTCGTAATTTTAATCTGAGGCACTGTTCAAAATTTATAAAACTGAACGCCCAAAGCTGCCAAATTACGAAAACGCCCCTAGGGCTATTTTTCACAGACGGCCCGCGCCCGTGAAACTTACACCCCTCCTAGGGAAAACAACACTTTCCAAACTCAACGGTGCCCTCGGTTTTCCAATACGAGCCACCGTTTAAGAGATACTCGAGTTAAGTTGTTAAACAAATAAATTAATTATTTAATTTATCTGTTTCACGTTCTGAAAGCGTGCGAGGTGTCCAAAAATCCTACACCGACAAGTTTTATGTCGTTCCTAGGGTAATAACCTCATTCCGGACCAATCCGTATACTCAGATCTCTGATCCGGATCACTGTTTAGGAGTTATCTTATTTATTTGGTGTTCCTAGTGTGAACGCACTGAAAATTTAATTACGGCCACACCGGGGCTCGGAATCGCACGCCGTCTGAAGGCGCTGCTCCGGAATAACATCAAGAATATTCCAACGTCTTTCTCATCAAAAAAAGGGTTCTTACATCATTCCCTCCTTCAAGATTTTTGTCCCCAAAACGCAAAACCAGGGAACAACTCAGGGTACTCATCCCGCACTTGGCTCCTCCGTAGGCAGAAGAACTCATGCACAGTTTTGTGCCACCGCACACAGACCAGAGGATTTGATATGTTCATGTGAGATCTTCCCTCGCTGATGTCATGCATAAGAGCGCGCACACCTCTTCTCGGGTGAGTCACGTGGGAGAGGTCATGCACTCAAACCAGCCTTTGGGGTTAGGGCAAGAAGGTAGGGAACCTCACCAACTGACCGGTCTGAAACGGTCCGACGGCTCTCAGGGGTAGCTCACCTTTCCGACCGAACCCCTACGTCGCATGCCGCGACTGGAATCACCGCCCTCACCTAGAAAAAGGCCCGGTGATTCCCTCTTTCAGAATATCCATATGGTGAAACACCCAAGGATATTTGGTCATGGAAGATTTCATAGTCGATGTCTCTCAAACAAGACACTCTTACATGCCCGGAAGTGAAGAAGTCAACACCATCGACTAAAGAGGAAGGCTACAAACCTTCAACTCTACCAACACAAGGTTACACCCGACGCCCTGCGTCACCCTGGTAACACCTCAATAAGGAGTAGGGAGAAAATCATTTCACACGCAGAGTCTAACAATTCTACTGCAAAAAGTAGAAGAGTTGTAGAGAGTACCTCTCATCACCTTATGCTCTGCAGGATCGTAGACATCTAAAGCTCACGGCTGTTCGTGGTCCCAATTGTCAGCTCCTAGATCCTGTTGTGGACCACCTAGTGGTGATGAGAAGGCCGTGTAAGTTTGTCCCCCAATACCAGCTCTTCCCGCTCCTCTGCTAGCACCACCTCTCTGGCCACCACTCCTATCACGATGCTGCGTCTGTCATGGTGGTGCACCTGTTGCCTGCCCGAAGCTCTCCTCATGCCTGGTTGGGCAGTACCGTGCCAGGTGACCTCACCCATCACAAGCATAACACCGAAACTCTTCGGGCTGCACTGGTGCCTTCCGGCGCCACTGTGGTGTGCGACCACGCCCCTGAGTTCAGTTGTCAGAAATACACATGTGTCAAGGTTCTGCTTGCCGACGCCCGCTAGCTGCGGCAGACGTCTTGGCTCCAACGTGCCTGCTGCCACCAACAACTCTAGAACCTGATAGGAAGCTCTCTATCACTAGTGCCTGCTCTAGCACCCCGACATATGTGGAAATGCCCAATGGTACTATGAAAACATGAATCTCTCGGTGGAGACCCGACTCAAAATTCTGTTCTCAGATGTTGTCTTCATGGACCAAGTCCGGGTAAAAGCGTGCATGGTCTGTGAAACTAGCAACATACTAGGCCACCGTCATACCACCCGGCTGAAACTGCAGGAGCTCCAGAATCCGAACGGAGCGCAAGAAAGAGGGGAAAAACTCCTCACTGAATAACAACTGAAAGTCTCCCCACGAAAGCGATGAGTCATCAAGAAACTGAGTCACCAGACTCCACCAATGCCAAGCTACCCCACGAAAATGGTTGGCTGCAAAATCCACTCTCTGATCTGACGGTGTCTGCAGAATCCAAAAAAGGAAAACCACTGTCTCGAGCCAAACCTATGTTGCCTGAGGGTCTGGCTCACCACTGAACCTCAGCGGTCTCTATCACTGGAACTCACGGAGTGCAATCAACCTGCGCCCAAGCCTCTTCTGCTCTGCTGAAGCTGTCTGCTGCTCAATAGGTGGGGTTGCTTCTACCGGCCCACCTGGAGAAAGGGGCTTGGATGATGGGTCCTGGAATGAGGCCTCATAGCTCACATGTTCATCATCACGAACCAAAGCTAGTATCCTGGCTGGATTTCTTCGCGGAGACATCCTGAATATTATCAAGGAGTGCCACAGTCAGATGAGCATATATATATAACAATAATAACAATGGGGAGCTGACTCAAGAAGGACAGTCAAATACTCAATCCTATGTGATGCACAAACCAATTTTCTGTGCAATAAGTGTCTCAGCATGCCAAGTCGAAAAGCAGGTTATCAAGGTCCTGGTGACTGGATACGTCGGCCGCCGCACCATCACTGGACTCCTTGGCCCGAGAGCCGCTCTCGAGACATGCTAACACTATTTCCCTAAATCCCAACCAATTCTTTTTTACATTAGGGATGTCCAAACAACGTCCCATGGAAAGAACCGCCTCTGATACCAATTTTTCACGACCCGAACCTACCCGGGCTTGAGCCGCAACTACCCCAAGCCTGCATCCATAGGCCAGGGGCTGGCGATAAGCGCTGATGGCTAAACCACTCGGGGAGGCCCTTTCCTGAGTACCTATAAACACACACACGTAGTACACTCAATGACAAAGTGCAGAGTAAAAGAAAAGAAAAGTAAAGAAAAGAGAAACTGCTATATATAAACCAGAAATGTGCATCGACATCTACAGTACAAAGTAAGCTGAAGGTAAATGGAAAAAGGAAAAATGGAAAAACACGTGCCCAACAAGAAAAGTGCCACAACCCGGCAACGGGTGAACAAAAGGAAAACACCTGGAAGGGTCCCCCACCTGGAACCCGACTATGACCACCGCAAGAGGTCCAAGATCCCGAACTCCTAAGCTCCACTATAGTCACGACCAACCTCTTCATCTTCTTCAAGGGCACAACAAGTGCGGGAAAAGCCCAAGCAGGGGTAAGTAGAAAAATACTCAGTAGGATACCCCGAAGGCTCGAGGGAGCAACAAAGGAGGTACCGAAAGGTTAGAAGTATATTGAACAAGAAAAAGTAATGAGTACAAATGAGAGTGCAGTAGAGTAATAGTAGAAAGTCCAGCTCAACCCTACAATAAGAAATAAGGTAGACTCGTCCAGACACAAGGAGCTAGAAACGGTGAGAATATGAACTTCTCGTCAAGTCTCCGCTACCTATAGCAGGAGAGTAGACTCATCCAACCATGAGAATCTAGACACGAAAAGCACGTGGCATACCCCGCGCATCTTCGCCTCTCCTAGAAGGAGAGTAACCAATCCCAAGAAGTGGGTACCCGAATAAGGTATATACATATATATATGATCAACAAGAAGCCCGAACAAAGTCGTAAGGGGATCTCAATCTCGTAGCTCATCCCAACAAAGTTAGTATCTAACAGTCCCAGAAGTAAACTCCATCGATTCCCAGCATCCCGCACATTTGCCCCGAACTTCAAGTCAAGTGATCAAATCACCGTACCTCGAAACTATCCGCTTTGGGCAATAATGACTCGCCCGAACAGTTTTAGGTCACGTCACAAGGAAGAGTCTCGGTAGGGAAAGTGCCCCTCGTACCTGAGAGTACTGGGGGAATGTCAAGCCACACCATGTCACTGCCCCGCAGTCGAGAGGTCTGCTCAAAGTCGACAGGCAACCCCCTGCCCAGCCCCGCTAGAGGGTCCCTGGAAGTCGACTGGTTCCCACTACAGGGAGACCCAACAAGATTCGACGGGTGCCACACTGCCCAGTCCCGTAACAGGGTAATATAATAGAGGGAGACCGGGCTAAAGTCGGTGATGGGACCACTGCCCAGCCCACCTAGAGCTAACCCAGCATCGGGGACCACTGCCCAGCCAAGCTAGAGGTAAGACCGGCATTAGGGACCACTACCCAGCCCAGCTGGAGGTGTGCCCGACATCGGGGACCACGGCCCGGACCAGCTGGAGGTAAGCCCGGCATCGAGGACCACTGCCCCGCCCAGCTTGAGGTAAGCCCGACATCGGGGACCATTACCCAGCCCTGCTAGAAAAAACCTCTGCCCTGCTGGAAAAAACCTCAGCCCTGCTGGAAACAACCTCCAAGGTAGCGGATCAGTGCCCGCGTAAAGTTTTAGTCACACTGAATCCAGAAGAAATAAACAAGAGAACACTAAGGAATGGGAGAAAATCCCAGGCCTCTTAGAGTGATCACACTCCAATCTGCTGATTCACTGTCGAACCGGACGGAGTCAACTCATCCCAGAAAGTGGGGAAAACATCCACATCGTATGAACACCCGTAGTCGTAAACGGTGCTGCAATCCGATTAAAGGGGAATGGTACTTAAACCCATCACAGCTGCAGAGACAGAGGAACCAAACCATCATTGTCAGCCAAACGAGAACATAAGAGGGGAAAACTCAACACTGCTGGTCAACAAATGGGAAAAAAGGGACCCTCTACGTCACGAGAGGTCAAAAGTACGCAAGGAAGAACATGGAACGCACATGGGGCCCACACGACGTGTGGCCCCAAGTCAACCCCAACCGAGCGCACAAACTTCCTCAGGTTCAAACATATACATGTACCTCCAAGCGTTCCTGTATACTTCAAAAGTATTCCACGTTCCATCTCAAAGGCTATCATGCACACGACACCCAACGTCAACGCGAAGGCGTAACTTAACAACTCCAACCTGTCACCTCAATGGCTGAGGCACAACCAACCACATCTCTTCAAGAATTTACATCACTCACACGGGAGTGGACACAATCACATGCCAAGGGTCCGCTACAACCACTGTAGGAAAAACCTCTACCGGTACACCTTTCGTGCATCCACATTTAATAAGATTGCGTACGAGGCTCTGCTCGCCTGAACAGATTAAACCGTTGTAATCATCATGAAAAACATGCTAGATAGACTACTTACTCCCCTAAAATGGATATCCGACAGAAAAAGTCACCAACACCGCCTCACGCCTAAACGGCATCCCGTGATCCCAAGCCTCAGCCCCGAAAACAGTCAGGCGCATCGCACCATTGTGATCCCCTTGGGAAAACACGTCAAAAAGACTGCTCACTTGAGCGCAACACATATCCAGAGAAAAATATGCATTGTGACGCACCGCACATGAGAGATTCTATGTGGGACCCGCATCCTGGTCCCAAAGAAAAATGAACGGATCACACCGTTGCGATCCTCTCAAAAAAGTACACAAGATGGACTATTCACTTGTCTAAAATGGTCGACCGGTGATAGAAATGGAAAATCACCATCAAATCTCAAACGACCCTCGTGGGGCCCCCACCAGTGTGCGGAATTAAAGTGGGAAGACTGTGCCAATGAAATGCCTCCGAAAAAACACCCAAAGTCGACTACACGCACTCCCCGAACGGACACCCGATGAAAAAGTTTTGAAGCGCTGCACGCAACTCAAAAGACGGGCCATGGGGCCCATGCCTCAACTCTGGATTCAACACCCAAAACCACCCTGGAAAGATTAACCCCGGTTCTAGGGTCCCAACGCCGCTGAGGGCGCTCAAAATGGACGTTATATGCGTCCTCGCTGTCAAAAACAAGATCCCCCGAAAAAACGTCAATTCACTTAAAGACGTGTTGCGCCTACAAGGCCCCTCGTTACGAGAATTAAAAATTCCCAAAACCATCTAAAAAATCTAGTCTCATCAATACGGTTCCACAACCGCAGACAAAATGAAAAATAAATGCCCGTAGCGGAAAATACGGGCGTCCGAAAACTGAGGGGGCAAGGCCCCTTGGGCTGGTCAGGCCGGTCCGCCCGGCCCGGGCCGGCCCGCGGTTCGGCCGCGCGGGCCGGGCGTGGACCCGCTGTCCACATTCCCATCGACTGGCCTGATGGCCGGTCACCTCTCACATGGAGACCCACCTTTGGAGAGTCTTGGTCTTGCCACGAGGTCGCACAGCGCGACCCCGGTCTTCGCTCCGTGCCACGGAGCACCTCCATAGGCAGGCGCCCGCTCGCCCTCGCGCTGATAGCCGCTGACCGCCTTCGTCCGCCCGGCCGCCACCGCTGGCCTCTTGCCCGACCGAGTCGCCGAGAACCTTCGTGGAAGGGTGATGCACCGCCACCCAGGGAAGGCCGGAACCTCGCCGGACCACCGTCCCCGCTCGCCGGAGAACCCAAATGACCTCCAAAACCCGCAACTTTTGCCGGACGACCGCAGCCTCCTCCGAACTCCGATTTACAAACCGAAAAGGGTGATGGAAAGACCATAAATTATACTAAAGATTATGGGATTCGTTCGAAGATAAAAGAACAATTTTATACATTTAATCGAAGTCAAAATTAGGTACGGGAATAAAAACTGAAACCGCAACGACACTACCTTGTTGGGCTTCACCCGATGCTTCACGGACGAACCACCGGAGTTGTCGCGCCTCATCGGAGTTGCCTATCCAGAGTGGAGGAGGAGAGGGAGGGATGCCGCCTGATGCTGTCCAGGTGAGGAAGAAGATGAGGGAGACGAGTGAGTTAAGTGTTTAAATAGAAAACACTTAACCACCCGCCCATCGGCCCGAACCCAAACTCCCGATGGGGTTTGGATTAAGCCTCCCCTAGGCTAAAAACCATGATCTAAATGCAACTGATCTCTTGGAATTTTATTCTGAGGCCCCGTTCAAAAGTTATAAAACTGAACGCCCAAATCCTCCAATTTACAAAAATGCCCCCGGGGCATTTTTCATAGACGGCTCGCGCCCACAAAACGTACACCCCTCCTAGGGTAAACGGCACGTTCTGAACTCAATGGTGCCCTCAGTTTTCCAATATGATCTACCGTTTAAGATATACTTGAGTTAAGCTGTTAAACAAATAAATTAATTATTTAATTTATCTGTTTCATGTTCCGAAATCAAGCGAGCGGTCCAAACGTCCGGCACCGACAAGTTTTATGTTGTTCCTAGGGTAAACAATTTATTACAGACCCATCCGTACACTCAGATCTCATATCTGGATCACCGTTTAGGAGTTATCGCATTTATTTGGCATTCCCAGTGTGAACGCACTGAAAATTTAATTCTGGCCACACAGGGGCTCAGAATCGCACGCCGTCTGAAGGCGCTGATCTGAAATAACATCAAGAATATTCCAAAGTCTTTCGCAGTAAAAACTAGGTTATTACATTACTGTAATGGAAAATGTATCGAATTCTTGTTTTCAATACTTATAATTTTTCTAATATAGTATTATAAAGAATCTATACTATACTCTAAGATGTATATTGAAAATGAAAATATTTATATTAAACATAGTAAATTATTATTAAATTTTAGATATGTAAAAATTATATTAAATGCTTACAAAACTCAAATACAGTTTTATTTTAATTAACAGAAAAATAAAATAAATATTTTTAAACATATTATTTATGATATAATTTGAACTATATAATGTTTATAAATAATTTTATATGTTATATGAAATATTAGTGAATTTTAGAGAATTATATTAGAATTACCCCTATTTCATGAGGTATTGGAAGTAAAATTAATTGAATAGTGTTAAAATAGGATAACCATAAGCCATCAAAATAATATTTTATAAAATTAATTAAAAATCATAAAACTATTACATAATAAAAAGTGGAAAATATATGTTCTAACAAGTCATACTCTATGCATTTATAGGTCATTTGAACCATTTTTGTAAAGACCCCGGTCATAGTAGCCAGGAGGCGATGACCAACTTTAGTATGCTGGGATTGATAAAAAATTAGAATCCCAAATGATTGATTTGTTAGCACTTTTGGAATCCATATTAAAAATAATAGCCTTAAAATAAATATTAAAACATGAAATAAAATAATGAAAATCTTTTGAGAATTCAATTATTCTCCTAGATTAATATTTTATATTAGTCGTAGTATACATCTTGAAATCATAGGAAAAATAAAACATAAGAAATGGGTGAGCTCAAATTCTCACTAATGTTAAGTTTACAAGAGAAGATATTATTAATAATATATAAAAACATTAAGGCACAGTTTATAACTAAAATACATGCCACTTAGACATAATCTTGATCATACTATGGAAATAATAAATAATACCATATAAAAAAACACATGAGTTGGAAGAAATAACCATGGATATTCTAATAGTTGAATAATCACACTGAATATCAAGAAATAATCTCATAAATATAGAATTAAAAATTTTAGACATCATAAAAAACATCAAGGATTTGTCCGAAGGAATAAAATCAACTGATATCCAAACTATTTTGTCTCGTGATATCTACTGATGCATTAAAGGTCAATATCAGGTCCAACCCATCACTTATTATGTCTAGTGTATTCCACATATTAAAATGGATAAGCATAAACAACATTCATAGTTTTATTGAAAAACTAACATAAAATGTGAATCTTTTAACAATAAACTATAAATGGAAACCAAATAGCACATCCGTAGTCAAACTGATCAAAAAAATAATAATAATATATGGTATATGTTATCATAATAGATACACCACAAATAATAATAAAATTAAAAAAAGTATATTATGATATAGGTAAATAATCTAATAACATCATTATTTTTGAGAGAAATACAACTATTTTTACTTTGAAATCATTGATCTAAAAAGATTCATAGTTATAAAAGAAAATATTTTCATTTAAAATAATATTATAATATTTTAAAGGAAGTTTCAATATATTATGTTATCATGATGGTGGTAAAATATTCTCCTTACATATAATGTAAATAAGCCTTCCATCAGTATTTTTGATGAAAAAGTCAAAATGTACCTTATTTGGAAAATGAAAACATGATCACTAATAATGATTTATAAAAAGTAAAAATAGTTAAATGAAATTTAGCTTTTTTGGTTAATATTATAAATATATTTTAACAAAATTATAATAATTTTGGACATGGATGATAAATATTTATCATCAGATACTTATTTATAAACAATCCTGAATTAGAATGAGTTTGTGAAATAAACCTTACCTTATCCAATCTGTTTGTTGGATGTGTTTTAAACTAATTTATAATGATATAAAACTTATTATTAATTTATAATATAAAAATATCCATATTTATCATCTCATATATGATACTATTATATTATCTGATCACCCGTTTGATTATAATATTTTTTTATTACCCTTGTTTCATTTATTATCTTTTTCATTTCCTATGGAAGTTTTGTCATGTAAATTTTTTTCTTATGCAAACAATATATTTATTTCTTTTGAAAATAATATTAGGTTTGTAGATATTATATTTAATCATTATATACATATTTATAATCAATTTTTATTTATTAATAAAGAAAATGAATCGCATCGCGTCGTGGAGACGGTAGGTCGTTCGTACGCATGAGAAATGATACCATACCCTTAATGGTAAAACGATAAACAAATTTATGGTATAATAATTATAAAGAATAAATATCATGTCATATTTATTATTTATGTACATTCCATCAATTATTATACCCATACTAATAATGAAGTGATGAAAAAATGATTACACCACGATGTGGTGAATTCAGGCCTTACATACACACATATGGTGATTTTGTTTCTAATTGGATGGATAAATGGTAGAATATGGTGGTTACATAATAAAAATAAATCTAAAAATATAGGTTATAGTGTATTTATTACATTATGATGTAATCAAATCATAAAATAGAAGTATAGGAAAAAATAATCATGAAGGAGTCATTTAAGATGATTATCTTTTCATTAGAAAACCTCATTGGGATATCCACTTATGGACACTAGGGTTGGTCTTTATAGTAGTCCATAACATTTATTATGTGACTAGGTATGAATCTATGTTAATTACATAGTGTATGTCCATTCTAGAAAGATAAATGTGATGAAATGATATGATGTGGGAGATCCTTCTTATAATTGTGGGGAGGGGCTCTTTTGATGTATCTAAAAATATTAATTTAAAATAAATTTAATCTCAATAAAAAACATTAAAATTTCAATTCATTAATGATAAAATTAGATAATTTCATAATATCATAAAACAAAATATTTTATATATTTTTTTTGTTGTTTTAAACCTTATCATTCTGATTAAAACGGAGTTCACCTATTTTTATTTTAAGTAATGTAAAAAAAATTCAATATTAAAATGTTGTAATTTTTACTCATTTGATTTAAATTTGACCATAAATGAACAATATATACCATTATTCCTATATAATAATAATTTTTTATTTTTATATAAATTTTATGATTTTAAATAATTAAATAAGGTAATATTTTGAAAAAATTCTTTATTGCCAATTTTGATAGTATTCATTACTTTTCTTTTTAAAAATATCATAAAAACATTATATCATTGAACGGACTCTATTGAATAATCCCTAACATTTTAAATAAATCCATAAAATTCTTGTATGACATTAATTATATCAAAATAAATTTATTTTAATATTTTCATTAGAATTTATTTGATATTTCAATTAATTAAACCATTACTACATCATCTTTGTATAATAATTTAAGGTAATTATTTATTTCCTAAAAGTTATATATAAATTACCATGATAATTAATCACATATTATCTTTTAAATCAATATGTATAGTGGAATATATCATATTTATATCGCTATATTAAATATAGTATAGTTATTAAAATATGTGCAAGACATCTTTAACTCTTCTTTGAATAAAATATAATAAATGTCATATTCCCACTGATGTGTCTTAAAAAGAGTTTTTATCTTAGCTGAAGGATGATTTTTTCTGAATACCACTCATTAAATACAATTAGGAAAACATTTAGGCTAATTTATTAATATTTATAATATTATTTTTACCCTTAATTACTTGATTTACCTTTTACCATTTTAATAAAATTTAGTCATGTTACTATTCATATTACAAAAAAATAAATTAAACCAATTTAACTAACATTGAAAAACTGATTCCAAATATGAAATCCATTTTTCAATATTCAAAACATTTACTTTTTTTGTAATTAATTTAAAATTTATCTCATTGATGGTGTGAGAAAATGGTTTATTAAAGTTCAAACATGGAAAATATTGTAATGTTTTTATATAAAAATTAAATTTAGAATTCATGGAAATGACCTAAATTATTGTAAATTTTAAAATGAAAATCTAGTATTAATTTGAAAACAATAAAAATCATATTTGAACCCGATAAATTTTTTCAATGAAAAAAGTTTATTTCAATTAATATTTTGTATTTTTCACCATTTATGAAAACATGAAACTTATTAGAAAAATAAATTTTTTCCAAGAAAGTAAAATTTTATATTACTATTTAAAATAAGAAGTTTATTTTTCAAATAAAATAAATAATTGTTTCAAAAATTTGATTTAAAATGGGTTTTCCATTAAAATTTTGTATTCTTAACATTATAAATTATAGGTTTTTATGCTTAAAATTGGGGTTTTTCCTTTATTATGCCTATAAAATCTATTGGAAGAAAATATAATATATTTTATTGAATATATAACATATATATTTTAACAATATAATTTAAGAATTGTAATTAATTTATTTTACTCAGACAATACTTCTTTTGCATAATAAATAAAATATGCCCTTTATATTTAATAGATTTATTTTATCATTTCTAATTAATTAGTATACAATGAATTCATCTTATATTTTATAAACCATATATTAAAATAATATAGATAATAGTACTCATACATTTAATTTAACTGATAGGTTATATATTATTATATTAAATAATAATTTTTTAATAATATAATTATGTTTTTCAAAACATCTTCTTGCAATAACAAAATCTATCAGAGAAGGATTCTCTTGAATTTAACACTAGATAACTCAATTTTGTGTTCATTAAAAGCTATAAAAAAATTAAGTTTATTATAAAAGTTCAATATGGTAAATTATTGGGGTGATACATTCTTTCCTCCTAAAAAATATCATCCTCGAACTTTTAGGGGTGTTATCTTCTAAAAAATATATCGATAGTTATTCTTTATAGAATCATATATTTCCCATATTTCTTCATTCTTTTGGAGATTTATCCAGAGTATCATTACCAAAGGAGTCATCTGATTCCTCAATATTTTCACTCTAGTATCATGAATTTGAATTATTTCATGAAAGTGTGAATGGTTAGGATCCAACACTATTTTAACATAGGTGAGCACAAGAGTTGGGTCTATAATGTATTTCCTTAGCAGAGTTGTGTGAAACACATTGTGTACATTTGAGAGATTCAGAGGAATTTCTAAATGATAATCAACCACTCCAACCAGTTCAAGAATCTCAATGTTTCAGATGTACCTGGTACTAAATTTCCTTTTCCTATAAAACCTTATAATACCCTTCCATAGAGATACACTCAAGAAAACATGATCGCCCACTTAGAACTATAAATATTTCCTTATATTTTTAGAATAATTTTTTTCCTACATTTATATGCTTCAATATGAACCAAAATAGCCATTACAATTATTGTGGTTTCATCAACATGTTCTGGGCCTATGAGTTTCCTTTTACCAACATCATCCCAATAAGGTGGAGTACAACATTTCTTTCCATATAATGCTTCATACAACTCCATTTGAATACTTAAATATGAACTATTTTGTTGGATAATTATACCAATGGTACATACTAATCCTCAATATATTAAATGTTGAGTGGTATTGATCACAACATATATTATATTGTTTTAATTGTTTGTACAAGCCATCCATCAGTTTGGGGATTGTAGGTAGTTCCCAAATTAATCTCAATGACAAGAGCTTTCTGATGATTTTTCTTGAATTTTGATGTAAATCATGGATCTCGATTTAAACAATCAAAAGAGGTTATCCATGATGTCTTAAAAATTCATTAATATACACCATTTTAAGGTAGTCAAGAGGAAGGTCTTCTCTTATAGAAAAAAATGGGTAGATTTGGTTAGGTGGTCAATGATAACAAATATTGGATCATTATTCAAAGGATAATTTGGTAGTCCTGTGAAAAAGTCCATATTTATTTAATCCCATTTTCACATAATAATTTGATGACGTTGGTTGACTCTTTTAGGATGCTTCCTCATGGATTTAATTTGTTGATAAACCAAATATTTGGACACATAATCATAAATTTCCCATTTCATGTTATCCCAAAAAAAATATTCCATCATTTCCTTATACATTTTTGTTCTATATAGGTTTATAATGAAATTTCATATATGATTATCATCCAAAAATTCTATTATAGCTCAAGTATAATAGGAACAAATAACCTTTTTCCAAACAATGCAACACCATCTTTACAAACAAAGTCTAATAAGTTTACTTCATTTATACTTTTAATATTCTTCTTAATGTCCACATCTCACGATTGAGAATTACTTATCTTTTCTAATAGTGTTTTTTTGAAAACATTTTAATGATTGATGATGTGTCAACATCATTTGAAATTCCCATATTAATAATTAATAGGTCCTTGAACATTTGATACCTCTTAATCCTCATTTGGGTCATAACTCTATGATCATTCATACTCAATGAATCTATTACCTTATATTCATTCCATGGGTAGTAGTGTATTGATTAATAGTAATGATTTAGTAGATAAAGTCGTCACATCTATCCCAAATTGAAATATATTTCTTTTGAAGATTCATTTCAGGATTTTATGATCCATATATATCTCACATATTTCACTATAGAGATAACGCCTCTATATTTTCAATGTGAAGATTACAACTACTAACTCAAGATCATGGGTTGGATTTTTATATATGTGAGTCTTCAATTACATTTATTCATGTGAAATAACTTTATCATTTTTCTTTGGAACACAACTAATTCCCTTAATTTATTAATTACCATATATGAAAAACCCATCACTTTATGATGGTAGAGACAAAATAGGATCATTAACTAATATTATCATTATTTTATCCAAATATTCCATACATTCCCTTGTCCAAACAAACTTAACCCCATTACGTGTAATCTTGGTTAATGGGTTAGTGAATTAGGAATTTTTTTGAATGAACCAGGGATAATAACATTCTAAACCAATGAAATTATGTACCTAAGTTATATTTTGTTGGGGCATGCCATTATCTAACTATCTTTGTCTATTTTGGATCAACTGATATTCCATCCATGGAGACAATATGGCCATGAAAAATAACTTATTGAATCCATAATTGAGAGTTATTAAATTTTCCATAGGAATATTTCCTTATAAGAGTATCAAGAATAATAATTATGTGATTATCCTAATATTTATTGCATTTAAAATTCACCAAAATATCCTAAATTAATAACAAAAAAATCACCATGATATTTTTTGAATGCTATATTCATTAGATCAATAAATATACAGGGTGAATTTGTGAATCCAAAATGGAATTACTTTAATCTTTTAATGTCCCTACCATATTTGAAAAGCTGTTATTAGGATTTCTCCCTTATTTACTCACGATTGGTGATATCCCGAATGAATATCAATCCTTGAGGGATATTGGGTTCTATAAAGATGACCAATCGAGTCATCAATGTGAAGTAAAGGGTTATTGTTCTTTATTATAGTAGAATTTATTTCCCTATAATCAATGCACACAATTATGGTTATATATTTCATTTTAACAATGAGAACATGGGATCCCCATGGTGAAAAAGGGGAGAATAAATACCTTTTCACCCAAATCCTATTTTTGTTTCCTTAAATCTACCAATTATTTAAGCGGAATTCTATAGGTATTATTTAATATTATAAATCTACAAGGGATTAAATCAATGGAAAATTCAACGTCATACTCTAGGAGATGTCCAATTAATTAATCAAGAAATACATAAATGTATTCCTAAAAAATAGGAACTTCCTAAATTTTATTATTCCATTCATCATCCCTAGATTTTTAATCTTACTCCCTAATAATTTCTATCATTAAAGCTTCTAGGTGTGGATTAAGATAAAAATATAATGTTGTTGTTTATTCTCTAAAGATGAGAGATTATAATCCTTCATTATAAAATATAATTTCCTTTTTCATGCAGTAAATTTTCACATTATATTTTTAAGGGAAATATATAATGAGGATTATATAAAATTAAAGCATAGTTATGATTATATTGGTAGAATGTAAATCATGTTTTTGTTTCATAAAGGGGACTTCCCGACACATATTTTTCAGTGGGACTTTCTTCAGGGATTTTGAATGAAGACATGTTTATTAAATCTAAAGTGAAATAATTAAATTTCTTGGAAAATTGGAAAGATATGAAAAATGAAACGATAAAATATCAAATAATGAATTATATATGTTTTAGGAGATGATTATAGTAATAACCACCACATCATAAGGAACTTCAACTTTAGAATTTATGGTCACGTAATCTTGGACTTTCTACGTTGGACTTTTCATGGGAAACATTCCTTGATAATTAGGAAAATAACATACATGGAGTCTCATATTTTAATAGTTGAAAAAAAAACACATTACAAGATTCTTTTATTCCATTACAATTAGGGGATCAATGTTTTATCCCCCAGCACTTATAACAAACTCTCATTCCCTTTTGGAACGTACCAGGGTTTTTCTTCCCTCAATTATCCTAGGATGGAAATTAAAAACTTTCATTCTTCCCCATATCCTTATTTAGTTTTATAGAGTGTTCTAAAGTTTACTTTTTTTAATTTATTACATTTATGTTATAAGACATAGATAATTCTTTTTCTTTCTTTACAGAATAATGGAATATATCTTCCTATGATAAAAAAATTTTGGCGAATAGTTTTCTTCAGAGGAATGGATTTAACAAATAAAAGAATCTATCTATATTTATCTTTGTATTACATATGTCATCCTTAGCATGAATTTATAGATTTTTTCTATTGGGTTAATATTTATCAAAATTATTATCCTCTTTTTCCATTAGATTCAAGAATTTTCTCTCCTTATTCACTCGTTATTCCCTCGAGATATATTTTTCTATGAAATGTTCCTTAAAATACTTCCATTAAATGTTTTTAATTTATTCCTCATCCATTTTGTTTTGAATCAGTGACCAACATTGATCCAAATCTCCCAAGAGACGATACACTACCATAAGAATCTTCTCCCTTTTTTTGCTACCCAATGTAATAAATATATTCTCTATGGAACCAATTCATTGTTCAAATACAATTGGATTTGTATTCCAATTTAATTATGATGGATTCTATCACATGAATTAGTCTAAAATTATTACTCCTCATCCTAGATCATGATTATGTATATGGGTAAGGTTATTGTTCATAACCTGATTTTATTGTCCCATTATTTTTATCAGTTTCCTCGCACTAGTTTCATCTCCATCTACAATATAATTATATTTCGTAGGTGGAAAATCCATAAATAAATTATGTGTGTTGATATGATTTCCATTCCTTCCACTGGTCTCTATTTAAAAACAATGGACTAAACTATATTAGGTTATAAATCATGATTCATAATTTTAAACTAGTACAACAGTTAACATAAATTTAAAATTTTTTCATAGCTAATCTCATAGATATAAACATGTCTTTTTTTGAGACATATTTACAGTCAAATAATTCATAATGGTTTGTAATGAAAATATAAATTATCTTAAAAATATAACCAAGGAGTGTCAAACTATTGGCACAATAACATGCATTGCCATATACCGAGTTACATAGAGTGAGGCCCCAGAAAAGTATTCAGAGATGCTACAGTTGTCACTTCTATGAAAAAACCCCATCCACTTGTAGAATAAATATGGGGATGTATTTTTAGGAAGTCCCACATAGTATGTACCATAAATAATACTTGTAGGTTCTTATATAATTTTCTTCAATGTCTATATTATGTTTATTTTTTTTAATCTAAGTTTTATAAATATAGTTTTCAAGGTATCTACTAAACATCTTATGATACCTATTGTAATGATCCAGACCCAAGTAGCTAAAAGCCAGTATCTGAAATTATTACATTGGAATAGGTATAAGATTCGAATCCCAATGGACCGATTATTTTAGCAATTTTTGAAAGAAATATTAAATGTATTAACCTTACATTACAAATTATAACATAAAATATGAAAAATAAAATCCACTAAGAATGAAATTATTCTCCTAACATAACCATGTATATCAGTCATACTACTCATATATGAATCCTAGGATAAATAAAACATAAAAATTGGGTGAGATCATATCCTCTAGTAAGGGTATCGGTAAAAAAGAATATATTATGCCTAGTATGAATAAAAGTTATTTCAAGGTGTATAATTAAGACAAAAACCATTTAAACATAATCATGAGAATAAAATGAAAAGAATAAATAATACCCTATAAAATAATCACATGAGATAGAAAACATAACCATGGAAATTATAGTATTCAAATAATCACATGTAATATTAATAACTAATATTATAATGATGGAATACATAATACCCAACCTCAAAAACATATCATTATTTCTTTTTCCATGACACCATATAGAAATGGGCAAGACATTAGCGAATACCCAAACTAGTTTGTATCATGAGACCTACTGATGCATCGAGGGTCTAAAGAGGGCCCTTCCCGTAAATTAATAATACCAATTAATTCCTTATATGGAAAATGTGATACATAAAAAGCACACACATTTTTATGGAAAAAACTGTTATATTAAAAATGAATAGTTTAACCATAAATCGTCAGTGGAAATAGAATAGCACATCCATAGTGAAAATAATCATAAAACCTTCAAAAATATTTGTTTGATGGTATTATAATCGACAATCATAAATTAATCAAAATACCCAATCAAATATTTTTACATAGACAAAAATAATCTAATAAAATCATTGAAATTTATTGAGAAAATTGTCCATTTTTTATTTGAAATCATTTATTTTAAAATTCATGTAGTTATAAAAGGAAACATTATCATTGAAAATATTATCATAATATTATAAAGGATGATTCAAATCATTAAGGAATCATGATGGTGGTAAATGTTTCACATTGAATATAAGTTAAAAAATTCCTCTGTCCTTATGTCGAAAAGGTCACACGATACCATATTTAGAAAATAAATAGATGATTCATCTAAAACCTTTTTATAGAAAATTAAAAATATAAAAATTATTTTTGAAATTTGTAGGATAATAGTAAAAAAAATGAAAATATTTATAAGAAACATACACATCAATGATAATTTTTCCTCAATATATACTTTGGTATAAATAATCCCGATTAATAAATAGATTATAAAATTACCATTACATTGCACTGTCCTTTATTTGGATGTGGTTTAACGGACTGTATAATGCTCTATTTTTATTATTAATTTATAATAGAACCATATCCATATTTTTGATTTCATATATCATCCTGTTATATTATATTACCATCTTTTTTCAAATTATAATTCGTTATTACCTTTATTTCTAGTGTTAACTACTTTATTTTCCTATGCCTATTTTGTCATGTTAGATCTATTTATTTTCCATATGATATATTTATTTCATTTCTATAATGATATTACTGTCATAGATATTATATTTACCCTTTATATTCATCTTTATAATCATTCTTTAATGGTGAATATGGAAAATGAATCTCATCATGTCATCGAGACGATAGCCCATAAGTACATACGAGTGATGATATCATCCCCAAAATAGTCAAAAAGAAATGAATTGGATGGTATGTTAATTATAAATAATCAAAATCATGTCATATGTATTATTTATATTGATTATATCCATCATCCTACCCATTACTATAATGTAGTGATGAAAAATAGATAACACCCTTGTGTAGAGATGATTGGATGTATGTACGCACACGTGGTGATTTAATAATTCATAGGATGGAGAAAGGTGGAATATGGTTGTTAAGTAATCATAAAAACATCATAGAATTTATTTTATATAGTATTTATCAAATTAAGATGGAAACAATGCATGAATATTAAGTAGAGGAAGAAATAATATTAAAGGATTTGACAATGATGATTACATCTTCCTTAGAGAACCTCCATTAGATCTCCTCTCAGAGAAATTAGATATGGTATTTTGAAAATAAATTAAATTATAGGATGTGTTTAGGGAATTTTTTAATAGAAATAGGTAGGTTTTTTATGATCAAGATGGCTCAATGGGGTTAAATGAGATGAGGGGGGAAATTCATTTTTTTAATTGAGTTGAGGGCCTCTTTTGGAATTTCAAAAAATTTTAATTTATTATAAATTCAATATCAACCACAAATGACACCAAAATTTCATTTTTTTTCTAATATAATAGAATATAAATTTCTAATATGATAATCCAAAATATTTTATGTATGTTTTGGTATTGTTTTAGACCTTATCATTTTGAATAAACCTTAGTTAACCAATTTTAACTTTAAATAAGGTAAAAGCTCATTCAATATTAAAAGGATATTTTTTAATTATATTATTTCAATTAGATAGGATATTAAAAATTGAAAATTTTGATACTATATAATAATTATTTTTAATTTTTAATTTATTATTATTATCAATATAATTTAACAAAATACGCTTTTGATAAAATATCATTAGTGTCAATTTGGACACTATTCATTAATTGTATTTTTAAAAATATCATAAAAAAATGATATATTCAAAAATAATTCTTTTAAATTATCCCTAACTTATAAAATTCATCCATAATAATATTGGATGATAGTAATTATAAAATATTTTTTTCTTAATATTGTTAATATCATTTATTTAATATTTCCATTAATTATACAATTACTATAACATTGTTGCGTAAGCCTTTAATGAAATTATTTAGTTCTTTAAAATTAGATATAAATTACCATGATAAATATAAATATTTTATCATTCAAATTAATATTTATTTACTAATTTATTCACTATATAAATCTATATTAAAAAGGGTATATTTATTAAAATATGAGTATGAAAACTTTAACCGTTATTTAAATAAAATATAATAAATTTCATATTATAAAAATATTTTATTAAAAAGGGTTATAATATCAGAAAGAAGATTTTTTTGGCACAATACCAAACATCTAATGAAATTTGGGTAACTGTAATGATAATTTTATAATATTTATAATATTTATAATATTTTTTACAAATAATTAATCGAATTATATTTTCCTATGTCAATAAAAATTACTAAAATTAAATTTCATAATTCCCAAAAATAAAAAAAAACCTCTTTTCATAATTTTGACACAAATATTCTAAATATATAATCAATTATTAAAAATTAAAAACATATATGATTCAAAAATTAATTTACAATTAATCCCATTGATGGGGTGATAAAAGAGGTTATTAAAGTTTAAACATGTAAAGTGCGGAAACATTTTTAAAACTCAATTAATATTAATATTGATGAAAATGACCTAAATTGGATTAAATGATAAAAAAAATAATCTCTTTAATATTTAAAACTAATCAAAAATATTATTTAAATTAAAAAAAATCTCAATAAAAAATTTGCTTTTTTCAATATTAATCAAAACATGAACATTGTAAGAATAATACAAACAATTCAATCATAGTTATATTTTATATTCAACTTTAAAATAATAATATTATATTTTCAATTATAATATATAAATGTGTAAAAAAATTTATTTTAAATTTGTTTTCCATTATAAGGTGGTGAAACTACCTTTAAAAATATAGGTTTAATGAATAAAATTGGATTTCTTCATTTCTTATGCCTAGAAAATATTTTGGATTATTATAAAAGGTATTTGAATAAATATGTTAAATATATATTTCTTTAATTTCATTTAGTTACTATAATTAATTTAATATATTAAGAAAAAATACCAAGGGATCATACTAATTAAAATAATTCCTTTATATTAAATTTGTATATTTCTTTGTTTCTAATTAACTATTAACCAATGAATTCAACATATATTTTATATCCCATATATTTCACAATATAGTTATGAATATTAAAAAAAAAATTTAAGAGATATTTTATATTTTATTATATTGAATAATAAAAATTCAATAATATACTATTTGGTAAAACTCGTTCTTGACTACAATGAAAACTATTGAAAAAAGGTTTTTATTTCATGTTACAAGAGATTACTCATGGATTCATGAATTACAAGATATCAAAAAAATTAAATTTATTCCAAATTGAAAATAAGGTAAAGATTTTGGGTTTTATAATTTGGCTCATAATAATCTTATTATATTTTTAGGACCACGTGGTAGTGGGTCTCCTCGACAAATGACAAATTCTGGTACGATTTGCATCTGAAGTAGATTTGATCAAGGCTTTTTCTAGAGCCCCGAGAGTCTACAACGGGTGCCCCTTCAATCTCTTCCGCTGGTCGTTCAACCTGCACATGGAGTGTGATACTCCAATGACAGCGTTTTGGGTAAGGCTCCCAAACCTTCCACTGCCCTTTCAAAACCCCTCCATCTTACGCATGCTAGGGAACATGGTAGGATGTTTTTTGTCCTCTGATAGTCGGAACACTGCTCTATGTCACCCGATCTCACCTCGAATCTGTGTTGAAGTTGATGTGTCGAGGCCACCAGTGGAGTGGGTTTGGATCGTTGCTGGGGAAGAAGTTAGATGAAAACAGGAGGTTGTTTTTGAATCCTAGACTGAGTTCTGCTTGGTATGTAAGCTCTTAGGATATTCTTGCCAGTCATGTTGTCGGGGACCTAGGAATCTGGATACTGGACAATCTCTTGTGCCAGTGGCCCCCTCGATCAACAATATGAATAGCTTGGATTCAGTCAATTCCAACGCCCAGAAGGTGAATGAGTTGAGAGTTATGGTAGGATTGGGTGAGCATGTGAGGGTGTGTGGGGCTGTTCCAGAGGAGTTGGAGCCCGTCAGCCAACATGTCTCTCCAGGTGTGGAGGCTCCCCGGAGACAACAATGGTTGCCTTGCGCGGCGCTACTATTTCTGGAATCTTTAGTAGCCTGAAAGCTGATTTGGGTGTTGGATGCTCGTCTGAGGCAATGTGTGATGCTGTAGGTGATGAGGTCAGCATGAATGCAAGTTTGGTTTGGGAGAAAGAGGCAGGTCATGAGGAGAGGGAGCCACACTTGAATGATTATTTGGTAAGGTAGCTGGATTGAAATATATCAAGTGGAGCCACAGTGAGTGATGCAGTGGATGTGCATCTAACCACTAGTGAAGACACTTCTCTACAGTTTCAATATATGGGTCATGGATTTGTCCAACCAAGGGGCTCATACATGGTTGTGCAGGACTTGTAGGCTCAACCTTCTTATGTCGAGAAGGTTAAAGCTGGAGGGTTGCTTGAAATTTCTCAGAACCAGTTTGAAGTCTTTGGAGAAGAAGAAAGTCAGATCCTTGGGGAAGGACTCGAGAAGAAGGATGCACATGGCAATGACCCTTCTCTTGTATGGGAGCTACCCAAGAGGAGGCAGGTCCAATCCCGGACTCACCTGTTGATCCTGTGGAATTGGGCTTGGCAGAAGAATATTTTTGATCCTCATCAAGGAAGGGTAAGAATACATTTTTTGTTTCAAAAGGATTTATTAAGAATACACGGAGGTCACGAGGGAGGAAAGACTACTCTAACATACAAAGTCCTCATGTTACATGGTCTTCAAGTAAAGGTAAACTCCCTCTGATGGGTGCTAGTAACACGGGCATCAATGACACAAGTAAGAGGAAAGGCTCTGTCGGGCATGGGGAAGGGAAGCATGCAGGGGCTCGCAGACCATCGACCGGGTGTCTGATAAATCTGAGACTACCATAAGGACAGACGATCAGCATGACAAACTGCAAATGCAATCTGAATAGTTGTTTCCGGTGATGGAGGATGCTCTTCAGCATCATGTGGAAGGACCTCTTGTTGGTTGGCACCACCTGGAGGCCATTGATTCAAATAAAAATATGGATTCCCTCATCCACTTAGGTGAGGAGATGGAGGATTTCATGGTGATTAAGGTGACAAAGGAAGAATTTGATCAAATTATGTGCAGATATCTTTGAGCGGAAGGTACCAAGGAGCAGGAGGAGTGGATTCACAGGCAAGATCGTATTTTGATTAGAGGATTTATCATGGGAAAAATTAGCAAAGAAGATTATATGTAAGCTTGGGAGTACTTGGCAACTTATTATGAATCATTCCTAGAAGATGATCCCGAAAGCCAGGTATTCCTCTAGAAACTGGCTAGGGAAGATGAGTCCAATTGTCTCAATTTAGTATGTAATAAGTCAGTTGTCTCTTTTGATGTTGGATCTGTAGCACTGTGAGTGTTCCCTCTTTCCCTTTAAAAGTGTTGGAAAATAAAAAAAAGTTAATTTGGATGGATAAGAACATTGTGAGTTGATATATATTTTTTAAATTTAATTTATCATCATTTTTTAACCCATTCCCAATTAAGGGAATGATACCATCACTCATGTGTATATACAACCTACCATATCCACAACATGGTGTGATTCATATTCAATGTTAAAAAATCAAGAATGGTCTTAAACCATATTTAATTATTAATTATGATATTTATTACGTTCATATAGTTTTCTAGATTATTTATATACATCCAATAAAAAAGAAGCAGACCATTCCGAAAAAAACATGCGTGGGAAAATAAGAAAATAACCACCCAAAACAATGAAAATAATAAAAAAAATTAAAAAATGGGTGGTAGGATGTTAAAAATGGGTCTTATAATGTTTTAAAAATATTTATATTACTATGGAAAAAATTAATAAACTTATTAAACAATTATACAATTTGATAATGTACGTACAACAAATAACAAGAATGAGGTAAGGGATTTCTTAACTCAATTAACATTCATTAGGCTGAACATATAATATACTATTTCATGATATGATTATATTTTAATGAATTTTTATTATCATATGTTCTATTTACACTTGTTTTATGTGGATTTATATTTGATACACCTAATAAATTTATTTGAATAATTTTCATTCCATGAGTCCACATTTGTGAGGGAATTCATCTCAATTATCTTTTATTAAGGTAGATTTTGATGTTATGCACTTATATTCATTTAATGGAGGAATATTTATTTATTTTCATTATATTTAATGTTCTGTTAAATTATATTATCTCAGGGGTTATATGATTCAACTGACTAAAAAGTGTTACGGGAATTAGTCTGAATTTCACTTTATTAAGGCATATTTTAATATTATGAAACTAATTTCATTCTATAGATTATATATAACCAATTTGATTTATTTGTGATTTTCATTCATTGAATGTTACATATCTCTAAAGTATTTATATTCTTTTATCATCAATATTTTTATTGCCTAAGTCGTATACCATTTTTATATATGGTAATTACTATGAATGTTATTTTAATAACTGGTGAAATAATATCAAATAATTACATTTTACACTATATGGATAATTTCTGATAAGATATATTTATTCATTAATAAAATAGATCATTTAAGTATATGGTTAATGTATTGGATAAGCAAGACAAGGGTGGGGACCTATTATAGATAACCCCTCAGTTAATTAGTAGGTCTAATGAGACAAATATGTTGGCCATATTAAATGGGTTTTTTACCCTTAATTATTAAACTATCATATTAAAGGTCTTGATATTAGAGGTACCATGATTCCTAAAATCATGGAATCCAATAATTAGTCATTTCCCCCAGTAATAATTCAATTACTATTATACCTGATAATTTCACAATGATATTACCTATAGATTCAGTTTGTGTAGAAGTTATTGATTAAATGGAATTTGATTCCAATTACTTACATTTCAATAATTATTATTCATTTTTATAACCTAATATTTTTTTATTACATTAAATATATGTTTAATTATTTTCCTTTCCATATTGAATATGTTTCAATCATGATAGCTTCTTCAATATGAATATAATTACTTCACATTTGATATAACCATTATTTTTTTCTTTTCACTATTTTATGATGAATGAATCCTTGAATACATTCAAGATTTTAGATTATTTTCTTTTTTATGATCAATGTTAAACTACCAATGTATCAAGGGTACAATGCATTCATCTATTTGTAAAATATTACAAAAATATTTTTTCCTTTGGGATGTGATTCTGTGTAACTATTTCTAATTTAATAAAGTAACCACTAACTACGAGATAATGGAGATGAGGTTGTTATACATTGTGTAATAGGAATCATAGTAGAAAACTTGCTAAAAAGTTTAATAATTTTAATTTCTAACATGATATCTATGATAATACCTTATAGTATTTGGGAATTTACCATTATAGATGGGTTTTATTTTGTGTGTCATTATTCATGACAATATGGAGAAAACTCAGTATGAACCATTATTTGGTGATGATGTCTAATAGATTAAATAGAGTCAATTACAATGATCAATGTAGGGATATTTATTCCATGAAAGACAATAAATCTTACATTGGAAATAATTAGATCTTTACAAAATTATGTATGTTGACCCTGGTTATGGAAAATAAACTATCAAATATGGAGCAACCTGACTTTCCAACACATGATACACCTATATTAAATGATTTTATGTGACAAAATACTCCATTATTCAGTGAAACTACTAGTCTAGTTGTTTCTAAGAGGGGTATCGAGAATATTGAAATCATACTTCTTTCCTAGGGATGTAATGAACGGGATATGGTTAGACTAATAGAGTATTGTCTTAGAGGAGATACTAATTAATTATGGACATTGATCCTGATTACTAAGGATGAATAAGAAATAGGAAATATATAGTGTAATTATTTAAAATTAATATTATTTGAGAAATATTTCTCTTTTGATCAATAAAATAAAATGTAGAGAATATTTCTCAGCATAAAGAAAAATGTGGAATAATGCGATGTGTGGTATGAGGATTCATTTACAAGACTAGAAAATTATTCTATGGATTATATACATAATACAAAAATAAATATTGATCATTTCCTTAATGTACTTTTGAAAAACCTCTGAAGGACAATAATTTGGAAAATATTTTCTTTATATAAATAAATGGTATTATATTCAATCAAAATAGAGACAACGTTTTTTAGATCATATATATTCAATAAAAATTAAGAGAATAATAGGTTGTTCTAGAACCAAGATAATGGTAAATCATAATATAAGAACAATGGATAAAATAAATTTAAATATTTTTAACATAGTGGTATGAAACATCAAGAAAAATTCTTGAAAGGAAAATGAGTGTGTTACATGCGCAGAGAAAAGGGTCATCTATCTCAGGAATGAAATTGGAAGAAACACACCAATGATATCAAGTGATTCAACTACAATTAAATGGAAAATCATTCAAAACAATTTCTAATGAGGTAGGGGAATCTACCAAAAAATATTATATAAATAATGTTATTGAGTTAGTAACTATAATAATTTTTATAAAGGGAAGGAGACACTACCTATGTGGTAAAATATTTTATATATAAATGAATCAAAATAGTTTGAAATACATATTTACACAAGAAGTAATAAATATTTGGAAAATATGATGTCTTGATTTATGTAAATATTATGATTTCTCAATACAATAACACCAAGGAATAGTAAATATGGAGGAATATTCATGAATAATGAATGATCAAGGAGTTTTGATCTAAATAAAAATTTAGATATATCCTATAGTCATGTATTTCGAAAATATTGATATTTGACTTATTTAGTACGTGGAGACATCAATTAATTTTAAAAATATTTTGAAAACATGTTTTTAAGCAAAGATAAAAACCTCTCAATTTGATGATGACAATTTTAAAATAAAATTAATGTTGTGAATGATGTAAAATTGGAAGGATTTTTTTATATATGTTGTCTTATGAAATTTGGATAGTCATTATGTGTGTCATTTAAACATGATATAAAAAGGGAATTATTTGATGATACTCTTCGCTCAAATTTATTAATACACCCAGGTAGTAATAAGATGTATATTGAGCTAATGGAATTTTTTTGGTGGGATAAAATGAAGAGGGAAATGGCAGACTATGTTTAAAGAAGCTTGGTTTAACAATAAGTAAAGGATGGGTTACAACATCCTAGAGTTGTCATGAAACCTCTTCATATACCTGTGTGGAATTTTAATGAAATTATGATGGACATTTTTATAGGACTACCGTAGATTCATAGAAGGAATGAGGAGATCTAGATTATTGTTTATATCCCTTCCGAATCATAACATTTTCTTCATAAAAGATAAGATTTACCTCTTGAGGGCCTTGAAAGACTCCATATTAATGATGTTTTAAGAATTGTTATTTAACCTATATCCAGTGTATCTAATTGAGATCCCCATTATACATCTAAATTATTTAAGAGTTTTCAGAAGGCACTAAAAACTAAGATTCATTTGAAAACCTCTTACCATCCTCAATATTATGGTTAGTCTAAAAAGCCTATGAAGAAATTAATATGTATGCTGATATCACAAACACATGAATTTCATGTTATGTGGGATCAATATTAACCTTTTCTAGAGTTTGACTACAATTTTAGTTTCCATTATAATGTTCAAATGCTATAATTTTAAGTAATATATGGAAAGAGTTGACATACTAAAACTTGTGGGGATAATGTTACTGAAAGGAATATTATATTACCAGAACATATCTAAGAGTAAAAGAAAAATTTAATTAAATTTAGTGGTTATATTAATGGATATCAGTGAAGTAAAAAGTGTTATGATTACAACCGATGAAGGGATTTGGAATTTCATCTGGGAGGTTATTCCTATCTGAAAGAATTTCCATGGAAGGGTTTCATATGGTCTTTTAAGAAAGAAAAACTAAGTCCTGGGTATAACAGACCATTCAAAATACTGAAATTAGTTGGTGTTATAGCAAAATATTTATTAATTCCACATGGTCACTCACATGTTAATGATGTGTTCCATATGTCATTGTTAAGGTTTTACATACCAGACCAAACATATGTAATCACCAATGAACAAATAGAATTAGTACCTAATCTATTGTTGTAAGAACCCAGATCATGTTTTCATGTTTGGATCATGATTTTAGGTGTTTTTGAGGAAAATGGATGAAATGGAAATTTTCTATGTAACTGATGTGTACTTTTGAGTACGCATCGAGTACTCGGTTGATGCGTATAGTCGGGTAATGGCCGAGTACATTGACGTGTAGGTGACCAAGAAGACCGCCTTAAGCAGGTGCTTTTTGAGGTTAGTAGACGGTGTGTACATTAAATGAACACACCATGTACTTTTAATTTTATTTGATAAATCATTGCGGGGTCACGTCTCACATCCAGAACACGCTTCATCTCCCAATGTTTCGTACAAGGGAGTTATAGAACACTGAAGAAATCTAAACCACTCCCAATTCTTCATCTGAACACTGATTGATATGCTCCTAGTTGTGTTGGATTCCCACCGGTGAGTTCTCTCTTTCTATAGAGCCTTTATTCTTGATTCCTCTTCTCCCAAGAGTATTTCAAGGATGATCTGTTTTACCCTTTTTGTAGATCTACATTATTCTAGAGAGAATCAAGGGCCGACGTTCAAGAGTGTTGATTGTACTACATCAAGGTAGGTGGTTTCTGTATTTATTTGATTTTTTTTGGATTATATATGCTTAAATTTCCGAATAACAATGTTTGGTGTATTGTATATTTTGGAATTTATCCCCGATCAATACCTTATATGGTTTTTTTGATTGATAAGGGGTTCTTGCTTATGCATGGGGGTGTATACCTTGATTATTGGTTCATTCACTTGTATTGTGGTTTATGGTTGTTTGGTCTATAATTCCTATTATGATTTCTTTTACTTCCATGCATCATGATGTTATGATAGAGTTACTGATTATATAAGATGAATGTGATTCTCATTTTCAAAGTATGACCAAGGGGAATTTGACTGCGAGAGAATCCCCAGATAGGGTCATTTATGTATGAATTGTTATCACACTAGACCAAGGGAATTAACTATGAGAGATTCTACATGGTCATAGACCAGAGGGGTTACACCGTGAGGACTACCCTAAGGGTCATTATTAATTAATGGTTGGACCCTAGGTCATTTATTGTGAGAGCTTCTAGGTGGTCATTATTGTTTATTTTTTATTTGTAGACCAAGGGGGTATTGACCGTGAGAGCTTCTTAGGTGGTCATTTTAAAATGAGTAGTACTATGTTAAACCATTGGGGTTAGACTATGAGAGCTTTACCAAAGGGTTGTTTTTGATGGATTGCATGGTTTTGATGATTCTTCCAAGACAAATCCCATGCTTTCACTCATTCTTTATTGATTGTTTAGATGATCTTTTGTGAGATCTAATTTTCTTTTACATAGGGGATACAAAGCTTAGGCTATATTCCAAGATTTCATTATTGAACAGTTTGAATAATTAATAAATGTAAATGAATTTAATTGAAAACTGTAGGATTGTTTACTTTTTAGTACTTCCTATTTTATTACATCATTTCTAAATATTACTTGTTATATATATTCACTGTCAGTTAGGAAAATATCATCAATTAGTTTCCCACTAGGATTTGTCTCACAACCTATTTGGGTCATGTTTTTTGACTCAAAAATATTATATTGTTGTAGGTGTAGATAAAGGAAATTTCCCTTCTTCATCAGGTACTTGAGTGTTATTGGAGCTGGAGAGCATGGGACCAAATTGAGGCCTGTGAAACTATTTGAGTATACTACATCTCTATACATTGGTTTTAGTATTGTATTTTCATCATTGTGACTTGTTTTTCTGCTTTCCTAAACACTTGTTACATGCTTCATTTATATATTCTCTAGTTGTTATATTACCATCAGTATTTTTCTGTTTACTTTTGTTGTATGGTATTACTGCTTCCTCTATGGTTTACTATTTTTAATTCTACTATGTACACTCTACTAATTATGGCATAGTTTTCCCATTATCAGGCGTTGGCCTTCACTACTATTCAAGAACCTATGGCAGCTGGCTCAATGCACATGATGTAATTTGAATAACTGGGTTGGGGGCCCCTTTGGTAGGAACCCTGAACCGAGATGGTACAAAGTGGTATTAGAGAAGTTTATTTTCTGTTTTTTTTACTATTTGGAGCATATAGATAGGGATATGAAAACAATAGGTAGTTGGTAATATTATGTTTCTAGGATTAGCTAACCTGTGTATGGGGGAAATTTAATTTACCTCTAACATTTCAATTTTCTGGTTTTTCAATTTTTACAATTGATTTGATTTCAACATTGGGTGATTCACTTGTGTTGTCATGTTATGATTTATGTCATTGTGGTTCTATTTCTGTTGTATGCCGATGAGATAGGTTTATTCCGTCTTAGGCATTATAAAGGTAATTTCTAGAGATCAAATGTCATACATTATTGTAATGACATTTAGAATGCATTACTGGTTGCATGCTGTTGTGATAGATATTGTGATAGATATTCATGTTGTTGGGATATATGCCTTGATAGAATAACACCTATTTTAACAGGGTATTGCAAATTGTAAAGATTCATTTGGATGGATGCCAATCTTTGGTTCATGTGGTGTTATGGGCCCTCTTGGATTAGAATTTGGGGGATCCTAATTTAAATTTAATTGAATATTGTCAGGTTATGCTGTTAAAATTGATTCTAAACATTGATTCATGGGGCGTGTGGGATCTCACGGGTTGGACTTTGTTATTCCTTGGAAAAAATATTATGTTTGAAGGGTTCCAAAGATATTTCATAGGCCTACTATCTATAAACCAAGAGAACACAACATGTGATGTTATAAACACATTCCATTTGTTCTTCTGCTCTAGAAGAAATAAACTTTTCTTAATAACACACCTCATACTGTGTCACGATTGTACACACTGTGTTATAAATAACTTTGTATCATTCAGTGTGACCAAAGACACAAATAGATGTAACTTAACTAGTATATGCCGTGTCAGGGGTGATCACACTGTGTAGTGTTACACCAAGAGAGAATATTGTAGTTCTAGCTATGTAAAAGAACATGTGAAGAAGGGAAAACTGAAGTACACACCGTGTCATCAGAGGAACATGTCGTGTGTATGGGGTGTTACACAACCAGGTTTGGTTGAGGTACACACCATGATAAAAGCTTAAGGGAACATGTTGTGTAGAGTTTACACACACCTTGTAACCCTGTTTTCTAAAATTTTAATGCTTTCCTTCTACTGTTTCCTTCGTGAACATCTATGTTTTAGTCCGTGATAATCGTGAACTAAGGTGTGTACTTGACCTTGTAGATTCATGCTGTCAAGACATCCTCTGATTATATTCCAGGTACATGGTGATGATCAGACACCAGAAATGGTAAATCATGGACAACTAGTAGATCCTCCCATCGTTCCCATCTTGGAACCTGCTATTACACTAGACATAGGTGCTAATGCAGGGTTATTTAAAGTCTTTATGAGGATGATGTGGACCATTTTGGTAGAACCGCATCCTACACCAATTATTGCGGAGTTGATGAGGGTGTTCCAATAGCAGCATCCTCCTTCTTTTTCTAGGGATGGATGACCATAAGCTACAGGGTCGTGGCTAGAGGCCATGCTTGCTATCATTGAGCATTTAGAGACAACTCCATAGAGGAGTATGAATCTCACGAAATACATGCTACATGATACCACTAAAAGATTGTGGGATGTTATCTTACAGGAGGGAAACCATAGGGGAATGAAATGGTAAGAGTTCCAGTAGACATTCTATGATTACTTCTACCCCAAGATCTTAACAGACGACAGAGCTCGGGAGTTCATGAACCTAGAGAAGGGTGCTCTTTCGGTGATGGATTATTATTCTCTCTTTATTGAGCTTCAGTGCTTCACCCATGTTCTGGGAGGTGAGGATTTATATTTGGATAATAAATATGAGGATGGGATCATGTATGACATACGATCTCAGGTGAATGTTTTCAAGATGTCTTCGGTGACGACAATAGTGAACTATCCTATAATTACCGAGCTCTATCTGATGGAGTTGGGAGATGTGAGCCATGGAGGTTCAACATCCAAGGTTATACTCCTTCGACATGTAGCAGGAAGTTTCTCATGGAGGTTTCATGTGATGTTTCTTCAAGTATCCAGGTTGTTTGTAACCATTGTGGGAAGAGTGGGCATATGAGACAAAATTTCCTAAAAGACCTAGTTTAGTGCCGATCCTGCAGCAATATAGGCCATCTTCAGCATTTTTGCAGGATGTTATGACCAATAACGAATGATATGGGTCTTATTATGCCATTATGTTTAGGTACATAACCACAGGTTTCTCATCAATCAGGGAACTAGAGTTTGGTAGGCCGTTCAAGCTAAAGAGATTTGTGTGGTCATGGTAGTCAGGCTACATGTTTTCAGAAAAAATAGGGTGGATCCACTCAGGGTAGTCTAGTATGGACCTAGGGCCACTGTACTTCATAGACTTTTGTGATGGATCAGACCCAACAAGAGAAAGATCTCATACCCTTTACAGTTAGAGGTACGATTATAGTTGCCTTAGTTTTATCTTTTTCTCTTTTTGATACAGGGTATTCAAATTGTTTTATATTAGTTGTCATCATGGAGATTATCCGGCTCTTTATCATCACTTATAAAGATGTTATGACACGAGAAACATTATAGGGAATTAGGACGGCTAGTGTACGTCAGTGAATGGAGCGTCATCTTGAGATTGGTTTGTGTCACATTTGTGGTACCACTATGACTTAAAGATGACAGGCTTTGATGCCATTATTGGAATGGACAGGTTGGTCTCCATTCAGGCCTTTTTTGATTGTTATCTCCATAGGGTGAGTTTCATGTCACTAGAGGGTGGGTCTTTCCTACATAAGGGTTAATGGGATTTCCATGCGGGCAAAGATGTACCAGAGCATCATGGGTTGGGATGAATTACAACCCAGATTTCTGGTTTAAATCTGGATGACTAGGGGACTTCATAGAAGGTTTTTCCTCTAGTGGTGGAATGTTTTCAATATATATTTGTAGACTAGTTTTCAAGTTTACCTCTAGATAGAGGGCTAGATTTTTCAATTGAGCTTGTTCTTGGAGCGGCACCAGTGTCAATTCCTCCCTATAGGATGGATACACCATGGTTATTGGAGCATAAGAAGTAGTAATAAGAATTATAGGAAAAGGGTATCATCTGTTGCAATAATTCTCCTTGGGGTTCACCAATCCTTTTTTGAAGAAGGCAGACGTCACCCTAAAGACATTGTGTAGATTATTAGAATATGAATAAGTATACAGTTAAGAACCGGTATCTCTTTACATGGATTGGTTATTTCTTTGATCAGTTTCGATGATCCAGGGTGTTCTCAATGATTGAATTGAGATATGGTTATAATCAGTTTCACGTTAGTCCACCAGATATAATTCTCACAACCATTCATAGAAGGAATGGTCTTTATGTGTATTTAGTTATGTCGTTTGATCTCACTAACGTGCCCACAATTTTCATGGAACTGATGAACCGTGTGTTCCATCTTTTCATGGGTTTTTTTTGTGGTTGTCTTTTTGGATGATATCATGGTGTACTCACACACTCGACAAAACCATGCAACCCAACTTGAGATAATATTGAGTACACGGAGAGAGCATCATTTATATTCGAAGATCGAAAATTTCCATTTTGGATGGACTAGATTCACTTATTGGGTAATGTTATCTAAAAGATAAGAGAATCAGTAGACCCCAAGAAAGTGAGAGTAGTAGTTTCCTGGGAGTAACCAAAGAAAATCCTCCCGGTATGGAGTTTTTTGGGGATGGCTGGTTACTACAGTTGATTATACAAGAATTTTATTGATTAAAACTGCCATTGATATGGTGAAAAAAGAAGGGTGAAAATTACTTGTGGATATATTCCTAGGATTCATACTTTCCAGAGATAAAGGGAGATTGACATCAGTACCAATACTAGTTTTTCTAGAGGTGGGAAAGAGTTACATAGTTTACTACTTTTCATTACGTATTGGTCTGGGAGCAATGCTTATTCAGGGGGGAGAAGTCATTGCATATAGGTATTGGCAGTTGAGGCCACATGTGAGGAATTACTTATCACACGATCATGAGTTATCTACAATTTATTAGTATTTACACTGTTAGAGAAGTTGTCTTTTTGAAGATAATTTTGTGGTATACACTAACCAAAAACCCTCATGTATATATTTACTCTAAGTGATCTGAATTTGAGATTGTGAATGTTGGTTGAGTACATTTAGTTTTTTTACTTCGATCTTTCCTACATGTTTGGGAATGGAAATGAAACGACGAATGTGTTGAGTAGGAGGAGTCGGATACAAGTTTTTTAGGAGGCTAGCAGTGAGTGGAGCTTATGTATCTATTATATGAGATTCTTTTGATAGTGAACAATATATAGGGGATGAATTTTCTCTCTTATATAGATTTTTCCACTACTCTACTAGAACGATTGCGAATGAGGTAGCTTTCAGTTTCTGAAGGCCTAGTCCTATGGGAGAGTGTGTCAGGAGAGGAACCTACTCTTATGTAGACCATAGGTGAGGATGAGATTTTTCATTTTTGTGGGCACATATAGGTGTCAATAGAAATACATGAGAATCTATCATGATATTTTCATTCCTCATAATTTTTAGTTCATCCTAATGTCACCAAGATGTATTAGGATCTACACTGTCGGCATTGGTGGCAAGGTACGAAGAGGGATATAACTAGTTTTTTCATGCGATGTTCCACCTATCAGTAGGTGAAGGTGGAGCACCAATGATCGGGAGGGATTTTACAATTGTTACCCATCCCCAAGTGGATTTGGAATGATGTCGTGATGGAATTTGTGACGTGTTTAACGAGGTCTCCTTAAGGGGCGGAGGCTGTTTGGGTTGTTGTTGATAGACTCATGAATGTTACGAATTACTTACCTATCAAGGAGACCTTCAATGTTATTAATCTTAGAAGCTTTTACATATGTGATATTTTAAGTTTTCATGGGGTTTTTCACTCTATCGTTTCAGATAGGGATGCCAAATTTACTTATCATGTTCAGTAGGGAATATACAGGGCTTTCAGTACATATGTATTTCTATGTACAACTTACCATCCCTAGCCAGATGGCCAGCTCGAGCACATGATTTAGGTTTTAGAGGACATGCTTCTATCATGAATCATGGATTTTGAGAGACCATGGGAAAAGCAAAAACCCCTATTGGATTTTTCATAAAATAACACTTTTTAGGCAATGATTCAAATTTCACCTTATAAGGCTTTGTACGGTAGGCCATGTCGATTACCCCTATATTGGCTGGAGGCAGAAGAGGTAGCTATATTGTTTCATTGTCTTCTCCAGGATACCACTGATCAGGAAGAGTTGATTTAGAAGATCATGGATACTACACAGTCTCGGATGAAATCTTATGATGATCGATGGAGACAACCACTAGAGTTTGAGGTTAGAGAACAGATTTTCTTACATGTCACACTGAGGTTGGGACATAAGAGGATTATGAGATATGAGAAGCATTCACCAAGATTAGTTGGGTCATTTGTTGTTTTGGAGAGATTATGGATAGTTTTCAATCAATTTTATTTATCCTAGAGGTGTCGGTCTATGCATGATGTCTTTCATGTTTCTCATCTACGGTGTTACTTCTCAGACCCATCTCACGTTTTCCAACATGATGAGGTTGTGTTGGAGGTGGATGCATCCTTCAAGGAGCACCCTGTTTGGATTGTGGATCGTAGTATGGAGGTTTTCTATGGCTGGTTTATTCCTATGGTATAAGAGCTATGTCAGCATAGTTAAGTACAAGACACGACATGGGATAGGGAGGCTGACGTATGATCACAGTGGCCAGAGTTGGTTGATGCTTCTTCTTTACCACACGTGGAAGGAAAATTTGAGGAAGAATTGTTTTAAGGGGGGATTTTGTAAAAACATGGAACATCATATCAGGTATGGATATTGATTTTGGGTGTTTTTAAGGAAAAAGGTTGAAATGTAAATTTTCTAAGTACACGTCGTATACCCGGTTTCCGCGTATAGCCCTGTATTAGCCATGTAATGGATAAGTACAAGTCCCTGTAGGCAACCATGAATACTTCCTAAAGTGCAGTTTATTTGAGGATAGTACAAGGTGTTTACATTAATTTAACATGCCATGTACTCTTCTTTTAATTTGATAAATCGGTGCGGGTTCTTATCTCACTTCCAGAACACCCTTCTTCCCCTCGTGTTTCGTACAGTAGAGAGACATAACTTTGAAGAACTCTGAGTCCCTCTTGATTCTTTATATGACCTCCAATTGAGATGTTTCCGGGTGCATTGGATTCCCACAGGTGATTTCCCTCTTTCCTAAGAGTCTTAATTCATGATTCATCCTTTCTTTTGATTATTTCAAGGATGATATTTTTTACCATTTTTTGTAGATCTATGTCGCTCTAGGTAGATTCATGGGTAAATGGTCATGATTTTAGACCGTACAATATCAAGGTAAGTGGTTTGTGAATTTATTTGATTATCTATGGATTATATATGATTAGAGTGGTGAATACCTTGGTTTGGTGTATTGAGTGTTTTGGAATTTTTCCCTGTTTAATACCTGTTATAGTTTGTTTGATTGAGAAGGGGTTATGGAATATGCATAAGGTTTCATACCTTGATTAGGGGTGTGATACATTGTTTGATCATTTCTATCTATTTGGTCTGGAATTATTGTTAGTCTTTCTCTTTTCCATGCCATGTGTTGTTAGGATGGAGTTAACGATTATATGAGATGCACGTTATTCACATTGTGAAAGTATAACCAAGGGGAATATGACTGCGAGTGATTTCCGAGGTAGGGTCATTTATGTATGAATTTATGTTATGCTGGACCTAGTGCATGGAATGTGAGAGATGCCAAGTGTCCATAGACCAGTGGGGTTACACCTTGATAGCTACCCAAAGGGTTGTTATTAAATTATGGTTTGACCCTGTTGAATTGTCTATGAGAGATGTTAGGTGGTCATTATTGTTTATTGTTTCTTTTCATACTAAGTGAGTATTGACTGTGAGAGCTACCTAGGAGGTCATTTTCCAATGATTAGTGCTATGTTAAACCATAGGGGTTAGACTATTAGTTCTTTCCCAGATTGTTGTTTTGGATTGATTGCACGATTGTGATGAGTCTGCGTAGCCAAAGCACAAGCTTTGACTCAGTCTTACTAGATTGTTTAGATGGTATTTTGTGACATCTGTTTTTATACTACATAGGGGGATACATATCTTAGTCTAGATCCCAAGATTTTATTATTCAATGCTATGAATAATTAATAAATTTAAATGAATTTAATTTAAAACTGTTATATTGATTAATTTTGAGTACTTCCTAGTTCATTACTTCATTTCTACATATTACGTGATATATATATTAACTAATAGTTAGGAACAGATCTTCTTGGTGGTTTCCTATTAGGACTCATCTCAAACCTTGTTTGTGTCATGGTTCTAGACCCAAAAAATTATATGTTTACAGGTGTAGATAATGGAAAATGACTTTCTTTGTCAGGTACTTTTGTGTTGTTGGAGCTAGAGAGCATGAAACCAAACCGAGGCTTGCGATGCTATTGATGTTTACTGCCTTTGTATACATGAGTTTTAGTATTGTATTTCCAGCATTGTGACTTGTTTGGATTATTTCACAGGCACATGTTATATGCCTCATTTATATATGCTCTAGTTTCTATATTACAAGTAGTCTTCCGCTCTTTACTTTTATTGTATGTTATTACTACTTCCACTATTGTTTACTTTTTGTTATTATGTTGTGTATACTCATCCAATAAGGGAATAGTTTCCCTGTTATCATACCTTATCCCTCACTACTAGTCAGTAGCCTTTGGCATTTGAGGAAATGTTCTTGAGGTTACGTGCTTAACCGTGTTCGAGGCCCCTTTGGGCAGCACCCGAAACCCAGACATTATGATTTTATTGTTAAGATCCTATTAATTTTCATAACACTAGATATAATGTGTTGATTTGTTGGATGACTTCACTAGTAATGTTTCTTTGTAGAAACCATAAAATGGAAGAAGAAATGTGGGAACTGTAGGATGTTATAAAGAAGAACCACCCTCATTTTTTAAAATGTAATATTTATTAAAATTATGTAGAATTAATTCTTTTAATATAGAAGAATATAAACCCCCAATAATTTATTCTATGTCACATTTCAAAAAAAATCTCTTCGATATATTAAGATTCACTAAATAATAATCTTAAATGAACCATAATATACTATTAAATATTAATATTTTAACAATACTGTATTAAACTATGCCTCAAATTTAATTGTAATGCCCTGACCCCAAAAGCCCAGAGTCAGTGTATTATTACGTATCATTAGAATGATCACAAAAGATCAAGTATAAAAATATTGACTAGTTTAGTGGCCTTGAAGTACTAGATACATTCATAAGGTTTACATCGCATCATAAAATGGAAAACTACAACATTGTTTCCATAGACAACACTGATTTCCCATAGACTATCAATGTAGGTCAGTCATAATATACATCTTCGCATCCTGGGAAAAATAAAACATAGAAAGGGGTGAGCTCATATGATCAGTAAGGATAAAAATATTGCAAAAACTTTCATAAATAAGCATAAAAATTAAAGATAATGTATAAAAATAAAACTAAATCCTTTTCAACATAAACATCATCTTTATATGGAAAATATAAATCAAAATAATGCAATTTAATTACCCAGATGGGTATTCTTCTAGTCAAATAATCCCATTAAATATCAATATCCATTTTCATAATGATGGAATGCATAATGCCAGAATTTATAACCACATAGTCAAGGCCTTGTGCCAAGAATACAAATAAGATTTTTTCAAGGCCTTATTCCCAAACACTAGTTTGTCTCATGAGACATACTGATGCATCGAGGAGCTATAGAATTCTACACCCATCACTTACTATGTCCAATACATTCCTCATATTAAAAGGTTTAAACATAATATAAATTTTTTTATTAGAACTAGCATATGAAATGTCAATAATTTATCCATAAACCATGAATGGTATAAAAATAACACATCAACAGTCAAACATATAACAAAACCTTCAATACAATATCGATGTTTTGTATCATAATAAATCAACTTCAAATAATCTTAAAATCCATCATAGGATGTTGACATAGATGAAATCAAAACCTTATTTTAGTGAAATATATCATTATATTTTAAAATCATTTAAGAGTCACATAATTATAAATAAAACATTTATTTTGAAAATATATTTATAATCTTGTAAGGTATGATTTGACGATGTTATAACAGTGGAAAATAGCCTCACTCTCCGTATAAGTCAAAAAAACATTCTTACCTTAATTTTGTTGAAAAGGTCATAAGGTACCTTGTTTAGAAAACGACAGAAAGATTCCTTTCAATCCATTTTATAAAAAGTAAAACAAGGGTATAAATGAAATTAACCCATAGTCTTGTAAATAGTAAAAAAAATTAGAAACATCTTTAAGAAACATGGATATAGATGATAAAGAGATCCCACAAGATACTTACGTAAAAACAACCTCGGATAATAAAGGGTTTGTGAAATTAACCCTTACCTTGTACTTTTCCTTGGTTGAGGGTAGGTTAACCTCCTGTATAATAGTGATATAATTTTTATTAAATTATACAATAATCATATACATTTATATGATATTATATATGATCTTTTAATATTTCTTTGTTAATAATATGTTCGTATTATCATCGTTTCAGGTGTTAACTGATTCGTTTTCCATTATATGTTTTGTTACAAAAGTAATGTTTGTTACAGATAGGATGTATCTTATTTATATTCAGAATGATATTAATTATTTAAACATTATTTTTAATCATTTAATGAAAATTAGTCTTGAATGGATACGATGGGAAATTAATCTCATCGTGTTCGTGGAGATGGTAATTCGTACGTACGCACAAGAAACAATATCATTATTTTTATATGAAAATCATATAAAATTGGATGGTATATCATATATACATTATAATTATCATGTTATATTTATTATTTACACCATTTATACATCATTATTATACTCATCTGAATAGTAATGTATTGAGTAACAATTACACCACGACATGGAGATGGTTAGCCGCACGTACGCACATATGGTGACATGTCATTCAAAGGATGGATAGAATAATGAATATGGTTATAAAATATTTATAATAACATCAAATTATATAGAATATATATTAGGATATTTATAATATCAATTATTTTAATCTTTCATTAATATGGTATTTACTGCATCATCATTATGTCATAAATAAATTTAATTATTTAATGTCTAAAATTATAAATAAATTAAAATTATATAGTAAATCTTATTTTCTTTCCAATAATTATTTATAGTTGAATTTAGATAGTGTGTAACCCTATAATAAAAAATGGTTAGTTATTAAACATTGAATTTAACTCTTTTAAGTATTCTTTAAATAAAATCATAATAAATATTCTAATATAATCCATGTGGATGAAAGAGGTTCATATTTTATTCCAAAGTTTTTTTGGTCGAATTATACTTATCCAATAGAATTAGTACATGTGTTACGGTAATAATAATACCATTTTTACCCTAAATTACCCAATTTCCTATTAACCTTGGTAAATAAAAGTCCCAAGTTACTATTCAACAAAAACTATTTTCATCTTATTGAACCACATTTTACTTAATAATATCAATCGTATCTCTAATATTTTTGAAATTCAACTCACATAAGTGGTAAGATTATGTTTTATGTAAATTTTCAAATGCTCATAGGAGGTGGGTAAAAGACGGTAAAAAGTTCAATAAACTTTTTATATATCTAAAATTATTATAAAATAACTCCAATGAGTTACATTGAACTTATATAGGTATTATTTATCTTTTTTGACCTAAAATAAATTTAAATATAATAAATACTTTTTTAAATAAATATTCAGTTTTAAACTATAACTCAGTGTTTTTCACTATTCATTAAAAATTCAATGTTTTCAGAAAAATACCAAAAATTCACCCTAAGCTAATTTCGATACTCCGAATCCAAAAATGAAGTCCATTTTGAATGATAAAATTTTTATAATTTCAAAATGTGGGTATTTCTACTCATAATGGATAGTTTGATTGGTTGTGGTGTGTTAGAACTCGAAGTTGCGTACAACACACGCTATTGTACTATTCAAAGAGAAGCATACCATGGAAGCTTGGGGTGTTACATGGAAGGTGAGAATTGGAATATTTATATTATGAATATATATTATGTTGATGTTAAATAATTATTTATTATTTATTTAGATTCCAAAAAATAATATTTAGTAAAATAATGTTATTTTTCAAATAAATGGTTTCATCAAAATGTTATTTTTATTAATTTTTATGACAAAATATAATTAAGTTTTGGAGGATTTAGATTTATTTGAAAAATTATATTTAATATTTTCAATCATCATAGAAACTTTTTCCTAGGGTGTATATTTTATATTTTTTAAAAACTATTTATTTTCCAGTGATCAGTGAAAAATACTGATTTTTATTTAAAACTGTATTTTTTTCATCCATTAGAATAAAAATACTATTAATTTTAAAATGGATTAAATTTAAAATTATTTATATTATATTAAAAATATAATTAATTCATTGTAATGAATTTTATTTTTTGGATTTTGTATAAAAGAATATATACACGTAAAGAAGATTTTGTCTAAAAAAACAATATTTTACATTCCATTTTGTAGGATTAATGTTAAATTAAATTATTACACTTACGTGTTTTGAAATATGTAAAATTGAATTCATATTTGGAATCATATAGTATAAATTCAGTAAATATGTCACATTTTCATTAATATTAATTGTAACCTTAATAATTTAAATACCAAAGTAAAGTGTAAATATCTAGATTTATGCTAAAAAATAAAATGATGAGAATCATGAAACCACCAAAAACTACCTAAATTTCATTTTATTAGTGTATATAAACAAAAATAATATATATCTTAATCTTATAAACTTTTTAGACCACTTTTATATGATTATGACAATTATATAATTTTATTTAATGAATGCTCAAACATGTTATACTCTTGTTTTTATTATTTATAATATTTTTAATATGGTGTTATATTGAAGATATGGTGTACTATAAATCATATTTTTAAACATAAAATATTTATATTCATCAAGTTAGAATTTCTTTAATTTTTTTCTGGGAAAAAATACCTTCAATTCTTACACAATATTAATATTCTATTAATCTAATTAACAATAAAAAATAAATGTTTTTAAAAATATTATTATATATAATTTGAATGTGATAATGTGTCCACATAACATATATATATTTATATATAATATAGTTTTAAGTTCATTATATTTGAATTCCCCCTTTGTCTAGTCATATTTGAAGTCATGAGAAATCAATATTGTCAGAATTCACAAAAATGATATTTTATCAAAATAATAATTCATTAAATTATATAGAAATCATAAAAATATTAAATATTTTTTATGGGAACAATATATGGTCCGAACATGCATCCAATAAAATTTTTTCTATATATAATAATTTGAATCCATAATAATCTTATTATTTTTTAATATTTGGAGAAATTCCTAAAGTGCCCCTTACTTCAATTAAAAAAGGGAAACTCATCCTTCAATTATTTAAACAACATTGATCCATCAAGATAAACCATGATTTAAAAAGTTATATTATATTTATCCATGTACATTTTCTATCTATATAGTTCATTTCAATATAATAACCCTAAATCCTCTAAGAAAATATATAAAGGATCTCTTTCTTAGAATAAGAAATCGTCTTTACCAACACTTACAAAATTACCTCTTATTCTAATTAATATTATTGTATTGATTACATCATAAATTAAAAAATTAAATTATAATATACATTATATTATGTAATTATGCTTATTATAAAACCATATTCCACTATTTATCCATCCTATAAAATACCAAATCACTCCACATGTGTGTGTAAGGCTTACCGTCTCAATGTAGTTGTGTATTTTTTCATAACCACTATACTTGGATGGTTATATAGATTCAAATAATGGATATATATTAAAATTTTAATATGATAATGATTATTTAATATTATTATATTATCTATTTCTATACTCATTCACAATTAATCGAATAATACCTTAGCTGGTGTATACATACGATCAACCATCTCCACGATGAGATGTGATTAACTTTCCATCATGAACAATAAAGAGTGGTTATTAAACTATATTTAATGATTAAATATTATATTTAAAAAATTAATATAAATATGGTAACAATGGATATATATCCAATGAAAAAACTTGTCAAATTCAAGATAAAACATGCATGAGAAAAGAAGAAAATTAACACCCGAAACAATTAAAATAATGATATGTTAGTAATGAATGGACTGTTAAGTGATAAAAAATTATTATATAAGTTGTTTTAAATATAAATATTATTATATAATAGATCAATAAAATTATTTAAACAATTATACAGAATGATAAATAATTTAAAACTAAGATTTAGTGTGAGGTAATTGATTTCTTAAATCAATTTTAGTTTATTGAGTTAAAATTATTCTAAACTATGTTATGATAAGATTATGTCTGAAAAGAAATTTTATTATACTATTTTTTATATACAATTTTTAATGTTAATTTACAGATTATACACACAATTGATTCATTTTATTTAACTCTCTCTTAAATTTTTTGACTTTTATAAGGGACTTCGTCTCAATTTTATTTCGTTGAGGCATAGTTTGATGTTTTGAACCTATATTATTTTATGAGATGTATATAGTTGACCGTTAAAATTTAATATAACAAATTTTATTCATCTCATGATATTAAGTTTTTTTAAATGTGATTATTTCATGGGAAATATTATTTTTTTATTATAATGTTGTATAGAAATTCGCAAAAATTTCAATACATTGTGGAATATTTTAATATTATGAACGTAATTTTTTTTATGTTGTATATAATATAAATTAGTTTTATTTATTATTTTAATTACTTAAAATTGAAATTTCTATTTAATATTCTTACTCTTGTTTCATGGATAAGTTAATTACCAAAGATGTATACCATTTTAAAAACATCAATTACTCTGAATAATATTTGAATAAAAGGGGAAATAATGATAAATAGGTATCTTTTTCTCAGTAAAGAATTTTATAGTTAATATATATTTATTCATGACTTATACTGATCATTTTGATATATGAGGAATGATTTTTACCTGAAATACCCAAGTCGGGCCTAGTTATAGATTTCCCTTTAATGGATCTATCGGTATTATGAGACAATTACATTGGCCAAATTTGATGGGGTTTTCATTGACCATAAATATTATACTGTATTGTGAAATTCCATGATTTTACAAGTACATGGATTATATATAACTTTGAATAAAACAACTAATAATTTACCTCATTAAGAATTCAGTTATTATTATCCATGGATTCCATATGTGTTGATGTTTTTGATGAAATTGAATTTGTTTCCAATTGAATAATTTTACAATATTTCTTATTCCATATCTTTTTATGATAAATATGTTATTTATTAAATGGAAAATGTTTTCATTTATTTACCTTTTCTTATTTATTATGTTTCATTCTTGATATATTCCAATGTACACATATCCTTACTGATCATTTGAGTGCACCCATATTTTGTTTCTTTTCACTAGGATATGAAGAAATAACCACTACATAATTTCAGAAATTTAGATTATTTTGTTTTGTTACGAGCTATGTTTAATTTAAAATTTAATAAGGTTAACATGTATGTATATTGTTTTTCAAGATTACGAGAAAATTTGGCCCTTCGTGATGTGATTTTTTGTAACTAACAGCAATGTAATAAAGTAACCACTTACACAATTCTACTGGCATTGGTATCATTATATAATTATTGATTAATGAATTTTTTATAGATAATAATGGGTTAATGGGTTTGTATTTATAAAAATGGTGGGATATTTTTTTTAACTTTCAAAAAATGATCCATGGAAATTGGATTATAAAATAATACAAAATCATTTGCCTTGATATGGTTTTGTCACACTATATTGGAAATATAAGATCTTTTGTAGGATTCAAAATGTTTAAATGATGAATCCACATTAACATAATTTATTTTATATGTGTAATAAATCAGTATTCCTAAATAAGTTCTTTTAATAAAATAAAATATACATTAATATTTCAAATAATGATATTTTTTTTGGAAAATTAATTCTATTAATTTAAAATATTTTATCATAATGAATAAACTCATTTTTGGTCAATATAGAGTTCATATTACTTATTACATCAATTTTATGTCATTATTTTAGAATTAAAAGTTTTTTATATTCACATAGTATTTTACATTTTACCCAAATTTTAAAGTGCCGAATTGGTTTTCATATGATGATTCCCTAAGCCAGTTTTATATGTGGCCTTAGTCATGCCTCCCCATATGCAAGAGGCTACAAACTACCAGTGAGGGACTAATAGATATATCATTAGGAGACTATAACCCATGTTTCAAAGTAGAAAAAATAACCAATATCCAAAAGATAATTTAAACTAACTAGAATAATTCCATAACTAATACAGACCAGTATCACTGACAACCAAAAATAGGAAAACAATATCAGAAACCAAAGTTGTTGATTCAAAATTCTATATAAGTGTTGTGTTTCAAAAAAAAATACATGTTGATAAATCCCAAGAGGGTCCTAAAATCATGTCTGGTTAACTCATCCCAAACTAATCCATCTAACACTTGGCTATTACCCTTATACTATCCTATAAGCATGACATCTATTCGGGTACCGATCAAGTATCTAGAATTGGGTGTGATTACAAATCAGTAGTCCTCCACCAATGAAATCTAAAAAATATCTAGTCTATAAAAGTGTAAAGAGTTATATTAATAACAATGTGCATTAAATATGTAAATTTTTTTCGGATTTAAATTATTCATTATTTAACCACATAAATATAGGGATCACAATGATTCCCCAACCAACAATACCTAATTCAGCTTGTCCAAAAAAACGAATCATCCTAAAATTGGATATCACATTTTATTTTCAATATATGTTTCCATTAATCAATTCATTTCAATTATATCATTAATAAAATATGGGCCTAGAGTAATAGTCTAGGACCCCAAGGGTATTTAGAGAAGAAGTCTCGATACTTCAACCTAATGATCACTTATTTTACATGAATATATTGGGGGCCTAGAGTGGTAGTCAAGTGCCCTATGGGTAATGGAAGTAATATTCCATTTCCTACATCTAAGTCACAAATATCACATTTCATGTTTCCATAGTTATATTTATTTATCATCCATTATAATAATTTGTTATTCAACACATTTTTAAATTCAATTTATGACCTATGATTGATTTATAATTTATCAACTCTGTTATTCTGGTATTCCCCAGTAGTCTCTATCAATTTCAATAATATCATCACACCCCATTAGACACTATCAAACTCGTTAACCTTTAGTCAAACCATTTCATAATCCCATTATCCACTAATTTCATTATCACTTAATCAGTTAATTTCTTTATCCCTTGGGAAAATCAATCAGCCATTTAATTCAATTTAGAATGAAATTGACCAACTTGGAAATTGAAATTTAATAATTAAATACATTCAATTATAATAAATATCATATAATTTTACATTTAACAAACAACCTCAACATCTTTGGGGGATATTTTCTAGAGAAAATCCCCTAAAAATGATGTAGAGTGCAAAAAATCAAAATAGTGTGGATGATTAAGGACCAAAACCTAAGACCAAAATCATATAGAAAAAAACCATTAAAAATATATCTAATACCAATTTAAAAAGTGGAAAAAATATTTCCAAAATTTAATTGAATTAAGTGATTGAGAATGAAAACCAAACAAAAAATGAAACACATACCAATGAGGAGTTGATCCTTCATCGAGATCATTAATGCATAAAGAAAAGGGTGTGAGGAGCCTTGGAATACTTTTGGGAGACACAAAATTCAGAGGGTTTTTTAAGATAAAAATAGTGTGCTTAGGAATAATAATTAGGGGAAGGGATAATAAAATTTAATATAAAATTTGGGTAATTAAAACCTACATTCTTGGTTTACAGGGAAGGGGAACATAGTTTTCCAAACCATGAACCCTAACTATACGCCTATTCTTAGGGAGCACAATTCCAATTATGTGGTAAAGGGTTGAAAATCATGAACAAAATTTCTAATCCCAAAATATTATTGGATATAAAATTTGGGAGGGTTACATATGTTTTGTCCAAACCATGTACCAACCGCACACCACCTTCTGTCTATCCAAAATATGGTACACTGTTTCCTACGCTAGGACGCACGCTTTTCTTTAAGTATGCACCAACTATGAACATACGCATGGGAATCCAAATTTATTTTATTCATACCAAATCAATCTGAAATAAAAACACAACAACAATATATAAAAAAAGGGTAAAAATTGTACCTGAAAAAGAGCTTGATACATGAATAGAAAATTTCAAGATCTTACGATCTCCCCACTTTCTAACAGCTCATCATCGAGATGTATTCTGAATCATATATATTTTTATAAGGTAAAAAGATCATTCCAATGATTCAACATGACTACTTCTCCATCTATTGATTCCTCATAAACATGTCTATTTTTTCATAGTACTTTAATGATCAACACAATCATTACCCATAACACTTTATCACTACAATACATAACACAAATCCAATAATCCCCAAAGGACACATCAACCTCTAGCTCAACATCATCATTATAAACCACATGAGAATAGTTGGGGTGATACTTCCAAATTTGTGACACTTGAAAACAATAGTTCATAGAATTATATATCATTGAATTATATAATATATTTTCCATCAGCCCGATTCAGTCCATAATATCAAACATTACAAGAAAAATGGGTGATAAATTTCCCTACATCTAGATTATATGGTGACCCAATCAAGGAAGAAACTTATGGAATACCTAACTACCCACTATGAACTTAATGGGTTATCGATATCAATAATCATTAGACTTTTGTCTATTATGACTCGTAACCACATCTTTCTTAAATCACCTGAACTTGTTCTGATATCTCATGCATGAGACTCAGGTAAAAAAAATGAATCACCTACCTACATCCATAATAGTATTGATCAACATGGAATATCATAAATTTCCTCATATGGTTCAAGTTGAATATATTTCTAATAAATGTTCTTATAATAGAACTCAACTAGTGTTAAGTGATTCCTTGAAGACACACCAATTCCTAGGATGCATACCCGCAGTATAAAATCCTATACTAGAATTTTACATTTTTTATGCCTATGTATCTATGGGTGGAATGTTGTACTATGTAATAAATATCTACCAAGTGCCATGCTTAAGAATTTATAGCTGATTGAAATGAAATGGGAATCACCATATGAAACTATGCTATGTGTAACCCCATGAAGGTAGAATATCTCATGAACATACAATTATCTTACCTAATCCAATGAGAATTTCTCCATAATAAGAAATAAGTTGAGTACATTCATTATTCAGTCAACATTTAACCATATAACATCATTAATCTTAGGTGTTATAAAAAGAATTACCAGGAAGTCCTTTGTAATTTCATCCCATTTTCATACGGTGATTCCCATTTCATTCTAGAATGGGAAGCGACTCTAGTAAGCCACCGGATTTTTGATGCTTGAAATTTATCATTTGACAGGTGTAAAAATATGTCATGAATCATGAAATAGACTTTTTCATTCCCAAAAACAAATATTTTCTTCATAGGTATAATTACATTTTTTTCAATCCTAGATACACAATAGACATCGAGGAGTGAAACTCGTTCATCATTGCCACACACACACAATGACATAACTACGTACCCCCAGATTCATCACAAAACATTGTGTAATCCTCCCATACCATGGGTAGGATAAATATTATTGGATTATTCCAATGTTTCTTCAAATCATAGAAAACATTTTCACATGATCCAAACCATTCAGACATTATTCCCTTCTTGAAAAAGCTTGAAAGAGGTGCTGCTAAATGGGAAAATACTTGGATGAACCTCTGATAACAACCCTCTAATCCCAAAACACTATTGATATAAAATACATTATTGGGATTCTCCATAGAAACCCCATATTTTACATTATCTAGGTCCACTAACACACATTCTTATAAGATTATGGGACCCATAAAATGCACCCGATCGATCCATAATTGACATTTATATAGGTTGCATTATAGCTTATAATATATCTATGTACTTTGGAAAATTTCAATATGTTGGGAATGATCTTCATGAGTCTTATAGTACACCAATATTTCATCCAAAAAACAACCAAATATTGATCTATGTATGGGAATAATATTCTATTCATCAAGGCCATAAACATTGTGAGAGTGTTCGTCATCCCAAATGGTGTCATGAAGAACTCATATAGGCCATAATTACTCTTGTAAGTGGTATGTGGTATATCAGATTGTCGATCACTCAAATGATGATACACTAATCTCATGTTAGTCATATTTAAAACACATTATTATCTCAACTATTAAAATATATCTTCTATGTGTAGAAGATTATATTAGTTCTTCATTGTCATTCAGTTCAACAATTGGTATTCGACACATAACTGAAATATCCCATCAGGCTTCATACAAAACTACACTAGACAACCCCAATGCAACATGATCAGGAGAATAAATCTCTTAACCACTAACTCTTACACTCGAGTCTTAAAGCAATCCATTTATATTGGTTCCATTCTATAAGGTGGAATAGTGACTTGTTCAACTCTATGCATGACTTCCATTACATACTCAACATCACTATTAGGTGGAATCCCTAATAATACCTCAGGAAACACATCTTGGAACTAGTCCACTATGGGTGGAATGAAATTCTAAATCACCTCACATTATCTATAAAAATACATCAAACTTGGGTGGTGAACTCCCTTAACTGATGACGTACTACACCCGCATGACATACCTGAATATCCCACTCTCTATGATGAACAGAAATATCATTTTTGGACAATGTAAGAGTTAATGGATTGCGGTAATCATCTATGTGGGATAAGTAGTCTACTATCAAATCCATATCTAAAATATATTTAAATCTTAACATGTTTAGTATATAAAGATCCCAACAAAAATCATACATCCTATCCTTGATAGAACACCCATTATATAAACATATGTCTCTCAACCATACTACTAACGGGGTATCGTTCATCACAACCACACACAAACACTCCACCATCATACATAATCAATTCACATGTTTCACTAATATAATATAATTAGATGATCATATATCAAATAAGGCATTATAAATCATAGAGTATACAATAATAACACCTCTAACAGTTGATGTTCCATCTTTTCTATCCAAGAGTGCACAATGATCATCATGAAACTGTCTCACCCTACATCCCAACACTACAGTCCTTGAGTTCCACTACAATTATGATATGGGAACTGTAACATCCCCAAATTATTAAGGGTTAAATGACTGAATGATATGACTCATGTCAACAAGGTGCACCTTCCTTTTCGGAAGTCTACCTGATTAGAACTCCACAATTAAGCATGCTTGGCATGGAGTAGTGATCAGGATGGGTGACATCATGGGAAGTTTCCCAGGGTGTGTGTGAGTGAGGAAAAATCACACTGGAAAGGACATGTGTTGGCCTGTGGGGACTGTCATTAGTCAGATGACCCGTTCAGGCCTGTGGGTGGACCCTGGGGTGGGCCCCACGTGTCTGCGGGGCAACTGGTGGTACCTGGTGGGCTAAGACCTGACGGCCATGTTAAGGCAGGGTGGTTGTGCTGCCACCGGGACCTAGTTGTCACATTTGGTATCAGAGGTGGTAGCCAGCCTTAAGTGCGGTGCACTGCCTGGGTTGAAACGTAGGGCCCACAATGAGGGCGTTGTGCTCTAAAGGGGGGGTGATTATAACATCCCCAAATGATTAAGGGTTAAATGACTAAATGATATGAATCATGTCAACAATGTGCACCTTCCTTTTCGGGAGCCTACCTGATTAGAACTCCACAGTTAAGCATGCTTGGCCTGGTGTAGTGATCAGGATGGGTGACCTCTTGGGAAGTTTCCCAGGGTGTGTGTGAGTGAGGACAAAGCACACTTGAAAGGACATGTGTTGGCCTATGGGGACTGTCATTAGTCAGATGACCCGTTCATGCATGTGGGTGGACCCTGGGGTGGGCCCCATGTGTCTGCGGGGCAACTGGTGGTACCTGGTGGGCTAAGACCCGACGACCATGTTAAGGTGGGGTGGTTGTGCTGCCACCGGGACCTAGTTGTCACAGGAACTCATTCCGAGAATTCCACATTCATTGTCTCAACATCCATAGTTAGTAGAACTCCAAATTCCATACTGATATGGGTTATAAGACCCCCTCATGGTGTTCTGACTCTTCTTAGATCCTTTATTAATACCCATTGATCGAGGGTTTCTATAATATCCACACAAGTGACCAATTTGGCCAAAATATTGACCGTACATTGGTGCTCATGGCCACTAGGAACGAATGTGTCCTGACCTACCCCTGGTGGAGGTAAATATTTTTATTTCTTTGAGTAACCAATCCATCTCCCTATCCACTCAGTTTTCTAACTCCCTTATTGAAATGTTCAAAGAGACTCTCCCTACACATAGAATACATATTGCCTGGTCCTCGAACAAAATCCACTTTTATTAAAACTGAATCATCCTTCAGGTTCCCCTTAGAAATGAGATCCTGATTGACTATATAAGAAAAACTATTTAGCTGAAAGATATTGACCCAGGACCTAATCTTATATTTAAGTCCATCTTAAAATTATTCACTATAGTAGCCTCATAACCTACCAATGATGGAAACAATCTGCAAAAATCATTAAAGTGACCAAAATAGTTTATCATAGTCATACTCTCTTGTGAATACCTCATAAACTAAGATTTCTTATCCTTCATGAGTGTTATAGGATAAAAAGGCTTCAGAAACATCTCAAAAACGTCCTTACGTTACAAATTATCGATTTTTCTATCAAGTTTCTGGATATCCCAACAATGATTCATGTGACCTTGTAATATATAATTAGCAAGTTTGGAATTCTTCTCATTTGGAATCTATAATTGATTAAAGATTGTCTGGGTAGACTCAATCAAGAACTCAGCTACCTCCGGTCCAATGTCTCTGGTAAAAGTTAGGGGTGCTGCAACCGAACCCCCTTATCATGCCAAGCATATTTGTCACTACCAGATCTAGGTATATACCAAAAAATTGTATAATGAGTGTAAAGTTCTCAAAAAAAACTACTCTTCTAGCCCTTCACATAGTACATTTGTGGTATCTGGTTCCACTATGAAAGGATCATTTCTAGGAATACCCTCTATCCTTCTTCTAAATAAGATTCATCATGGAGGAATATTTCTAAAATGCTGAAAATATGTCTTAATAATCATTACACATAATTAAAACATTTAATTTAAGAGGTATTCATATATGTAAAGACCCGTAAAATTAAAGGGAAATTTTTTGTTAATTTTCTTTAGAATTTTACAAGAGCGCGGTTTCTGACGGCACCTGATTCCGAGGCCCGGAGTGCCCGGAATCAATTTCTGATGTTTGGCTCGAGTACGTTCAGTGAACGAACGAGCGGGAATTCCTAACTTTTGATCCGGTGCTCGGAATTGAAATCTGAGGGCACCGATGAACTCGCAGCGCCGATATTCGCTTAAAGAGACCTTTTCGGAAGTTGCGTTTGTTGCGGGTTGAAAGTTAGTTTTTGGGTTTTAGGTTTAAGTTAAATAAAATTTTGTGAAGAACAAATTTAATTTTAACTTGTTAAATCCTACCAAAGGGAGTTGGAAGTGGGACCCACATCCACTTAACCTCCCTTGAGAGGATTAAGTGTGGTGGGGCCCACACGAAGCTCCCAACCTTTCATCTTCTCCCAACTTCCTTAACCCCCACTTTAAATGACTTGAGATATTTAATTTTTGGAGTTAATCTTTTTGAAATTAAAACCTTTGAAATTCTCTTGTTAGGTTTGTAAATAAAATAAGCACTTATTTTTATTTTGTTGGGTTAGAACACTTTGGCAATCTTGAGAGCTTTTGGGAGTTTTTCTTCTTCTTCTTCAACTCAGACGAAGAACACGAAGAACACTCAACTTGACGAAGAACGCTCAAGTTCCGACGAAGAACGTCGCTCTGCTCTTCTTCGTCTTCTATGTCAACAAGAGGGAACGCCGCTTCTTCCTCGGACAACCTTCGTCGGCGTACAAGGTTTCGCCAACGATGTGCCTCTTCGGACGCACCTCTTCGTCATCGAATTTGACGAACGACGACCGCAACGCCCGACCTCCGTGACGTCGTCTTCCGCGGAACGTAGAAAAATCTTCGAACCTTATACCAAGGTAGGGGTTGTTGATTTATTATTTAATTATTTATCCTTGCTCGTGGTTCATGCATGATTAACGAAGGATTTTAAGTTGTGTTTTAACGTGAGGGGGCCGGACCGCATGAACACGGCCGAACCCCTTCTTCGTTCTTGGTGTTTAATTTTGCGGAAGAATCAAGGTGGCGTGGTGCCGTCGCACCACGCTGTTATTCGCCCAATTCTTATTACGCGAAGCCGACGCGCCGCGCCATGGAAGAAACGTCAAGAACGCGATGCCGTCGCGCCGCGTTGAAGAAATCAAGGTGCGGCGGAGGGGCGCGGTGCCGTCGCACCGCGCCGAACGACGAACACCGCGGCCGGTTCCGGGCCGCGGCGGAACGAGGAGACCTGCGGCCGGGCCGCCGGTGTCGGAAGCCGACGAGGAGACCGGCGGCCGGGCCGCCGGCGTCGGAAGCCGAAGAGGGGACCGGATTTTTCGGTCCCGTTGGAGAACACCGGCCGGCCAGCTGGCCGGCCGGATGATATTTTTCCGGGGGAAATTAATCCCTCGGCCAGCAATCAAAACCCCCCTCTTAATGAGGGGGGCGGTTTCCTTGAGGGGGGCAGGAGGCCCCCCGTTTCCTACCAATCAAGACCCCCACGTGGGGGGGGGGGGTTTTCAAAAAGGGGCGCGACATATAGCTGCGTCGTCATCCCAATCAGCGGGGGAAAATAATTCCCCCCGCGCTGCCTCCGTGCGGCGCCAGGCCGCCGCGGCCGCCGCGCCGCCACGCCGTCGGGCCGGGTCGGACCCGGTTCGGGTCGACCCGGTTCGGGCCGACCCAGGGGGGGTCGGGCCGGGTCACCCCGGACCCGGACCCCCCGTTTCGAAGCAGTTTCGGTCTTTTGGCCATAACTTGAGCCAAGGACCTCCGATTGACGAACCGTCTGCGGAAACGCGATCCTTGGATCGAGACGGTCGTTTAGGTATATCGCACTCAAGGTTTCAGATTACTTTGAGTTCGGCCGGGTTTGTTCGTTCACAAAACCAACCGGGCCTTCGGAGCGGAAACACTCATATCTTGAGCTACGGACGTCCGATTGACGTTCCGTCAGCTGTGTTGTGTTACTCTTAGTGAAACGGATCTTTTGACATACTCTGCCCGAGGTTTGGATGCAGGTGGAGTATGGTCGGGTTGGTTTTGCTTTAAAAACCAACCGGGCCCCGGGGATGAAAATGCCAATAACTCTCAGACCGGGCGTCCGATCGACGCGCCGTCTGTTGCGTTGAGTTCCTGTTGACGATACGGAACTTTTGGATACATCAACTCTAGACTTTGTGACAGTTGATGTATCAGCCTCTCGGCTCGAGGAGCGGACCCTCCGAACGAGCTTGCTGTGTGCGGGAACCCTAGTGCTGGCTGTGACTGCTACTACTGCTACTGTGACTGCGACGACGACAGTACAGAGATCCTGTGTGGATTCGGCGACGACGACTTCAGCACTCAGCGATCCTACGTGGAACAGTGCTACAGGTCCTGTGTGGGCCCGATCCTGTGTGGGTCCTTGCGCTCAGCGGTCCTGTGTGAACCAACGCCTACAGGTCCTGTGTGGGCCCGATCCTGTGTGGGTCTTTGCGGGGGTTAGTTACCTATCGATCCTTCATGGGTCCGACGATAAAGATGATCAGGTCACGACTCCATCTGGGTGATTGTTGACCGACTCACCAAGTCGGCACACTTCTTACCCATCATAGAGCAGGGCTCAGTAGAGAGCTTGGGACGTCTCTACGTTCAGGAGATTGTGCGGCTCCACGGCGTGCCATCATCTATCGTCTCCGATCGAGATGCCCGCTTTACTTCCCGGCTTTGGAAGGGGTTACAGGAGGCGTTCGGGACGCAGCTACGTCTGAGCACAGCCTTTCACCCTCAGACGGATGGTCAGACGGAGAGGACCATTCAGACTCTCGAGGACATGCTCCGCGCATGTGTCCTCGACTTTGGTCGTAGCTGGGAGGACCACCTACCCTTGGTGGAGTTTGCGTACAACAACGGCTACCACTCCACTATCGGGATGACACCATACGAGGCGTTGTACAGCCGACCTTGTAGATCTCCTTTGTGCTGGACAGACCCTGGAGAGTCAGCACTGGTGGGACCGGAGATGGTCCAGGCCACGACAGAGAAGGTCCAGGTCATCCAGGAGCGGATGAGGACAGCTCAGAGCCGGCAGAAGTCATATGCTGACAGGAGGCGGAGACCACTAGAGTTCGAGGATGGCGACCACGTCTTCTTGCTGGTCTCACCTCGACGTGGTATTCGGAGATTTGGCCGAGGCGGCAAGTTATCTCCGCGCTTCATTGGACCCTTCCAGGTCCTCAGCAGGGTTGGCGAGGTGGCTTATCGCCTGGCTCTACCACCTCAGTTGCACCGGGTGCACGACGTCTTCCACGTGTCTCAGCTGAGGAGATACGTGCACGACCCGACACACGTCATTGACCATGGGGAGCTTGACGTTGACGATGGGGCGACTTTCATGGAGGTTCCAGTAGAGATAGAGGATCGACAGGATCGGGTCCTGCGTAGGCGATCGATTCCTCTTGTGCGCATCAGATGGCAGCACAGGAATCTCCAGGAGAGCACTTGGGAGCGGGAGGCTCAGATGCGTGCTCAGTACCCTCATTTGTTTCCCTAGTTTTTGATGTATCTTTACGGGGACGTAAAGTCCTGAGGTGGGAGTAATGTAAAGACCCGTAAAATTCAAGGGAAATTTTTTCTTAATTTTCTTTAGAATTTTACAAGAGCGCGGTTTCTGACGGCACCTGATTCCGAGGCCCGGAGTGCCCGGAATCAATTTCTGAAGTTTGGCTCGAGTATGTTCAGTGAACGAACGAGCAGGAATTCCTAACTTTTGATCCGGTGCTCGGAATTGAAATCCGAGGGCACCGATGAACTCGCAGCGCCGATATTCGCTTAAAGAGACCTTTTCGGAAGTTGCGTTTGTTGCGGGTTGAAAGTTAGTTTTTGGGTTTTAGGTTTAAGTTAAATAAAATTTTGTGAAGAACAAATTTTATTTTAACTTGTTAAATCCTACCAAAGGGAGTTGGAAGTGGGACCCACATCCACTTAACCTCCCTTGGGAGGATTAAGTGTGGTGGGGCCCACACGAAGCTCCCAACCTTTCATCTTCTCCCAACTCCATTAACCCCCACTTTAAATGACTTGAGATATTTAATTTTTAGAGTTAATCTTTTTGAAATTCAAACCTTTGAAATTCTCTTGTTAGGTTTGTAAATAAAATAAGCTCTTATTTTTATTTTGTTGGGTTAGAACACTTTGGCAATCTTGAGAGCTTTTGGGAGTTTTTCTTCTTCTTCTTCAACTCAGACGAAGAACACGAAGAACGCTCAACTTGACGAAGAACGCTCAAGTTCCGACGAAGAACGCCGCTCCGCTCTTCTTCGTCTTCCGTGTCAACAAGAGGGAACGCCGCTTCTTCCTCGGACAACCTTCGTCGGCGTACAAGGTTTCGCCAACGACGTGCCTCTTCGGACGCACCTCTTCGTCATCGAATTTGACGAACGACGACCGCGACGCCCGACCTCCGCGACGTCGTCTTCCGCGGAACGTAGACAAATCTTTGAACCTTATACCAAGGTAGGGGTTGTTGATTTATTTATTTAATTATTTATCCTTGCTCGTGGTTCGTGCATGATTAACGAAGGATTTTAAGTTGTGTTTTAACGTGAGGGGGCCGGACCGCATGAACACGGCCGAACCCCTCCTTCGTTCTTGGTGTTTAATTTTGCGGAAGAATCAAGGTCGCGTGGTGTCGTCGCACCACGCGGTTATTCGCCCAATTCTTATTACGCGAAGCCGACGCGCCGCGCCATGGAAGAAACGTCAAGAACGCGACGCCGTCGCGCCGCGTTGAAGAAATCAAGGTGCGGCGGAGGGGCGCGGTGCCGTCGCACCGCGCCGAACGACGAACACCGCGGCCGGTTCCGGGCCGCGGCGGAACGAGGAGACCGGCGGCCGGGCCGCCGGTGTCGGAAGCCGACGAGGAGACCGGCGGACGGGCCGCCGGCGTCGGAAGCCGAAGAGGGGACCGGATTTTCCGGTCCCGTTGGAGAAAACCGGCCGGCCAGCTGGCCGGCCGGATGATATTTTTCCGGGGGAAATTAATCCCCCGGCCAGCAATCAAAACCCCCCTCTTAATGAGGGGGGCGGTTTCCTTGAGGGGGGCAGGAGGCCCCCCGTTTCCTACCAATCAAGCCCCCCACGTGGGGGGGGGGGGTTTGCAAAAAGGGGCGCGACATATAGCCGCACCGTCATCCCAATCAGCGGGGGAAAATAATTCCCCCCGCGCTGCCTCCGTGCGGTGCCAGGCCGCTGTGGCCGCCGCGCCGCCGGCCGGCCGGCCGGCCGGCCGGGCCGGGTCGGACCCGGGTCGGTTCGACCCAGTTCGGGTCGACCCGGTGCGGGCCGACCCAGGGGGGGTCGGGCCGGGTCACCCCGGACCCGGACCCCCCCGTTTCGAAGCAGTTTCGGTCTTTTGGACATAACTTGAGCCACAGACCTCCGATTGACGAACCGTCTGCGGCAACGCGATCCTTGGATCGAGGCGGTCGTTTCGGTATATCGCAGTCAGGGTTTCGGATTACTTTGAGTTCGGCCGGGTTGGTTCGTTCACGAAACCAACCGGGCCTTCGGAGCGGAAACACTCATATCTTGAGCTACGGACGTCCGATTGACGTGCCGTCAGCTGTGTTGTGTTCCTATTAGTGAAACGGATCTTTTTGGAATACTCCGCCTGAGGTTTGGACGCAGGTGGAGTATGGTCGGGTTGGTTTTGCTTTAAAAACCAACCGGGCCCCGGGGACGAAAATGCCAATAACTCTCAGACCGGGCGTTCGATCGACACGCCGTCTGTTGCGTCGAGTTCCTGTTGACGATACGGAACATTTGGATACATCAACTCTGGAATTTGTGACAGTTGATGTATCAGCCTCTCGGCTCGAGGAGCGGACCCTCCGAACGAGCTTGCTGTGTGCGGGAACCCTAGTGCTGGCTGCGACTGCTACTACTGCTACTGTGACTGCGACGACGACAGTACAGAGATCCTGTGTGCATTCGACGACGACGACTTCATCACTCAGCGATCCTACGTGGATCAGTGCTATAGGTCCTGTGTGGGCCCGATCCTGTGTCGGTCCGATCCTGTGTGGGTCCTTGCGCTCAGCGGTCCTGTGTGAACCAGCGCCTACAGGTCCTGTGTGGGCCCGATCCTGTGTGGGTCTTTGCGGGGGTTAGTTACCTATCGATCCTTCGTGGGTCCGATGACATAGATGGATCAGAGATCATCTTTATCGTCCTTTGAAGAAGTATACCTGTGTGAGCTGAATCCTGTTGCTTTCCTGTGTGGATTGTGTAGTGCAATCCTGTGTGGATTACGTTTTACTTTCCTGTGTGGATTGTGTAGTGCAATCCTGTGTGGATTACGTTTTGCTTTCTTGTGTGGAATACGTTTACTTTTCTGTGTGGACTGAGTTGTACTTGGACTCGGAGGTTGGAGCGTATTTGAATTTGATGACTTAGGTATATGTATGGGCATATACCTAAGCAGTGTTGGTTGTTACTTCGTGATTGTACCTTTCTTCGTGGTTTATCCTTTGTGGATTTGATAGACCTTCAGGGGTCTCGGGGTCCCTACTAAGTAGCTTATACTCACCCCTGCACGGGCTTTGCCCGCACTACGTTGTGTTGGTTGCAGACGACGGACAACGTTGACCTTGGCTGAGGCTTGCAGAGCGGGACGGTACCCGGAGGTGGACCACTGGGAGGGACGTGCTCGGAGCGGACGGCGGGACCCGTGGAGCAGTGGAGCTATCTGTACCCATCCTTCAGGTGGGATTACCGGAGGACAGCTCGGCGTAGCGGCTTTTACTTTCAGTTGCTGTTTTCCCTTTCGAGTTGTACTTTACTTTCAGTTTGGGTTTGTATACTGGCCCATTTACTTTTCCGCACTTTCAGTTGTACTCTGCTTTTGTTTAGTGTTTACTTTCTGCATGCTTACTCTGTGGTGTTTGTTACTTTTCAAAGGCAATGCCTTCCCTTTTTACCGGGATTTACGCCTTGGTGCTAGTCGCCAGCCCCTGGCCTATGGAAGGCGGGCTTGGGGTAGTCACGGCACGGACCCCGAGGGCGGGTCGTGACAATATATATCAATAACATTGAACCCCCCATATCATGCCACTTGGTCAAACCTAAGGCACTATCACAACCATCAATCATCCCTCATATAGGTCATGGAAAACATGTGTTAAATAATTTTCATCTCTCAAGGAAACTAATTGAAAACCCTTATATCCAATTAATTTATCATATTTATCATTATTTTTATTTTCAATTTCAAATTATAAACCATTTTCATTTAAATTCCACATGTAAATAAAAGATAATTAACTTAATCAACTCAAAAAAAACCTTATTTTTTTTGCGTGCTAAAATAATTCATGTCACAATAATTCTTGTCATACTATAATGATGAACATATACATAACTACTGATCCATAACGATGGATGAAGAAAACTAATTGAAATAATAATACCACACACTATGTGCAACACCCAAGGTGAAATAACAGCCAACTGTAACAAAAAACATCAATAACATATATCCCACCCAAGGTACATGGTTCCCCCCATTAATAGTTAACCAACTCCCTTAGGAATGGATAATAAAAATGAAAAAATCAATCAAATATAAAATCTACTAATGCTAAATTTTAAAAAAGGAAAATAAAATGAAACTCCTTTGATGAATTTTTTTTTGTCCCAACCCGGGTTCCACATGCCCATTCCCAGAGAATGTTAGTTATGTGAACTTATGAATGCCTCCCCATATTCTAGTGGATAATGACCAATAGAAAAGGTTTAATAGATATATCATAGGGAGAATATATCCTCTTTATCAAAGCATCGCAAAAATGAAAATAAATAACCAATAGGAAAATGATAATTAATAATTACAAGAATAATTCCATTACCAATACAAAAATTATTCAAAAATAACCCAAAAGTAAAAAACAATAAACAAAACCAAATATGTATATATGAAATTCCCTATATTTGTAATGTTTTAAATTTTAAAACCTAAATAATGACACAAATACAACTCCCAAGTGGGTCCTAGAATCATTTTGGGTTCCCTCATCTATGCCTTATCCCAACTTATCCATACAAGATAAGGCTCTTGCCCTTATCCTGTCTTGCAAACATGTCATCTATTCAGGTATTGATCAGGAAGCCTGAGTAGAGTTTTAGTACAACTTAGTAGGCCACCACTAACAACATCTAAAACAATATACATTTTATAATAGTGTATATGGTGTCTGAACCTTTTCCAAAGGGGATGTCACATTTTATTTCCAACATATGTTTAAATTAATCAATTCAGTACAATTATAACATTTTTTTCAATGGATTCCTGGAGTAGTAGTCTGGCACCCCGTTGGTATTTAGAGTAGCAGTCCCTATCTGGGAACTTAATGATCACATAAAATACCTAAATATATAGGGGGCCAAGAGAGGAAATCTAGATCCTCTAAAAATTCAACCAGAAGTCCCTATTGCACACCATAGTCACAAATATAACATTTCATGGTTCTGTATTTCCTTTCATTTATCACTCATTATCATAATTTATTATTTAACTCATTTCACAATTTCATTAATTAATGTAGAATAATTTATAAATCACTTATTAAATCAAATTATCACACCCTTTGGGTTATTATCAATTTTAATCATATCGACACACCCCATAAGTATGTATAAAATTAATAAATAGTTAAGCAATCTATTTTATAATCCCTTTAGTTACAAATTTTATTATCACTCAATCAACCGATTTCATTACCACATGGTAAAATGAGTCAATTAATAATCTCAATTTTTAATTCAGTTTACCACAATAGAAGTTTCTATACACTAATTAAAAATACACAATTATAATAATGACTATAAGGTTTGACATTTATAAAACCTGCATCATGGTCGTCAGTTGATGTTCCCCAAACCAAAATCTCCAAAAATGGGGGGGGGGGAAGGATAGAAATCACAATGATGTGGATGATCTAGAAACAAACCTAAGATCAAGATCAAATGGAACCTAATCATTATAAACTATATCTAAAACCAATATAAATGCAGAAAATCATCCTTCCAAAATATGAGATAATTATGTGAGAGGGAAAGGAATCTAGATGAGAAAGGAAACACATACCAACATGGAGTTAATACATGAAACATATATTTATTTAATCAAGAAAAGGGATCGAAGTGCCATAGAATCCTCCTGAGAGCCTAAAAATTTGAATTAATTCATTTTAGGATGAAATATTGTGTTCTGGGAAAATGATGGGGGGGGGGGAGGGTGTTCAAAAATGTTAAATAATTTTTTTTCTGAATTAGGAAATGGGGAACACAATTTCCTGGGTTGGGCAGCACAATATTCGAAATCATGCACATCTTCTAAGGGGAGCATCTTTTAACCTCTATGTCACATAGTTTGAGAAACTATGTGCCAACCATGTACCCAACCACTATTTTAGGTTGAATTGTTTGGGAGGGTGGACACACGGTTGGGAAAATCCATGTTCCAACCATGCTCCACCACCCAATCCAAAAATAGGGCACACAATTTCCTAGTCTAAGAGGAATTGGTTTCCCTATTCACATCCTAACCTTTCACAACCCCTTTGGATTCAAAATTTCATTAGTTTCACCAGAAACAACTTCAAATAAAATCCTAAACAACTTATACAAATGAAAGGGTAAATTAATACCAGAAAATGGGCTCAAGAAATCTACATAAAAATTACATGATCTTACAAAAAAAATTATTGGCACATAATATAATGAAAATATCATGGATGGAAATTTAGGGCAAGTAGAATAAAAATTTAGAGTTCATATTATCTATTTCTTCTCTATATATAAAATTAAAATATAATAAATTAATGTATATTTCATAATAAATCATTCTCAAAATCCCTATATCATGTACATTTTATTTTGTTCAAATACATATTTAGTTAATAATAATATATCACTTTATGGTGATATTGTTTAGAGAGATTTGATTGTGTGGTCCAATAAATTACCGATGGATGTACCAAACTGAACAATATATGAATATGTTGAAATTATAATTTGAAAATTGATGTTAGAAAAACGGTTTAAACATAAAGAGATAATTTTTTGGAATCCATTTCATTCTCTATTGAACACATATATGATAGGGATATCGTTGGACATCAAAAATCTCATCACATTGTTCTCCTTGTGGGTAAACGAATTTCTAAATGTGATGTTGTTACGTTTACCATTATAGAGTGTAATAATTATCATCATTACATATTATATGAATTTATAGATGTTTCACCTTATGTTTGAACTCATAATATAATTATTAGGTATTCGAATCAATCAAGGGTTGAAATATTGATAAAAAATACAGATAATACATAGTTTATAGGATGGATTAGAATCTATATTTTTAACGAGTTATATATAAATATGAATTCAGTTTTATAATTTAATTAATGTATTTCAAGAGGATAAAATGTATTTTTATTATCATATATTGGTTACATTATTAATATATATACATTATATACATTTGAGGAAGGTTAACATAGTATGATGATAAATAGTTGAGTTACTATTGTTGTTTATGTGATTCTGTATCTTAAAAAAATTCTAGTAATCCAGTTTATAAAAACATTTTTAATTTGGCATCATGGAAAAAATATTAGATATGGATTATATTACACTCAAAGTAATAGTTTTTTATTGAAATGGGTTGATAATATGTGTGTAGTTAGAATTAGTGAATTTATATTTATAAATGTGTATTTAAATGATAAAGGGTATAATTATTAACTGTTCTAATAGAATAAATGGATGTGTGTATTTTATGACATAGTAAAAACAAACAAACATTAGTGATTCATTATATTTTTGGCTAGTATAACTATATGTTCAAATTAAAATTCTATTTAAGATAACCCTTCAATGAGGACTTTTTAATAATTTCATAGTTTTATCAATTATGGAAATTTATTTTAAGTTAGAAGGGGACATAAAGATGGGATATGGATACTTGATAGAGGGACCCAATCCATTCATCCTTACATTAAATCTTTTTTCTCAATTTTTCAGTAAAATGATTTTGATTTTTTTATAAAATAAGTTTTCTTATTATATTATGTATTCACTATAGTATTTAGATATATATATATTAAATATCTAACTACATGTGAAGATAGTGGCTTATGCTCATTTTTATTCATCCAACATAAAGGAATAACTTATTAAAGATATTTAAATAGTGAAAATACATTGATATGAAGAACCCATGGTTATAGGACAACAATGTTTGAAAGAAAATTATGTAGAGGAGAAAAGTGCTAACATTCATGGTTTTATTGAGTGAATGTGGTAATCCTATTGACACCAAAAGTGAAATTTTCATTAAATTTATTATATTCATCACCCAAGTTCATGTTCTGGTTTTTATAGATACATCAGATAATGTAATGGCCATATTTAAAGAATCAATTTCAGAAGACATTAGGGAAATATTATGGAATAAATTCTCTATTTTATTGAAAATAATAAAAAAGTATTTAATTTACTTTTTTATCAATTGTATAGTAAATTTATTATAGAATAATTTTACATGAATGTTATATTAATGGTAACTAGAAAGGCTCACAAATAATTTTATGCAATTATTTTATAATATCACGTTATGGATAGTGAGGGGAAACAAAAATCCACCCTTTAGATATATAGATATATAATATAAACCTTGATTATTGGGAATGTATCATTAACCATCATGATAAAAATTACCTTAGGAATATTTTAGTTGATTTTATTTTTTTCTCATAATTATGCATGTTACATTATTTGGTTCATAATTTCTTTATTTTTGAACAAATAAAGGACTAAATAAAATAAAAAAGTTCATAAACACCATCGTATACCAACTATAATAAATTAATTGAGTGATCTTCACCTGAACAATATATGGTGTGTATATAATATCCATTGATAATTGTTTTTTGACATTAAAAACCAAAATATTTCCATTCAAAACACATTTTGATGAATCAGAGTTTCAAGAAACACCTTTACCATGTAATTTTCTATACAAAGAAAATTTTATAAGTATAAATGGAACAAAATTAGATGACCACAAATAGAATTTATGGGAATCTTATTTAATTATGGCATAATATAATTTTTTACACTTTTAATTAGTTTTATATAATAATAACTACTTAACTTAAAAAATTATTTTTTCCACATTCTCAATATAAATCATCAACTTTATAATAATAAATAAGTAATTTTAGTTCCGTTGAATAATCCAAAAAAAATAAGATAATGTTAGAGGTGTATGCATAAGATCCTCACAATGATCATACAATGAGTATGAAAAGACACTAGGAATATATATTATAAAATAAAATACATGAAGACAAACATTGATGATATAATTGAAAATGATATTTGGAATGATAATTTGAAAGACATGTTTTATAAAAGGGATCAATGATAAAAATCAACTCATCAAAAAATGGAATTCTAAGAGCTAACCCAATCTTTGAGGGTAGACACTCCCCTCAATGGCCTAACCAGTGGTAATATTTTTTTTCATTTAAATATAATCTTTATGTGTATCAAAAAATCACTACTTCCATAATTATGCTCAAATTCAAAAGTATAATGTTTATTATGATTTATATTTATTAGAACCGACTTATAAACATATTTCATGATGTAAAATTGTAAATATATATGGTTGTGTTGAATATAATAAACAACTTCAAAAAGGTTATGTGATAGTAAGGATTCACATTTCTAATGAGTTGAGGACTAAGATACTTCTTCTCGTAGATGATATCGATGTTCACATAGTACAACCTTATAATAGAAAACTCATAAAATATAATTTCAATTATAGATATATAGATATTATGATAATTATTTATTCTCTTTATAATATATTTATATGAAAAAACTGATAATATTATGGAGAAAATGTATGAATTGAGGTACGTTATTACAGAAGGAGAAATAGATGGTCATGTGAATAGAATATAATGGACCAAAAAATATGTCAAAAATAAAATAAATGAGTACCCTTACACTGCCATATTTTATTGATAAATTTATTAATGATGTAATAATTTCGATGATATTTTTTATATTTTAATATTTATGAAAATTTTTATATTCAATCCTACAATTAGAATCCCTGAAGCGGTGTTTTCAAAAGTAATTAATTTTTTTTAAAATATTTTTAATATAATTTTGATCATTATTTTGATCATTTTAAATGGAATATAAATAATAATCATATTAATGTGATGAAATAGATTTTTTCATAATGGTTTCAAAAACAAAATAGTGTCATGATGTTTATTGACATCATCAAGTGGTGATTTCTTATAACATTTTTTATTTTTAATTTTATTTCAAAATGATCATGAATAGTTTATTATTTAATACTTATTAAGTTATTTTTGTTAACATTTTATGTTATAGTTATATATAGATACTTTATAAATTATTGGTTTCTATTATAGTAAGAATAAAATAGATTTTTTTAGTGACATTTCAAGAAAAGTACTATATCATAATTTTATGGATATGATATCAATAGCCTGTGTTATTTAAAATATTTGATCTTTTTATATTTTTAGTCTCATTTCAGTAATGTGAAGGGAATATTAATTCAGTTTCATATAATATGGTTCAGACTAGATATATAAAAAAGATAATTAATTTAGGTGTTTTTTGTGCTCATGGAATTCCACTAAAATTTATGGGTAATTTTGAGGCTTCAATTTGACTATATATTGTCTATTTTAATGTGTATTAGAATTCATTAACAATATTTGAATGAAAATAATGATATTTGGAATGAAAATTTTTATATAGATATGTGTCCATACTATGATGGATAAGTTTAAATATGAATGTGTTCGATAAAAAGCATGGGTAGTTCTGATTAAAGAGATGACAAATAAGAAAAAATTATATTTTTTTGATATGAAAGAAGAATAAATAGGAATGTTCTTAAAACATAGAAAAATTAAAAAAAATTAACATATCATTAGAATGAAAGGTTTACCAAAAATTTTATTTTAGTTTAAAACCTACATCGCACACTCAAAAATAAAAAAATAACAAATATATTAAAGAATATTTTGGAAAACATTATAACATGTATGAATTAACCACACATAAAACCCGCACATAGTGTCCTCATTATTGTTGAATGTTCATGTTTTCATTATAAAGTGACACTAATGTTCAAAATGCATGCCTCGTACTCCAAACATATAAAACATTATATAATTATCAAGGTAATTTAGAATAAATATAAACAATTTTTCTATGACATTTAAGAAGACTCATCATGTTAATAAGTAACATCATGTGTCCCTTATGACTAAATGTGAATACTTTTGGTTTAAAAATGATAATTTTAGAAAAAAAAATTCCATCACCTAATAAAAATCTAGAAAAAAATGTATTTTCATGACACATCAGAAAACAATATATAATTAATTTTTCATGTGTAGGAATTAGACTCTTGTATATTTGACATATGGTGTGACCGTTATTGGTGAATGAGTATGTTTTCATTTAAAAGTTAAATTTTATTTCTAAAAATAGGTTACATAAACAAAACTAGGGAAACAAACTAGTACTTTCATGATAATTTAGAAAAACATATCTATAGTTCATTTGTGGCTTTTAGGAATTACCCATAGTTTAACCTAACACATGGTGTGGTTAGTTTGATAGAAAGTTCTTGTTTATAGTTTAAAAGTGATATTTTAGTTCAAAAAATTAGTCACATTCTCAGAACTGAGGAAACACATTCTTATCCCTATTATAAACTAAAAAATATATAATAGTAGTAAAATTGTGATGTGTAGGAATTAACAATATTTCAATTTGACTCACGGTGTGACCATTATTATTGAAAGTTCATTTTTCATCTAAAACTAAAAATTTCTTTTAAAAAGATCATCACATAATAAAATAAAATAATTTCAATGTGATTAAATTTATTGATTTTTACAATTACCAATAATGAATTAGTGATACAGAGTAATCAACCACATGTCTATACACACGCTGTTGATGTTATAACAAAAAGTGTGTGTTTTCATTTTAAAGAAAAAATTTAGTTTTTAATTATTATTACATAAAAAATAATATATATAGTTCTTTTATTGATAATTTAAGACAAATTGTGATAATTTATTTATGATATATTGTAATTTTCCCATATAAATACAAAACTCGGTGTGTCATGTATGACATAAAGCCCATATTTTCATTTTAAAGTGACATTTTAGTAAAACATATGTGGGTCACATAATCAAAAACTGATAAACTTCACTCATATTGTATTGAAACATTTTCAAAATAATATATAGTTAAATTGTAATGTATAATAATTAAAAATATTTTAATTAGGATACGTAGTGTTTATTTTCGGACTAAAAGTTATTATTTGCAGTTAAAAGTGACATTTATGTTCGAAACACACTCTATAAATTCATACAAGAGAATCATGAAGTGATTTTGATGAAACTGTTGAAAAAATATGGATAATTCATTTTTAATTTGTTGGGGTTATCTAATAATAAATATGACACAATGTTTGGTGAGTTGGATTTAAAATGAATAATTTATTTTAATAGTAAAATTTTATTGAAATATACATGTCGCATTCAAAAAAAGTATTGAACGTGATATTATTTCATTAATACTTTTTTAAAAGTATCAATAATTTATTTATTATGTGTATGGATTTTCCTCAACATAATATAAGAAATAGTCACCATAGTAAATTTTAATTCCCATGTGTTTAGTTTATGCGTGATGTTGTAGTTCAAAACCCATTCACATGCTCCGAACAGAAAAAAAAGTGTTAGATTTTCTTGATACATTAGGTAAGCAAATCAAAATTTATTTATGAAATTTAATAATCATCAAAACTTTAATCTAACACATGGTGTCTTTTTTATGACTGTAGGGGTATCTTCTTGTGTAAAAGCAATTTTTTAATTCAAAATTCAATTCACATACTCAAATACAAGAAAAAAATCTTGATTATAATCATCTTTAATTAGAAAAATGATATAATAGTGTGACTATTCTCCAACTATTACATGGTTTATTGTTAGAATGTTGACATTTTGAGATGATATTTGAGGGTAATTTGAGAGAAAAAGGGGGAATTTTTGGAACTCTATGGTCTAAATAGAATGATGTGAAAGAAATAGTGAATACTGAAATAATGTTTTGGGAATAGGATTTTTCATAATTTTAAGAGATGGTTAATCTGAAGTATGAAAAACATGTTTTGCTGAGTTTCCATAGTTGGGTGGTTGGTAATTCTTTGGGGGATTCCTTTTGAAGGAAGTGGTGTTTGTGAGAGTTTGGTGGGCTTCATAAGTAAAACGATAAAGGTAATATTTTCTGTTATATCCCATATTGGGTTAACTCTTATGTATAGATTAAATAATTTAACATATCCTCCCATTTTGAATCTTCAGTTTTTACACATTGAGATCATGTCATTGTGGATGTGGGTGTTTTAGTGTGTATGGAATTTGGTAGTTTCCCTAAAGGAGAATAGAAAGGATGAACTAATTTTTTGTCATATATGTGGAAGTGTTATATTGAGAAATTTTCATGTTTTATAGGTATTTTAGAAATAGAAATGGTGTTTCATATACATTTTTAAAGTAGGCATGTTATTCATGAAATGTTCAGGTATATTCCTTAAATCTGTTTTTCATTAAGATGGGAAGCCATGTTCAAAGTCTATAAATGTAACATCCCAAGTAAGTAATGAATAATAGATATTTTTATCTATGTCTATTAATGAATTAGATAGTTTTTTAGAGGCTTAAAATGAAAATAAATCCAATCTTAAGCATGGAATACACTAATATTTTTAAAAGATTGTTTTACTGCCTTTTAATGGAAAACCCTTTTTAAATAAAACTTTTGAAAATTTTATTATCTATATTTTTCAGAATAAACATATTCATTATTATTGGGACATTGAAATTTACATTGGATAAATTTTTGTTATTTTTCTGACAATGTTCATTTTTTAATGAATAGTGAAAAATACTGCATTTTACATCAAAACTGCTTTTTCATTTAATTTACTTATATGGTTAGATTATATTTTTAATTCATATTAAAGTGTAATTTGAATATATTTTTACCATTTAATCCAATGGTGGTCATTGGAATCAATTTCACTTTGAAATTGGACTAAAACTGGTGTCAATCTTTTGATACTTATTGTTTCATAAAAACACGCTATTTTTCATGACAGCGGGAATTAATTATTAAATTAATTAATGTGACTTATATGTTTTGAATTTTCTAAAATAGACTTCATTTTTGAATTCGGAGTATCAAATATAGCTTAGGGTGAATTTTTGGTAATTTTCTGAAAAACTTCAATTTTTGATGAATAGTGAAACCACTAAGTGGTACTTATAAAAACTGATTTTTCATTTAAATGAAATTTTACCACCTCTATGATTTGATTTTAAAAAATCTGACATACATGGTTGTCATTAAGAAGTTAAATGTGGTTCAATGAGATTAAAATAAGTTTTTGGTGAATAGTAACTTTTATGTTTTTAATCGCGATTAGTGGTAATTAGTGTAGTTTAAGGTAAAAATAATGTTTTAATAGTATGAGATGAGCTTGAAACATGTTCTACCATCATTGGATGTGTCATGGACGACCAAGACAAGCCATGAGTCAACTTGGGGACCCCATAGAGCCACTTCGGTTTGGAAATGACATAAATAACTTTTTATTTAATGTTAAAGTAAAAAATGACAAAAGCATGAGTTATTTCCCTAAAACAATTTTTACATGTGGTTATACAAGTTATATTTTTGACTATAAATATTCATTAGAAATCTAAAAAGATTTACTACATCATAGTATTTTTTTTATAATTTTTAGACATTAAATAAATTAAATTATATATGACATCATGATGATGCAGCGATGACCTCATTATTAAATGATTTAAATAAAATGGAAAGATAATGTAAAATCTAAAACCTACAAATGGAAAAAACCAATTGGATGAGTGTATTTCTAACCCTTATCACCTTATCCTATAATTATATCAATGTGGGACCTTTTTAATCCGAAACTCATTTTAAAATAAAGTAACTTATCTTTACTTTCCAAGAGTGCCCCTCCTCTCCTCTTATAAAAGGCCCCCACCTCTACCTCCTTACCCACACTCCCAAAGCCTTTGGCTCGGCCAAACCCTGCCCATTTTGTCTCTACACATCCCTCTCTTACTCCTTGAAGCCTCACTTTTTTCAGAAGTCTTCCCAAGGAAGCCTTTGAGCTCAAACCAAAGGGAGTTACCCGATTTTAAGGTAACGTCTTCTTTTGAGTCCTTTTGTTTTATTTTGCTTCTCCAACCCCCTAAACTCTTTTTATTGATTTCTTTTGTAACAACTACAGTATATTCAATATACTAGGATGTTTTTATAATAATGATTCTAGATACACTTACACACACCTACATCTAATGGTTAAAGAACATACTGTTTCCGTGGATGGTGAATTTATGCCTCCCGAAACGATGATTGTTCAACATTCTTTCAACACCTTAAAAGGTGGAAATTAAGATGTCACTATATTTATATATGATATATAATATGTTTATGTTTTCCTTAAGCTTCTGTATTTTTCATTTTGGGCATACCTTTATGGTTTCCATTATTGGTAAACGCGATATCTTCATTTAAGGAAGTGCGGACTACCGCACCCTAAAGGTGATTTGATTCATTAAATACCATATGTGGGACATATAAAGGATGAAACTATGATATTATATATGATATTATACTGGAATTATAATATACCTTTATATCATTATGATTCCATTCTATAAAATACGAAATAGAAATGAAAGTAGTGTTCAAGCGTACGTACGACTTACCGTCTCCATGAATGGTGCATTTCATTTCTTACCTCTAAATGATTATGTAATATTATAAATGCATGAATTTACAGGATATATATTACATATATGATATCTACATCATGAATACCATTCTGGATATAATGGATACATGAACAACTTGTAATTATAAAGGGTTTATTTTTGACTCAAGTACCAATGATCGTTAAAACGACCGTTATTAACTTAAATAATTACATAGTATTCATGACATGGTAATAAGTGATATAAAAGGAATAATGAACTTTAAAAAAGTTCTTAATAAAGTAGAAATTAACTCAAGTTTATTATTCAGGACATTAAAGAACGATCGAGTCAAGTCGGACCCGAGGTATGGGACTTCGTCTCAATCTCCTTTCATTGAGGCATATTTTGTTTTATACAAAACCTTCTTTTATATGGAGTATACACCCCTTTGACTTTTACGTTTATCCAAAAGGAATCTTTTTTATACGAAGCGTTTTACAAAATGACAAAAGGGAATGTTTTTGTTGTACATATGCGGCAAGAATGACTTCTCCTTCGCCGTGACCATTATTTGGGTTTCGGCTTCCTCTACAAGCCATACCTTGTTTTTAAAAGAAAAATAAATACCATGTTTTACTTTTCTTTTATTTTGGTATTGAAAATGGTTTTCATGATGTTTTTATATCAATGTGTTGTATTGATATCTTGTGATTGAAAGGTGGAAATTTTATGTTTCCTTTATGCATGTTTTATATGATATGATTATGTTGAGGTTCTTGGGCATTATTATGAAGATGGGTGGTTCCGTGATAAACTAATGGCAGGTGAGCCTGATATAGCTCTCCAATGCACTGGGTAATGCGAAGGAGTGAAACGTTAAGGTTTCTCTGAAGAGATTTAGGGAATATACTGTAATGGGTATTCCAAACGTAACCAAGAGGGTTACTCCCTACATAAGGATGTTATGAATGCCTCAAGTTACCTTTATGTCTTATGATTTCTATGATTTATTCACGATTTGATGAGGTATGTTAAAGTTATTATGTTTTATGGGTAAATTATGATCTCATTATTTTGTATATATGTACCCATGTTTCCTTTCTATATTTTTATATCCCTTACTGAGCTTTTTATGCTCATCCCAAGTTTTTTTTGAAATGTTTTTCACAGGTCAAGGGAAAGGTACATGATATGATGATAGTGTCAAGGAAGTGTCAAGAAATACTCCATGTTTTATTTTAAATATGTTTCCATTGATGGGAATGAAGAATACTATGTTTATGTAACCACTTTGTTTATATGTGGAATGTAATGAAAGTTTTATGATCTAATTCTCTAAAACTCTAAACCCAAAAATATCCTCAATGTGTAATCTTGTAATAACTCAAAATTAAGTAAGGTTTAAGGCTGGGGCCTTATAGTTAGTATCAAAGGTCAGTTTAGATAACTTTAAGAGTTATAATTCTATTAAATGATTATCCAAAAATATTTTTTTTGAAATGATATAGAATTTGAAGATTACCATGTTGCTTCATCTAAGACATGTATGTTCAGAATGGTTTTCTGCAGAGGAAATAGGGAAGCAGTGCTAGGAAGGCATACAGAAGGAAATAACCTTCCGAATCAGCATCCTGAGATGGTCGGAATTGGAACTGAACAGTTTGTTGCAGTAATGGCGCAGTTGACTCAAGCGATAAATGGCGGTGGTATCCATACATGAGATCAGCCAGATCAACTGCAGAGGAACATGTCAGTGGTGGAACATTTCATGAGGCAACATCCCCCATCATTCAGAGGATCATATGACCCTATTCTAGCTGAAGGGTGGATTAAAGCACTGGAGAAGATTTTTGATGTCATGGGGTCTTCATAAAATCAAAAGGTTAGTCTTGCTATTTATCGTTTGGAGGGTGAAGCAGATCAGTGGTGGTCGAGGGTTAAAAATATCAGGGACGCTGATGAGATTGATTCTCTCGACTGGGATGAATTCAAAGGTATGTTTCTTGAGAAGTATTTTCCTAAGGCTGTTTGACTTAGGAAGGAAAAGCAATTCTTGGAATTGAGGCAAGTGGAAGACTGAGTGGCTACCTATGAAGAAAGGTTCACTCGATTGGAAAGGTATGCTCCAAATGTTATCTAAGACCTTGATAGTAAAATCAATCATTTTTACTCAGGATTAAAGACAAAATATCGAAGGTCATTAGCTTCTCGTGAGTTTAAAAGTTATGAAAAGCTTGTTCGATGTGCTGATAAGGTGGAAATGGAGTTTGCCGATGATCAAGTGTTCTATAACAACCAACAGAAGAAGAGACCGATGTGGAAGGAGAAAGGTAAGAATTCTTCAAAAAAGTCTGATGGTAAGAAAACTATGTTTCCAGTTTGTGATAAATGTGGCAAAAGGCATGCTGGGGAATGTCTTCTGAATTATGGAAAGTGCTACTGATGTGGTAAGATGGGACATAAGGCTCATGATTGCACTGGAAAGGATCAAGGTGAAGGTAAGACCAAATTTGATTTACAGTTAGTGAAACGTTTTAACTGCAATGAGATGGGTCACTGTGCAAATGAGTGTCCGACAAAGAGCTTGAGTGATGGGAAGCAGTTAGACTACAAGAAGAAAGGGGTGGTGAAATCCTTTGCAACTACTTCAGCAGATTTCGGGCCATCAAATGAAGTTGTATCAGGTACTTTGTTTGTTTTTTCAGATTATGACAGCGTGTTGTTTGATTTGGGGTCTACAGATTCTTTCATCTCTGAAACCTTTTCTAGTAAAATGGGAATACCATCTCATGAAATGACTCCTGAACTTTTGGTAAAAACACATGGGGGGAATGTTGAGGAAAAAAGAATTTATAAGAATCTTCCTATCCTTATCTGTGGAAAGAACCTACTTGCAAACCTTATTGTTCTACCTCTAGTAGATTTTGATGTTATCCTGGGTATGGATTGGCTCTCTATTTACCATTCTAAGATTGAATGTATAGCTAAAGAATTTTATTTTCAGAAAGACTTTCAGTTTTTGTACAAGAATGAACCCTTACTGTTGATAACTTATCAAGAGGCCGAGAAACTTGTAAAATATGGAAATGAATGTTACCTTGCACACATCATTGAAAATAAAGGAACTGTTCAGATTAAGGATGTGTTAGTGGTAAATGAGTATCCTGATGTTTTTCATGATGAGTTTCCAGGAATAATACCTGATCGGGAAGTTGAATTTACAGTTGTCTTAGTTCCTGATGCTAAGCCAATTTCAAAACCCCCTTATCGAATGGCTCAAATTGAACTTTTAGAGTTGAAGGAGCAATTGCAAGATTTATTAGAGAAAGGTTTCATTCGACCTAGCACATCACCATGGGGTGCTCCTGTTTTATTTTTTAAAAAGAAAGATGGTTCAATAAGACTTTTCATTGATTATAGAGCCTTGAATAATATCACTGTTAAGAACAAATATCATTTGCCTCATATCGATGATTTGTTTGATCAGCTCCAAAGAGCTCAGTATTTTTCAAAGATTGACTTGAGATCGGGGTACCATCAGCTGAAGGTAAAGGAAGAAGATGTTCTGAAGACCGAATTCCGTACAAGATATGGCCATTATGAATTTGTAGTAATGCCTTTTGGGCTAACCAATGCACCTGCTGTATTCATGGACTTAATGAATATAATTTTCCGTGAGTTCTTGGATAAGTTTGTGGTGGTTTTTATTGATGATATTTTGGTGTTTTCTAAAAGTAAAGAAGAGCATGAAATAAATTTAAGGGTTATCTTGAAAACCTTAAAAGAAAAGAAATTGTATGGGAAATTTACAAGTGTGAGTTTTGGTTGCAACAAATTTCTTTCCTTGGTCACATTGTTTCTAAAGATGGGATAACTGTTGATCCTGCAAAAACAAAAGTTGTGGAAGACTGGCCAAGACCCACAAATGTAACTGAGATTCGTAGCTTCCTTGGTTTGGCAGGCTATCACCGATGGTTTGTTAGAAATTTTTCACGGTTATCTAGTCCAATGACTAAGCTAACTCGGAAGGGTGTTATGTTTATCTGGACAAAAGAATGTGATGATTGTTTTCAGGAATTGAAAAGAAGATTGGTGAATGCTCCAGTTTTGGCACTACCTTCCAGGAATGGTGAGTTTGTTATCTAGAGTGATGCTTTAATGAAAGGACATGGTTGCATCCTAATGCAGAATGATCAGGTAATTGCTTATGCTTCACGAAAGTTGAAAACTCATGAGGTAAATTACCCTACACATGATTTGTAATTAGCTGCTGTTGTTTTTGCTTTAAAAATTTGGAGGCATCATTTGTATGGAGTAAAGTGTGAAATATATACCGATAAAAAAAGTTTAAAGTATATATTCACTCAGAAAGAATTGAACATGAGACAAAGGAGATGGCTAGAATTAATCAAGGATTATGATTGTACAATTCATTACCATCCGGGAAAATAAAATAAAGTGGCTGATGCTATGAGTCGAAAAATTAATGCTTCATTAGCAATTTTGCGTTTGGAACGTGATCCTTTAGTTAAGGATTTGATGAACTTTGGCATAGAAGTTTTTGGTGTATGAATTTCTTCTGTTTTGTTTCAGGTATCAGTGTGATCATCTCTATCAGATAGAATCAAGCAAGCACAGAAGCAAGAAAGTGAGTTATAGAAAAAGGTAGAGCTGGTTCAGAAAGATAAGTTGCCTGAATTCAACATTGATAGTGATTGTGTTTTGAGATTTGGGAAGAGATTGTGCGTGTCGTGTGTTTCACAGTTTAAGAGAGAGTTGTTATGTGAAGATCATATTTCTTCGTTTTCAATTCATCCTGGAAGTACTAAGATGTACAGAGATCTTCGGGAGTATTACTGGTGGGATGGAATGAACAGAGATATTGCTGATTTTACTGTGACGTGTTTGACATGTCAACAGGTTAAAGCAGAGCGGCAGTTACTGAAAGGGATTCTTCAGCCTTTACCAGTGCCAGAGTGGAAATGAGAGAATATATCCATGGACTTTGTTGTGGGATTACCGAAGACATCTCGAGGTAATAATGCAATCTGGGTTATTGTTGATCGCTTGACCAAATCTGCTCATTTCCTTTATATACGAGATACTTTTTCCCTAGATCAACTTTCCCGTTTGTATCTTAAAGAGATATTCAGGTTACATGGAGTTCCTCTCTCCATTGTATCTGATCGTGATCCCAGGTTCACTTCTATCTTTTGGAAAGGCCTTCAGAAGTTGTTGGGTACTGAATAAAATTTTAGTACAGCTTTTCATCCTCAATCAGATGGGAAGTCAGAACGAACAATTCAGACCTTGGAGGATATGATACGAGCTTGTTCTATGGATTATCAGGGAAGTTGGGACCAACATCTTTCTTTGGTTGAATTTTCATATAATAAAAGTTTTCATTCCAGTATACAGATGGCACCATTTCAGGCATTATATGGGAAGCGGTGTCGAACTCCAGCTTTCTGGGATGAAGTGGGTGAAAGGAAGTTGATGGGACCATAATTTGTAGAAGAGATGGCAGAAAAAGTTTAGGTGATTCAGAAGCACATGAGAACAGCTCAGAGCAGGCAGAAGAGTTATGCGGATAACCGGAGGAAGGATCTATCTTTCGAGGTAGGTGATCATGTTTTTCTCAAGGTTTCTCCTTGGAAAAGTGTGATGAGATTTGGTAAGAAAGGAAAGATGAGTACAAGGTTCATTGGACCATATGAAATTCTGGAGAGAGTTGGATCAGTTGCATACCAGGTGGCTTTACCTCCGAGTTTATCTCAGGTACACAATGTTTTTCACGTTTTGATGTTGAGAAAGTATATGCCAGATCCATCTCATGTTTTGAGTCCAGAGGTAGTTCAGCTGGAAGAGAACCTATCATATGAGGAACAACCGGTCCATATTCTTGACCATAGGGAGCAAGTGCTACGGAATAAGGTGATTAAGTAGGTAAAGGTTTCGTGGAAAAACCACATGATGGAAGAGGCAACATGGGAATCTGAAAATGCAATGAGGGATAAGTACCCCCATTTATTTGATAAGTAAATAAATTGCGGGGATGCAATTTTCTAAAGGGGGAAGGATGTAACATCCCAAGTAAGTAATTAATAATATATATTTTTATCTATGTCTATTAATTAATTAGATAGTGTTTTAGAGGCTTAAAATGAAAATAAATCCAATCTTAAACATGGAATACACGAATAATTTTAAAAGATTGTTTTACTGCCTTTTAATGGAAAACCCTTTTTAAATAAAACTTTTGACAATTTTATAATCTATATTTGTCAAAATAAACATATTCATTTTGATTGGGACATTGAAATTTACATTGGATAAATTTTTGGTATTTTTCTGACAATGTTCATTTTTTTAATGAATAGTGAAAAATACTGCATTTTACATCAAAACTGCTTTTTCATTTAATTTAATTATATGGTTAGATTATATTTCTAATTGGTCTTAAAGTGTAATTTAAATACATTTTTACCATTTAATCCAATGGGGGTCATTGGAATCAATTTCACTTTGAAATTGGACTTAAACTGGTGTCAATCTTTTGATACTTATTGTTTCATAAAAACACGCTATTTGTCATGACAGTGGGAATTAATTATTAAATTAATTAATGTGACTTATATGTTTTGAATTTTGTAAAATAGACTTCATTTTTGAATTCGGAGTATCAAATATAGCTTCGGGTGAATTTTTGGTAATTTTCTGAAAAACTTCAATTTTTTGATGAATAGTGAAACCACTAAGTGGTACTTATAAAAACTGATTTTTCGTTTAAATGAAATTTTACCACATCTGTGATTTGATTTTAAAAAATCCGACATACATGGTTTTCATTAATAATTAAAATGTGGTTCAATGAGATTAAAATAATTTTTTGGTGAATAGTAACATTTATGTTTTTTATCGCGATTAGTGGTAATTAGTTAAGGTAAAAATAATGTTTTAATAGTATGAGATGAGATTGAAACATGTCCTACCCTCATTGGATGTTTCATGGACGACCATTAAAATCCATGGGTCAACTTGGGGACCCCATGGAGCCACTTTGGTTGGGAAATGACATAAATAACTTTTTATTTAATGTTAATGTAAAAATGACACAAGCATGAGTTATTTTACTAAAACAATTTTTAACTGGTGTTATACAAGTCCGATTTTTGACTATAAATATTCATTAGAAAGATAAGAATATTTCCCACATCATAGTATTTTTTTATAATTGTTAGACATTACATAAATTACCTTATATATGACATCAGGATGATGCAGCGATGACCCCATTATTTAACGACTTAAATAAAATGGAAAGATAATGTAAAATCTAAAACCTACACATGGCCAAAACCAATTGGATTAGTGGATTTATAACCCTTATCAACTTATCCTAGAATTATATCAATTTGGGAACTTTTTAATCCGAAACTCATTTTAAAATAAAGTAACTTATCTTTACTTTCCAAGAGTGCCCCTCCTCTCCTCTTATAAAAGGCCCCACCTCTACCTCCTTACCCACACTCCCAAAGCCTTTGGCTCTTCCAACACCTGCCCAATTTGTCTCTCCACATCCCTCTATTACTCCTTGAAGCCTCACTTTGGGTAGAAGGCTTCCCAAGTAAGCCTTTGAGCTCAAACCAAAGGGAGTTACCCGATTTTAAGGTAATGTCTTCTTTTGAGTCCTTTTGTTTTATTTTTCTTCTCCAACCCCCTAAACTCTTTTTATTAATTTATTTTGTCATAAATCCAGTATCATTAATATACTAGGATTTTGTTATAAGAAGTATTCGAGCTACACTTACACACTCCTGTATCTAATGGTTAAAGAACATACTGTTTCTGTGGATGGTGAATTTATGCCTCCCGAAACGATGATTGTTAAACATTCTTTTAACACCTTCAAAGGTGGCCATTAATATGTCAATATATTTATATATGATATATAATATGTTTATGTTTTCCTTAATCTTCTGTATTTTTAATTTTGGGCATACATTTATGGTTTCCATTATGGTTAAACGCGATATCTTCATTTAAGGAAGTGCGGACTACAACCCCCTCAAAGTGACTTGATTCGTTAAAAACCATATGTGGGACGTATAAAGGATGAAACTATGATATTATATATGATATTATATATGATATTATACTGGAATTATAATATACCTTTATATCCTTATGATTCCATTCTATAAAATACGAAATAGAATGAAAGTAGCGTTCATGCGTACGTACGGCTTACCGTCTCCATGAATAGTGCATTTCATTTCTTACCTCTAAATGATTATGTAATATTATAAATTCATGCATGTACTGGATATATATGACATATATGATATCTACATCATGAATACCATTTTGGATATAATGGATACATGAAAAACTTGTAATTATAAAGGGTTTATTTTTTACTCAAGTAGCAATGATCGTTAAAACGACCGTTATTAACTTAAATAATTACTTAGTGTTCATGACATGGTAATAAGTGATATAAAAGGAATAATGAACTTGAAAAAGGTTCTTAAGCAAGTAAAAATTAACTCAAGTATATTATTCAGGACATTAAAGAACGATCGAGTCAAGTCGGACCCGAGGTATGGGACTTCGTCTCAATCTACTTTCATTGAGGCATATTTTGTTTTTATACAAAACCTTCTTTTATACGGTGTATAAACCCTTTTGAATTTTACATTTATCCAAAAGGAATATTTTTTATATGAAGCGTTTTACAAAACGACAAAAGGGAATGTTTTTGTCATACGTATGCGGCAACAACAACTTCTCCGCCGCCGTGACCTTTATTTGGGTTTCGGCTTCCTCTACAAGCCATACCTTGTTTTTAAAAGAAAAATAAATACCATGTTATACTTTTCTTTTATTTTGGTATTTAAAATGGGTTTCATGATGTTTTTATATCAATGTGTTGTATTGATATCTTGTGATTGAAAGGTGGAAATGTTATGTTTCCTTTATGCATGTTTTATATGATATGATTATGTTGAGGTTCTTGGGCATTATTATGAAGACGGGTGGTTCCGTGATAAACTAAGGGCGGGTAAGCCCGATATAGCTCTCCAATGCATTGGGTAACGCGAAGGAGTGAAACGTTAAGGTTTCTCCGAAGATATTTAGGGAATATACTGTGATGGGTATTCCACGCGTAACCAAGAGGGTTACTCCCTACGTAAGGATGTTATGAATGCCTCAAGTTACCTTTATGTCTTATGATTTCTATGATTTATTCATGATTTTATGAGGTATATTAAAGTGATTATGTTTTATGGGTGAAGTATGATCTCATTATTATGTATATATGTACCCATGTTTCCTTTCCATATTTTTATATCCCTTACTGAGCTTTTTATGCTCATCCCCTGTTTTTTTTGAAATGTTTTTCACAGGTCAAGGGAAAGGTATATGATATGATGATAGTGTCAAGGAAGTGTCAAGAAATAATCCATGTTTTTTTAAATTTGTTTCCATTGATGGGAATGAAGAATACTATATTTATGTAACCACTTTGTTTATATGTGGAATATAATGCAAGTTTTATGATCTAATTCTCTAAAACTCTAAACCCGAAAATATCCTCAATGTGTAATCTTGTAATAACTCAAGATTAAGTAAGGTTTAAGGCTGGGGCCTTATAATAAAGACAAGGTGGGTACCAATAGATCTCAGTGTTAGTTAGAACTATTTGTATGAGGCCATAAATTTAGATTATAAGTGGTGTAGAAATTCTATTTTTGATGCTAATATTTTTTATCATGCTTGTGATGGGTTCCTCATAACCATTTTAGAGGTCTCAAGAGTGTTGTGTAGTCCCACTAGATTTCATATATAAATATGGGTTTTTTTCATCTTAATGGTCTTTACAATCTTTCATTTAAGAATAGTTGGGCCCAAGACTAATTGGGTGTATACTTTTTTTTATCTTGAGGATTTAAACCTTTTGATGCATGGGTTTCATCTTTCTTGATACAATGTAATATCTTCTCTTTTTTTCTCTTATCATTAATTATTTTCATTAATGTGGTTGTATCAGTGAGTTTTCTATTGTTTTTTCATTCATATTTCAATTACCAAAAGATTATTTTTTATTATGGTTTGTTGTTGAGGTGATCCCTATTATGTTTGATAGAGTTTGATGTTCATCCCCTATATTTTTTCGGTGTTCCTTGATACTTAATATCATGGAAGGGGATTCAATACTTCTTCTAGTTAATTTTATTAAATAATAGAATTTTATTGATTTTATTGATTTTATTGGATGTTATGTACAAACCTAATGAATATAAAACAGTTGTGTAAATATTTTTCATATGAAGGGGTGAATAACATGTGTCCATATGCTTAAATGATATTTTATTTGTGATTTATGGATGATTAATTAAACTACTAATAGTTTTATTCCTCCAATGAATCTTTTACCTTTTCTATTTTTTAATTTTTAGAATCACCTTCTATATATGGTTAATTATTTTTATATATAAATGAATAAGTTTTTTTTGGTAAATTGGGAATTAGGTAATGATGTGTATGTGGGTAAACAATGTTTTATATGAAATGGTTACTAAAAATAGTTTAGCTGATGTGATTTTCTTCTACTACAGGTGTAGAATAGTTTTTTGGTCTTGTTTCTTTTTTTGGGGGTTGATTGTTCTTGTTGTGGATTATTGGGTTTGGGTTATTGGTGTTACCTTGTATTGTTTAGTTGGTGATACCGTTGATTATTATGGTGTAAAATAGAACTTATGATTGATGATGTGAAAATGATGATGGGATAGTGTGTTGTTCAAAATGGAGGATTCAATATTATATGGCTTGGATAGTGGTGTTTAAGGGGACTATTTTTTGGGATATTCGTATAATGTGTGTTATGGTTTATTCTTTGGTTGACATATGTTATAGGGTTTTGGTTTACAATCCACGTGGTATTATTATTTGGTTTGTTATATTAAATATGTTAGTGGGTGTGGAATGAAATTTAATATGCTTTTGGATATTAGTGAGAAAATAATTAATGATTTGTATAGGTAGGAACCAGGGTTATTGATGTTTATAAATTTCATACATTTTGAACTTAAATATTAAAATTAATGTAAAAAAATAAATTTAATGTGACCTATAAAAAGTAAATCCATAAATGTTTGAATTATAGGGTTAAATTGGTAATATAGAATAATGTTTTGTTCTAATATCATAGACTCCAGAAACTAGGAACTAAAAGTTAAATCATATTGTGGGTACAAAATAAATGAATTATGAACGTTTTTAACATCATACCTTTCTAGAAGTACTATATTATTACATACATTATATTTCAAATGATGAGACACAATATATACCTATTATAAGACCATTATAAAAAATTCAATAAAATACCATAAATTTACACATAGTTACACACTATGATTCTTATATAAAGGAAAACATATAAGGGTTAACCCAGATTCCCAGTATGATGTTTAATATAGTTGAATATTACCTAACAAAAACAAGGAATATGTGATAATTTTGGTATAAATTAACAACATGAATCCATAATTAATTGAGACCGATGGAATCCTATATTTATGAAATTAAATTAAAACATGGATACCATTAATTAATGATCTCATGGTGATGGAATGTATAATGGAGGATATAAAAACATGAATTCATGGAACAGTTCATAGAAATTTATCTAGTTATAGGAAGTGGTATACACTGAAACCCAACCGGATTTTCCTATTGATAACTCTCAGTGCATGAATGTTCTATATAATTTCTCCCCCACAATCAGCTGATTAATTCCTACAAATTCCCCATAGAGTCATAAAAAAAATTCATACCATTATATAAGGAAACTCTTACTGAATAAAACATTGACATTCATATAACGGGAAATAAAAAAAATATACTTTACCATTCTATAAAATAAAGTTGATACATGTGATAAACACACTTAATCAACTTATAAGTCATAGAGTATCATCAATGGGACATGAATTACCCTCAAAAATTAAATATATGAGAGTGGTAATTACCTTGTGTTTAATTTCTCCTCTATTATTATAATTGGGATTAATAGATTTCATTGATGGGATAAAAAATTAATGGTTAGAAAAATTCATTATCATATTTCATTAAGAGTGTTCTAATATTCTGAATCTTATCCCTCGAGAGTGTCTATTTAGGTGTGTGGTCCTAGGACCACTCTTCATGCATTATGGTAATGATTGATTAAATGATAATCAAAATCATGGGAGTGAATAACCCTCTATGAATCTAGGACACAACTACATCAACTCTCCATTATCCAAAGTGGGATTTATTTTATCGAAATTATAGACATCATTAATTTTACAATACATTTAATGGGTTTTCCTTGATGGAAAATATTAGGTTATACAACGATTTTTTGGATCGCTTTAATTAGAAAAATATGGTTGATGGATAAAAGTATAGACTTTTATATACCATAAATTCATGATTCTTATGGAACAAAGCCTTTGAGGAATATTTATGCATCACATAGAATAAAATAAGTGTTGAATAGAACATGATTCCCAAAGGATAAAAATCGAGATTGAAAACCCCAACATATAGATTGGGTATAAATTAAATCAAAACCACTTTAAATAGATGGTTTAAAATATATTATAAAATGTAACTGAGAAAATAATTTCAGGATAACAAATCTCAAATCGATATTATATACAACACATAAAAGATGTTAGGTTTACAATACCCGTCATGTCCAAAAGATAGGATTTTGAGATGAAAAACATTTACCTATTTTATTAATTTCCATGACTATAATTTAAACTCTTATATCAAAAACATAAATATTATTATCAAATTAAAATAAACCATACTCATATCTATTTCAATTCATCAAAATCATAATTTTTTATTCATTATATGAATTTGTTACATATTCCATAACGAGTGTTAATAGTTTTTGATAATTTATACATGTTTCATAATAGCGGTGTTGTTTTTATTCAAATCAAAATTATATTATTATTATTTCAAAAAATATACAACTATAAATTATTTATATTTTAATTATTATGTTTAAAATTCTATTTATCAGAATTTTAGACTTTATATTTGAAGACGAAAATGTTAAAAATCATTTTTTAGTGATTCTTTACAATCGAAGGGAATTTTCATAATTACTAAATAAAATATTTATATAATGTACTCATAATAAAAAAAATAATTATTTTCATAATTATTTTATTTTATTCCAGTAATTATGTTTTCAAATTAATTAGTAATATAAATTCAATGTATATTTTTTATAGGTGGATAAACTGACCCAAACAAAAACATACCATGATTTAAGGAATTATTATAAAGTTGATTTCATAAAATATCTTCATACCTAAAAAATAATGATATTATATAGTGTTTATTTGTTTTATAAATTGAGTTTTAAATATGTAAGTATAATATAAAATATATGTGATAATATTACAAAATTTAAATAAAATGCTATTCGATTACTACACTAATTTTAAATGATTAAAGTTAGGATGATAATTTTATTGTCATATAATTAAAAGGTTATATAATTTGGAATACCAAAACCATAATGATATTAAAAATATCATATTAATTTATTAATACCATCCTTATATAGAACCTTGGAAGGTGGTGACAGAAAAGAAACATGTTGTTTTAGGTGGTGGTAGTTCACACAATGCACAAAAAATTATTTTTACCAATAATGATTGGGGTATAAGAATTAGAAATTAAAATAGCCTTATTATAGTAACATTAATATATATACATGATAATAATGTAATTATATTGTGTTATTAGATTAAATCTTATTTAATAAAATTTTGTTAAAAAACTTAGTAGTTGACAATGCTCATATTGGGGGAATTAATTTTCATTGGGAGTCTCCTTTGAACTGAATTCATTATAAAAACTATTGGCGACATGATTCTTTTTAATGTGGAATATGATTATAGGATGAAACAATAGTAGTGTTTGAAGGATAATTATGAATGAAAGGTGGTCCTTGAAGTGGTGGGAATGTTACGAGCTTTTATGAAATGGGAAGTGTAGTATTGGTATGAACCCTTTCATCTAAATAATGAAATGATACTAGTCAAGGCTCAATTGAGGAATAATGGAAACAATTAGTAGGTATAGTGAGATTTGGTTGAGAGTCACCCAAAATAGTCATTTCTATGGAATCACTGAGTATTTATTAATTTTTATTTTCACATTCGATATTGACCCTAATATATGTTTACCTTGATAATTAATTTCCAATCGTAGTAATTAATTTTAATGAAAAAATATTAATATGTACCCCATTAAATAAATTTATAATTTTGACATAAAATTTTAAAATTATTTTGTAATATAAAATTTCATCCAATGTGAAAAAGTAATTTTTAAATACATCCTATTTAATAATGTAAAATAAAATTTTAGAAAAATAACATTTTAAGCATAAATTTTTATATAAGATAAAATTATATTGGATAATGATTAATGTAGAATAATATTATATATCAAAAATTAAATTATCATAATGATGATTTAGGTCATGAAAAAATAAAATCTCCCTTAAAAATACATTATATAAATAAATGATTGAAAAAATGTTTATTTATTAATGTTAAATTTTGGTTAGGTCTAAAAATTTTGGATATAGAGTTTATGAGTAGAAAATTATTATTTAAAATGAATTATTTTATTAATGAAATTCATATTTGATTATATAAATGGTTTTTTAAATTTTTTCCATTTTTATATGGGAATACTCTTAGAAAAAATAATAAGAATCATGGAAAATAAATTTTGAACAAAAAACATTCCTTTTTCTGAAAAAAGATCATAAAAAATTATTACATTGATTTTTATATTATGAATTGACAAAAAATGCTTTTTAGAAATTTTAAAAGTATGAAAATATTATTTTAAGTAAATTTATGAATAATTTCACTTTAGAAGGTGAATTGAATGATAGTTCAAGATATGGTATTTACCTGATATAGTAGAGTCTTACTTGTTACATTTCCAACACTTAAATTATTTTATCTATGAAATAGAGATATTTATCAATTATTGGCTATGTATGGATATTTCAGCATCATATTTTTTGTCTGGATCATAGTTTTCCTTTTCTAAATTTTTGTTTCTCTATTGGAAATTCATTAATCATGTTTTTTAAATCTCCAACACATTCTCTCTCTGTGTCATGAATATTCATATGTTCATCATTATCAAACAATTTAGGCTCTAACTATATTCCCATAATTTTTAAAAAATGCAACAGATATGAAATATATTTCATTACTAATGACATATGGAAGATATTATGTACTTTACAAAGTATGGGAGACATATCCAATAGGTAGGCTACAAAGAGAATTATATATAGTATTTTAAACGGTAAAATATATCAAGGGCTTAATTTTCTATTTTTACTAAATCATAAAACTCTCTTTTGTGGTGAATTCTTAAACAATACATTATCCAAAACATGAAATTACAAGTCATTACTTTTACTATTAACAAATTTATTTCTCCCCCTTATGCAACATTAATGTTTTCCAAAGTATTCTATATATTAATAGTTTTCTCCCATAGATTATCTTAGTCAATTTACATTATATGAAAAAAAATCCCAACAATTTGGAGTATGAGACAAGTTCCTATAAAATTCATTATATGGTTCCATAATTATTTCTAAATTAAAGGTATTATTGTATGAAAATTCAACTACTGTTAAATACTGATCAGACATGCCTATGAAGTAAATAGAATATGATCTGAGTGTGTATTTCAATGATTGGATAAATCATTCAGAATAATAATCATTCTAGGGATGATAGTTAGTGCATAAATGTATCTCAATATCCTTATCCCATTGAATAAACATCCATAATTTATATGTAAAACTATGGTCATGAATATATATAAACAATTTAGGTTCCCCATGAACCCTTATGATTTTAATGATATAGATTCGGAAAGAGATCTTAAGGGGTATATATTCATTTCTCACTAATAAATGAGAAGACTTAGTAAAGTGATCAATAATTACCTCTATAACATCATTCAAAATTAGAGACTTTATGAGTTTAATGACAATTTCCATTGAAAAATTATCCAACTTCCCTATACGTATAGGCATATATTTCTTGTGTCCCTTAAGATGTTGTATTTTCCTTTTACATTCTAGAATTATACGAATATGGGAATATAGTTTACAATGTACCACTTCATTCCATCCCACCAAAAATGATCTCTTACATCCTCATTCATAATTATATTTCTATGGTGTATAGAAAAATTTTATCTTTGAGATACATATTAAAGATTCCTATTCAATTGTGGTAAGGATAAATCACAAAACCTCTTCCCAAACATTAACAAAACATCTATATAGATTATGTAAATTAATTTCACATCATTCACTACTCTAATATTCCAATTTAAGGTCGCATTATTATATAGGTACTTCCCTCTCATTTCTAGTAAGTATGGGTTACAAATTCCTTGAAAAAGGAAAGGCTACTTCCTTATCCTAAAAGAAACCATTTACATCTTTACTAGATATCAATATATATGATCTTTGAAAATCCTTATCATGTTCATAACTCTATGGTCCCTTCTAATCAATCCATCAACAACCTTTTTTACCTTTCTAGGGGAGTAGTGTCTCGAGAAATCATGATCGTTGAGTAGTTCCATCAATATTATTTTCCACGTGTTGGGCTCCATCTAAGAAGAGATATACTTCAAACTATTTTGGTCAGTATATATATCTCATATTTATTCATAGAGGTACTTTTTATATATTTTCAAAAAAATTATTATATATAGTATCTCAATGTCATTCATTGAATATTCCAATTCAATTATTTTCAATTACCTGGATGGATAGTAAATCACCCCATAATCTTTTATAAAAATTCAACCAATTATTTTCTTATAATCGAACTAATAGATTTCTAATTCTTCTTTACCTGGTCCTAGATTTGGTTATGGGACACTAATTAGTCTTCCCTTAATCAATTCAAATCATTTCTCACATTCACATAGGCGTGTTAATTTAACCCTATCACATGTCAACATGGTTAATGGGATACCCGAAACAGTGAAATCCGGATCAAATAAACTGATGTAACCATCTAAGACAAAGAATAATCATATCCTATTAATGTTCATTGGTGAATGAATTTTTTTTCCTAAACTTTTCCAGGATTATTCAATAGATATTTCATCCATTGAGACCATATTTCGGATAAAATAAACTTCATTGATAAAAAATTCTCACTTACTATACTTAAATAAATTTTTTTTCTCATGGTCCTTAGAATTATTTTCATATGAATATTATGATCCTTATTAATATTATATTATATAAATATTTTATCAATTAATACATTAAAAATGTTATGAAGACCCTCCTTGAATAAAATATTCATTAAAACCGTAAATAAATAAGGTGAATTAGTAATTCAAAAGTGCATTGCTTTAAACTCGTTATCTCACAATCTTGTTAAAAATTAGGCCATTGGTATCTCATCATTCATCACCATTAGCTGATGATTTACATAGTGGTGAATAGGCAATGAATTTTTTTGGCTCCATGTAGTTGATCAAATTATTCATCATTTATTGTAAATGGATACTAATTAAAATGAACCGACCAAGTTACCTTACTACACTGATACTTAATACATCTATAACACACCTCTACGAGCATTCCTAATCTCTTTGGGTTAGAGACCAGCACTTAAAATCAAATATGGATCAAGGGAATATATATTTTAACATGAACAAACCTCCAAAAGAGCATATAATATCGAATGAAAAATCAAGAAATTGTATGTATTCTAAAAACCCCACAAGGATCACTGTGAAACAAGTAAAAAAGAAATCCTAATGAAATGAATTAACCAGTTAATGATATGAAAATAACCCTGAAAAGGTCTCGTAATTTCCATGCATCAAGAGGAACTAGCTCCACTGGTCACCACCATCACTGTTACATCCCATGATCAAGCACATCCACCACATCAAAGTAGTGCTTTCCCATTTATTTTACCTATCCTAACAATATCTACATACTCTCGATGGTAAAGGTAGGTTGTGAGAAGAACAACCCATTAGGATTCAATTAAATCTTCCATAAGTAGTTCAAATTAATATTTCCCATATATTATTAAATATTAAATTAAAAAGGCATTAATATCTATCTTCACATTTTATTTGGAATAATTTTTCAATTCAAATAGATGAAAAATATATCAAAAAATATAAATTAATCAATTTTTAAAAATATAAATGACACAAATAAAATAGTTTCCCAATCAGTAACATTTAAAAATAATTCCAAAATCAAGAAGTATATTTAAAATCTCTATGGTTAATTAGTTATAGTTTTTAAGACCCTCAAACATCGTTGTTAGTCATCAGGACTAAGTTTTTTTTCTAAAATACCTAGGCTCAAGACATTTTTATATAATTGATCAACACCCCATTAGGGGAAATCATGCCTAAGTGGGATTAGTTAGTGTTTTCCTCAGTAATCCATTACATTACAGGCAGATTCCTTGTATGATTTTCCTAATCACCCACTATCTAACAAGGATCAAACATGATTCAATCCATGTATCTATCATTAAAAGATCATTCATTTAAGTTCAATTTATAATTCACCATTGAAATTCCAAATTTCCTGTTGAACGTGGACATTAAATTTCATAACCAAAGAAGTGGGTTTCATCATGTTCATTACATTCAAAACAATATTTAAATTCACATCATTTTCTAAATAATCAATATTTAATTATTTAAAAACATCTCTTTACAAATAAAAATAATATTTTTCATACTTTAAAAATTGGTTTAATTTCAAAAATATGATTCCATTTAAATCAATCATTAAATAATCAGAATTCATGTTTTAGAAACCCACTAAAACAAATTCTAAATCAAGAAGACAATAATGGTTTCAATTTTAGGTAAATTTGTTATGGGATAACCTACCATTTATCACAAGATCAAACAATCACAAAAATCAAGAAGCACCCATGGAGATTACAAGGTAAGGGTGATCTTGGAGAATCTATATAATTATAATCACGAAAAAGGATCCCATTTATCTATAATATGAGGATACACCACTCTCATTTAAAGAGATAATATGAAAGATAAGGATTCCAATAAAAAGAGATACATATACTAGAGGGAGACCAATATTATCCGCCGATATTTTGATACATGTGGAAATGGGATAAAGGGTTCAAAATCATCTCATAAGAGCCCCCACAAAGAAAAGGGGTTCTAAATAAGTTTAATTTTAGGATTTTTGAATAAAGCACAATGTTTAAAAATTATTTATAGGAAACAAAAAACCATGTTGCATCATCCCTTGACCATTGATGAAAGGAGGTGAAAAAAACCAAACCACTATGATGTGAAAGATGATATGTCGTGAAAACTACTAATATAGATGGTCCTTGAATTCATAAAACAATTTAAACCAATATCATATTTTCCTAAGGTAAGTATACGATGTATCCCACACACCATGATGAAACCTCTATAAAAATGGAAGAGTATATAAAAACCTCAAGTTCAAAACTGTCCATCCATGCTGAAAATATTCTTGAAATGGCATTGTCAGGGAAATACTAAATTACAGGCTCCAAAGGGTAGAAATCTACATACACTTCATCCATGCCCGAATTATTAGTGGCATACAAATTCACAATTATTTAGATGAATATACCACTCGAAAACCTTCTTTTCTAGGAGTCTGTACCACACTTCCATGATAGAACACTGGTTGAAATGTATGAGGAGATTCAAATACTCTAGAATAGTCCCAGAACCTCACCCAGCGAATTGGTCATCAAAGGAAAGGGATGAAAATTTCCCAAAATATTGTAATGGTATGTAACCATCTGCTAACCATAAACAATTTCTTCCCCCAAAATATGTGTCAAGAGGAATCCATACAAAAGATATAAGGCTAATTTTCTCTCATCATATTTTGAAACTCCAATGTCTCATGTGAATTAGAATAATTCTTCCATATAACTCAAACTAATGGTATAAAATTTCCAAGAAGAATATTTTTCAGAGAATAAAAAAAATTCTGAAATGGCTACTCATTCCTGAATTAATCAATTTAAAGATCATGGTCATACTAGCTCAAAACATGAAATGGGTTAGAGATAATTTCATTATGATACAATATATTAAACACATCATTAATATCCACCAACTTTGTTAAAAATTTTAATTGGTATGATAACATTAAAATCATCCAAACAACTTCAAACAATTACACATAACTCAGTGTGAGATGGTTTGATTTCATAATCTATTTGTGACCCATATATTTTAATATTCTCAAAAAACATGCCCACCAACTAAAAACTCTAAATGGGGATTATAAATATAAACATAATATTTATTTGTTCTCTCTTACATTACCATTTTAAAACAAAAAAACTGAATAATTCCATCATATCCTTGACAAAATATGATCCACCAAGGAATACTAAAAAATCTCCAACTAACACAATACAGATTTATACAGGCATCGATAGATGTCCTAAAAGGGTTTCATATGGATGGTTGATTGGTAATTATTTCCATAGGAAAAATTAATTAGTCCCACATGGCTATCCAAAGATCAACCAATGTCAATAATGTTAACAAAAATCATTTATACCAATATCTATAGAGAATTTTTTTCACGCCTTCCATCTATAGTTGATTAACCATTCTCAAACTCACATTGGTTCAAAACACCTCCTAGAGGCCTCCCTAAATGTGAGAAGTGAACCAGTGATCCCAATTAGAAGTTATTACTGATGTTACTCCATGGAATATGATTATCACATACATGTACATGACTCACATGTCCCCTACATTGGTTATATAAAAAATGGGTATAATGTGGAGGGATTTGGTCAGCTAATTGATCTCTAACCATATTAAATTTTTAACATATGAGGTACGAGGGAGAACAATCATGAGATACATGGAAATATAACCATACTTCTATGTTTTTATATGATGTTTATGAAGAAAACAAGAAGGTTTCTGGTTATCATCCTTGACCATTTGGATAGTATAAAATGATGAATTAAAATTATCTATGTATAGTTTCATACATAGCCGTAGAAATCATCTCCAAATAGAATAAAACATATTCTTACTTCTAGGGTGTACTTCATACTGGGAAATATGGAAACTCCCCCACATCCTTTCTCATTAGAAAATGTACAAAATTCCAATTACAAAAAAACATGAAACCCTTTGAAGAGATTGGCCACTCTTCCATGATCCCATCACCATAAAGAGAGTCCATAATGACATGAAACTCGCCATATTTCTTCTTTTTTCTATATAATATTATTAATAAGGAGGAGGTAAAGTAAAAACGTTTTAAAAAAATCTTTGGATTATCCTCTTGAACATTTAAATTCATAAATGTAAACATTTCAACCTTGTTAAATTCGTTTGATGGTTCATTCATGGAATGTGTTGGATGTTTCTGGATCAGGGCTTCAATGATGAATATCCACTTACCAGAGGTGTATGAAGTATAAAAAATAAAAGGACTATAAGTAGACCATCCAACACACCTACTAATTATTGAACTATTTATAAGAGAAGTTATAACTCATGATTTTGTGATTGGAATAAACGACAATACTTTCTATGTAATGTAAATAACATGAAATCATAAAATAATACATCATGAATGTGATTTTGAGATCACAAGTAGGTTATTTATTATCACGTGGACTCAAATTTCTGGAACCATATGTTACAAATTGATCTCTCTATAATAAAATGCATCCTAAATCAAAACATAATGGTTTATAAATATCCACATAGCACTAACCAGCTACTAGAAGAGTCAATACTAGCATAAAATTAAAAAGAATCAACTAATAAAAAGATTTAGGATATTTTTTATCCATAAAAACAACAATCCTTTCTCTGTGAGGGTGATAATAAGGGAAGATAGTTTCTATAAATATTTGATGAACCTGTGGTAATTATATTCTAAAGCTAACATGATATGAATCTAAAAAAATCATGGTTGTTCCCATGTTATAATATCCTTCAAATTATCAGAATAGAATATAATACAATGTTCATATATCCCATGTCCTGAGAAATTTACATCCCAATCACCACAACTACATTTAGTTATCTTGGAATAAATTTTGTTTTCCCACAAAATTACCAAAACTATTATGATATGACACAGTGGTCTTCCTCATCCTTAGAGTAAACCCATATTACATCTACAAAGGGAACCCTAAATGAGATCGAATATAAGAAAACTATCGGAAAATTGGGGAGAAAAATGTCATCACAAGATACTCATAATGTTCATTCCCACTTTTGAATGCACTAATTAAGATATTATATTTTTTTAAACCTCAACTAGTGATAATGAGACCGAAGATGAATCATTGAGAACAACTTCACCCCATTAAACATGTGAAACAAATAATAAATATGTACAAAAATGTACTTATTCATTACCATAAATAAAATGTGTTTATTTAATTAACAAAACATTAAGTGTCCCATATATTTTTTCCCAAGAAGAACACACACCATCCATGGCGAAATCATTTGGAATATAAATCCTTTATTCCAAAAATCATTAAAGTGGGTGATCAAATTTTTAGATCATCTCGTTCTATATGATAAGAAGAAATCAAGATTGGTTGGTTACTCAACACTAAATACATAGAAAACTATAATTCACTTTTCAATGTAAAACCACAAAATTTGTATAGAAATAGGTGAAGAAACTCAATGACCACTAGATAAAGATCAGTACTCGGTGATTCTCACTCTAGTTTAAAAGATAAAAAAATAATGTGAACCAATATTAGAAGAAATGTACTATCTCAGCTTGACCTTAAGAAAACATGGCACACCCTATAAGGGTAAGTAAAGGAGACATAATAAATATAGTAATCATTCTAGGATTTATGGGGAAAAAGCTACTCCATACTAATAATGGCATAAATAAGTTCCATGTTCAGGACTAAAAAATCGTATACAAGATCAATCACTAATAAGGAGAAGACACAAGAAGGGTGCATGATACCCTAACCATTCATTGTTCCAAGGGGTGTATAAATATCCATCACATAAGACATAAAAACTATAGGATGGTTAAAAATGTTGAGTCAATAAGATTTCCTTATGTCGTTTTCATTCCTCTATATTATAAAAATTACAAACACGTTATCTTAAGGAAAATTGTTTTCTCCTAAAGATTGTTTTCATAAGGAAAATTTTCCTTCTCTAAAGAAATTTTATTCATTACTATTTTTTTTTTGTTTCATTTTACAAACTCTCAAAATATAACTCATTTTATTCCGAAGTCTAAAATTTGGAATGTTATGAAACACTTTTTAATATTATAATTTCTTGGATATAGTTTTTTGAGTATTTAGATTCTGAATTCTTTCAAATTCATATTCCGAATTCTATGAAATTCAAATTCTGAATTCTCTAAAATTTAGACTCTGAATTATTCCAAATTATAACTCTGAATACTTCAGAATTATGACTCTGAATTCCTCAGAATTTGGACTCTAAATTATTTTGACTCTAAATTTCTTAGAATTCCCACTATGATTTCCTTAGAATTTAGACTCCAAATTATTCATAACTTATACTCCAAATTCCCAAGAATTACGACTCTGAATTCTTCAGAATTTAGATTCTTAATTCCTTAAAATTCATACTCTAAATTTCTAATAATTCAGACTCTGAATTCATTAAAATTCAGATACCAAATTCATTGGAATTCATACTCTGAAATCTATATAATTCTGATTCCAAATTCATTGAAAAAATAATCTGAATTTCCATATCTTATAGACACCGAATGTTTATTTGGTTAAATTCTAAATTCTATTTTTCTTTAGACTCCCAAAAATAGATTTGGTTATGTAACTTATTTTTCCTTACACTTATTATGAAACGATTTCAAAAAATTTGTTTCAAACTAACTGTTGTTTGAGTGACATGTGTATAGTTCTCTCCAAATTTCAACGAAAAAATACGGCCATTAGAGGAGGAAGCCCACCATTTGAGAAGTTCCTATAAATACAAGCTCATTTGAACGAGCTCAAAATTATTAAATCAATATAGAGATTACATTTTGTTTAAGTGATTTCTAGATAGAAATAATTCCATGCCTTGTGTGTACTAAACATCTTGTTTAGATAGTTTTGTGCGACTCTAATTATTTCTAAGTACAATAGAGGGCTTCAAGGGATAGGAAGACAAAGGTTCCTACTACATTAACGATCGAGGGCTTGTTGGGATAGCAAGACAGATTTTGATATTCCTGTCGAGGTCTTACCCTAGTGTGGGTAAGATGGGCTTTCTTGAATGTATAAATCAAGAGACCTTTAACAAAGGTTTTTGGATACCCAAATCATTGGGTTAAAAGATTTCATACTTGTTACTTGTTTTGTTTCAAGTATTATTCCCGCTGTATTTTGAAAAAAGAATGATAATTATAAGGTAATGCTCCATATTAACATTTTTATTAAACCTATCTTTTTTCTTTAAGAAATTCCATTTCATAGGAGGAGGAAATTTTTTTGTTAGTCATTTTTTTTAAAATATTTTGTAGTCAAAATTTTTTCATAACCAAATATTTTATTGTCAAAATTTTTCATAATAATAATTTTTATTCTCCAAAATTTTATGTAATCAAATTCTTCATAGTCTAAATTTTATCATAATCAAACATTTCATAGTCTAATTTTTTTAAAAATAAAAATAATTCATAGTCAAAATCTTTTCGGAATCAAATTTTTCAAAGTCAAAATTTTTTCATAATCAATTTTTTTGTAGTCAAACTTTTTTGTGATCAAAATTTTTCTTATTCCATTTATTTCCTATAATTAAATTATTTTTAGTCAAATTTTCTTTGGTAAACATATTTTCTTTTCGAAACTCAAAATTATGGTACCTAATTTATGTTTACTTGATAAAATTTTTTGGTTTCAAAAAACTTCCTTTCATTTAAATTTCCCGAAATCAAAAAGTTATTTAATATGAATTTTCTACATTACGAAAAATATTTCAAGGAATCTGGAAGGTACGTTTCCTTACTTTAATTTTCCTAGTTGATTTTTTTTTGTATTTACATATCTTTTAAAAAAAAAATTGGATTCACTTTCCTTAAATATGAATTTTTACTTTAAAACCTCAAAATAACGAAACCTATCAAAATTAATTTTCGACATTTATCTCGACCGTTAGATCATATCAATATTATTTCAACTATTGGATCAATTTGAGAATATGAACATTCTCTCTAATTAATATTTAAATTCCTTTCTAATGGTTGTCCCATATCGTTTTTCAAAATTGTTTGTAGAAAATCTATTCGGCTCTTCTTAAGGGTTGTTCCAAATTTTATTGTTTTCCCAAATCTGAATGTATTTGGAAGCATCCCCTCAAATGAAAATTTATATTGTTAATGAAATTTATGAATGGAATATATAGAGAGAGAGGTTAGTAGATCTAATGTTTTTTTCTATGCATGATTCTATTTTTCAAGGAATATCAAGTTGAATGGTTGGGAGAGTCTGTGTGAATGAAAACCAAAGGCACATGATCCATTTTATCTGGATTTTCTCGTATAATTTTATGAGACAATAAGTTTTTTTGTACTATATGGGAGAGATATGTTTTCTTTTAAGAGTTATGGGAAAACTTATTTCCTTTGTTTTACCTTGTAAACAAGAATTATAGGAATTTCATATGAGGTTAATGTTGATTTATGCACCCACAAGATACCTGATACATTTAGATGTATCGATAATGGGAAGGCCATAGTGTTCATTGGTTTATCAGAGGTGAAGACACTGAAGATTAGTCATCTCTCTACAAATTTTCGGATTTTAGAGTTATTGGTTCATGGATTTCTCATTATAAGAAAAGGTTATAAGAATACCTTGAAAAAGAGTGATATCTACATTCATGATTTCTAGGGAACCTCAGGAAGATTAATCTGGTGAAGTATGTCTTGATTACAATTATCAATATCAAGAAGGGGACCCTCAAATCATAAATCATAATGTATTTCATTATTCTTTCTAATATTATAAACTTTTTCTAGATTCATTCAAATTCCCATGTAGTTATATGCCATAGAATTTCAAGGGTTCATTGCAATGTGCTGATACCCTATGAAGGATGAAGGTTGGATATAATAGAAATTGCAAATAATTTTTTAACTTGTCTGAAGGAAATATCGATGCGCAATCCATGAAGCCAGAAGTATCTGAGAATTCCAAGAAAGGTGGTAGGAAGAGAAAGCTGATGGAACCAAAAGTAAAAGGTAAAACTCATATAGTTTAGGAAACCAAATATGAACCTCCAAAACCTAAGAAGAAAAAGACATATCTAGATGAATTTATTTCTAAGCAGAGAGAAGATAAAATAAATAAAAAGGAAGGTGAGCCTATCTTTGGCTTGGCCCCTTATGAGGCAAAAGCATTTATTCTTAAAGGTTCCATGGAGTATAAAGAAAAGAGAAGAAGAAAAATAAGAATTTTTTTGAGGTTGAAATAGTTCAATATATTCTTAGAGACACCAAAAAATCCTCTGAACTAATCCAGATACCTGAAACATTTTTACAAGAATCACTTCTAGTGACTCTGGGAAAGAAAATAGTTATTCTATAACCTGATGAAGTGGATGGAACTGTTATCAAAGAAGAAGTAGAAGAATAAGAAGAGGATGGAAGTGATGACACTGATGACATGATAAGACAAGTTGAAGAATGTCAATATTTGGAGAGACCTTCTTAGAAATTCTCAATCCGGACATCCGAGGCCGAATTATCTAAACTTGTTACCTTGGGAAAATAAGAACATGTTCATGAAGAAGTAAACAACCCATCTAAATAAGGTAGTAGCAATCATGAATTGATTCCACTAGAGGACCTGGTGGAAGATGTTGAAAAGAAAAAAAATATAGGAAGATAACATAGTCCAACTATAAGATAGTGGACATGAATCACCAAAGGCTGTTGAGATCATTCCGAGAGATGATAAAGTAAAACATGTTTTAACCGATACACCTATGAAGGTCATGGTGGCTAAAAAAATATTGGTGGATCTTCTAAAACAAATAATGATGATATAGAGAAATATTCCTCACCAACAAGGGAATCTGATTCAAAATTGTCTATATGGGGCATGATTTTGTGGAATAATACCAGAAGAAATTGGGTGATACAATTCCTTTTTTTATAAGTATTGACTCAAGATGTTAGAGGATTAAGAATTCATTTAATTAGAAATAGAATTTTGTTTCCATGCTTATGGAAAATTTTTCAGGCTCATGGCTGATTTTAAATCATTCTACATTGGGTATGATGCTCACAGAAGGTCATGTAAGGAAATCACTAAATGTTCCAAGAAGAAAATTGAAGAGATGAGAATATTTAATGACTTTAATGAAAATTTGAAGGATTCATTCGATACCAATGATATGAAGATCAAATATCTTACTAAAATATATAATGAGAAGCTTAATATTGAACAAACTACTCCAAAGCAGGATGAAAAGGATTTGAATGGGAAACATAATACAGTTGCATTGAATCTGAAAAGTGAAAGAGATCTCAGAATCGAGTTCGAAGAAAATCTCAGTAAGAAAGATGAGTTTTTTAAGACAGGGAGAAATTATTAAGGCTTGAGAAGAAAATATTAATGCTCTGGAGAATAAAAATTAATACTAGGATCAGCAATGCAAAAGTTTTGAAAAGGATCATAAGAAGCGTAAATAGATAAAGACCATTGTCAAGAAGCTTATGCCGAAGGAAAAATAAAGGATGATTTTTTTACTTAACTCAGATATTTTATGGTATTACCTTCTTTGTACAAATTTTTCCAATCATAATGAAAATTTTGGTTCTCCTTCATGTGTTTTGTTATGTTGTACTAATATTTTAGGTACCATATTAGTTTCCATTCTCTCGATTCCATTTTGAAAATCACAAAGGGGGTGAAAGCAATGATAAAAAGAATACTTATTAAAGAGGATAATTCCCTATGTAAGGGGGATTATATCTAAGGGGAAGTTTTATCAAATAATATTCCTTATGAAATAAAAATACAAATCTATTTAAGGATGTTAACAATACGATCCATTGGGATTTCATAACCTAAGGTGGAGTTATTCGTATTTAGCATGATCTGTAATTAAAGGGATATATGTTTTTCTTTTATGTTCATATTGAAAAATCCTAAGTCCTTATATTCCTTTTTGAAAGGATGTTTTTTCTTTCAAAAAAGAGGGATATTGTTATGTCAGTAAGGTTTCCTTCTGACTTTTCCATTCCTCTATGTTTTGAAAATCACAAATACTTTATCTTAAGGAAAATAGTTTTCCATAAAGATTATATTCACAAAAAATGTTTTCATTCTATAATGAAATTTCCATCCTTATCATTGTTTTCATTGTTTCATTTTACAAACTCTCTAAATCTTAATCATTTTATTCCTAAGTCTAAAATTCATATTACTTTGAAAAACCCCAGAATCTTATAATTACTTGGATATACAGTTTTCTGTTTATAGATTCTAAATTCTCTGAAATTCAGATTCAGAATTATCTGAAATTTGGATTCTAAATTCTTTGGTATTCAGAACCCAAATTCTTCTGACTCCAAATTCTTCAGAATTCATATTATGGATTCCTCGTAATTCAGAATCTAAATTCCAAATTCATTAGAATTCATACTTATAAATATATAGAATTCAAATTATGGACACTTTGAAAAAAAAATCTGAATTTCCATATCTTATAGACTCTGAATGTTTATTTGATTAAATTCTGAACTCTATTTTTCCATAGACACAAAACTACAGATTCGGTTATGTGACATCAGTTTCCTTAAACATTTTATAAAATGATGTCATACAATTTGTTTCTAACTAACCATTGTTTGAGTGACACGTCTATAGGTCCCTCTAAAATTTAAGGAAAAATATGACCATTGGAGGAGGTAGTCGGTCGTTGCAGAAATGAAAATAAATTGGATCTCATTTGAATGAGATCACAATAATTCCATCAATCTCTAGATTACATGTTGTTGAAGTGATTTCAAAAGAGAGAGAGACTCCCATTCCATGTTTGTACTAAACATCTTGTTCATCTTGCTTCGTGCGACTCCGATTGTGGCTGATTACAAACGAGGGGTTCCGAGGATAGGAAGATAGATGTTTCCACTGCCTTAATGATCGAGGGCATGCGGGGATAGAAAAACAGATTCCAATATTCTAATATAGGTGTCACCCTGGTGTGGGTAAGACATACTTTTGCGAACATATAAATCAAGGGAACTTTATCCAAGGTTGTTGGATACCCTTCTCTTTGGGTTAAAAGATTTCATACTTGTTACTTGTTTTGATTCATGTTTTATTACCATTGTATTTTAAAAAGGAAGAAAGTATAACTTTCTGATAATTTCTTGTACTTTTATATACTATGATAACTAATATTCTATACGCTTTAAGGTAGAATATTTTCCTTATAACCTTTCCTTACGTTTCATTTCAAGAACCATATTTCCAGAACCTAAGCAAGTTGGTTTCATTGAACTATTTTTAGGGTTTGTGAATTTAACTTGTTCAACTTTGTTAAACATACTTTTCCTTAAGGTAAAAAAATGAAAGATTTTAAGCATATAATTCACCCCTCTTGTAATTGAACATTTAAATTCATATATCTATCGTACAAAAAAACTAGTCGATATTAATGACTTAGATACACATGTATCAAATAATTTTACCAGTAAATATGAATCTACATTGATGGTTTCACTAAATATATCTATACATGTATCATCTTCCTCTAGAGACTGTTCTATTAAATAAATATTCGTTATTAGTGATGCTCATCATTGGAACCCCTTAGTTATTTTATAATCTGATTAAAATTTAGTTCTTTAAGAGGATGGTGTGACCATTCCACTATTTGAGGATGAAATTGTATGAAAAAACTTCAACTAGTGTCATGAGTGATTGCTATAACAACAAATATTCAGTTCCATGGTATAAACCTGCTTTAGATTCCCAACATTAACACATTTAATGTAAATTAATGAGAACATGTGATACAAAATATAATCCCTAGATGATTCCTCAACTAATATCTTCCATGAGACTCATCACAAATTATATTTCCTTTAATTAAACTAACATAACTGACACTAAGAGAAAGAGGAACTCCGATCACCCTGACATCCCATCCAGGTCGAAGATATCCATCAATGTTATATCCACCATTTTAGTATATGAACTCATATTCAAAGTGAAATCATAATATTAGTTATCATATCTAATACCCATAATGACTCTATGAGTCTTTAGTTTCTCATTTTTCACCACATTTTTAGAAAATTTAATAATTTCATCAAAGCATTTCACATACTGAATAGATGTCTTATAACACTATTGAAGGTTGAGAAATTCTATATACATTTCCAAAACCCTCTGGTTTGGATATAACATTTTTAGAGGGTGATATAATATCAATCCACTCAAATACTTCATGTTTTTTTATAATAATCATCGAATAACACCACCTCCCACTACTCTATTCAATATTAAAGGAAGGAAACTTCACCTTAATAGTTTTTAAAGTTGTCATTAACAGAAAAGATTCTCAATGTTTTCCAACTAATATTTTACATCAAGATAATCAATAATGCCATGAAATATTGTTGTTTCTTATAAAGAAGTTTCTATGAATTGTATTAAGATTCATCCATTAGAGTTTCTACTAAAAAATCTTGAATGAGTACGGGTGAAAGTACCTATCCCATAGCTTGGTAACCACACAACACTATATCAGAAGGGTTTTAATCATATAGTGGGTTCTCTTGTTGTGTATCATTTTAATCTTCCTCATGAGGTTTCTTAAAACGCCTTTTAGGTGTATGGCACTACAATACATCAATATAAAACCCAAAAATATCAGTAATGATACTAATACCCTAAAATTAATTAATAGAAACGTTAATATTAATTCAATCAAAAAAATTAAACACTATTATATTTATAAATATTGATTCTTAATTATAAAAATAAAGGATTTAAAAAAATTTATTCCATAAAAAATTGTTTCCCAAACCCCCATGTTATATATAGATTTTTGTGATTAGAAATGTCCAAAAATCACTCATAACTACTAATTATGTTCTGAAAACTCTTCTTGATATCTACCATGATAAAAGAGGATGTGAACTAACATCAAAGAAAAATAAATTTCCTCGACTCTAATACACCTTCATAATATACCAAATATTATTCCCAAGTAAATTGATATACAACATGGCATTAACATTGACTAAAGGTGTTCCTAATCCCCAAGGGTTGGTGACTAGATCCTAATATCAACTAATGGTCAAAGGGAATGGTTTTTTCCATAGGAATAGACATTAAAAAATTAAATATATATATATATATGTGGAAAAATTATCAATGAACATTTGGTATTCCAAATACTCCACCAAGAAAAAATTATCAAAAATAATAATAATATCCTTTAGTGATATATTATCAAAAAGATGACAGTATAATCTTCATGACATGGTCCCACAATCCCCATGAAACAAGTGGACCATAACTCTACCTATCACCACCAGTACACTATTAATCCATGCTCGAGCACACTAACCACCTCCAAGTTTCACTTTAACTACCCTTGGTATAGACATAAAAAATATACAATCGATTGAAGGAAAGGGTAGCGTATGAGAAAAATACCAAAGTAGGGCTCGACCAAATTATCAACATGTAGTTCCAATGAAAATAAACTTTATCAACAATGATTTTTAAATCAAAAAACGAATGAAAATCTATTATAATTTTTTTCTCAAATTATCATTCAATTCAAATTGAAAAAAAATTAAATTGGTGGTTTAATTGAATATTTCTAATATAATTGAATGGAAATGAATAAAATATTTCTTTAATAAATATTATTTAAAAATAAAATAAAAATTATAAAACATGTAAATACCCAATTTTGTTATTTACTTATATGATTTAGGATCGTCACACTTCTCTATGAATCAACATGATTTAGTTTATGTGCACACATACCTAGTCTTTGGAGATTGAGATTGAATCAATATGCACCCCATCAAGGTTAATCATACCAAAATAGTTTTTTCAGAGGTTTAACCATCAATCCATTAAAAGGGTATAAGTGTCATAGAATTCTTGTCCTAAGAATCAACTGAGTACCCAAACTCATATGTTCTTTATGGAATCGATCAATAATAGTGAAATAACTAATTTCAATTCAATTCATTATTCATAGTTCAAATGAAAATGTTCATTTTCAATATTTCACTATAATTTAAAAACAAAAAACATTGGGTTTCATCATGTTCATGCATTTAAAAACCAACTTTTTACGCAATTTTTCTTAATAATCATCATAAAATCACTTCAATCCATCATTTTCATATCACACCATATTTTCTAATCCTACTAAGATAGTATTTATTATAGATATATAATTTCATTGAAATAAATCATCAAATAACCAAAATTGTTAGATTATAAAATAGTTAAAATACATTTTAAAATGTGCTAGTAATAATTGTTTCAATTTTAAAGAAAGTTTTCCTGAAACCACCTAGATTTAATAACCATATCAAAAAATCACACGTATCAAGAATAAAAAGAGAGAGTATAAGGTGATGGAGATATATGATATGTCTTGAGAATCATTATCGATAAAAAAAGGATAAAATCCCTCAAAACATGAGGATTAATCACTCTCATGGAAATATATTAGTGGAAATATGAAGATTCCTAAAAAATTAGGGATTCACTTAATATAGGGAGATTAATCACATCCCCCAGCACTTCAATTTGGAAGGAATGGGGTTAATGGTCTAAAAAATCTCATGTTGAGTGCCTCTAAAAGTGAAGGGGGATTATTAAAGTAAAATTTTAGGATCTAAAAAAATAAATGGAATTTTGGACAATGGGTATGAAAAAAAATACCACATCACAACCTCTCATGACCATAGTGTAGAAATGGTAAAAATTTCCATGCTATGGCGCACTGTAACACGTGACACCCCAGCCACAACCAGTCTAGCTAGTCCCAAATTCTATGATAATTTTCATGCCCAGATCTTGTTTACTATGGGTTAGTATTTGAAACATACCACAAAAAACATCACAACCATCCTAAAAAAGAAGGGGCACTAAAAATATCCAAGTTTCATCCATCTGTCCAGACTATAAAAAGGCCTGAAATAAAAATGAAATCAAAATAATCGATCCCTTGGGTCCATGATGTAGCAAAATCACTATGAAGTTTCCATGCCAAAATTAGGCAGGAGATCAAAATTATATATTTCAATACTGACTATACCATACCATACACATCCTCTCCATGATTTATCACCTATCAACCATGATTTATCCCCTATAAAACTTTCATAAGAAATTTAAAAAACACTAAGAAGGACCTAGAACCACACATAACAACAAGTTATCAATGTAAATGTATAAAATTTACCTATATACTAGTTATGGGATGTTACATGTTATCTTTATAGTATTGGAATTGATCTACCTATAATTGACGCAAAGTCTCATAGTCATATCAAAATTATTCAAAAATAAAAATGGGGATCCCCACAGTGAAGAATTAGGTAATATTAACCACTTATCAATAAAATCTTGAAGATATTTCTCAAAATCCCCTAGTTATATTATATAATGATTTTATTATATAGTAATTGTATTAGGAATGATATCAATAGAGATATCTAATTCATGATCTTATGGATGACTAGATAATTGTCCAAGAAAAAAATAAATCAATTTTTATACCATAGTTACATCCTCTATTAGTAGGATATACCCCCCATCTAAATATCACATGTCATCATAAACTCTACCTATAATATAATTAAGTAGATAAAAGGGGGTAGGATCTTAATATTATTTTGATAATAATTTTTCCCCTATAAAGATAAGAGATTCTATATTAACATCAAGAATAATAATCTCATTCTCCTGGAAACAATGTTTTCCATTATATCATGAAATAATATCCATATGAAGGAACATATCACATTCAAAAAAATCATAATAAACAATATTATAGACATGGAACATCCATTCATGGTAATTATAACTTCATGGAAAATAACTTTTTCCATAAGATTCCCACTACGTGACTTAATATATAATTCTAATCCTAGGGGTATTTAAAAATATCTATATTTTTTGGTAAATATGGATGATATAAAATAATGTTAAAATCCATAATCAAATAAACAAAAGTAGTATACTTTTAGTATACAATAAATATACCTTACACCACATCCATAGGAACGTCAAATTCATAAGTGAAAATCATATACTGGTTCCTTTACTCCCCTTTATTTTTATGGAATAATTTATCGACATTTGGGGTATAGGACAATATAATGTTCTTTATCTATGATGTTAAATCATTGAACATCAAAAAGTTCAATCATGACCATGAATTAATATAATTGGTGGACTTATTCTACCATTGTATTACAAACTCTAGTTACCTACCAAAACTCCCCATGGGGTTTCATCCAAAAAAACATGTTTGTTAAATCAAATACTTATTTTATTGCAAATTTATACATTTTTCTTCCCAAGATGAACATACAAGCTCTTCTTCACCATGTTTCCCTTGAATATGTATATATTAGAGATATCCTCTTATATTTGAAATGAACTTGATAATATTTAATCAAATAAATAAATGGTTTGAGAGACCAATGAATTTTAAAGGATTGTTACTAACATTCAAGGAAATGATCAATATTTTTTATTGGTTGATGTACATAGTCCAAAAAATTCCAAGCTATCTTTGTAATTATACACTCATATTTAGAAATGTTTTCCTCTTAATTTTCTCATAGATTTTGGAACTATAATTTTATTTAAAATATCTATACCTGATGAATTTATTTTCATATAATACATACTTAAACAATCCACATTATATGGAATATATATCGTGTTCCTCTTTAACGTTTTGAATTAATGACCACCATTACTATGCATCTCCCTTCAAATGATGTAACTCCATGAATAAATTTTCATTTTCTCTACTTTATAATTGAAGAAACATATTACCTATGGAATTGATCAATTGTTTACCTATAAATGGATTTATAGTTCCACTAAATGTAAGAGTTTGTTGTCACATAAACCATCCAAAAATAGTTTCACCATATTGTGGATCAGCTAGACACTCTTTGAGGGTGATATTATTTTTCATAACCTGGGTCAACATCCCCAATATGGTTATGAAATTATAATCCTCAACCCCAGATTCAGTAGCATATTCCATGGGAATATCCTTATGTTGACTCTTTCTGTTGTTATAGTTATCATTCCTCTTTTAGTCACCATATATCTATAATGTCATACACAAAAGTAACTCATGATATTGAGTTTCAAAATACAATTCATGTTAACTTTCCTATAGTGCTTCCTAGAAAGAATGAGGTATTTTCATATATATTGGGATATCCAAATTAGCTCCATAATATCATATCCACAAGGTTCCTATTAAACATCCACTAATAATCCACAAAAATATATAACATAAACATGACATATGTGATACAACAAAAATAAAAGAATAAAATGAATATATAATCAATAGAAATAGTAAGAATTTAATAACCATGAAAATAAATTAAAACATAGATAAAATTAATAACTGATGTCTTGATAATGGAATACATAATGAAAATTATCAAAACATACTACCAAGGCCTTGTTACAAGACACATGTCCTATTATTAAATGTGGAATACACCAAAACAACCTATCCTTTCAAATGATTCTAGTTGATGAATAATGTGTTATTATAATTTTGGGCCCAACCCATCACTAAATTAAGTCCAGTATGTTCCCAAAAAGAGTAATCAAGACTATTAATATTATTGCATAAGGTCTGTCATACTGAATAAAAACATGGATATCAATGTATTGAGAAATGTGAAAATAAAATACCACATAATTCAATTGAATAAAATGGATTTCGTAGAGAACATCTCTTAGTAAACTTTTAGCTACAAGGTATTTTCAATGTAAGGTGATGTACCCCCATGAATAAAATATAGGGGCTTGTGTAATTCCAATGCAATGAGTTATACCTGGATGATATTAATTGGTTTCAATAGTCTGAATTTCTAGAATAATAAATAAATGTCCTCAAAATCCACATTCATGATATATTATGTGTTAATGAATATTAAAAATAATAACCCCTATAAATGTCTCACCCGGTGAGTTATCTTAGACCCACTCATCCTGCATTTGGGTGATAATAGAGTCAATTCTCAACCCGCAATTATTAGTGTTATTAACCATAAGTTCATCTTTTCCACAATTATATCCACATTCCAGTATACATATATGGACATATTTTATTCTAAATTAAACACACCTTTTCAATGCGCAAAATAGGGATAGTTTCTAAAACATGAAAATATTGGGTTTAAAAAAGGTTTTGATAAATCATGAATCAAAAATTAATTAAAGGGGGGAAATAATATAGAATTATAAATCCCATAAATTTGTTGACTAATATTTTGAAATTTTTTACATGGAAATGTATATACCACACAAAATAAAATATTTTTTATATATAACATGAGTTCTAATTAAGGAACAATGAGATGGAAAAAACCACATAGAGTTTTCATAGTAAATAAATAAAAACCTCTAGAAATAGAGGGATAAATATTTCAATTTAAATTATATAAATAAATAAATTTCATTATAAAAAATCGCAAATAGGTAGTATATATACCACATAAAGGATTTTAGGTTTATTAAACCAAACATTTCCAATAAAGATGAATTTGAGATGAAAACACATTACTTAGTGTCACGACATCCATGAAATTAATTTAGAAACTTGTATAAAAAATATATTTCCTCTCATAGTATAATTTATAAAATTACTCATATCCATTTTTATTCATACTCTTCATTAGTATTTATTATTTAAATAGATTATTCTAATTTTTCACATTTGGGATTTATTTTTTTATTTTATTTTCCTAGTTTTGTGGTAATTTATTTGGTATCCAACATCTTAAAATTTTAATTTCTGTTAGGTTATATAACATACTATTAGGTGTTATTTATATTTATTTATGATATTTAAAATTCCATTCATGAGCATTCATGTATTTTTACATGAAGATGAAATTGACAGAAAACCTGTTTCGATGATTCTTTATAATCGAAGAGTATTTTCATAATTGTTGAATATAATATATATATAATGTTGGAAGAATAAAAAATAGTATTCAAATATTATAATTTTCATATAACAATAATCATGATCTTATATTCATTAAATATATAATATTTTTTATTATTCATGTATGTGGCTAAAATAACCCAATGATGAACATACCCCAATTTAATGAATGTTTTGGAGGTTGGTTTGATATAATATTGTTATACCATATTAATAATGATCATATTTAGTTTTCATTACTATGATATATTGTTATTTTAAATATTTAAAAAACAATAATTAGTTGATAAGATAATATTACACAATTTTTTTTAAATGTTATCCCCATTGTATTATTATCATAAATGAATAAATTATGTACTATTATTTATTGGTCACATAATTTCTTGGATCTCTAACATGTTATATGATACCATAATGATAAAAAATTATTATTTATCCTTACCATCCTCATATGAGTCCTTTCAAGATACTAACGGAAAATAAAACATGTTGTTTCATGGTTTTGGAAGTTCATACAATATATGAAATACCATTTTTTCTCAATGGATGGGTTCAATGAATAAAAATGAAAATTCCCTTATAATAATAACATTATAATACATAATGTTTTATAATATAATTATATTATTGTGATTAGAATAAATATAAAAGGAGACAATTAGGATAAAATAATGTTGATGATAATAATGTTATCAAGGACATGAATTTTATTTAGAATCTTATATATAAATGAAGATTAAATGATAACTAATGTTGAAAATAAGTGTATGGAAATAGAATGATATTATCAGAGGTGTAAAATAGAATAATTTTAATAGTAAATTGAAATAAGATGTGTTCATGGAATTTGTGGGGTTTTCACCCTTATATAAGTGATGGGAAGTGTAGTTTTTTGGATTAACCCATACATTTAAATATAGTAATGTTAATATCCAAGGTTTAATGTATAAAATGGAAAAAGTGGCATGGATAGAATGTGTGGTTCATTAATCACATTCATGACTCCTTTTTTAGACAACTCTGATTATTTTTCAAATTGTTCATTATACTTTTAACTTTTAACGAAATTTACGTATACCTTGGTGTTTAATTTATAAACATAGTAATTAATTTTAATGAAATAATATTATGATTGAACCTCATAAAAAATTTGATTCCTCTAATTTCAATTTCTAAATCCTTACTGTCACATAAAATTTCAAATTATGTTAAAATTTTATTTTTAAAATTAATAGAGATAATATTTTAAAATGGTTTTTGAAAAATAATGTATTTATGTTTTAAATGTACATAATATATAAAATAAAAAAATATACTAAATTTAATGAAATAAATTGATTTATAATGGAACTGATATTGATTGGGAGGCTTTTAAGAAAATCAAAAAAATGAATCTTTCGTAAAAATACTTGATTATATAAAGATATATCGGGTATATATTTTTTTCTAATGACTTATTATAATATGTTTGAAAAATTATTGACATAGGGTTTTTAAAATCAGTTACAATTTTAAAATTCATATTATTTTTTAAAAAAATAATTTTTCATAACATTGGATGTTTTTTTGACATATAGGTCATTATTATATAATGATAACACATATAAAATAATTTGCCTATGAAAACCTTATTTTTTTAACAAAAGCCCATCATTTCTAGAAAAATACAAACAAATAATACAAAGCTAATTATGATATTTTCAATTAAAAGATGAATTTAGTTTGGCCAACTTCAAATTATGAAATTAATCTTTTAAAATTTTTATAAATGAAGTATCCTTAAATAGAACATGGTGTGATATTTCTATATACAATGATTTCCTTCTACAGTAGAGTCTCTGGTGTTAAATCCTTTTACTCTATATGGGAAATTGGGGATGTTGTGAATTATTGACATGTTATAAATTTCTAGAAACCAATAATTATGATATAATGATTGGAATGCATGTGGTATTTCTAATATTTTTTGATCAATTAAGTTTTTTATGTGTGCATTTACTATTTAATTAATTTTTTATGATTTCAAACACACCCCACTAGAGTTGTAATATCTTAAATATTCCAACATCTTTTTGGTTTTAGATTATTTTTCTAGATATCTATTCTGTAGAGGATTTAGGTGTCCAATTACTCTATCATATTCTATATCCCTTGAATACTTTTCATCAACACTCATAGTCTAAAGTTAGGATTCACAAGTTTACGATGGACTAAAGATATATTGAAATTGATGTGAAGAATAAATTGTTGAGAATATTATATATTATAGTATCCATGTGTGGTGATAGGAGGGAAGAATGTTTATTTTCTTTATATTAATGATAACCTACTATTTTTGAGGATATATTGAACATGTTTGTTGGTTATACATTTTTTTCATAGATCCATTAGTATTCTTATTCCATATTTTCCTCATTCATGTTGAGTGGAATACTACTATGTATACAAGTATGCACACCCATATAAATAAAAATTTGACTTCATCTTTCTTAGATGGTTTTGACTATATAGATGGGGATTACTTGTTGGGGTAGTTTCCTTAATTGTTTTTGTCTTTTGGATTTTTTAGATAAATTTCATTCTATGAAATTTCATTCACTCTGGGATATGAGTATCCAATAATAGAATGAAAATTATTTTGTGGTTATATTTGTATATATTTAGAGGATTATAAGTGAAACGCTTCTGATTTTTTTATTTCATCTCCTTGGTTCTATTATCCGACAAATGAACCATTTGATGAAGGATTTGAGGGTCATTATCATTATCACTATATTTATTGGTGGAGTTCTTAGTAGATTTGGTAATTAAAGATAAATAATTCATTTTCAAATTTTAAAAATTAAACTCCCATCAATTTAAAAAATTATGGGATTGACTTGAATTGAGGTTTATGTTTTTAGATTAAATGTTATATATTAGTTTCAAAAGACTCATTACATAAATTTAGAAGAGAAAATCTACTCAACTTTTTTTGATACATTATGAAAATGTTTTTTATTTAATTTTTTATAAGAAGTAATTAACCAGATGCCAACCCCAAAAAAATCTTTTCCCACTACAAAAGAATGTGCATGTTTTCATTTAAAAGTGATATTTTAGGTCAAAATGTATTTCAAATACTCAAATTTATAAAATGTGATCATATTGTCTAGATAATTTAAGGATAATATTGATAAATAAATTTTTATGTCTTGTAGTTAACATCACATAAATCTGATAGAATGTGAGAATTATATTAAAAAAAAGTTAATTTTTTATGTTTAAAAGTGAAATTTCATTTAAAATTATATATCCAATACTCAAATACATGTAAAAACAATAAAATTTTATTAATAATTTAAGAAAAATAGAAAAAAATTTCTACAACTTATAGGAATTAACTGCATGTATATATGACACGTTGTGTGTCCATTATGACTCAATGTTCATGTTTTTCTTTTAAAAATAATATTTTAAGTCAAATCAATCATACCATACTCAAATAAATGGAATAACTATTTTATTTATAATATACATTAAGAAAACTATTGATAATTAACGTCTAATGTGTTGGAACTAACCTCACATTAGTTTGACACATGATATGGCTCGTATTACTGAATGCACATGTTTTCATTTAAAAGTGATTTTTTAGTACAAAATATAAGTAACAAAAAAAATCAAAAACTGATTGACTACTATGGTTAATAAATATATATATATATATATATATATATTTCATTTGCGTGTTGTATAAATTAATAGCACATCATTTCATCACATGGTGTGGATGATATTATTTGAACTGCATGTTTCCATTTTAATTAGATAATTCAGAAAAAACACACATCACATACTAAAAAATGAGAAACAAACTCAATATATTAGGGTTAATTAGGTACAATATTAATAATTCATCTCTAAAATACATAAATTTAAATTATGTCAATCTAATTCTTGTTGTGGATGGTATGACTGAAAATGCATCATGTACTCAAAACAAATAAAACACATGGAGAGTATCATATTAATTTGTAATAGATTTTTGTTATATATTATCTTATAGTTCTTATTCATATACTATTATTTACCATTAATTTTATCTTATTTATTTTTTTCTGAATTATTATATCAAATAAATTACTTTTTTCTATTAAAAAAATAATAATTGTGCTTTTATTATAAACAAACATTTATTTCCATCATGTTGGGGGTGGTGTCTTCAACAACTGAAAGCATGATTATGGTATATTGGAAAGGGGACTAAGGGAAGTGTAATAATGGTCCAACGAGACTACTATATATTGTATTATTATTCAGTTGGATGAAAATTATAAATATTTTAAATAAAATTTATATAATTATGTAATTGTAATGCATTGAAATTTTTTAAATTCACATTTTATCTATTTGTAAATAATATAATTTTTTTGGTAAATTTCGGGGATAATAAAGCTATTTTTTAGCATTGGGATCATTTGTACTCTTTTGGTACTAAAAAATCACATTCTAACAAAATAATTATTTTTGGTAGTGTGATTTTGATTCAGAATAAATTTTGATATATAATTTTTATTGATAAAAATAATTTTTACCCCCATAAATTATTATCCAAATTGTCTTATATCTCATTATAATGGTTTGTGAATATATTTTTTTGAAATTTATAATTTTTAATATTTCCAATTTTAATGATTTCATTTATTGTGTAAATATGTTTTTTATAAAAATACATGTTTTCTAAGTTGAATTTGACTTTATATACCAAATTTAATGAAATGAATAAAATAAATTTAACCAAAATAGTGACATCCACAATAAATGATACACAAAAATCAATACATGTGGAATCCTTTCATCTATAATTTTTTATGTAACACCTATGTGATATCACAATAGACCCTGGCATGAAAATTTGGATCCACCTGATACATGAACAATGTTATATGTATAACATTATCATAGCCTATGATTTATCATTATCACTACCCTAAATCATTTTACTACTTTTTTTGTGGCCATGGTAATTAAAACATTATTGACCATAACTATCATTTATTTAGATATTAATGTAATAATTCTAGGTTAGTTAGTATCACCTATACTTTTTACCACCACCACACACTCAACCTCGTATTTCCATTTTATTAGTACTAAGACTACTTAAAATTATAGATTATAGCATCATGAATGAGTAAACATCTTCAATGGTTGAGTCCCTATGTTTTCTAAATTGGAACTACTTTTAGTTTCATTTACTTCCCAGATAGTCGGGTTATCTGTCAGTATAGTTCATTAACTTATTCTTCCAAAACGGCCTTCATTTATGCTAAAAAAATATCATTCCAAAAATGAATCAATAATAATAGTATCATACCAAATCATACATCATCAGGTTCCACACAACACAACAACCATTATTAAAAAACATCCATCATTGGCCCATAAATACATTGGATCAAGGTTGAGTTCACTTGTTACTCCTCAAGAAGATTTCTAGAAGATGTGTAATTAGTCTAGGCCACACATAGATTCCATAGAAAGGGAGATCTATTGGTTTTGGTTCCATATAAACAACTTATATGTACATCATGGTTTCATATATTGTTTTTTTACAATTAATAATGTTCTAATAATATTATTATTATTCACCGGCCTGGCACAGTGTGTGATAATGTTTTAGTGGTAACTTTCACACTAAATGGTCATAAAAATTCCATGATGTATGGAGAATTAAATAGTTCAGTGATTTTATTCATAAATAGATGTTCTATATTCTGATGATATAATTTTATAGAAAAATATTTTATAGGATATCAGGGATAAGGGGCTCATACGTTATTGAGACATCTTCCCATGATGTTCAAACTTCATAATATCATGAAATGAGATAATCAGAACAAGACTTGGTTGTAAGGAATCCATATTTATATACATAATTGAATTTCTATATATTCGAATGTGTGTATAGTTATTTTGAAATTGATAATATTATTAATACATATCATGATTCCAATAATTTTATGTATTTAGTTAAACTATAATAAAATATATTAATACATAAGTTGGGTATGTTGGGTACATTACGAATTATATGATATTAAAGAATAATGTGAGGACATATTTTCAACTTTTATTCAATAATTTTTTTTTCAATATCTTCCCTTTTATTGTAATATTACTTCATTATTAAGTATATAGCTATAGAAGTTTTATAGGTTAATATTTTTTTCAGATTGATAATGAATGATACGTCAAGAATATGGTTGATGAAATAAGTATGAAACCTACATTATTAAAGATATATAGATAAATATATTATATTGTAAAATTTACATTCACAGTATGATGTATGATATTATGACATTAACATCGTCACCTATTGGTGATTTAGAATATCTCAATATTCTATGCATAAAAATTTGATGGTGTAGCCTAATTCAACTATTAAGGGTGTATGGTTTCACATTGTTTTCTTTTATATCCATAATAAAATTAATTATGAATTTAACAAGATGAATAAATTTTATTCTCATACTATAATTAATTATCCTAGGTTGACCTAACAAGTCCCATGATCTGGACGGCCAAAGGGCCTCAAGTTGCCCTCTCAAAATGATAGAGGCTATTCCGTAGCAATGATGGTATAAAAGGTGTAGTGGTATGAATATGCCCTCCAGTGAGAGTCAAATAATTGAAAAAATAACCAAATTCATACACGTGTATGAACATCAGATTACACATAATAAATAACTAAAACAATAAGATTCTATAATAAATTAAATGAAGCATCCAATCCATCACTCTCGAAGAATACAAAATATACAAATACCAGTCACCCAAAAGGATGATTATATATATATATATAATTTGAAAATATACTCAATAGGATCTACTACCAATACTGATCCAAACCACATAACCAATATCAATAATGCTCATTCTCCAATAGAATAATCCTAATAATCCACAACAGCGACTTCACTAAATCGAGAAACACTAGGTCTCAGCCACGCCCATTTTGAAATCTATTCTCCCCACTCAATTAAGAAATCAGTTCTACACACACATCATGGTGCACCTATAGAGGTGTCATGACCCGATCCACCAAGGACAAACATTCTAGATATATTCCAGTGTGTAACACTATCCACACCTAAAAATCATCTTGAGGCATGCAAGTTACACCTGGTGGGAATATCTCAAACATTATAGGCCTTATACTAAGTTTATATACTTGTGTTTATATCTTCAAATACCCATAAAATGATGAATGGTAAACATAACTAATACCCTAATGAATGTATAACATTTATCCCATAATTAGTGTATGATAAAAGTGAAAGAAAGAATAAATGTAAAAAAATTTATCCCACCCATAAATTGATAAACGAGTCTATCCCACTATGTTAGAGGGGAATTATAACAGATTAAATTACTAGTCTAATGACGAGAAGTCAATCTCACTAGGTTTCTCCTACATCGGTTCATCCTAGAATTCTTCTAATGGATTATTTTATGTATATGAAAATTAATGTATGGTAAGAGACCATGGAGGGGTGAGTATAAAAATACCCTATATGAAAACCCAAAATAAAAAACATAAATAATCAAGTGAGTAGTCATATCGTAATCATGAGACTATGTCAGCAAAATATGAGTCCAATGAATAATAAAACCAAGGTACAACCATAACATACACAATATCTCATGTGGTATCAATTAATACATGTGACCATAATCTACTTGATGTTTATGTTAAATATCTTTTAAGAGAACCCACTCCATGAAAAATGATGTCACTAGTGGTTCTCAGATGAGAGGTCGTTCTCATCAGGTCATTCACATGAAGTACTCTCTTGTACTCGGATTATGTTGGAATCCAGATAGCATATCATACATAGGTCCACTAGGGGTAACCATGAACCATATTGTATTAGTTTTCAAGTTAAAGGATTTATTACCTCTTCATATTTGTCATTCCGACCCCACAACCCCCATATATGATGAACATGGACTGATACAGGATCCCACCCAAGTCACAAGAAGGGATACATGGAACTCTATCCATTACAAAACACATTAATGGGATCAAAATTCTATACTTGAGAAATAATTAAACATTGTAACATCATTATGATGGACGAAAGGGCCAATGTCAACATAAAATAGTCCAAAATGAGAAGACTGAGAACCTCCACTTGAGATGGAAAATGTACACAATGTGTACTAGGGGTAAATGGTGTGTCATTCAGGCCTTGGGTGTTCTTATGCCTCAATGAATCACATTGGAAGTATTCATCGATATAAATGGTGATTTCAATAAGTGTATAAAACATATAGATGTTGAGACAAAACTCTGTGTGACGATAGAGAATTCCTATATATATATATACTTGTTCTCATGTAATTTTGGTCATGCATGTGTACTTGGGGTTGTGCCTATGTACATGGAAGTGAATAAGTATCGGTCCAAGCACAAGTAAACTATCCAAATACATGAACCTAGTCATGTCCATTCATCTGTACCATCTGGGATACGTGCTGAGCCACTAACATTGTGTCAAATGACATTTGACAGATATCAAATCAAAATGTGTTATTTTTATCAATGCATGAACCCTACTGTCTTCTACAATAGAAAACATGGTATGTATTATTCATAATACATGTTGTGTGATCAATAATTTCATAGAGATTCCATATTTTACTATTCATTTTTCCATGTTACTACCTCAATCATATCTACTACTAATCATGCCCTTGAATGAAAGATATAGGGGTTTGAATGACAATGTTGTCATTGGTGGTTGGATTTTAGCAACATCTACTACTCATGAATTACCTCTCATTGGTCCATACCATATTCCACATTCCAATCTAAATATATGTATCCTAAAATCATATCACATTTCTCTTATGATCATCCTCTATATCCATGACACATGTAGATCATGAAAATAATTCCATGGTATTGATCCATTGTGTTAAAAAAGGGGTTTTCAATGATTTAATTCTAGGTATTCATCAAGCACCCAAACAATAGAATTACCAATGATGAACGTAGAAAAAAATAAAAAAGAAATTCAAAAATAAAAATGGTTAATGAACCTCAGATATTGTTCAGGATTTCCATAATTAATTTCCATTATAAAAATAAATGATTAAAAAATAAATAATATCAATTCCCTGTAATCATAGGAAGAGAAGGAATGAACTGCAAGGAATGATCGCCCTAAGAATTAATATGTTAATGGATTGATTCACATTAATAATGGGATAAATAAATAAGAAAATATACCATGAAAACAAGAATCCTGACATATGATTAGGTCCAACCTTTGATGAATAATTGATTTGCGTTGTAATGGTTTCTAAGATCCACAAACTTTGTTAGCATTGACGATCCCAAGAATCATCCTTTTTTATCAATGATCTATACAGTGTCCAATGCTTCTAAAAAAATCCCCTTTTGAATCCCTAGGGTCTTGTGGATGAACCTAAAATTGGATTTAAACATGTATTTATTGGGGGATCTATTACGTGGAAAAGTAATTTTATTAATTTAATATTTCTTCCATGTAATTATTTTCCCAATCACACAACACTAACAAAGGACGTAACTTTAATAGGAAAAACCCAAAATTCTAGATCTAATGAAGGTCTCTTATATCCCATACAATTCTCTATTGAAGAGTTACTCCATTATTCTCGAAAAAAAATTATACCCGTGATAAATGAAATTTAATATTTATATTATATACATACCAAGCCTGTTATGGCATTGTAATTCTACATGGACTTAGCTCCAAGATTCAAAAATATAATTAAAAACATTATAATTTTTTATATGGAAAAATTGGAGTGGTTACATTCTCCCCACCTCAAGGATTTTCATCTTGAAATAAAAAATATTACAAAAAATGAGGGTTTTGGGACTGCATATAATATACTGTTAGCAGGTTTTATCTTACAGATTCTCATACCGCCACCAGAAAAAATACTGAGGGAATAACTCACCCATAATGGATCTTGTCCTTCCAATCCATGATCTCTAATTTATACTCTTACATGTATGTTATATACTCTATTTCCATCTCAGCTCAGTCAAAAACAAATGATGGTTCATGCACACACCACCTCAGCTGTGACACATGGAATACATCTTATACCCGATCTAACTATAATGATTCAAAAAAGTGGTACACCACCTTTCTAAAACTATATAAAATCAGTAATGGTATAATTAATATTGGAGACAAAATTTCACTCTGACTGAATATCCAGAAATCACAATGAGTAATATCCCTCAAGAAGACATGATCAGCCTCCTCAAACTCTAAAGGAACTCATTATCAGTATTCTTAATACTTCTGATGGATCATTAAAGACCTCATCCACTCCAAAATGACTATCAACGATGTTTTCAATTATTACACCAAATATGTAGAAATAATATTAGACTCCCTATACGAGTCCAACAACGTGGTGACCCTTTGTGTCTCCTATATAAGTCCTCAAATAGTGCCACACTGTTCAAGAAACGATTGTTATTATTGGATAAAAAATCCACCCTGGGGAGGTGATCCTCCAAAAATATGTCAAACTCTATCATACAGGTATGCATCATATCTCCTAAAACCTAAATGGTCCACTTAGTCTGACACTCAGTCTAGTAGTGGAAAACTATGATAAAAAACAATTGATTCCCAAATGCCTCCTGAAATCCTCTCCATAGTCATGATGTGAATTGTCAATCATGGTTTGAAATGACCATTGACATAAATATAAAATGTTATACTATATTATAGATGTAAATGAATCACAATCTATATACTATACACTTATATTTGATATCCTTGAAGTGAACTGACATAGTGAGCTAGTCTATGATCACCTAGGTGGAATCATATCATCTAGAGTATTGTGGAATCCATATGAAAAGTCTCAAAGAAATTATTTCCCACTGTCACTTTGGAATCTCAAGGTGTTGATAGAAACCCACTGAAACATGGTGGTTATCCTTCATCTACTGAAAAGTGAGGCCCTGAGAGATAGACTATGCTACAACCTTCTTCATACATAGCCACCAGAATTGAGGCTAAAGGTCTGGGTACATCTTCACCACAATAGATGTACAACCATGGGGGATGTATGAAACGATGTCCAAACCTCCTCATACAGCATCAGTAGTTCTATCATTTGTCATCTGATTTTTATGATATTATCCCCACCTTTAGATAATACATTTGAATCATTTCTAATGGGTATTTGAGTACACCATGTATCATAGTCAACATATCCACATTATGCCTACCTAACATTCTATAGAAGTGGTGCAGCAACAATTAACGAATAGATGTAATTTTCACCACACTCTTCACTAAAGGATATCTATAATGAGGATAACTTCTATGACCCTTTTTCCAATAACAGTGAACAAGTTCTATAACTGAGAGAATCTACCAGCACATTCCCCTTCCCGGTGGTATATACTATTCCAATGTAATAATCTTGGAGGGACTATATCCATCTCCTCTATCTGAAGAAAATATCTTTCTATGATAATATATATTAGAGTCACTTTTTGTTAGAGTGGCCAAAAAAATTACTCACCCATAAGCTGGGGTCAATATATATTTTGGGTGAATACCACCACTACCAACTATTGATTTTGTATTTGGTAGTTAATCTCAAGTGTTCATATCTATAAAGACCTATAATAAATAAGTGGATGAATCTGAATTAAGACCATAATAAACCCCATCCATTAGTCATTATAGAACACTACATTTTCAACACCAACCTTTCACAATCTCAATATGAGAGTGCTCATTATCATCTACCTTAACACATGAAGTACCTAATGGTACATCTCTATAGAAAATGAATATATTCTCATTCATTATCAATGTAGTAAATGTTGTTGATATCCTAGAAGAATAAGGAATAAATCTACTCTATTATCATAAAATCTCAAGGAATCTCTACACCTCTATCCCTATATTTGGTGGCTCCCAAAATAACACTGCATCAATCGTGGATGAGACCACTAACAAACCCACTACTGGGATGACTTTTCCCATAAATGGGACCACTTGAAACTAGAACTCATATATTGATATATTCTCATAAATATGGTTATTTGAGAGTATATCCAATACCATGCATAGATTTTTAGCATGTTCATACTAGAATTTTGAGTACTCTTGAATTTCATTTATGAATACCACCACAAATTTGTCTATGAAAAGATAAAATAAGTGGTTGATGATTCCATTGAACACTACTATGGGATTTTTCACACCAAAATCCATAACTAATTACTATTATTGACCATATAGTAATTTTAATTTCATCTTTGTTATATCCACATCAAATACATGAAGCTGGTGATTGAAATATATGAGGTCAATCATTGAGAACCACCTCACACGTCTAAAATAGTCGAATAGTTCGATGATCTTAAATTGTTGATATGTATTCATCATTCTCACCAAGTTTAGGAAATGGTAAATCACACACATTCTCAGGACCATTTCCTAGTACTTTGGAAACCCTAATGGGGCTACCAAGTGTGACACATTAGGTCTAGCGAAGCCTTTCCTATACAAATCCTCAAACTACAACATCAGCTCCAAAAGATATGTGGGATCCATCTGACATGATAGAAATGATATTGTGGAATTCCTTAGGTTGATGAATATGAAGATTTATATCTCTTAGTGGAAAGGTAAGCCTGACACATCCTCAATAAAGGCACATGCATAATCTACGACCACTACCAGAATCCAAAAGCACATATGTAAGAACCCGATTCTTCCATTGATGTACATGATTCTTTTTTCTTTCTATATTGTTATGTTCTTGAGAAATAAGGGGAGTCTAGGTGGTTTTGGAATTAAATTAGGCACATGTAATGATTTAAGGGTTACACATCGGGAATTTCTAGGTACACACAGTTTACCATGGATGTTTGTGATGGACATACATGGCATGTAAGCGTGTTGTCCTGGTTGAGAGTTTTTACCATGTAAAAATTGTGTACTCCTAGTACAAGTCGTTTCATCTATCTGTGTGTGAGGGATATACATGGAGTGTGAGATGTCGGTGAGGTATATAGGGAAAACCAACTATACTTCGTGTACACCATAGTAGAGGCTGTGTAGTCATGTCGGTAGGTCGGAAAAGTTAGTAAGCATAAAACAGTCACTAAAAGGAATAGTAAAATGATGTACATGGTGTGTACTCATATATACTAGCCTTGTAGTTTCTAATTTTTTTCTATAAATGGGACGTAACCTCCTTTTCTCAAAAACTGGACAAAACAATCAAACCATGTCGGCCGAGAGTTCAAATCCCTCTCATTTTTTCATCTAAAGTAAAATTCAAACATCATTTGAGGAATTGGAACACCCTAAGTAATCCCTTGATTACTATTGAGCTGTTACTCTTTATTTTTGTTCTAAAACATGTTATAGGGGCTTGAGATTTTATTCTCTTTTTGTAGACCAACAATGATTTATACCAAATTAGAGGATGAAACTGATAGAGGATCATCGTGTTGGAACCAAGGTTGTTTTTTGATAATAATAGAGTTTGGTTTATGTTTATTGTCAATCGGAACATGGATGACTAGGGAGTTTGTAAGGAATGAGGTCATACGATTGAGGTTGAATGAAGTATAGAAGATGGGGTAGTTTCCTAGTGTTTGGAAAACTTTTTGGGCCTCAATATCGAGAGTTTGATGTTGGAAAAGATGGATTTTTTCATAGGAGTGAATTCAATGAAGAATGTTGATAAAAATCTACAAATGCTAAAAATCATGTACCATAATACATGGGTTGCGTTCCATGTTCAGGGAACGATAAGCGGAGCGGCTGAAGCGGTTCGTGGGTGAGGTTTACGGATGAGCGAAAGTGTAGTATGCGGATGGGCTGAAGTCGGTGGAGCAAATCAACCATGTAGAAGCAAAGGTGGTACGCAGAGCGTGTAGGAAAATGGTTTGTGAGTGTCTTGTAGTTTGTGATGGAAGAAGATTCAGTACGCCGTGGGGGCTGTATTGAATCCAAATTTGGTAAATCTTGATTTAGCGGATTAAGTGGGTAACATTGCCTATATAAGAAACAATAATCCTACCGATTACAAAAGAGATCAAATATCATGAGAATAACTTTTTGATCTGAGATTTTGGAAAAGTCCGAAGATGGTTCATGGGGGATAATCCTGCGAAGGCTAGAGTGGTTCGCAAGGAAGAATTTCCACTAAAATATTTAAGTAGAAATTTGTTTCCTATTAAGACTCGGTACGTGGTAGAGGAATCTTTGGTACACGAGAGAGTTAGTTCTGCAAGCAGTACATAGATGGAGAACTTTGTTATGTTAAAGTTATAGTAGTCCGCGAACATCGAACATTTTATAGATAGAGGGTGATATTCAGTGGAGGTACACAGTAGCTGTATGTGGTAGAGTTATGCAATTGAGAAGGTGAAGACAGTCTCTGGAAAAAGGGAAGTTCACAGCATCAGCAGCATTATGCGAAGAATGAGTCCCACATACCAAACACAATACTCAGTACGGAGGAGAGGAAAGTGGTTTGTAGTTTTCTCAAGGATTCTTGAAAAATCTTTAAGTCATTTTGTGAATGTATTTTCTGGTACATAGCAGTACCCAGGAAGGTGGAATTGATCTATCGGAGAAAAGGAAACTTCAACATATCATCCATTTATTGTTGAGGATGCATGATTTGATGTTAAACCATTGAAGATACCTTCATGTTAATAAACTGAGTGAAGATTATTCTAATGTAGTGAGCAAGGGGGAGTCAACATAAATGATCCAAGGAACATAGTTTGGTATCCCTGAACCTTGTAAAGGTAGTGTGCCTAGCACAGAGTGACTATACTAAAATCTTAAATTCCACAACTTGTGAAGATTAGTTGTTTTGGTACGAATGAAACACTGTCAACGTATACACCTTGGGCGTATCCCTTAGTAGTGAACCATGTAAAGTTGATGTGTCATTTCTTTTCAAGAGATTTTTTATTTTTTGCTCATCCATGTGAGACAGGTTTAATGGGTTCCTACCAACATGGGATCAAGATCTTTATGTTTTATAGAAAAAGTTCACACTATAGTTCTCCCCTCTCCTCTCATGGTGTTCCAGGGTACTTCAAGTGGTATTAGAGCTATAAAGGTTACTGTTGTTGAATCTGTTTTATGCTATCATGAAGAATCCATTCAACGTTTGGGGAGTTCCCCTCTTCAATGGATGTAATTTTCAAATATGGAGAAAGAGGATGAGATATCACATAAGATATCTTGTAATGGAAATATTATTTTCAACTACATAGAGAATACAAGTCTCTAATCCTACAGGACTGCCAATGACAGATACAGACAGGAAATTGTAGGATGCTGATGCAAATGAACAAAATTCTCTCACTACAGCCCTTTCTGATTAGATTTATCTAAATGTAATGAGATGAACATATGTCAGGTAAATGTGGGATAAATCGGAGAATATTTATGAAGGATATATCAATGTGAATGAGGAAATCATAATGTACTACATAATAGGTATGATGATCCGAATATCCACCTTGGTGAGAATGCAGTCTCCTTTTTCAATTTAATTACTGAAGTAGTAGGAGAAATCTAAAGTTTCGGTGATGAGATCAAATACATTGACATAGTTAAGAAAATATTGATAAGAATTCCACCCATATACAATGCAAATTTTTCATCCCTTGGGGAAATAGATCTCTTCAAACTCCCATTGGATGATCTTCTGAGCAATCTATCAGCTTATGAGATGAGAATCAAACCAGATGAAGCTAAAAATTTTGTGAGAAAGGAAATGGAATTCAAATCCATAGAAAAACTAAATGTTTTAGGAGATACCCGTGATATAGAAAATGAGGAAGACAAAAATAAATCTCTCATTTCCAAGAATCTCAAGAAGGGAAAATTTGAAGTCAAGCTACCTCTCCCTTGTTTTCATTATGGATGATTTGGTTGCATGTCTTCTTAGTGCTCAAGAGAATTAGATGATTAAGAGAGGGAAGTTGAAAACATAGAAAAGATTTGGAAAGTATTATTCAAAAAGGGAAACATAAAATTTGAAAAGAAAGTACAGAAGAAGTGTTTTTTCTGTGAGAAGGAAGATTATGATAATGAATTTTGTGGGGAAGATGAACCAGAATTTCTGACTGGAAACCATGCCTCTATGATGGCTATCATTGAATATTCAGACCCTTTTATAGATAAATGTGGAGATAATCAGTTGAATGCTAATAGATATCCCAAGTTTCAACTTAAGGATGCTTTTGGTAATATTGAAATTAAATGTAAGAGATGTAATAAGTGGAAGGAAATGGTGTATGAATCATCAGAATATATTGATCAGCTAGAAGTGGAAATTGAATGACTGGAAAAAATGGTAAAAGTTCCATCATCAATCCTTGAAAGCATTGATGATTCTCTGGAACTATAACTCAGAATTGAATAACAAGAAAAGGTCATTAATGACCATACCTTGAGACTGGATGAGAAATCCAAGACCGATGAAGGACTCCAAAAATAAGTTGTTACTCTATGATGTAAACTCAAATGTGAATCATTCTCAAAAGAAGCAAAGAAGAAAATACAATTTATAAGATTCTCAAATGATGATCTGCTAGAGAGAGAAAATGTGGTTATGATAGAGTTGAAATGATATTCAGTGATCAAAGACCAAAACTCATTGGATATATTGAAATTGGTTATGATGCTGAAATGTCTAATGTTGTAAATAAAGTGAACCAGAATAAAGGCAAGATAAAGTTTGATCATATTGAAAAGTCATCAGATGTGCTGAAAAGAATCTCTTAAATCAAACTGAAAGGAGAAATGAATATTATCCTTGAGTTTATAGAAATGATTGGCAGTAAAACTATTTTCCTGATGAAGAATAAGTTAGGATAAATTGAAGTAAGAAGACATTTAATTTAACGTAATGTCAGTTTTGTGGATTTATGGTCCATACCATGTCATACTACAAAGAGGTAAGGAGCTATATGAATGGGGAAGATTTAGATGTTTAACAGAGGAGAACATATTCATATCCTAATTCTTATAGAAGAAATTATTTCTATAGAAATAGTTTTTACTATTCTAACTTTGGCCATAAAGCTGTGCATTGTAGGTAGAGGTATTACAAGAGAAAGTCTTTCAATACTCAGAGACGAGTCAATACACATCAGCAAGACATTGTTACTATTTTAAAATGTCCATCTCCTTTGGATGAAGAAATTGAATATGAAGAACCCATTTACACTAAAGAGGGAATTTAAAGGCCATAAACATCCTACACTCAATCCAATATCTCATGGAAGGAATGAAGAAAATTAAAAGGTCCAATTTTGCAGAAGTAGCCATCAAAGATACCAAGAACAAAACCACCTTGATTCTTGATAGTGGATGTTCATCCCACATGATAGGTAATGCAGACCTATTAATGAACATCATGAAAAAGGTCAATGGAATAGTGAGGTTCGGTAACGATAGTTCTTTGAGGATAAAACGTAGTGGAATTATTGAGCTAGACAATGGAGAACATAAGAAAACTGAACTCCATTAAGTGGACATTCTACATCACAATCTTCTTAGCGTGATTCAACACTGTAAATCGGGTCTTATTGTGAAATTCAATTGGAATGGTTGTACTATAAGAGGAATGTCCAATATTTTTCTTCATGAAAGGCAGTAGAATAGATGGCAACTTATATCATGTTGACATAGAATATAAGACATGCTACATAATAGTTGAAGAGGAAAACAACTTATGGAAAATAAGATTGGGGTACATCAATCATCAAGACATGGAAAAGATATCAAAGCTACATATAGTCATGGATATCCCTAATCAAAAGTGTGAACAATAAAATACCTATGATGTGTGCATCCAAGGGAAACTGGTTTGTTGTTCCTACCGACCAATGAAAAAAAGAGCATCAAATGTCCTTGACCTCATCTATAAATATGTATGTGGCCCAATAAATATTGTTGGAACACATGGAAAAAAGGTACTTTGTTCTTATCATATATGATTACAATAGAATGGCCTATATAATGGTTACACACAGGAAACGACAAGTGCTTGACTGAATGAAAACATATTGTTGAATCGCAGAGAATGATATAGGATGAACAATAAAAGTTCTACGATATGATAATAGAGAGGAATACACGTCCATTGATTTTTAAAATTACCTGGAGAAGAATGAGATACAACATGAGGTCGCTGCTATGAGAAATCCATAGTAAAATGGAGTTATTGAGCATATGAATCTATAGAAAAACAACATAGACATGGCTGTGCTGATCAAGAGTAGTATTCCTCGACATTACTAGAAAGTGGAAGTTCGAGCTGCAGTGTATATTGAAAACCGTACAGGGAAATATATGGGTGAGAAAAAGACACCATATGAATTGTGGCATGGAAGGAAGCCCTCCTTGAAATATTTTTTCATATTTGGAAGCAAATATTTCATCAGAAACAAAGATGGAAATCAAGGGAAGTATGGTGACAATGCATATGAAGGAATATTTCTTAGATACTCAATGAACAGAAAGTCCTACAAGTGTTTCAATAAACTCTTGGGAAGAATCTTCGAAAGCAGTGATGTTAAAATCATTAAAAAGAAAAATACGAATGCTTCATGGAATTATTATACTGACGTGATAGTAGATGAGTAAGAATAAGAACATGGAACAAATGCTAATATAGAGGTAGAGGAAGATGTTCAAAACTCTCAAGAGTCACTTCAGGATGTTGGACTAGAAGAGGAATCACAAGAGGAAGATATAGCAAGAGATAATGTGATTAAACCCCAAAGGCGAAATCCAAGAGTAGGAATTGATCAGTCTATCGTTATTGGGGATCAGAATGAAATTACACAGACGAGGATAATGAGGATTAATTCTCAATATGTATTTCTATCAGTTATGGAACCATCCTCAATTGAAGAGGCTGCAAAGAATGAGTCATGGGTGAATGAAATGAATGAAGAGTTAGATCAGATTGAAAAAAAGCACACTTGGGATATTTTTAGAAGACCTAATGGTCATAATGTGAATGGAAAAAATTGGATTTTTATTAACAAATTTGACGAGCATGGAAATGTGATAAGAAATAAGGTGCTCCTGGTCAGTAAGGGATATTCACAAATCGATGTTGCTGATGTTGAAGAGACATTTTCTCCAGTAGCAAGAATAGTGTCAATCAGAGTATTTCTTGCCACATCAATCCAAAGAGGTTATAAAGTGTATCAAATGGATGTCAAGACTTCATTATTAAATGACATATTTGAAGAAGAGGTCTATATTGAACAAAATATGGGGTTCTTTTTTTTAAATGATGAACTGACGATTTTCAAATTAAAGAAATATCTCTATGGCATGAAACAGGTGCCATGGGCGTGGTACTCTTGGTTGGACTCTTATATGAGAAAGATTGAGTTTTAAAGGGGAATAGTGGATCAGAATCTATATGTTAGGAACTCAAAAAATGATCAGTTCACTGTATTGGTATACATTGATGATATTATTTTTGGTGGAAGAATACAGGGATCAGTGGATGAATTTTCCAATCACATGATATCTGAATTTTAAATTTCCATGATTGGTGAACTGACATACTTTTTAGGGTTTCATGTACTTTAGAAGAAGAATAAACTTTCATTTCAATGGAAAATAATGCAGGAGATCTGCTGAAATAATTCAATATGCATGATTCCAAACCAATTAAGACTTCATTTGCAGTTTGATCAATGCTCGGAAAGATTGAGAAATGGACTTCTATGAATCCCACCAAGTACATAAGAGTCATTGGAATCCTACTGTACCTGACGGTGACACAACCAGATATTTTATTTAGAACTAGCCTTGCAACCCACTTTTAGAGTAATATGAAATAATTACATATGGCATAAGTTATAATAATCATGAGATATATTCAAGGTACACCTAATTTTGGGATATACTTTGTTGCAGTGAGAGGTTGTGAACTATCAGCATTTTTTAATGCTGATGGGGCTAGAGATGTAGTGGATACAATGTCTACTAGTGGGGGAGAATTATATATTAGGAAGAAATGTGTGGTATAGTTAAGAAAGTAATAGGAAAGTACTTCACTTAGTATTTTTGAAGCTAAATATATATCTGATACCAAGTCATGAACTCCATTACTTTGGATGAAGAAGAAACTGACTGACTTAGGTGATGAGGTGAAATAACCAATGGTGATTTATTGTGATAGTAATAGCACAATTTTTCTTACAAATAATATTGTTCAGAATTCTAATATGAAACATATTGAGATTAGATATCAATTCATCAAGTAAAAATATGAACAAGGTATGAACAAAATGAACAATATGGGAACTGATGAGTAGGTGGCTGACATTATGGCCAAGACACTGTCTATATCTATGTTTGAGAAATATTGGTTGAAACTTGGTGTTCAACCACCTCCCAGTGCATAAGAAGTTTATGATACTCCCCTCTCCCTAATTGTTTTAGTTGTACTAATCTTTTTTGTTAAAGTGTTGTAGGTTTATGGGGGAGATTCCATCCAGGGGAGATGTTCAAAGCTCTATAATGTTCAAATATCGATCTTCGGGTTTATTACCCATGGGGGAGAATAAATAAATTCAATGAAAAAAGGTATAACTTAAATAATTAAGGTGGAGAAAATAAAAGGATGAGAACTCAATTCATGTCCTCTCTGTTGTTTTCTACACCGAGAACTACTCATGTAGACTTTGAGTGATGACTGATTTTTTTCTTGATGTTTCAGGTTTTGATCATGGCTTGTGCTTCAGTGAATTTATCTGAAAATTGCAAAAAACCCAAAGGGGTAGATTCTTGGAACCTTGGATGTTTGTTTATAATAATGGATTTTGGTTTCTATTTTTTTCAATCAGCACATGGATGACTAGGGGGTTTGTAAGGACTGAGGTCATACGATTGAGGATGAAAGCAGTATGGAAGGTGGTGCAGTTTCCCAGTGTATGCCAAATTTTTTGGGCCTCAAAATCAAGAGTTTGATGTTGGAAATGGAAGGATTTCGTCATCTGATTGAATTTTATGATTATTTTTGAAGAAAATTGGCAATGGGTAAAAGCCACATACAATAATACAAGGGGCGCGTACCATGATCCGGGAATGGAACATGGAGTGGCAGAAGTGTTACGTGGGTGTGGTTCGCGGAACCAAAAACGGTTCGCGGCTGAGCGGTGGTGCGTTACACGGATGGGATGAAGTCGATGGAGGAAATTGACTATTTAGAAGAAAAGGTGGTATGCAGTGCATGTAGAAAAATGTTTTGTCTGTGGTCTATAGTTCGTAGTGGCAGAAGATTTGGTACGCGGTGGGGGCTATATCGAATCATGATTTGGTAAATATTGATTTAGAATATTAATAATGTATCATTTCCGATATATTAAATGATAATCTTACCAATTTTAAGAGAGATATTATATCATGAGAACAACATTTTGATATGAGATTTCAGCAAAGTTTGAAGGTGGTTCACAAGGAATAATCCTGCGAAGTCTAGAGTAGTTTGCTTGGAAGAATTTATGCTGAAGGATTTAAGCAGAAAGTTGATTCTGCTTAAGACTTGATACGCATAAGAGGAACCTTCGGTACGTGAGAGAGTGAGTTCTATAGGTGGTACATGGAGGGAGAACTCTGGTATGTGGAAGCGAAGCCAGTCCGCGACCATCGAACAGTTCACGGACATAGGGTGATTTGCAGCGGAGGTTCATAGTAGCAGTACATAGTAGAGGTACGTGATCATTAAGATGAAGATGGTTCACGGATGATGGAAGGTTTGTGGTAACAGCATCAATACATGAAGAAGGTTTCCCACGTACCAAACTCGGTACTCAGAATGCGGGAGAGGAAATTGGTTTACGATTTTCTCAAGGAAGCTTGTAAAAGCCTCAAATCAGTTTGCGAAAGTATTTTTCAATACCTAGAAGTACCTAGAAGGTGTACATCATCTATGGGAGAAAAAACATCAAAATAGTATCCATTTATTATTGAGGATTTGTGATTTGATACTAAACCATAGAGGTGACCTTCAAGTCAATAAACTGATTGAATATTCTTCTAACACAATAAGTTAAGGGGAGTCCACATAAATGATACAAGGGACGCAATGTGAAAACCATGAACCCCTGTAAAGGTAGTGTGCCTAGCATAGAGTGAATGTGTTAAAACCTAGTATTCCAAAACATTTGAAGATTATTGGTTTTGGTACGACCAAAAAACTATCAGTGTATGCTCCTAGGATGTATCCCATAGTGGTAAAAAAAGTAAAATTTTAGTGTCATTTCTTTTCATGTGATTGTTTATTTTCTACTCCTCCATGTCAGAAAGGTTTCATAGGTTCCTACCAACATGGGAAATAGATCATTTAGTTTAAAATAAAATTTTTACACCCGGATTCACCCCTCCCCTCTCAGGGTGTTCTAGGGTACTTCACATCTTACTAGAATGAGGTAGGTGGTGCATATGTTGTTTTTTGTTTTCATGGACATTTGAGTGGTGGGGCCTTTAGCGTGTCTTCAAGTATTTTTAGCGAGACCCCATTATAGATAATGTTTCATATAGAATTGTTTGTTAGACATGTGGGATGCCTTTAGGTATTCCCTTACCTTGTTATGCCATAGTGAGGCCATTTTAGAGTTCATTTCTAATTTGGGGTATTTTGGCCAGGGTTCCAAAATGGTTATAATTGAATTTTTTTATTAAAATTTTGTGTTTAAAATGTTAAAGCATGATTAATTTTATTAGAGGAATTCATGACCTCAGTGTTGGTATGGGGAAACATATGGATAGTGAAATTCAACTGTTTAAATTTTTTTTCCTGTTTGAAGTGATTATTTTTTATTATACATATGTGATGATTGATGTTGAATATGCTGGAACCATTGGTTTGTGTCGAGCAATGGAATGAATATTATTGAGTGATTTTGACCATAGGTTTTGCTTGGCCCAGACTATTTCGGTGGTTTAACCACAGGATTGGGCGTCGTGGATGTCAGATTGAGGTAGTGTGACTATTAGGTTGGGCATGACCTAAGTTACATGGATGGCAAGGCCATTGGATTCTGAGCGACATGGTCATAGGGGCATGATGTTCCCTATAGTTTGTGTCTTGGGCTCTAAAATTGGTGGTTACCACTCACTTGTGATTTAGGTTTTGTGTACAGAGATGACTTCATAATGGGGTGGTTTTGACCGCTCGTGTGGGTATAGGCCACCATAGTTGCGGTTAGGTTATTAATTATTGAGGTGATTGGTGTTGAAGCCACATGAAAGGTTAGGAGCCTTCATATTGTTTGGGTGTGCCGTCGGGACATCGGTACTTGAGACATGTGGTGTCAGGTGTCCTGGGGACTAGGTTACTATTACATGGTTGTTCCTATGAGACGTAGGTACTTGATACATGAGGTTTCTAGAGGCACATGGTGTCTAGTTACTATCTCTTGGGCGTGCCTTCGCGACGTCGGTACTTGAGACATGCAGTGTCAGGAGGCACATGGTGTTAGGTTACATGACATTGATTTATGCATTGGCCCTAGCAGGTGACAATCCATGGTGGCTTCTATGAACCACTGGAGTTTGTATTTGTTTAGGAATCATGCTATTTACTATCCTAATAAATGAATGTATTATTAAACACTTATACTTGGTACTCACCATTGGTTGGTATCCTACTATGATTAACCTCACACCCTACACGGTCCTTTCGGGATGTGTGCAGACATTATGGTTTAACGTACAGGTAATAGACCATGCTGAAGAGCTATATTGTAGTCCTATTTGGAATGTATAATTGTATGAGACTTTAGGTCATACCATTATAGAATTTACTTTTGTTTTAGCTTTCATTATGAAACAACATGGACACTTTATTGTTGTACCTACTGTTGGATAGCCATTGGAACACTTTTAGGTTGACATGTATGAACTGCTCTGGATGCATGCTTGGATTGTTTAGTAGTTACAAGGGTTGTTCATCATGTTGTCCTATTTATATTCCACTACATGTGTTTATATATTTCTTATTTTGTTTATTGATATGGGAGGTGCTTCTGATATGTAGATCTGGTTTGAGTATGCTATGTAATTTCTTTCTGTTGCATGTTTTCTTATTATACATGGACTATTCCCTTATTTTCCTCTAAGGGGGTATTCCTCCCCACTATACCTATTTACACCATCGTTGTTAGTCGGAAGCATTTAGCATTTGGGGAGGTGCGCCTAACATAGTGAAACCCGACCCTTTTCGCACTGTTTTGGTGGATTTTCAGGTTTGTGATGCTACAAAGTAGTATTAGAGGAGTTTTTCTTGATAGGGATTTAGCTGAATATTTTGAATGACTACTTATGAGATCGAGAATAATTTTTAGTTATGCTAGTTTACTATTTGGTATATGATAGACTGGATATAGGTTGTTATTAGAACTGGGTTTCTAGCTTGTGATTGGGGTTCTGAATCCCCATGTATGAGGGATAGACCATGTTACCTTGGGTGGGAATTTCTATTTTTCATTTTCTTAGAATAATATTTATATGATTTCACCTTGGGGGATCACATGGTATATGATGTAATTGATTGTTGTATATGACCCTTGACCCGATGAGGTATGAGAGAAGTTGGAACTTTGCCTATTATGGAAACGCGTATTTTCTTGGATTTTGATAGGCACATTGTTAGGGTATTTCAATTTAAAATCTACAAGTATGCTTTGTGAAGTGATAATACCATGTAAAAATATCAATTTTCCTACTATAGATTCTATTGAAATGTGAATGGTAAAATTCCTAACATAATTTAATGTTATTTCAATGCAATATTCCATGATTTTAATTATGTAAAATTTCACGTGGGATGAGATTTGGTCCTAAATCTTATATGAGAAGGAAGGTACTATGACTGAGGTGATGTTGATCAGTAGGATTGGGTATCCTGGACATCGGTTTTAGGTAGTGTGGCTGTCAGGATGTGGTGATGTATTCGTCGGTTTGAGGCAACGTTGGTTGTCAGGATGGGTGTGGGCCAAGGATACTATGATACTTGGATCTGTTCATGGAAGGTAAGAAGGTTATGAGGATGGGATGCCATGATCATAGGTTGCGATGGAGGAGAATATGGGTAGTAATTACGTGTTAACTTTGAATAATTTTCCTTTTTGTGTGAATATATAATTATATATATTTATATATGGGTTTTCTGACCATTTATGGTATTTTGTGGGTGCCTCTTAGATGGATTGGATGGAGCATCCGGTGGGTGATGATATAGTGTTGCAGGAGCATGATCAGGTTCAGATCACTACTAGTTAGGAAGAGCACAAGCCGTAGGTACTGGTTGAGGGTCAGGATCAAGTTCAGGATCTAGTGCCTATAGGGACACTACTGGGTTTGATAGTGTTTAGGCCATGTCTCGACGAGCAACTTTGTTCTAGTCTGGTACATGTTTTATATGGAATCGATAGAGGTGGTCATGGAGTGGAGCTATCGATGGCGTATCTGACACAGAAGTTCCAGTTACAACACCCACCTCTTTTTCAGGGTGTGGGTGGTCCACATGTGTCTGATAACTGGATAGAGAGCATGCAGATGATATTCAAGTAGCTCGAGATGCCTTACACATAGAGGGTTATGAGGGCGACATACATGCTTAGAGGACAGGTGAAGTACGGGTGGGACATGAAGGTTCAGGCTTACAGACATGAGCGAATGACCAGGAAGGACTTCGAGGACATGTTTTTCTTGCACGTTTTCCAAGACACATTGAGGGTGGAGATAGATCAGGAGTTCTTGATCCTTCTGCAGGGTGACATGTCCATCATAAACTATGCAGCTACTTTCACTGAGTTGTCCCACTTTTCACCAGGAATGGTAAGCGATGACACCTCGAGGGTGGGGTGCTTTGAAGATGGATTATGGAACTCCATCTGAGTGATGGTAAAAATCTTTCATCTTGACTAATTCTAAGAGGCGGTGAATGAGGTGATCATAGATGAGGGAAACATAACATATAGATCTCGTTTGAGCTAGGAGATGACTTCAGGTGATGGTTTAGATAGCATGAAACAAGCTCATGATGAGTTCCATCAGGGAGGCCAGGCCATAGACTCAGGTAGACCACCTCGTGGAATTTCATCCATGGTTTTCATTCAGTGTGGGAAGCCAGGGAATGTTCAGACTTAGTGCGATAGGCCTGCAAATAAGTGCCAGACATGTGGATATGCTGGGAATCTCGAGAGGTTTTTTAAGGCAGTATTCTCAGAATGCTGGAATTGATGGACTTCAATAGACTACGGCGTATGTTGTCGGCTTAGGGTCAGTACTAGGTTAAGGTAGTTGAGGTTTAGCTGCATGCAAGGATGTGGAAGAGACAGTGTAACCCATATTTTTGGTTAGTGGCTGGTGACTAGTGCAACACCATAGGCAGGACGAGCATTAGGTAGTTGTGTTTCAGGACATGTGCATGTCGTGGAGCTACCAGAGGCTGAGCAGGCTGGTGAGATGATGATGGGAAGAGGAATGATGCGGGCATGTCCATGATTTTCATGTTTTCTTTTTGGAATTTCATGTTAAGGCTTGCCTGTTTTGAGTGCATGAGGTGCATACGATTTGTGTGGACTGACCAGATGATATTCTGGGGGATTGGCACCATTTTAAGTGCATGATATATATATGGGGTGCCAAGGGAATTGGGGCTTCGAGGGTGAAATTTATATGAGTTTTTGTAGGAATTGGGGCATCAAATTTTCCAATTAGTTGTGGTTCATGGCACCAAGATTGGCTTTGAGTATCCATGGGATACAAGACCTTGTTGAGGTGGAAAATGAGGTGGTGTGGGACCATAATGGGTGTTAGAAGCAACACGGGAGCACCTTATGAGGTGCTGGGGTAACGATGTGTCATGGGAGGACCATGGGTCCAGGAAATAGGTTTGTTTACCTATTCCAAATTGGAGTTTTGGGCCAATGTTATTTAGATTTTATCTTCTCCACCCTTATAAGGGAATTTCAAGGATGAAATTTTTTAAGGGGGTAAGTTTGTAAGATCTCAGTTCCTTTATTGATGTATGTTTTTTTTTCTTTCTATTTTGTATTGTTTTTTAGAGAACATGGGAGACTGGGTGGTTCTAGATTAAAATTGGGAACATGGAATGATTTAAGTGTTACACATAATGTAGTTCCATGTACACGGTGTGTACCTTGCTGTGTGTGAAGGCCATACATGGCATGTAGGAATGTTAGTCGGGTTGAGTGTTTTTACCATGTTCACATTGTGTACTCCTAGTACATGCTGTGTAGTCTAGATGTTTATGATGGATACACATGGCATGTGGGAAGTCAACAAGGAATATATAAAAAACTACCTACATGCTATGTACACCCTAGTACACTCTGTGTAGTCATGTCTGAAGATTGAAAATGTATGTCAGTGGAAAACAGGCACCAAAGGAATAGTAAAATGATGTACACAGTGTGTACTCATATATACATGGCATGTAGTTTCTAATTATTTCTATAAATGGACAATAGCCACATTTTGGCATAAACTGGATAGAACCCTCAAACCATTTTGGTCGAGAAATCAAATCCATCTCATTTCTCCATCCAAATTCAGATTCAAACAATGGTTGATCCACTTGAACCCCATCGGTAAACCCACAATTACTCTTGGTCTGATCTTCTTAATTTTAGTACTAAACCAAGTTATAGGGTTTGATCATTTTTTCTTGTTTTTTAGATCCAACTTGATTTTGACCTAAATAGAGGCTGAATCTGAAGGCGTATCATTGTACTACTACAAAGTAGGTGGTGCATACATTGTTTTGTGTTTTCGGGGAAATTTGAGTGGCACATCCTTTGGCGTGTGTTTGGGTATTTTGAGTGAGGCCCTGTTATAGATATTGTTGCATATTAAATTGATTTTTACACCCGTGGGATGATGTTGGGTATTCCCTTACCTTGAACTACATGAGGGAGTCCGGATTAGAGGTTCTTTCTCTTTTGGGGAATTTTGGATTGGGGTTCCAAAATGGTTGTAATTGAATTGTGTTCATTAAAATGCTATGTTTAGACTGCTAAAGCGTGATGAAGTTTATTTGAGGATTTCAAGACCTCAGTGCTGGTATGGTACAATACATGGATAGTGAAATTCAACTATTTAAATTGTTTTTTCTATTTGAAGTAATTCTTTTTTATTATATATATGTGATTATTGACATTGAAAATGTTGTAATGTGTGGGTTGTGTTGGGAATGGCCCGAATATTCTTGACTGAGGATGATCATATGTTGGGATTGGCCCAGATTATTTGAGTGTTTTGACCATGGGATTGGGCGTCATGGACTTCGTGTTGACATTGTGTCACTGTCAGGTTTGGCATGGCCTGGGTTACATGGATGGTAAGGATATCAAATTCTAAGAAACACGGTTGTAGGGTAAAAATGTGCTATATATGTTGTATCTTGGGTTCTATATTTTTTAATTATCACTCACTGGTGATTTGGGTAGTGTCCACCCAGATGAGTCTGTGATGATGTCGTTTTGACCACTAATGTGGGTAGAGGCCCCCGTAGTTGCGATTAAGTGATTATGGTTTGGGGGTGCTTTCTATGGAAGTCATATGAAAGGTGAGGAGCCATATGATTGTTTGGGCATGCCTTTGGGATGTCGGTACATGAGACACGAGTTTTCAGGGGACCATGAGACCATGTTACTATTACATGGGCGTGCCTACTGGACATCGTTACATGAGACACGAGGTGTCAGGATGAAAATGGTTGTTGGTTACTCTCGCTTGAGAATTTCTTCTGGACGTCGGTACTTGAGTCATACGGTGTTAGGAGGCACATGGTGCCAGGTTATGCGACATTGATTCTGACATTGGCCGAAGCAGGTGACACACCATGGTGGATACTAAAACCATTGAAGTTTGAATTTGTTTAGGCATATCGCTATTTACTTTCCTTATAAATGAATGCCTTATTGAACACTTATACCAGGTATACACCATTGGGTGGTATCCTACTAAGATTCGTTTGACACCCTACACATGCCCTTTGGGATGCATGTAAACTTTATGGTTTTATGTATAGGTAAGGGATCAGGCTCAAGATCTCCATGATAGTATTGTTTGGCATGGAGACAGTTATGGGCCTTGATGTCATACATAGCTATAGTTTACTTTTGTTTTAGATTTCACTATGTTTCAATATTCTTACTTTATTATTGTAGCTGTTTCTTTTTAGCCATTGGTTCCCTTTTATATTGACATGTTTGACCTGCTATAGACATATTCTTGGTTTTTTTAGTTGTTAAAAATGGGGTTCATCATGTTTTCTTACTTTCCACTACACTTGATTATATATTCCTTCCACTGTTTATTTATATTATATGTTCTTCCTCTATTCGGATCTAGTTTGAATCTATATGTAAGTTATTTCTGTTGTATGTTTTATTATTATACTTGGAATAGTCCATTAATTTCATGAGAGGGGGTATAGCCTCTCCACTATACCTTTTTACACCCTCGATAGTTGTCAGAAGCCATAGTAATTTGGGGAGGGGTGCCTAAGGAAGTGACACCCAACCAGTTTAGTACTGTTCAGGTCATTTTTTGGGTCGAGGACATTACAACATAACAACTATATCATGAAAGATTTTACTATAAAACTGAATAAGAATCATCAATACCCTCTAATTTATGAGTCCATCCATATATAGGTGTTTGTTTACTTATCATTAATGAAGGAAAAAAATCATCACATCAACATAAACACACAACATACATCACTTAAAGCTGTCAATTTTCATTTACTATGGACAACCAAATTGTTCCTAATATGAAAATATAAGGCCTAATCTCTTATTAAATTTGATAAATAATGTAGATATCTCCTCCAAGAGTTAGATAAAAATGACTTAAAAATTGATTGATCCTTGATTCACTACTGGTAAGAGTCATCAAGCTAAAGGGTTGAGCCATGGGCTCAAACAGAGTCTCAATGTATTGGGAAAGACAAGTGGTAAAAAAAGTGTGGATTTCAACCAGTAAGCATGTACTAAAAAAATTTAGAGATGTAATAGATCATACCTAAAATAATCCATATATCCTTTGGTATATAGGACTCAAATTACATCAACCATCCTCATCCATGATCAACACCTTTCTGATATTTTCGTTGACCACCTATTGTTGGTGATGGAAAAATGTCAAACCGTTTTTCACATGTAACATTCCTCCTAGCTCCACGATCACATCCATCACAATACGGACCTCCATACACTTGTTCTATTAATGATTGGAAGGTCCACCAACTATGTATTTTTTTATCTTCTATGCTAGTTATCCAATCCATCAAAAGACATATGCGACCATTGTAAAAGGAAAACCTTTTTTTCTCTATGATGATAAGAACCCTCTTGATAGCCATCAACTATATACCTCTATATTGGTGTTATCTTCTAAAGTGTATCTCAGTATTGGATCCTTATGTCTACCATTAGCTATGATATACCATGTTCTCAAACCCTATGCTTTCACTATAAGAACCAACATCAAACGTATACTATTCAAAAAATCTCTCCACCACCAAGGCGTGGCAATCACTCCATTATAGGTTTGAATGAAAAGAGTTATCACTCCATCCCAAATATCTCAAAATAATCCCTTCCAAAAATTATATTATCAAATTAATTGATCAGAAACCATATACATAGGGTATCATGAAAGTTTAGGGAACCTCTATGAATTCTCATACATGTTTATGCTACCGAGGTAAAGGTAAATAAGATATTGCATATGTACCAATATATATATATATATATAGAACAAAACCATGAATAGAAATTAATTTGTTTAGGACAAATCCATAACTTCATGTTTCTTAACTGAAAAAATCCGTAATTTACCTAAGGATTGCAGAATATGACTCTTCACTCTGACTAGTATCACATGTGGTAATTTTCTCACAATGTAGATAACTCAGGTCACTACCTCTAGCCAGTGATTTTCTTATTGGGGGTCTTACACACCTAAAAACCTATGAGGATTCTACCTATGAAAATCATGTAGTTCACCCATCCCTCAAACATCCTAAAATGGTTCTATCAGTACAGACTACTACTCATCCATATATGGTAAAAAATAAAACGATCTGAATGTACCACCTCCTATATAGGACCTTGTAATATAGCCTCATCATTAGGCGAATCATCCTCATAGTCCAACTGCTAAAACCTAACTGGATATATTAACGGAGGAATCCTGAAATATTAAAGAAATATATTGATAAATGAGTATATATATGGATATCACCCAATAAGGAAGTGGAAACTAGATACAATTATTATAATATAAATATACTAATGTTTTCCATTAACATAGTGTCTACATGTTTCGATCCAACAAGTCGGTTATAAATATTGTAGTGAATGTTTAGATCATCCATTGTACCAAAACTAGATTACATAACGTATTATCTAAAGTCGAAATAAATTAATATTGTTTCTATTATTCTAGACCAAATCTCATAGCTAGACATTAACCATTCTACATTCTCGAGATGAACATGTTTATGATACCACAATATCATGATCCGAGCCAGCTAGGTCTACCTAGATAGAGATAATCTGAGTGTGACAGCCTAAGAACTCTTCCAATAGGAATGGGGATAGAGACTCTTGTTGAGTTGGAATATCAAAAACATGGATTTCATTGTTCTTATTAATTTTACACATGAAAATAACTAAAAATAAATATAAAATTTTGAAGGTTAAATCCAAAAATATTTCATAATTCAGGCATACAATTTAGACCAACATCAATGTACAATAAAATTAATCGAATGAATAAATGGAAAAATAAAATCCTACTGATAAAAAAATAAATGATTCCAACCTACAAAGTAGGATTAGACAACTATCAAATGAAACACCTGGTCCAGCCATGACAAGTCAATCTCACTATACTATTCATGATCCTAGTCTTCATAAGACTCCATCGAAGGACTTGTCATCTTCAAAAGACACAACATTATCATGAGAGCACATGTTTGTGTGGGTATAATTATACAATGTAAGACACCCTAAATCATCAAACATAAATTATCAAGAGACTACGAATCTTATCATCACATGATTATTTGAACATAATATAATACATTAAAATAATAAAATCCAAATATACCCTCAATGGACTCGTAGTCTCAATAGGTCTCAACTACTGCAATCTATTAGATTATTTTTAATGTTTAAGCTAAAGCTTATCGAGTTGAATCCAATAAATATGCCATTATTAAATTTATAAACCTCATCCAAGTGTTGTTCCTCATTAGTTCTCTCAAAAGAAGAAATCTATAAATCTCCAAAGATGTGTACAAGAAGATATGTGATCACATCTAGGGCCACTTGAGGTAATCACAAACACTATTGGATTAGATTACTGGAGAGGTATTGAATCCATTTCTATGTATGTCATGATAATAAAATGAACCATTCCTATGATGAATTAGTAATTACATAGGATCTCACCCTAGTCATTCAAAGGGATACCCAAAATAGTATTCATGAAAAAACACATAGTGGGGATCATAGTCCCATGCTCATGAAATAATCCCTCATGATACCCTCGTAGGTATGGACTATAGGATCAATGTAAAATAAAAAATTCCCAAAATGAAGAGAGGGAAAACAACAACATGACTCATATAATGTACCCCCTTGTATCAGTGATACATGACTTGTCTTTCCTGTGCTGAGTAATCCCATGTCTAACTGACCCACACTACATGTATTCCTCCATATACATGGAATTCCATTTTGGGGTACATGATATGTACATTTGGGTTAAAATTAAAAATTCTTATAGATTTTTCTCATGTACATATGTCCATGAAAATGAAATTCAGTTCATTCCCATGTACATTGGTCCATGCTCGTATACCTGGTCATGCATGAGTACTAGGATATGTCCTTGTACTCTAGCCATGACCATGTTCTCATTCGTTTCGATGCATGTGTACCCTTTGGGGTACATATTGAGAAATTAGTTCTAGTTCACATGTTAGAGGACATGTTTTATACAACTTATGATATTTTTCATTACAAGAAAACCCTATCTTTATAGAAGGTGGACTACAAGACATGTGATATCTAGACTTCATGTCTCGTAGTCAATATTTTCTCAAAAAATATATTATATTCCATGAACTCTACAAGGAATCTTTTGTTCTCCTCATTACCTCCAATAATTCTTGGGTATCCTGGATCTGGGGGTTAACTAACCATTACATTATTGGTGGATAGATTCTAGCCACATCAGCAACTTAAGAATTGTCTCTCGTGACTCTAATCTTCTTTCCAATAGAGAACCATAGATCCTCAAATAAAATCATCATTCAAATATAAGAGCCTTCCATTTCCATAACACCCCGATCACTTTATCGATCAAAAACTCAAACTCATGGTATCAATCAATTACAATTAAGGGTTTTTTAAAAATGATTAACTAATGGGTATTTGTAAAATTTCTGGTTAAAGGAATATTTGGAAAAGAATATGAAATGAAATAGGGAATAAATTCTCAACTATAAAAAATATGAACATAAATCATGAATTGTTTATGTGGAACTGAATTTTTTGTCATTATAATAACAAATATGACCATAAAAATTCAATAATATCATTTCCCCATAATCCCAAGAAGGTAAAACCAGATCTAGTAAGGAATGATCTTCCCAAAAATCAATCTATATATGGAATTATTCACATTAATAATGGGATAAATAAATGGGTAAATAAACCATGAAAATAAAACACCCTACCTTTGGTTATAATTGATCAATGATGAAGGATGGATTTTCATTATCATTGTTGGTGAGATCCATGTTTTCTGTTGGAATTTATGATCACTATGATACTTCAGTCATTGATCCGAGAAACCAATGTAATCCAATGTTACTATAATCTATCTTCTAAAATACCAATGATTATGAGCCTACCCTAATATTTCAATTAAATGTATTTATAGAGGGGGGTAGGTCATTGGAAAATAATTAAATAAATTGATTAATTAAATTTTTATTTCACCCATTATATATTTTTTACCAAACTTCTGATACTAAAAATTTTTACATTGCACCTATGGTAGAAACCATGTTCCAGATTCAATAGTGGTATCCGAGTTTTGATACAACACTTTTTTGATGATCTATATTATAATTTCACAAAAACTACATGTGTGTGATATAATATATTAAATCTAAATATATATAATATCAATACCATGCCTATTTAGGCTCCATCATCCCATTATAGATCATCTACTTGACCTAAAAATATAATTTAAAATATTTAAAAAATTTAAAAAGTAAAAACCCATCCATTACAGAGGGTGAAAATTAAATCTAAGCTAGACACCATCAATAATTAACTAATAAATTTCAATCATACCAAGTGCATGAACATGTGATTTTTCCATCCTTTCGAAAACTAATAACAGCATGTACGAGAATAAAAATTTCATATAAAGAAGGTGAAAAAACCTAGATAACAAATAAACCAAAAGTTCTAGACTGAGAAATATGTTATATTAACCCCCACTCTATCCCACACTAGATGATTTAAAATAGGTGGATCAACTAGATAGATCACATCAGGTGTGTCCACTAGATATACACAAGATCTCGTAGATATCAGAAATCAACTAACATGAATTTCAGACCGCCAAGGTATTTCCATTGTAATACAGATGACAAAGAGAATCTATCGGGCTCTAAAAAATTGATAGAATGACCTTTACCAGTGATAATAACAACTAGGTAAACATAAAAAGAGTTATTATATGTCTCTAATGTCTTGTATAAGGAATGAGGAACTAGATATAGACCCAACAAAGAGGGATCCATACATAACCACAAGAGGACATGGAATCCATATACCTAGGGATCACTCATGCATCTAGAGTACAAAAACCCCACTTTATGAGTTCGTTGACATCTCATGAGCTCAATGAAACTCTAGAAATGGTGAATACTTCAAATGATGGGGTTCCACTCATCTAGATCATCCATTTTATCTTTATGCCCATTTGACCACATCCAACCAATGGTTGAGAAAACTATTTCAAAACACAGATCCAATTCTTAATTAAATATATCCTAGTGTCTCCTCATAAAAACAATGTGTTGGGTAGGAACTAAATCAAATATCTTAGATAATAGACATTTCAACAGGGGATTATGCATCCTTGAATGAACCATACAAACATGAAAACTAGTATCCCCGACTAAATATCTACCAACAAATATTTTTTCCTCTTCTAATCTAATATATGTCACCATATAAACAACAGCCACAAAAGACTCTCAATGACCCAACTCTGGTCTAAACCAATTTTGAGGCTCCCAAAAATCACATGGTCATAGAAAAAAGAAACCTCTAATTTTGGAATACCCTACTCCATCAAAGATCATTGGCCATGATTGTCCACAATCCACAATTGGTCCAAAGGCCACAATAAGAGTAGAAAAACTTATAAGTGGTTCCGATAGCTTATCCCAAATCACCTGACATTCTCGGTGCGTAAACATCCCTAGAAGATGTCAGTGGCCTCCAACGGATCCTCAATAAATAATATACTTGAATGTATCCAAATAAAATGTAATTCAATTATTTAATTAAAAAATTTCCTCATAACCATCTAAAATTAAGGACCCTACAAGGTTCCATGGAAAAAAGAAAACCATGATACCCAAGAATTCTCAACCATCCACTACAATGACCACTAATCAGGTGATTGGTAACCATAACCCTAGGACATCCACAAGAGTCATTAAGAATAATATCATTATAAAAATGAAAATAATGAACAAAAACCATCCAACAACATCATCCCATCCCAAAGGATCCAACATATTCCATCTATAAACATAGATGATGAACCTCAACTTCTCCACTTTTGAAAAACTAATCATGACACACATAGAAACCCCATGAACTCCTAAAAGATTCTTCATGATCTCACATTCCAGAATCTGACTAAAATAACCTTAAATAAATCACCATAGAGTAATCGATCAAATATGATCACCATGATAATGAAGGCCACCCAAGACTCACATCCCAAAACAGAAACCCTAGGAAGATTATGAAAAATAAAAAAAAAATTGATGGTATCCTCACACAAAAAATATATCCGTCCAAAAAAACCACATAGATTGTCTCAAAACACTGAAATTATTCTACTAGCATGTTATACATGGAAAAAACACAATATGGAAAAATTATAATTATAATTCAGACTCTAAAGGATAAAAATAGACAAAAAATAGAATGCTATAAAAATTATATGACGTTTACTTATGAGTAGAAATAATGTAACCCAAAGATTCTTCCATGGAAATGTCTTTTTGTCAACTTAGTGTGTACTGTTTTCATGTATACGGTTTGTATACCATGTACATGGGATGTACCCCTAATTGGGTTCCTACCCGTGTACCTCAACCGCAATTATCATGTATAATGCTAAACTAATTAGTATATAGTACCCGTACGAAGTGTGTACCCCAGACAGTGTACACCAACCATGTACGTGGACATGTACACCCACATGGTGTTTGGACAATCATAGTACATGACCACTGGCCATGTACCTTCCCTGAGATCTATACACATAGAAAACCTAGACATGTTCCCTCGGCACACCACAAGTCAACATTAAATGGTGTGTACACCCGATACACACACATGTATACACAAAAACCCAACTTCCACTAGTAGGATGACTACCATATGTTTTTTCACGGACCTATTCCATTTTTTTGTAGGCTTTCCAAAACCAAACCCACTCAAAGTGTCCATAATCCCATGTTTCTCCTCCCTTATTCCTAGATCCACACTCATGGGGTTCTAAAAACCCAATAATTTATTTGAAAACATAAAAAATCCAATATATTGGAAGTTACAGTAAATATATAAAATAACCCAACATTTCAGTCTAACCTGTTTTATCTTCACACCAATTCAATAACATGCACCCATAGTTCCTGAATCTAATAATGAAGAATCATCCTAGGTGGAACCTGTAACCCCTCTCCCTATTCTCTACCTATGGATCTATATTCCACAAGACATTAGTCCCCAAGAAAAATTTAGGGAGTTCCAAATAGAAAATTATTAAAATTAAACGGAAAAACTAATAATGAATTAAAATAAAAAGAAAATAAATGTTTCCTAAGTTTTTCAACATCCCCCACCATAGTTTTTTGAATGACTTAAGAAAAAAACAATGTTATAGACTAAACAAAAAATAAAGAATTATAATCTGATTCTCTAATTGAAATATATGTCAGAACAATCCTACATGATTAAATTAATTTTTAATTAAATTAATTTTGAATATTACATGAAAATGAAAACAAATGAAATTTTAATAAAACTATTACCCTACTATAAAATCCGTATTCTATGACCAATAGAGTGGTAAAATTAATTATTAAACATCATATTATAATAGAATAAATCATTTTTTCCCAGAACACCCATGGAAGAAGAAGGTTCAAATTTCCCATGATTTTTACGACACATGACGACACGTGCTGTCACAATATAATATCTAAAAATGATTCCCTCCCACATAAACCCTTGGTGGTCAACCAGTATCCATTCTATCACTCATAGAACACGAAAAAAAATTAAATCTCGATTATCCTAAAACCAGTATTAAAAATCCCAAACTATATCTCCCAACCGCATCCATGACTAATATGATTATCCCCACTATATAGGTATATTTAACATCTACCCACTACACAAAAAGAAAACCAATTTCCTACACAATGTTCATCACCAAAAAAGGATAAATATGGAAAAACCCCAAACATTTTATTGCCAACAAGAAACCCAAAAAAATCCATGCGCCTTCTTGGCCCCCCAGAATCAATATATAGTGGAATTAATAATCCACTTTAATAAGGATCTTGACCTCAATAAAACTATGGTGGAATCTTCCATATAATTAATTACCTAATCATATACCAAATTAGAAATGTGAATAATTCTAAAATGGGACACGTCCTCACTAAAAATGTATAATTCACCTAAAACTGATGATCATGAGCTCCAAGCATGTTAATTCCATCAGACAGGATCACTATCAACAGCCCACATCTAAATCAAGGTGTTCCCCTCATTCTGAGATAAACAAAAAAACCACCCACCAATAATGTGTCAATACAAATAAACATGTATCCAACTATGATATAACATCACTAACTAATGTCTAACAAAACATATGTTAGGTCTAAAACCATAGAAACATGTCATCTCATGTTATCCATCAGATATAATTTACTACCAATTCTCTAATCCTCAAACACAATGAATCATAATACCAAACCATATAGTTGTGGTAGAAATACTCAATTCCCCTATCCTGGAAGACAAACCATTCCCACCCCAGCCACTGATGTGAGTAGCAACATGGTCCCCACTGCATGACCTGATTGAAAGCCTGTGGAAATAACCACCCCTTGAAAGAAATAATTACCTTGTATTGTTAAGAAACCTCCACCACATGGAATCTTGAGCCTAATAAAAATATATTTTTTGTTTCCATTCCCACATAGAGCCACAGTCATGGATATCAAGGAATGTACAATCCCACTGGTGTTTCTATGAATCCATCAACGTAGGAACATTATCACCATCATCAGCAAATATCCCACCACAATATCTACACGGAATACCATTTGGAAATTTCATTATGTGGTTCAATTGTGTAGATTTAAACTAAGTAATTATAAAAGTAAAAAAAATTATTAGCAGTTTCTACCACTTAAAACAAAAAAACCTCCATCAACAGTAAAAAAATAGAAAATCATTTCTTATGAATCCTATGTTCCTAGAATGATGAATAAACATTGGACTCTTACACATAGTAAAATTCCCAAAAAATAGAATAAACCATTAATCCATAATCCCAAGTGTATCATACAATGTGAAATCACAAAACCTGAAAAATGAAATACAATAACAATAATACCATTCACTAGAAACATAGACCTCTTATTGATAAAGGTGTTTGAGACATAGATATTTTATATCGATCAAAAGCTCTAACACATTCCATGACATCCTATCTATGGAATTTGAAAATCCTAAAACGAAAAACCCTTGATACGATTTGGTAATTAACTTTCCTAGGTTGACCTAACATGTCATATAATATGGCTTTCCCAAAGGCCTCAAGTGAATCTTCATAAAAATTAGAGGCTACCTACTAGGAATGTGGTTCTAAAAGGTGCAGTGGGGAGGCTATACCCTATTTCCATTGTCAAATGAAATTGGAAAATAACTAAACTTATAACATGAATAAACATTGTTGTATAGATAATAATTAACTAAAACATCAACATGACGTAAAATTCAAATACATGATAGAGTCATACTATCTGAAAAAATGAAAGCCATACCGAAATATGTCCCCCAATGGGCCAATTACATATATAAATTAACTATATTAAAATATATACTAGAGTTTCTACTACCATAGTTGATCCAAACCATATTCCTAAACACTACAATTTATGAGCTATATTATACCGATATGTATACTCAACATGAGTAGCTTTTATTGATAAAGAAACTTAGGCCCTTAGCTCCATCCACTGCAAAACATATTCTAGATCATAAAATTAGACATCAGGTCTTCATTCTCACCAATGTTCATGTAAATGGGATGAGAAATAAATCTCATTATGACACCCCCAAAGGAAAACTTATAATTTTCAATCAAAACAAGATTATGGAAATGTGATATGTGCAGCCTATAAGAGAAAAATAAAATATGGAATTATAAGAAAATTATTATATAAATAAGGAGAGAATACAAACACAAAAAATGTAGTAAACTATGGGTTCTTTCATGAAACCTAAGATAATTATACTCGTTACACTATCCAATTCCTTAGGATTTATAACATGTGTCACACCTAGACACACAAAATCATGTGTGTTGACAAGAACTATATAAGATATCTGAGAAAAATAATTGAAATAAAAATGAAAGGCAGACCCTATGTCATTACCATTTGCTTCCACATAAAAAATAAAATCAACATGTCTCTAGGAATTTGGAAAAATAATCATAAGAGGGGAAAGAATTTATATGAATAAATAACTAGAGAACCTGTCATTCCCAAAGGAACCGAATAAAAATTATAGAACTATATATAGAACCAACAAGGAGGGATCTATAATGAACCCTGAGAGGACCTGGAATCCATGGGGCCAAGGAGTACTCATGGAATAATGGTATAAAAACCCCACTCTGTGAGTTCCTCAATCCCTAATGCACCCAAATCCTTTCTTGGAAAGGATAATACTCAACTAGAGGGGGGATACACACATATAGATCATCCATTAGTTAGCTATGACTATATAACCACATTGAGCCAAAAAATTATATAAGCATATCAATACTCATGGATAAGTCGCAATAAATGATAAACTAAGGTTCTCATCCTCAAACTATTAAAGTGAGTAGAAATAATTCCAAACATAATGTCTAAAGAGAAATCGAAAATGGGATAGTCCATCTTTGACCCACTATCGAAATATCTAAAATATCAGTGTAGAACAAGTCCTAACAAAAAAAATGGATATATCTCAATACAATATATCTCAACATAAAGAAATCAAACATGGTCTCTCAATGGAACACATACATGATAATCCAAAATCATGCCTCCCACAGGCCCCAGGGTTACATCACTATGTAATATTTGACTAGGGAGTCACCTGCTTCACTAAAAGACTCTAGAAATTCCCATCCAATGATACAGAACATGACTAAAGGCCATAATAAAAAAAATGAAATTATACTATGGGTACCCCTAGATCATCCAAAGGAATGAGACACACCTTATGTAGAAACATACCAAACAAACCTAAGTGTAATTTAACCAATCCTTGATCAATATCATGCCCAATGGCCTTCATATGTAATGCATGATAACTAGGGTGTTCACAACTATCCTCGCAACCACCTAAAAATAAATACCCAATATGAATCCTCATTATAGAAAACCCATGTGACATAGGCATTACAAACCATCAATTATAGAAACCAATGATCAATCAATCAGTAATGGGAATCCTCAATAGGCACTTAGACTCATCTTAATATCAAAACAATATCTTCTTGTAACATCCACCTAAAGTCATAAACCCAACTAAAAGGCTCCAACAAATCCATTCCTCAAACATAAGAGCTTATCCTCAACTGATCCAATGTCATCCAATTGGTCCCAACACATAGGGACTAACCAAGACCTTCTTATAGATACTACATGATTTCACATTCAATAATTTGTACAAAATAACGTCAAATAAATTTCTATATAATAATCGATAAATTATTGTCACCATACTCACCACCCTCATATGGGCCTCATAGGTCACAACCCAACCCTAATGAAGTTTCTAAAACAATCACTACGAGGAATAATCCTTCTGAAATATCTCAATGCAAATAAAACTAAATATATAGACACTAAATTTAGAATGGATTCCACCATCATGAACTAGATAGAGAAAACATAATAATAAGGAACTCACAAGTCCAATACTAATTCAAGGGGAAAAAATAGGAAAAATACCCTAAGGGAGAAAAAGAACACGATGTGTACTTTCAGTTACATGGAGTGTAACCCCATGGTCACTCATTATAGGTGTTCATAAGGACAGTTAGTATGTACTTTTCCCAAGTACATGTTCTGTATTCCTCATTCATAGTGTGTACACCCACATGGGTATTATCCCATGTACCTCATCCATATTTTATATGTAAAACACTAAACTATATAAACTATACCACCCATTCATTACTTTTACCCCACATGGGGTACCCCATAAATGTACATGACTATGTTCCCCCATAAGTGGTTTGGAAAATCCATTAAATGTCCACTACCTATGTTTCTCACATGAGATTTAGCCATGTACCCAACACGGTAATGTGCCACTAGAACACCCACAATCACCACTACAAGAAGTGTAACCCTTGTACATGACATATAGCACCAAAAAAGCATCTTCCCTAAATAGAAATAACCCAGAGCATTTATTCAACGAACTACACACTGTATACATGGTCTTTGTCAAACAAAACCCACTCAAAACAACCTAGACACTAGTTTCTCGATAATACTCCAAGATTGACCTTCATGGGGTCCCTAAACCCCCAAAAAAGAATCGGTACACTAAAAAATCAATAATTAAGAATATATTTATTGATTAAAACATAAAATAACTCTACCATAAGGTGGAGACCAGAAAATATTTGTATCGAATCAACACCATGCATCGTTCGAGCCTCAATCTACTTATGGATGAAATCCTTTGGTAGAGCCTCCTAATCTATCTCCCTCTTACCCCTATCCCGATTTCAATATCATAAAATAAAATACCTAAGTATAATTCATGGGAATAAAAAGGGAAAATATTGTAATAAAAAGTGGAAGAAAGAAAAAACTAGAAAATAGAAGAAAATAAAAGGGGGCTAACAGCGGTGATGGGTTTATGCCTCACATAGGAACCCCACCCATAGTTATGGATTATACCACATAGGTTGTATCTAAATCTGATGATCCATATGAAATAAATTAAAAAAGGATCATGTGAAAATAAATTAATAATGATTTAACTAGTTATTAAATATTATATTAAAATTATATCTTATATGATTTCAACCAATCATCTGCCCTAGGGTAAAACCCCTATTTGGAGATCGATTTATTGGTCAGAAAAAATATTTGTGATTACCTTATAGTATAATTAATCATATTCCATAAATCCCATTAGAGAACAAAAAGATCATATTTCCCCTGATATTTGAAACCTATGATGAAACAAATCATCAGAGATGTGTGGTTTAATAATTATTCATTTTTTATTGATCATATATGTTTTGTCACAACTTATTTGAGAGAATATATATATGGGTTTCATATTAATTAAATATTTATTTTATAGGTAATTATTTATTTAATTAATTTGATATATTTTATTTATTTACTATGGTTTATTCTCTAGGTAACAAAAGTTTATTTGTTTTTTTGTATAAATATTTTTTAAATATTTATTAATTGAATTTCTGAATATAATATTTTGTAATAGTGAATAATTTTGTGATATTTATATAAATACATTTATAATATTTACTCAATATCTAATAAGTCTTGAACAGGATTGGAGTGACATTCTATCCTAAAAAATTACCTTAAAAAGTGATTGGGATCCACAGACCCTATGTGACATGAAAAATAATCCAAATGATGATAATTAATGTCAAGGGAATAAGAGAATGATTTTGTATGATTTCCCTTTATTAATATAACACCCAATGAAACATAAACATAAAAATCCAAAAAATAAAAACGATGCATTATTAAAATAAACAAAATTCAAAAGAGAAAACCAATAGAATAAAAATATTAGAGTGAAAACCAAAAAGAAATATCAATAGAAAAAAACTAAATGACTATAAAAATAAAAGATATTAATGTGACATGATCCGAAGAACCACCTAGTCTATATCTATTCTCTAAGAAACCCATCTACGACCACTATATCAATATGAATCACTAGATAAATACTTTACACTTCCCTTACATGTATCTTAGTATTTTAAATATACAAGTGCAATAATGTTTCCTTGGAAGGAGTGATTATACGACTAAGTAATCAGTCCCCATAGACGTCCCAACACACGCCACTAGGAATGGATTGGTAATAACATTTTATATAAAATAGTTTTCAAGAACATGAAGAGTTTATAAAATTATATGAATGGAATACATGTGACTAAACAATAAAAAATTAAAATGTCATTATTCAAAAATTTGAATAATAATTCCATTTTTCTACACACATTAAACACACAAAAACACTAAATATGGGTGGCACACTTTGAGTGAAGTACTTTAAAACCATAATCCATTTCACTTTAATTCTTGTAATTCATAACCAATATTTTCCCCACATTAACACACATCAAAAAATATATTTCATATTCCATGATAAATAATTTTTACAAAACTAATCTTCATTTAAAAACATTGAATTAATCATTTCCATTTCATCTAAACAAACTCTTATTTTTAAAACCATAATTAAAAAAATATTAAAATGGTTTCTCCAAATATCCATACAATTTCCCATATTTTAGAAATACAAGCCCAAAATTGTTTCCTTAAATAAATTAAACATAATTTATGTATAAAATTATACAAAATATTATCAAATAAAATCATAGATTCATACTCTACAATAAGTGAAGATAAGAGATAATACATCTACCTCTCAATGGATTATAAAACCAATGAATGACCATAATAAATTCTATATCCATCCCCCAATGTATTTTCTTCAATAGATCAAACCAGATGTCATCTAGATTCAAATAATAGTGCATATGATTATATATAACATATTAGATTTGTGGCTCTAAGAAAGAAAACAAGTGTATATCTAATAAGAACATGAAGTCTTGATTAATTAACATTGATTATAAATATATGGTGAAAATTGACTTGTAAAAATCATATTCTAGAAAAAAATGAAACACCATGGAACCCATTTATGTAACAAGAGTTTTAGACCGTAGAAGAATATGATTATAATGAGGCATTCAAGGCTTTTGTTAAATTAAATACAATTTGATGAATCTATTTTCCATCACATAGTAAGGTCACAATGTTTGTTAAAGTGTGTACCAACCAAAACAATTCTACTAGATATCACCCAAGTAATCATATGATTTTTTCACATTTATTATCAATCCATACACTAACCATGTGATACTATTTTTTTCAAGTCCTCCCAATCACAAGATTTTCATGAAGCATTTGACAAGATATGCACATACCATAATCCTTCCACTATATCTCATCATGAATATTCCCCTCACATGTTCATGGTATTTCAAAACCCGTATCCCATAGTGTGTCTTCTAATTTACTTCTAACATCCCCATGCATAGTTTCATAAATATAGTGCATAGTTTTAAATAAAATTTTAAAAACCATGCAGCTCATAAAACACATCCAAAACACATTAAAACAATCCATATTATTCTAAAAAATTACCCAACCATTATATAACATAAAAATTCCCAATATAAAGGTAAATTTACTAAAATTAGGGGTGTTACATTCTCCCTAACATTTTTCCTTCCATCCATGGAAAAAAGAAATGTTAGTGTTTCTTTATTAGAGCTCAGGACACTATTCTTGAAACATTTTTTCATAATCACATTACTCTTCGTCAATATGACAATTCTTATAAAAAACTGTACCAAAATTATTTTTCCCACATAAGATATTATATTGAAAATCCATAATCCATAACAACACATTAATTAATGTAACATCCAATTAATGATTTACATGGTCCCATAAAATCACATGGTAAGGATTCTAATTTTTTTCTCTAATTGAGATACATGAATCACATTAAGAAAGAAATTAAAACATTATGTCAAAGACCACTGATAAGTCACATCACCAAACAAGTTAACTATATCAAAAGTGAAAATTTCGGAAGAGACAAATTGGATTTCATAAAAACAAATAGTGATTCTTTATCCTTAGAGAGAGTCTCCATAAAAAAAAATCAGATGCCAAAATTTATACTCGTCAAAAATTTATATACACATAGTATTTATGAGTATTATAAGCTATCAAAATCCTCTTTATGGTCATATGGACAATATTTTCTGTCTCATGCACAAATATGTGCCTAATAAGTGAAGTCTCGGTTGATTTTACCCAAAAAAGTGGTTAAAGAAAAAGGTGAGCAAACAAGGATTTTAAAGGATCCATATTTATTGAGTCTTAATGGATATTGTCATATGAGAATTCCAATAACAATATATTCTCCTCTCATGAGTCTGAAAAATCCACCACATAAACTCAAAAAAAATATTCTAACTATCAGATCACCTGTTTGGATTATCCATCATTTTGAAGTTGAAATTCTATGATCTTGGCCAAAATGGTTCTAAGAGATTTCAATAAAGGCGTCTAAAAAATATTAATACCAAGTTTACCCATTAGAAACAATAGAAATAGGCGTACTCTGAATATTTTCAACTTCTATGATGTAGATATTTGACCAATATTATATACAATTATATTCATTTATTGGTTTAAAATTATGTGATTTTATTATCCAATCCACAATCATCCATATGGAATCATGATTTTGTACCAGACTTTTTAGACCCGTGAAAAATTCCATAGTTATATGATCCAATTTCCGCACCGGAAAAACTAAATAATCAAACATAGAAGTTGGTTGGTGGTATTCTGTATTTACTCATTGATATATAAGGAATATCAAAAATAACTCTTCCATCATCTTAATCATTACAACCCCCCAATATTTTTCACCCATACCTCTATAAATTTAATATATATCAGGATTAGTATCCCACCACAAATGGTTGTATGCATAACGAAAATGTTCATGATAGGTTGGGGAACTAGAATATGATCTCGAAAATGTTGCATAGATATCCCATCATGCATCCATCCCTTAATTATATCCCTATAATTTGTTTTTGACCCCATTGATTCAAATTTAGGATCATATGTCTAGTCTTATTTAATATTATATGAAAAATCAATAATAAGAGAAATAGAAATGAAAACCACAACATCCACTTACTCTGCACAATCTAGTTGCACATCAGTGAGGACTAACATTAAATTCTATTAATGTGATGCATATTGATTCAACTAATTATATAAAATTTTACATAATTAATTTTTTATGTAATTCCATTTTCATAGTGTATACATCAATCCAATGTCATACTTCTAATGATATTATATCCACCTTAATTTCCCAAGGTTCAAATCTCCTTAGGAGAAAATGTGTTTCATACTGTTATGTTCTGTAAAAAGTGTAAAATCCTCACCGAAATGAGAAATTTACCATGTTCTCAAGGCATTAACATCAATGAATAACATCAAATAATGTGTCAATTAATTCTTCTCATGAACATGTAATTGTTGTGACCCTTGGGAAACAACCTGATAACTCTATACGAGGATACATCCAAACCATATGCAGAACCATCATAGTAGACCACATAACCTTATCCTGATTTTAGAAACATAAGTATAAGTTATACTTTAAGGAAAACCTTAAGGTTTTGGAAATATTAATATCAATCATCACTCCACTATAAATTAACACCTTTACATTTCTGGATTTTCATCAATGAGTTAGTTCATTTGAAAATGAATAATTCATTGGTAATATCCATCTAATCTAAAGAACAATTGTATCTAAAATTCATTCATATATTCCTTGTAATAAATAATAGCCTCAATATTTTTTAGATCTATATAGACACTCTTTTCTAAGAATAAATAACTAAATAAATGTTCTACATTTTTCCATAAGTCACTCATTGAATGATTATAATAATGGGAGTGTTCATGAAAGATACAGAACATTATTGAAAGGTGTATCTATTGATCATCCTATGTCTGATAATATAAAAAAAATATTTAAAAACAACACTATAAAGAAGTAAATATACATATAATATTTATGATACATATGTTCTATAATCACTACTGGTTAATTTGTAATACATAAAGGCAAAACAACATATTCCAAATGTCAATAACAACTTTAGGAAGAGGTTATCAAAATATCCATCCTCAAAACTCAATTTTAGTGGTAGCCTAGTAATAAATAAATTTTTAAGATACATGTAGAACTCCTAAATTGATCAAAAATAACATCAATCTTTATAATATGATATTCATTCACTATCATAAATTGATTGAGATTATAACAGTACACCCAAATATGAAGAGTTTCATCTACCATCTTGTCTAAATGAACTAGTGGTTCCAATATAGGCATACCAAGTGAGATGACTCATTTTATTTCCAAATATTCCAATAAGACTTTAAATTCATTTAATTTATTGGTTTTATCCTATAATATTTAAATGAAATTGGATATGTTCTTGTTTATATATCATTATTAAATTTAACAGTTTTTTTCTAGTAGAAACAATGCCAAATTTTAGGGAATGATACAAGTATATTGTTCATAGATGGTTGTATAATCATTATGTTTGACTTAGTTAATATATACCTAATACATTAATGGAAACTGAAAGGATATAACCTCGATGATCTATAACAAGATTTCTAATCTTATTTCAATCAGGTACCAAATCTTTGTAAAGAGAAGATCAATTCCATCAAATGATGTGAAACTAACCTAACAATAATAATAGTCGATATAGCCTAAAAATGGTGTCATCTAAACTTTTCCCAAAATTAGATCATTGATATCCATCCCATTGATTTAGAAATAGAAAAGAAATTCATCTCCACCAATAGTTATTGAACATGTTGAACACATCAATGATAGACACTCTTGTCAATTTAAATGTGTTGATAATTTCAAAATTGAAGGCATTATCTCAACATGTAAACACATATGATCAAAATCACATGAAGCAATAAAATTTTAGGAAAACCATTTATCAACAAATTTACTCAATAGTATATATTTAAAATGACTAATTCCTCACCACATTAGTGGTGTATATTGGTCATCCATGGTAAACTATTTTGTACCATACAATTTATTACATAACCCTTTATTGTGTTATTATCTATCGGATTGTATTCGATGAAGGGTCATGGTTTTCCCAGATTCAACCTAGGTCGATAAGTTATGAAGATTAGGGTAGTACTAATGAGATATCTCTGTAAAAGAAAATGATGTATGAGAAATGTGATATGTATTCCTTAAACCAAAATTTGGAGAACTATGAAAATAATGATGGAGAAGTCCCATCTGATTTTATTTTTTTGACATGATCTAGGTGGTTACATATAATATTTATTGATATGACCATATAACAGAAAATGAAAACAAATGGGATTACTCTTGGGTTATGGAGGAATTTTAACCAATGCTTTGATATGATTCTGAGGTTCTGGACAACCTTGGAAATATGTGTCCATTTTCATCTTATTCCCACCATTTGATTTCCCCCTATTCTTGTGGTGATAATCATACTTCCTCTAACCATATTTCTAGGGATATATCTGTCTTAAACCAATTAGTAATATAATATTTTTATATAGTCTATTATAAAATAATAATATATCATAGAGAAAATTATAGGTCATATCCTAGACTAAAAAATGTATTCTTCTAAGGAAAAATAACATTAACATCGGTGGAAAAGATGTATAAAAAAATAAAAATAATATTATACAAATTCATGACTAGATTTAATTGATTTAAGTGGATGAAATAAGTTGTTATTATGATATTTAATATATGAGGGTTCAATGGTTTTGTTGAATAGTTATTCAATATACTCCCATGTATTTTTGTGGATGAAAAGATCTGGAATAGATAAATCTCAACATTGGCGTGAAATATTCTCCAACTTTTACAAAACAAACATGACCCATAATTTGGTTATGGTACCAAGGAATTAAATTATTAAATTAATTCTACTTATCTATAAAAATTATTTTTCTAGATTGAAATCTCTTAAAATATAGGCTGATCTTATTTTGGAAACTACACAGAATGATTCAATTTTAGGAATTCATCATTTTTTTACTCTATAAAAAACTGAAAAAGTCTAAATGACAGTTTTCATATGTTGTTTTTTTAACTATAGATTTTGAGTAACCACATTATCCATTGCATCTCCTTGATTATTTCTATGTCCTCAACCAAGTTCGATTTCTATACCTCGGACAAAAAACACTTCTTCACCATTCACTAGAAACCAAATTCTTATAAAATTCATTATCACTATAAGAAACAAGAATTATGAACATTTATTTCCCAAATTCATATATTGAATCCATTTTATTAATTTTTCATAAACCAGTAAATAGATTTTGTACTATTCTATCCTAGTGGGAAGTATTTGTAGCAGTGCTTGATATTCTGAACTCATCATCTAAACCCATGACGATGAGATAATTATTCACATAAAAGTGTCTTATAAAACATATGTACTTGAACCATGGTAACATAAAAATCATCAAAATAATTTTATTTATGTATTTTTAAGCTAAACATTTCATTATCCAACAATAAATTTTTCTTTATTTAAATCCCAAGAGACACGTAGATCGAGAAAAATGAATATAGTTTGTAACATCCCACCCCAACTAATTATATTGAGAAAAATTGGGTGACCCTAATGTTAGGTTATATCCCTAAGGAAAAAAATGATGATATTAAATTCAATGTCATAATCTAATTTTGAGGAATTATTTTTCATTAAGAAATATAACACCATTAAAACAATATTAACATCCAAACCACATATAATATTTAGAAGGATAAGAAATAAATCTCAATATTAAAACAAATAGAATGAAAATATTAGATTTAAAATGGAAGAATAAATATTAAATGATAAAAGAAAAGGAAAACAATGCCAAAAGTCATCATAGTGAAATGATCCAGGGAACCACTTAAACTATCACCTATTCTAAACCAACATTCTATGCCCACATTATCAAGATGTATCTATAGAGAAATAATAATTATTTTATTTCCCTATATCTTTGTATATGACATATGTACTTGTACAAGTGGTCCCAAAAAGGGGTGAGTGTATCACTTAGTATAAAATCCCTAGAGACATCCCAAAACACAATTCTAGGATAAAAACCAGTTTTCACATTTTATATAATTTTTTATAATGCATTTAGATAGTTAATGAAAATATAATTAATCTTGAATTGAAATGGATACTTCATAACCAAAATCCATCCCACTTTGACACATTCATCCACTATTATTAAATTATCCATTAAAAATTATTTATCAACAGAAATTCCTTTGAAAACATTTCATGAAAAAATTATCATTCATAAAAATCATATCATGATTTTCAAACTATCATTATATAATTATAGTCAAATAGGATATCTAAAAACATTTCAATTTTTTTTATTTCTCAAACTCAAACCCAAAATGGTTTCCTTCAAGGACAAGACAATACATCCATAAAAATCCAAGTGAAAATTTTAAAATAATAAAAAAAACATTCATGTTCTAGAATAATTCTATATTTTAGGGAATCCAAATACCTATGAATATATAATGAAACAATAGAACAAAAAAATAAAAATCTATATATAGGATCTTAACACAATCCATTTTATAGATCTAACTAGATATCATCAAGATTGCCTTTATTGAACCTAAATCAATCTATAACAGAACATATCGATGGATTTGAAAGAGAGTGTGTGAGTTTATTTATGAGTGAAAAGTAAAATTAGTACATTTCATTGATTCTAAAACTTCCATGAACATTGATTTTTCAAAAAAAAATTAAATAGACCAAAGATAATCTCCAAGGGAGTCTAGGGGGAAGGGGAGTTTGATTCCATGGAGGAATAATAAAAAACAAGGGACCAGAGGCCTTAATTTCAATTAAAACATAGTATTTAGTGCATTATATTTCCATTTCAGGGTTATGATGCATGATTTAGTAAACACTGTGTGAACTAAGTGCAAGATAGTGTACATCAACCATGTATTCATGTGATTCGGGCCACATAGTGTTTCAAACCATGTCATGACACATTCTCAAGGCCATCCATTTTTACAGATTTCTGATAGGGTTTAACAAAACCTTCACTAACCATTCTTATCATATTTCCTCATTTAACATGGTTTTTTAGCATGCACAATTTTTATAAAACTATGCTCTAACCATGTTTTTTCCCAATGAACCACAATATCAATTTCCATAGTTTCCTAATGGTAGTTCATGGTTTCCCTAACCATGCTCATACTGTGAATCATGTAAAATAAAATTCAAAACATTTTTCAAATATTTTGAGGTTGCGATAACCTAATAGAATCATTATATCAACTAAAAATGCACAGTACAAGTGTACAATACCTGAATACTTTGGTGTTATAATAAGAATAACTATTTTAATGGTTCAATGATAAATGAAAAGCTAAATATTATAGGAATAAATATTATGTTATTCATTGATGAAAAATAAGATTTATTTTATCACTATGTTTAGTTTATGTCATGTAAAAAAATATTTCAACTATTAGAAGACATGAGATTAATTTTTTATTAATAAAATAAAATGTGAAATCAAAAAATTTATATTTTATAACAATAACTCTATTTAAGCCTTGTTATAATATTTTTTTTGAAAAAACCCTTGACACATTCTTAATGTTGTTCACAATTAGTTATAGAAAGGATTCTATCAAGACCATGTGACCTTCTCTCATAGAATTATCTCTAGAACACTATGTTACTCTCCTTCTATAGAACGATATTTCCTTCACCTGAAGGATTATATAATGATAAAAAGTTATCACAATGATTATTTTAACCATCTGTTCTAGAACATGAAGGATTCTATAATGACGGTCGGAGGATCACGGAACATATGTGGATCACCAAAAAAGGGAATTTACCCTTGATTCATTTGATACAAAGATGGTATGATAAAATATCTTTATCTAATAATAAATAATTCCAAATAAATTACTAATTTATCTAAATAAAATAATTATAAAGTATATGTGAAAATATCATATCTTTTAACTTTCATCGATTTTATCATTTAATCTTTGATTAAATTTCGGTGGTCATGAAATTTTCTCTGATGTGTATCTCTGAATTATGATTTATTATATTAATATATGGAGTTATAAAATAAAAATAGCCACATTTTAAATACCTATAATCTTGTTGTGGTTTTAGAGAGATTACATAATAATTTATAATGATTTATTTTTCAATGATCGGTTATCAATTTTTTTTTTGTTTTTTGTTTCAAATTTACATTTTCATTAGTCCAGAGTATAAATAATTTATTATCAAGATATTAATATTCCATGATGATGTTTTATATCATCATTTATCGATAAATAACCTCTAAATAATTATTATAGATTCCATCGGAAGATGGTAATGATTCTTGCAGGTAAACACAGATACATGATCTGTGATCGAAAAGACACACCATATACCGAGGTTCATTTCAGATGGATGTGTAATAGGATACATGAAATACCAACTAGTAAATAACATGGGTAACATTTAATTCACATTATAGGTTCATGATTCCATCTAGACACAAGGTTTTTAGACCACATGATGTGTAGATGGCATACATTCCATGTAGTTTACATGGATTAATGGGGAAATTTATGCTATTGATGGGGTAAAATATATTACATACATGGAATTAGGCTGACTTATATAAAATTAATGAGATTCATGGTGCTTATATATGAAATATTTGATGTGAATCATTGATCCTCAAGTCTAAATAACACACCAAGTGAAAAAAAAGGATATTTACACACACTATAAGTAAACTATTAGCTATGTAGCATATTAATACATAATGTAATGTCAAATTGTAATGAAAAAAATAATATTAGATAAATAATTTGTATTTACTTCATAAAAAACCAATGAAATTGTTGGGAGCTACTATAGTAACTATGTATCATGGTTTTTAGAATTAATAAATTCAAAACTAATTCATTGTAATTATATGTAAATTCTAGTAAAACCATTTATTTTCCGTGATTAATTATTTTATTTTCTTCAATATTACTCATCGCATAAGAATTAAGATAAAGGAATAAATAAACTAATTTATTAACTAATTAATTTAAATATATGTAGTTTATTATATTATTATAGAATAAACAAATTTGAACTCTATTTAGTTTATATTTGTGTATTTTTGTATAAATATGAGTAACAATTATCTTAAACAAAGCTATATATGTGAATGATTAATTTAATTCTTTTTTTCATTTCATGTTTTTTGAAATAATTTATTAAAATAATTAATGGCTTGTGTGTCATTCGCCTTCGCATTTTAATGGTTTTATACCCTTGGTTTCGTTCATGTAACCCCCCTTAACTAATCATTTGGGTCCCCATTATTTTTTTGGTTAAATATTATTTTATGTATAGAGATCCTATAATATTGGAGGTGATTCATGTTCATAGCAAAGGTAAATCCAATAGATGAGCTACAGAGATTCACATGGGAATTTTGAAACATGAAATAGTACTGGATCAGGGAGTTAATAAACTATGGTGAAGGGTTGATCAACCATATTATAGATAAAATATCCATTTTATAAGAGGATTATCAGTCATCATTATTTATTTTAATTCTATCCTTTTCATGGTTTGTTTTTTAGATAGTTAATCATTAGGTAATTTAATAAAAAATATGGATGATATAATTAAAATAAAATAAAAAATCTGTGTATATTTAATCTAGACATGGTTAATCACATAAATTAAATCCCTATAATATGAATAAGAACACAATGATATAAAATTGACAGTATATTAAAATATATAATAATTCCACATATCAAATAATAGGTTAGACGAGAATTGTATTACTTGAATAAAATTTCAACCATAGAATAAAGTGTTTTTTATTCCAATATCTTGAAATATACATTTATTATAGAATTATTATATTGTTATTGTGTCAAATTAATTAAATAATTATAGTATTTAATGGAAAATTTCCATCTAATAACATTTTTGAGGAATTTATTGAGAAAATTAAAGTCTAGAATTTCAAGACAAGGGAGCCCACTACATAGATCATAGGTCTTTTAGTTAATGCATCTAGATTGTGAAGACATTCTAAATTTATTCATGCAATTTTGATGTCTAATGTACTAATTATGATATGTATTAGATTTATCCACTCCATAATAATAACTAAGAGATATTATATTCTGATTCTATTGGAGAGGGATCATAGGTTTCTATATAATAGTTAGAGATTATGAAATTAAATTAAATTAAATATGTTTTATATAATAAAGATGAAACTAATTTTTTTTTATCTTATTTAATATCTAAATGGAAACCAATAAAACTATGAAAATTTCACTTCAATCCATATTATAGATGTATAACATTATCACGTGTTTGAATTTTCAAGAATAGAACAGTTGTTGGCGCATTATACTATACCAAAAATGAAAATTATATATATTGGAATCCCCTATTACTAAATTGGATGGAAGGATAGACAATATCTTTACAAAAACCTTTTAGATGATTCCAAAAATGTAGAATATTTATTGATATATTCCACATCTAGTGTGATCCAAAAGAAATAAGAAGATATTGATGTGTATACCATTATGTTTCACCATCATGATCTTTTTCAAAGAGTATGTGAGATAAGAGACATATGAGATATTCAATGCACTAGTCAAATTCATTCTTAGAGATTCATAACTGTCTTGTACTCATGTAGTCATGAAAATTGGATACATTTAGTTCAAATATGTATTCATATTAAATTTCCCAAATTATCGTTACTTATAACTCATTTTACCTCTCCTTCCGATGCTTTTTCTGGGGAACGCGAATAAATCTGCTTTGGAGGATGCACTTTTTATTACCCCACATTCCCTCTTTCCAAAGGCTATCTTCATCTGTCACTTATTCGGGAGGTTTTGTCCTTGATCAAAATGGGATGATGGGATATCAGTTCCTCCTTCTGTGGTTTCCTCCTCAGAACTCGTTACCTAGCCAGAGTCTCCCACATAGATTAAGATGTAGTTTGTTAAACTCTTCCCTGGGACATATATTCATGGCCACTGGTGTATTACATTGCTTCTGTCGGAACATTCCAATGGGTTTGGTTAGGGCAGTAACCTTCGGTTTGTGGAGTTGACACGTTGGACATAACTGGAATGTCTGGATGTTAGAACACTGGCACATATGGGTTTCTTCTTCTCATGATATGGAATCTTAAGGGTACGAAAGCCGGAGGAATACCATGTAGAATGAGTTGAATTATATTCCATGTTCATGTCTCAGAGCATTTCCTTAGCTTCCCATGTTTATCACAGGGTATGCCGCAAGTTTAACGTCTAGCGAAGACAGATCAGACTTTTGAGAACACTGATGGGAGTGGATCAGATGGGTGAAACCCCTATAGGGAACATTATTTCAGGGACTAACATGTGGTTAGTTGCCCGATTACTACTAGAAGTAGTGATAAAGGAGGTGTTGTTATCTCACTGGGATATGGCTGCCCAGGTTATAATTAGGATGGATGATAGAAAGTTGATTGAATTGGTAGGGGAATGAGATGGGTCGACACAATGGTGATGGTGATTTTAGGTATGAGCCCCGAAGAGACTTCCTACGTATCCCCATGGAAGGGAATCAAGTCCACATAGTTTGGTGAGGCGATGTGACACCTAAAGAGGATATCTGTATGGATGGGACCCAGAGGAAGTTGTACCTCTCGGTTGGGGAATGACCATCCTGAAACACATAAGATTGAGGGAATGAATAGGATGAGACATGGGTGATGGGCTCAAACCAAATAGAGGCTCCCTACGTACCTTTCCTTGTCAAGGATCAAATTCCACGTAGTTGAGATGGGGTTGGAGAATGGACATGAAGGGAGTCGGAAAAAATGGTTGTTGGGCTTGAACCTTTGGGAGGATTCCTATGTACCTTTCCTTGGAAAGGATGAAAGTCCACGTAGTTCAGATGGTGTTGATGAACCGGTGTGAAGGGAGTCGGGACCAATTATTGTTAGTATTGAACCTCATAGAGGCTTCTTACATACCATGGCTTGGCAATGATCAAAGTCCACGAAGTTCGGGACGGTATTGGTGAACCGACGTAAAGGGAGTCGGGGCCAATGGTTATTGGGAATGTACTTCATAGAGACTTACTACGTACCTTTCAATGGCAAGGATCAAAGTCCATGTAGTTTGGGATTGTATTGCTGAACCAACATGAAGGGGGTTGGAACTAATAGGTGTTGGGCTTGAACCTCTATGAGGCTTCCTACGTACCCTGCCTTGGAAAGGATCAATGTCCATGTAGTTTGGGATGGTGTTGGTGAACTGACATGAAGGGGGTCAGGACCAATATGTGTTGGGCTAGAACCTCTTAGAGGCTTCCTACATACCCTACCTTTGTAAGGATCAATGTCTGCATAGTTTGATATGGTGTTGGTGAAGCAATGTGAAGGGAGTCGAGACCAATGGTTGTTGGGATTGAACCTTAGAGAGGCTTCTTATGTACCTTCCCTTGACCCGGATAAAATTCATCGTAGTTTGGGATAGGTGTTTCGTAAACCAACGTGAAGGGGGTAGAGACCAAGAGGTGTTGTTCTTGAACCCCAGGGAGGCTTCCTACGTACCTTTCCAGGGCAAGGATCAAAGTTCACATAGTTCGGGATGGTGATAGTGAACTGATGTGAAGTGATTTGGGACCAATGGTTGTTGGGATTCAACATTAGGGAGGATTTCTACGTACCTTGCCTTGGCAAGGATCAAAGCTCACATAGTTCAGAATGGTTTTGGGCATTATGCTCTAAGGCATCCCAGAGAGGATTCCATGTTCAATGCTTACTATAAGCCCACGTGGGTCATGCTCAGTGTGGGAATAAGAGTTAACAAAAACCTGACGACCACGTCACGAAAGGTTCATCTGTGGGAAGTGGAATGGGGATTACATGTGGTTAGCGGCCCAAAATGGAAATATGGGATTATGCGTGGTTCACGGCCCAAACTAGAAATAGGGGCATACACATGGTTTGTAGCCCAGGGAGATTGATATTGGGACTTACTATAGGATGGAGGCTCGAGTGGTGGCAAATCCCCATGGGAGAGTGATGGGATGATGAAGGTCCTGGTGCCCGTCCCCCCTTTGTTCACTGTCACAGAAAAAGAAAGCAAGATTAAGGGTACTACCTCCTGGAATAAAGGCAAGGGGCTTACACCTAGGTGGTTTCCCTTTTCCCCACGGACAGATGATGCTCCAACAAAGAGGATCTCATTTCATGTGAGGAAATTTTCACTCTCATGCAGATAAGTAGGAATAGAAAATGTTCAAGCTAGGGAACCCCACGTGTGATACATGGGGTGAGGAAACAATTTAATATTGTGTGCTGAAGTTGATGGCACTTGGTAGTTTAACGTCCTGCAGATCGGATGAGGGGGGTTCACTCCACACCCCTTGGACTTACATGACTGATACTTTCCTTTCCTTGGGTAAGGGAAGGCATCAGCAATGCCATGGTGATGGGGTGTCGTTGAATGATCCAATGAGAGGTCCACATTAGCGTGGCTATGCAAAAAAGCAATAGTCATTAGGATGCCTATGCAAAGAAGCATGAGGAGAAACAACGCAATGGGAAGAACCATACAGGGGAATTTGAAATATATTTTTGCAAACTTGGAGGACCGCACGAGAAAAAGAGTTACAGAGTAAAGGGGTTCACAGGAAGAAGCCTTGTGAATATCTAGTTCTCCATATAGGGGAGGGGTTTTACTAATGGGTATTCTCTACGATGTGAAGTGTCATATCCTAGGCATAAGTCATAGGTGTATATTGATGTTTCTTCGTGAAGTGAAAAGGATTTCACAGAGCAATGATTTGTGAAGGAAGGGTTCCCTGTGAAGTAGATCATTGTGAAGCAATGCTCTTCACAAAGCATAGTGACCATACCTTAGCATGTGGGTCAAATGTGCACGGAGGGTACTTCACAAAGGATAAGATCTCCGTGAAGACCCGAGTCCCATTGGGGATCCTCTTCCTTCACGAAGGCCCATGGGCCCCGCGAAAGGCAACCCCCTTTGAAGATGGGTTGAATTTATGAAAAGGGAATGAAACTTCATGATGCTAAATTACCTTGAAGAGATCATGGCTTACAGAGCAGAAATTGCTTCGTGATTTGAGAGTTGAGATGGTGAAAGGTCATAGGATCCACCTTTTGGGCTTTAGGGAAGCCTAGTATTTATAGGCAAGAATCACCACATATCAGAGATCACTTAGCGTGAAGACATGTGGCATTTGGTCGTAATCTTAGATCCTACTACCTCCAGGCTCCGCAACGGCTTCCCAAACATCAATCCGGTTCATGGATCCTCCAACCTCATTACCCTACAGAAAATTCACAAACCATAATCCGGTTCACGAAGCCTCCTGCCTCCTTGCTTTGTGGAGTCTTTGCAAAGGGGGAAGCTTTGTGCTGGCCGTAGTGCTGCAGGGCTCCATGGACGAGCCTCGCGAGGCATCCCCAAGGGCTTCTCTTTTGCTCTTCATCTTTCCAAATATTGGTAACAACAAATTCCCACGCTCATACTTGGATCCCATGAGAAACATATGGTTAAAGCCTTAGGGTAAATCGTGAGAACCCCTTGGTCAATCGTAAAGAGGGCTCGTGAAGGAGGCTCGCGAGGCAGAGGGGCGGGACGCGGGTTGAGAGCGTCGTAATGCTTACTATGGTCAGGCGCTCCATGAAGCGCAAAGGGTTATCACCTATAAATTGGGGAGGCTGACCTCTCTTTTGTCATTTCTATCCCTTGTGTTTTTTCATTTAGTACCCTTGATCCATGATGCTCCACGTACTCTGTGATTGCTCGCAATGAATCGGGCTTTCTACTTCACAGCACACAGCAAGTTGTTGGCTCTGTGACAGTGCACTCCGCAGCTTACTTCTGAAGGTAAAGTCATGGAACCATGATCTCTCTGCTAGGGCCATGCTCTGTCAATGGTCTTCATAAATGAGTTCTGTGAAATAGCTTTGTGAACCAAAACTAAAAATGTCTAAATTTATAAAACTGAATGGATCACCTTGATGCTCCCAAGGGGTCCATGTAGATGCTGCCCAGAGGGAGAAAATGTTGGATAGATCAGGAATAGGGGAGTTCATATGAAGCCATTATGACCATAATTAACAAGTGGAACTGCTGTTAGATAGTGAGAAGAACTATCCACTCTGTACGAGGCTTCCTCTATATGGATTTGGCCTGAGGGATGATGTCTTAATCCCTGAATCAAGCAAGGATAAGCCAGCATACTAGTTCAGAAGCATGATGTTTCAACGCCAGTGGTTCAGGTCGGCTGACATCCATACCTAGGAGGACATGAAGCTTTTCCATTATGAATATATGTAAAATCATGTGATTAATGTCAATGGTAAGGAACTATAACCAAATACCACTCCTCCATTATATCATACTATCATCAAATAATCCCTATGGATCCTGGAGATGGGGTGGTCCGATGACTGGGATCTGCACCAGGGTGGAATCTTCACTGATGACTAGGCCTCGACCTATGAGTTAGGTCCCTCATGTGAAGACATTAGGGAAGAGATGAGGAGAGTGGGCATGTATGAGGTGGATTGGGCCTCATAATTCCATATTTATGAGCCAAATAAGCTAATGCCAGAGTTGCTGAGAAGATGGTCATCGAGGAACAATACATTCCATTTGAACCTTGGAAAGGTTAGCATCAGTTTATGGGGCTTGCATCAGATCTTGGGGGTCCCAATACCAGGGGCTATTTATGATGATTTCCTCCCTGTTATGGGTGTGTGTGAGGATCCGGAGAAGATTCCACCACTAGTGATGGCATTGAAGGACCTAGTGATGGGAGAGGACAAGAAGTCGGTGAGAGATGTCTATTTCAAATAGTGGCTAAAGTAGTTCTTGATCTTCCCAGAAAATAGGTAGTTCTTGTGAGGCCTCAGACTTCCCAAAGGGGGATCAAATAGGCCAAGAGCACTCATACTTCCATATCTAGGAAGATAGCCAGTGGAAAACATGAGGATTCAGTGTCATCACCGAGCAGAAACCGGTAGTTAGGCTAGCTAAATTCATTGTGGTTCTCATATGTGGTTGGATCCTCCTGGTGAGAGACACGAACATGGGAATGCGACTGAGAAAATTTATCATGGAATCCATGTTGGTGATAAGATAACAGGTCAGTCTTTGGATCCCAATGCTTGCCAAGCTGTACAAAATGATGTGGCATATCAACGAGGGGAGGAAACCATAGATAATATACTGGTCATTCCACCTCTTGTATGGGTGGATAACGGCTCATGTCAGGAGTATCTATGAGTATTGAAACCCCATCTCCCATCTAAGATCGAATTCTTACCCAGCCATTCTAAATACAGCAGGGAGATTTCTGACTAAGGTAACCAAGTAGGTGGTACCGAACTAGTTCTGGAAGGTAGAAGAGTTCAATTTTAACCCATTCCCATTGCCAACAGGTGTTTTTACTAATGATTTCTAGGGAACAAAAGAGCATCAGTCCTAACTCATGGCCTTTCAACATGGATTCCAGGTGGAATGGGTGGACTATGAGTCCCTCTTTGAGATGTAAAACCCACACTGATTTTCAAGGAAATTTCAGTGCATGAAGTGACTGACCGCACAAGTCTATTTGGGGATGCGCTATGAGGACCACCCACGCATGATGAGCCAGATGTGGCTCATGTTCACATGGGAAGATGGGAAGATGTAGAATGAGCTGCTTCCACCCACTGCCATCTTCAGGATGGTGAAGCAGTACGCCACGAGCTGGGAGACGGCCTACCCTGGGGAGATTCTCAAGCAGCCAACCATTCGGGCCAACGATGGGGTGCCTCCCCAGCCTCAAGGCCAGGGCCAGAAGGCTGCGAGGACATCTCTTGGTGGAGGGGCTAAAGTGGCGATGAGTCCTGCATCGGTCGAAGAGGAGGTAGTATTGGATCCAACAGCGGCAGCGGGCCCAACGGTCCTAGAGGAGCAGAGTCATCCAAGGGGATGCCACAAAGGGGATTCGGTAGGATATTCATCCAGGATTCGAGGAAGTGGTTGCACCATATAGACATGCCAGAGAATGTTGTCTTCCTAGATGCTTGGGACATCTGGGCTTTCTACCGGAAATTGCTCAATCCATCCAAGATGTGGGTATACTTGAACCATCTAAGGATGTATTTGATGGGGATCAGCCCTACCAATGTTGTCATTGTTGTATCCCAAGCGGAGGCGGAGAAATACCTAGATGAGTTGGAGGACTTCGTGCATTCCAGGGGTGCCCTAGTGTAATAAAAGACTGAGTAAAGGTGTTTTTGGGTCGAACATCCCCTCCACAGTGGTTGGCTACGGAATCGAGGGAGCTCTTTCCTCTACTAGAAAAATCGGATGAATCCTCCATGGGGGGTGGAGGTGGCTGTTAGAGGTAGTCCTCTGTAGGAGGGTGAAGTTGGCGATTTAGACCCAGAACCTAAAGGGTTTGCAGAGGCCCATGAGTTAAAAATCTAAGTCTCTTCCCCAAGGTTTTCTTCAAGGTTACATTGGACTCCTTACTAATGTATTAGCTATGAAAGAGGGCCTCATACGTAGAACTAATTCCTACCCTATAGTAGTTACCATAGCTTGGATTTAAGGATCTATGCCCACAGTTGGGGCGATTACCACATTCAATGGGGCTGAGACACCCAGGGTAGTTCTTTCGATGTTATTAGACTTCCCCACAATATATGGAGGACCACGCCTCGGGGACCCAATGGAAACCACCTTGGAGCGAGACCGATAATTTGATCTCTATAAGTCGCCTTAAAAAATTCATGCCTTCCACCCTTTGATTAGGTTAACTGATGTCCATGCACTTTTTGGTATTCAGAGTTGTTCAAATGGAGTGGACTGCCTTGGAAAGGTTTGTTGGTACTCCCAGTGGTGCCTTTCTCAGGGGAATGTCAGTGGTCGTGGAAGTAGACACCCAAACTAACCACACTATGGCACTCCCGATCACTAGTGGGACCATTAGGAGGATAGATCCTGAGATCATTGAGGTGGGATCTGACAATGAATATCAATCATAAAACACGGGTATTTCCATACCTGATCAGACCCCATATGCAGACCCTGCTGATGAGTTCTTGGGGGCATTTTCCACATATGATCCTACTGACCCAACAAATCGGGACAAGATGACCTATGATGAGGAGGATATAAAAATCACTCGTCATCGGTAATGGAAGCTGATTAAGCACTTCATCAATGAAACTCCTTAGGAAAAATGGATAGACCAGATGAGGAGGCTTTGGTTTCGGTTGCGTGAATTGTGTGCTGGGGGAGTGGATTCCCAGTTTACTCACATGATCGTCTAAGATCTCATGGAAAAGAAGATTTTGGGATATGACTGTGCATTGGTGTGAGCTAGTTGTAGATAAAAGTAGTAAACATTAAGAGACTTCAGGATGCTGAAAATGAGATTCAACAGCTGCAGGTCAAGGAAGATGAGCATTCCACTTTCCTCACCATGAAATCAGAGAGCATATCGCGTCTGATGGCCCAGCAGGCAGAGGCCGAAGAGAGCATCAAGTTATCCTCCAAGGAGATGATTGTCATCAATACCAATGAGGAGCATGCCTGAATTGCAGCTGAAGAACTGTTCCCCATAACTTTATAGGAGGAGTGGGAACTGAATAGGTGACAATGAATCCTGGACACCACTAACCAGAGGGTGGTGGAGATGCAACACTCTTTTGATAGGGCCAATCCATCCATGGGAGGGGTTGATCCTCGGGTGATGTGATGCATGTAACTTTTGAACGTACTTTCATTTTATATTTATTTATGATGAATACATGTGTGAAATCTATTACTCATTTTCAGTCTATTTCATTCATGTTAAATTCATGTAACTTCTAGAGATCAATCCCTAAGCTCACGTTGGTCGGGCCCAATGTGAGAAACTAGGATGGTCCACCTTGTTATTCCATCTGAATATAAGAGTGAATGCCAAGATTTAGGTATCTAGGGTTAGAACGACAAATATGGATATCCAGGAAGAAAGGGAGAGGCCTAACTAGAGAACGAAGGTCTCCAAACAATCAAAGTTTCATCTTCTTAACGTGCTCTAGTGCACGAGCGTATTAATGACAGGGGTGCCATAATCGATCCGAATATAGGGGAGTGGAATGTGTGAATTACGGTACCCAAGATGAAAAACATTGTAGGGATAGCGTGACAATGAAGGATAACTGTTGACCAGGATTGAAACACAGTATCCTTATTGTATTAGCATGGAATGGGGATTACAAATGAGGGCCGATCCCTGACCATGTTCGAAACACGGGGCCTGACTAGAAATGTCATCCATTAATATTCCCGAACATTATCCCATGATAATAAGTGATCCATAGGTTGAGAATCTTTACAATTAGAGGGTTCCTTTAGACACGAAAGAGGACTAAGGTCCAAATAAGGGGCACAAAAAATGTGTAGGGTGGAGTGACAAGTTGTTCGAATGGAATCCAACACTCCTGAAATTATGCCACTGTGGTGAAGACACTTTAGTTGGGTGCATCGATCTAATTAGTGATCATACCAACTTATAAACAAGACCTATCTGGTAAGAAACTAGAATTACTTGTAGTTTTACATCATACCAATAAATATGACCAACACATTGTTTAAACATCATACGATGACGACAGTGCACATAGTTTGAAGGTCATACTTCCTGGACCAAGATCGAGGATGAGGGGCCAGAAGGGTTGATAACCATGGGGCTGGGCCCAAGGCTAATTTCTTAGGCATCACTAAGTTTCCCATACGAAGGATAATGAAGTAAAATGTAGTTTATAAGCATGCCATGGATGAAGGACAACATTGATAGGGCTAATCTTCAATGGTGAGGAAGCGGGTGCATCCCATAGTTATCATGGGGCATCCTAAACTTATTCAGGGTAGAATTTCAGTTTACAATCATGTGTTGAGGACATATGGTCTCATATATTTTAACGTCATATGATACGGTGAAGAGAGAAAGGGGAGATTCCAAGAATGGTGTATGTGACGTGGTAGCTATAAACCCAATGTGAATGAGGACATAAGGATCCCACACCACACCACGTATCCTCAAAGAAAGTTCTTTAGGTCATGGAACCAAAAGTGAATGTTAGGCTGGGCTTGAAACAAAGTAGTCGGGGATTCCTACATACCCCATGAGTTTGGGAATCAAGCCTCAAGTATTTATGAGAGCATAGTTGAACGTCATGCGGGGTGATGAAAGGAATATGTGGCATGGTTGTACCAGTACACGTCCTACCAAAACTACTAAGCCAATGTGAGTCGTGCTCGATATGGGAAACAATGAGTAGTGATGGGACTTTCTTAGTACTGGGTGACACACATTAGGGGTAATGGGATGCTAGGTGAATGACGTCCCAATAATATTGACCCACCTACTTAACACACCTAGATGTGCAAAGGGGTAAATATGAGTATGTTGGCATTATACTTGAACATAAGGGAGTGGGAAAATGTGAGTCAAGATGCTCGAGATCTGGACCACAATGATGGTGGTGTGACGATACGGGATAATTGTTGACCATATTCAAAACACAACATCTGTATCACGTTAGTTTGGAATGGGGATAGACAAATGGGGGTTGACCGCTAACCATGTTAGAAACATGGGACTGGTATCAATTTTTCACCTGAGGTCTTAGAGGACGTTGGCCCAAGACAGTAGGTAATATAATGTATGACAAGACCAGTCCATAAAGGGGGTCTCTTTTAGACGTGGAAGAGGATGAAGATCCAAATAACAGGCTCCTAAAGCTTGGACAAGGAATGAGGGAATGCCCATTGTGAAAATTCGACACTTTCGGCTCTTTGTCACAACGTATCTCAATATGAAAATAAGAGGTATTAGAGAGAGGGAGTCAAGTGCCTTTCCAAGTACAAGGGTCTTAGGGTTGAACGCTTCCAGATTAAGGTTATAGGATGGTCCATTTAGGGGTGGATTAGTTTAATGGACTGTGCGGAGGGAGGCGAAGTATCCAAACCTGACACATAGTTCCCACAAGGAGATTTTAGTTTAGGGTCATAGAACTCAGACCAGAATGTGAAATGAAAAGGGTGGAACATGGTGTGGCTATTAAAAACCCCAATGTGAATTGGAACCCAAGAGGTACTCGCCACACAAAATGTCACCAAAAGTGGTTGGGCCAAGGTGCTAAAGAGAGGGGAAAAAATTTTAGATTCCTAGGGATGGACCCAAATACACGATTCCTCGGTGTTCCTATGTTTCCCATGAGGATGGGAATCAAGACATACATAGTTATGAAAGATGTCATGCAGTTTAACATATTGTGGAAAGGACGCTGAGTTTTCTTAGTTTATCTTCATAGAACTCAGACCATAGATGGAACTAAATGAGGCCGACATGTGGTGAAGTAATTACTAAACCCAACTTGAATGATAATAGTAGGAGTTTGTATCACCACAATGTGATCCCCGGGAAACATCTAGGTCGTGGAACAAAAGTAAAAGTTAGGCTAGGCCTAAATAAAAGTTCTTGGGCATTCCTATATACCCCATGAGAATGGGAATCAATCCATATGTAGTTCTAAATGTGGCATGGTAAGGTACTGGTTCCATGGGATTATAATGTCATGTGGGTCTATCCTCTGCTCCAAAAGAAGTGGCATTTGATAGATCTTTTTTATCCTTTAGGGTGAATGTGTGTATTTTGTGAATCGATGAACCTAGGATGGAGATTCCAGGCACCGCCACAAGAATCAAGCTGTATACAGGTGTTGAAAAATGGTATGGTGGGTGACCGATACCAAAAATGATGTCCCCTATAGTGAAGACGTCATAATGTAGCACTATTTTTATCGTGCGACCAAGACGATAATGTGATAGTTTAGGGTCATGTGATAGGACCAATCCATGAACTTTAACATCTTGTAGTATAGAAACAACAGTTTAAAGTCATGTGGGACTAAGAAACATAGTTTAATGTCATATGGATTAGACATCTATAGGAGAGGTGAGGTTCAAGAGGGGATGCGCACAGTGTGATAAAGCATACCTGACATGAATGAGTACAAGGTCCACATCACACCGCATGCGATTCCAGGAAACAAACCTTGGGCAGAGGGGCCGGATAAGGGTTGAGAATTTGGGACAGGAGAGACGAGCTCTTAGAAGGGAATTATGTGGTTTAGCTCTTGCAAACCTGATGTGAATGAAGACATAAGTCCATACCACACCACACAATCCTAGATAAGAACTTCGGCTAGGGGGGGGAGGTTCAGGGGACCTCATACAAGGGTGTTCCGGATGACTATAGACACATGACCCTTTATGTAGGAAGTTCCATACCAAAGCACCTAAGCCCACGTGAGCAATGCTCGATGTGGGAAACAAGGAATAAGATCAAGCTCTCCCTAACATATAAGTGTATGAAAATGAGGAAAGAAGATCAGGCAAGGTCTGTCCGGACCAGATAAATACTCATGTGTAAGGTGGATGGATGTTTGAATTTTTAGCAGGACAAGAAGAAATCACCACACCAAACATTTTGGATTTATAGGGGTGGAGACAATGATAGAGGATGGTTGTTGACCGTATTTTAAGCACAAATTCAATACCATGTGACCTGAAATGGGAATGACAAATGAGTGTCAACTACTGACCATATTCACAATGCGGGATTTGTATCAATTTTTCATCTGAAATCCTTGACCATGTTAGCCTAAAATGGTAGGATATCCCGTGGGATGAAAATCCAGGCCATGAGGAGGTCCTTTCAGGTTTTAAGGGTGATGGATAACCAAAATGGAGGAGATGAAAAAAGAATGACTATGCATGTGCAGTTTAAGGTCATATAGGACAAGACTCAAGGAGAGGCCTTAGAGTTTGGGGATGGGCCTACAAAAAAAATATATGGGCTGTCCTACATATCCCATGAGGATGGAAATCAAGCCATATGTAGTTATGAATGGGCCATGTAGTTTAACATCATGCGGTAATGATGTGTTAGGATAGAAGAATGAGGAGGGGAACATGGAGAGACCTTCATAATCTTTCCGTGAGTGGGTCCAATGACGTTTAGGTTGCCTCACATGGAATACACACAAAGGGGAAGTCAGTGCAAAACCCTGAATGACGCCTTACCGCAGCTTTGTCCTCTTAATGTGCAATTGAGCACTGAGGGATAGTACCAAGAGTGTATAAATTCCACTCGAACATGATGGGGAATAAAATGATGTGAATCATGAAACCGACATCTAAGTCATGATGGGGTTGGCGTTCCGATAGGGGATAACTATTTACCATGATTGAACATAGTATCCATATCGTGTGACCTGGAATGGGAACAACAAATGAGTTCCAACCGCTGACCATATTCACAATGCGGGACTTGTATCAATTTTTTGTTCGAAACCCTTGAGGCTGTTGGCACGTAATGGTTGGAGAGCCCTTGATCCAAGCATCCATGCCATTTGGGGTACCCTTTGGATGTGGAATATAATGAAATCCCAAATAAAGGGGAACTAGAAACTGAAAATGGATAAGAGCATTTGTAGGTAAAATCTGACACTCTAGGTTCTGAACCTGAGTACTCCTAGGCACATTGTTGAATCATCGGAGAGGGTCAAGGGACCCAACTTAAGAGCAGCAGACTCGAAAAGATGAGTGTAGGGAAAGGGAGGGAAGGGCGCAGAGGAGATAGAAGTACATGGCGTGGTTGTTACAAACCCAACACGAATGGGGACAAAATCCCCTACTACACAGCATACCCCTCCCCTAGAATGACTCATGAAAAGAGGATAGAATGATAAGGAGGTTTCTATGAGATGGGGCTGGACTCGAATACAATATGTTTTAGAATTCCTACATATCCCATAAGGATGGGAATCAATCCATACGTAGTTCTTGGGATTCATTTTAACATCTTGCAGGATGATATAGTTTAAGGTCATGTAGGACCCTATAGTATAAGGTCACGAAGGACCTGAAAATTTAGGGTCGTGTCGGACCATAATGTTGTTTAGGGTCATGCAGGACCATACATATTATGGTAATGCAGGACCATAATGCATTTTAGGGTCATGCAGGACCATATAGTTTAAGGTCATGTAGGACCATAATGCAGTTTAGGGTAGTGTAGGACCATGTAGTTTAAGGTCATGCGAGACCATAATGCAGTTTAGGATCACGTAGGACCATATAGTTTAAGGTCATGTAGGACCATAAATCTCAGGAAAATTATTTATTGAGGAACATGTCATTAGTGGGAGGAGTTATACTCTCACCATCCATGGTAACCAGGGAGTATGCAACATTAGAATAAACCTTGTGAATGATGTATGGTCCTTCCCATTTGTGATCCAACATGGGTGGTATCCTTCCAGGTATCCTTGGAGTTCTTAGGGATAACACCATGTCGCCTCTCAAGAAAGAGCAGAGGAGAACATTCTTTTTTGAAGCTATAGTATCTTGTTCTGATGCCTTTCCATATTGTGTAGTGCACAAATCCTATTATCATCGAGTGCTTCCAACTCAGCCATATGGATGTCAGCTGCATTATCTGGTGCTTGTTGATCATAGACAGCTATGCATAATGAAGGCAACTGAATCTTGATGGGCAGGACGACCTCCATTCCTTACATCAGGGAATATGGGGTCACCTGGGTGGAATTGTGAGTCATCATCTGATAATCCCATCAGGAATTGGGGAGATTGTCTGGCCAAATCTTCTTATTCTGAAAAAACATTTTCTACATAATTTTAGAGATGGTTTTGTTGAATGCCTCGATGTGCCCATTTTTTCTACTCATGATAATGGGATGTATCGTTAGAACATATGTTGTACTTATCGTACATTTTCTTAATCTTAGCTGCCAGGAAGTTCGTGTCATTATTGGTGAGGACGACGTGAGGGACTCCAAATCAGTAGATGATGTTAGAGCTCACAAAGTCAATGATTGAACGGGCCTTGACCCCCTTGTGCGGGAATTCCTATACCCACATGAAGAAAGAATCCATAGTGGTCTGGATATCCTACACTGGTGAGTTGTCGCTGATGGATATGGTCCCAGTACATCAAGTCCTCAGACCGCAAAGGGCTAAGAGTACATGGTAGTTTGGAGAGGCTTTGGCTTCCGATGCATAAATTTAGCATGTATTCAGAATTCATGGCACCTATTTGAGAACTCTATGAAATAATGGATCATGGAGGGCCAAAAATGACCTAGTGTCCGGATCTGGTGAGATAGATTCACCTCGGTCTGATGAGCACCATAGGAACAGAAATTAACCTCCTGAATGAAATGAAAAATCTCAACTCCTTAAATGAAACGGAGTAGAACCCCACCAAACCCGCACTTGTAGAGGATATTCTAATGACCAGGACCATCCTGGAGGGTAAGCTTTAACACACGACATCAGATCTTCTCATGCTCAGCTTGATCCGTTGGGAGATTACCATGTTGAAGATACTCAACAAAGGAGGTTCTCTAGTTAGGAGTCACCTCAATCACTACATTTGGGGGACCTGGAGGTCCTAACATAGAGGTGATGGCTGTAAGGTGTCTTACCTGTGTGTTATCTATGTCATCTGGTGTGACGGTAGAAATGAATCTTCAGTGTGCCACGTGGATAATAAAATCATCATGTGATGAAGCCAGGCTGGAAAAGGTGTCAGCTCGACCATTCTGGGATTGAGGGACTTGATTAACTTCTGGCTGAGATTGGAACTAGGCTATCAGCTGGAGGGTGCATTCCAATAGTGGTAAAAGCTCTGGATTTCTAAATACATAGTCACCATTGATCTTCTTGATGAATATTTTTGTGTCCCCTTTCACATTCAGTTAAGAAACTTCAATCTCGCAGGCCATCTTGAGGCCAATAACGAGAGCCTGGTATTCCGCCTCATTGTTGGTGCATCTTTTTAACAATAGGAATGAATATGGAAGAATGGATTGTGCTAGGGTAATGAAGATGATAACCTGGCTAACTCTGTTGAGCCTGGGGTCATTGATCCTTCTTTCGATGGTTCTCCAGGAAGAACCATCAAAGTGATTTTCAAAGCATGGAGTGGTTTGGTCTACCAATAGGATCACTTCATCAGGAAAATCAAGGTCTAGGGACTAGTCCACAAGAGATGGATTCTCTGCGAGGAAATATTCCATTACTTCACCCTTTATAGACTTCTAAGGAACAAACCTGTTATGATGGATGATCCTGTAAGGGGTGAATCATTCTGGGGTTCCCTCATGCTTCTTCCTCCATCCTTCGTCCCGCACCGGCGCAACTTCACTCCTCTTGCTCCGATGTTTGTGGCAACAACTGCTTCTTGTGGTAGTGGTTCCTGGCTCAACCTTCTCGGTGACACTCAGCATTCTTGGTCGACGCCTCTTCAACGGATAGGGTTCCTCAGCGGCGTGGTGTCGGACCAGAGACTAAGCTCCGCTTCAACTGTATGGGGGAGGCTATTCGTCCTCGAAGGTATGCGTTTGGTGGTTGGTCGTGGCCTCTACGGGTGTTTTGGATGGTGGTGGTGGGATATGGATCTAGTTTCTGGCTAGTTTTTCATTCGGTATTCTGGTGATGGTTTTTTCCAATTCGCGTTTTTTCATTTTCTATTCTGTTTTGGATGGATTTTGGGATGGTGTTTCGTGGCTTGCTCTGATGTGCTTCAATCCGGCGGTGGTGCTCTGACGAAGTTAGGGTCATCTCCCGCTTTTCAACTCACATGATTCTTGCGAAGTATCTATTTGATTTTGGATGAATATGGTTTCGGGAGAATCAGTTTTTGGATAATGTTTTGAAACTCTATGATGATTTGGTTTTTTTGGTGTGGTGCGATGGTTCTGAAAATTATGGTTTTGATTTGATGAGTTACGGTGATGATGAAGATGGCGTCGTGTGGCCTTGATTTGGGTAAAGCGTAGAACTATATGAGTGCTTCTGGATTCTGAATTTTGAAATTCGAATGTGGAATTCTGGGTGGGTTGTTTTGAAGGTTGAATGTCGATTTTTGGGATGTTTTGATGTTTGAATCTGGATATTTGTAAGGTTCCCACTTTCCCATAAAGTGGATGTTTGGAAAATTAAAAAAAAGGATTTGGCAGGAACAAACCTGATATCAAACTACGGAATTATTACTACCCAATGAGCTAGACGGCCTATCAACATGGGGTGTTTTAGGATTTACTTCATTGGATCTACCCGGGACATTACATGTGCCTCGCGGTGGTGAATGTAATGCCGCAATTTCCATACGGTGAATACCAGCACAAGGAATCTCTTCTGGATAGGGGGAATCTTGTTTCCGTTTTGAGGAGCATGCATATGAGGTATTAGATATTATTCTGTGTCCCCTCATTGTTCTTCTGGGTGAGAAGGGCGTCGAGATATCGTTCTAGAGCGGTCATGTAAAGGATCAGTGGATTTCTAGTGGTAGGTGGAATTATGACCTGATTCTGGAGCACGTATTGCTTGATTTCCTCAAAGGTAGTCTGAAATTCTTTGTCCCACTCGTAGACAGTAGTTTTCTTCATGAGCTGAGAAAAGTGCTTCAACCTGCCGGCCAGATTCGCAATGAATTGGCGTATGTAGGCCCTGTGGCCTTAGAATCCTCGATTCTCCTTGAGGTTTATTTGGGGGGGAATATGGCTGATGGCCTTGATCTTCTCTAGATCGATTTCAATTCCACTATATCGGACCACAAAACCAAGAAACCTTCCTGCGGTGACCCTGAAAGCACACATCAATGGATTCATCTTCAGTTGGCGAGAATGGAGGAAGTCAAACACATTCTCAAGGTCTTTGAGATGGTCTTGATGCTGCTGAGATTTGACCACCAGATCATCCACATAACATTCCACCAATGTCTTTAGGATCGGCTTAAATATGTGATGCATATCCCATTGGTAGGTGGAACCTGCATTCTTCAAACCGAAGGGCAAGACTTGGTAATAGAAAGTACCTCGTGGTATCTAAAAGTCCGTAGACTCCTCATCCTCGAGAGCCTTTCAGATCTGGTTATTCTAGGAGTATCCATCCATGAATGAGGGGGCTTGAAACCCAACTGTTGCATCAATCAGTAGCTATGTCATGGGAAGGGGAAAATCATCCTTCGGACAGTGACAGTTGAGATCCCAGAAGTCAATGTAGAATCTGATCTTTCTATTCTTCATCCTAACGAGCACGATGTTGGATATCCATTTGGGTAACTGTACCTCCTTAACACAAATGTATCTGATGCACTTATCCACTTCGGCCTCGACTGTGGGATCTTGAGAAGGGTGCATCTTTCTAGGATGCTTCTTAATCCCACAGTGATTTTCTAGGAGACCAAGGTGGTGGACGGATACCTAAGGATCTAGTCCTTGAATATCATCATAATTTCAGGAAAATACATATCTATGTTGGTTAAGGAAGTCCATGTATTTTTTTTTCTCCTCGAGAGGCATAGTGGCACTAATCAATGTGGGTTTCAGATCCTCCTTGATACCGAGGTTCACCTACACCAATTCATCGACTGTAGTGGAGATTCCCTCTTTATAAGTGGTGGAGCATCCTCTATATCATATTCTTCACTTTAGGAGGAGGGATCCTCGGTGGGATGAATTTCCTCTGAGTCAACAGATCCCAATGGGGGACTACTACCATTCAGGGAGATGGTGGAAACTGCATCGAGGGACTCCTGTTTTGTCGATACTATAGCGATGCAGAATGTTGATCTGACCCCATCTGGCCTTTGGCACAAAGGTCCACACTTGATAATATAAAATCAATAGTGGCACATCGGATTGAGCCAATTTATCCCAGCCCGGTGAAACAAGAATGTATGATGTATTGTTGTTTCCATGGGGAGGACATCCCGATACCTTATGGGAGTTGGAGGCTTTTTTATCACTAGTGCTTGATTCGTCTAGGATTATGAGGTGATCTTCTATTGTCACTTAAAATTTAGAATCTTCTCCCCACTAGTTCCAGAAACAACGAAGCATTGTACCATGTCTGGGGTTGTATCCTCTTATCGGTGGATTGGAAAGATGTAGGCATCATCTAGGTCTGTCAATGAGTTGGTCGCAACCATGGCATACTCAACCTCAATATCCTAAATCTTCATGTCTTTGCTCTTGAAATAGTCATCATCTAAGTAGCGGGCTTCACAAGATTCAATGGGAGTCGTGTCACCTTGGAGAACGCCCAATCGTCCATTTAGGGAGTACTTAAGGCACTTGTGATATGATAAAGGGACCATCACATGCATGTGAATCCATGGAATTCCCATCAATGCATTATAGGCATTGTCCTGGGAGACAACAATGAAATTGTTAATGGAAACTAGGCCACTAAAATAGGTCGTCAAGTAGATATTTACGATCGGATTCTATTCCATATTATCATAACCCTGAATTTCAGGTAATAAGGAATCTGGTAATCCTCAGAAAACCATGGTTTCATAGTTTTCGAGTCGGGATTAGGTAGATCTCAGAGCCTATGTAGACCAGAAAGTAGTGAACCACCACGCCATTAAACTGGCCAGTGATGTACAGTTGGAGAATGTGCCCCTGTATGGGACAACCTTCATCATATTTTGAGAATGAGATAATGGCCTAGCATTTAATGTGCTCGAATGCCTCAGCATGGAAGTCTTCTGCAGCTTCTACCTCCGTCTCAAACTAGAGAGGGATTCTTAAATCCTTATCATGGGATTTGTGCATATCTTCTGATAGGTGAAGAGCCTCAAGGATGGAGAGCCTTACTGGAATGCTGGCATGATTCTTGGGGACATCATACTTCTGTTCCAGCTATGAACTTCTGCTTATAAGAGGTTTCTCTATGGCAGGAGGTATGGTGGGCTCTGCTTACTGGACCGGTGGCTTGCTGGTGCTAGGAACATCCTATTTCTCACTAGTCGAATCCTATGGAGTGGCTACTGGATAAGGGCCAGATGACCGATACCAGTCCATAGAATAGCATGGATGTTCATGGACTTGCTATCTAGTTTCAAAAGATGATGAAGGTTGTCCCATACAGGGGTTGTCGGGGGACTTTGTTTTCTCATGCACCACTGATGCTTGCTCTTTGGAGAAGAGGACGACTGAGGCGAAGATGCATAAGTAGTAGCGGCTAATACATCGACTTCTGTAGGCTCGGTGATATTTAGAAGTGCACAGATGATACCATGAGAACGAGTGACCGTAATACTAGCAATCTAGTCATCATACTTTTGTGACCCATAGTTAGAAACCTGATTCCACTCTCCCTGGTTGAAGCTGTCGTTGTTTGGTTTTGCGGAAACACATGCCACCTGTGCCAGAGAAGGGCCTAACCGGACTATGTCGTTATCCACCTTGTCTTGAAGCCTATCTTTAAACACAAGGAATTGTTTGAGGTTGTTCACTAAGATCTGGTGATGGGGAAAATAATTAGGGCGATCAGTGAGGTTCACCTCTTCTGGTCTCCTGCATTCAGGCAAACGTACAATCCCCTGTTCTATAGAACTTTCAAAATAACCAGGGATCTGAGCCTCATTGAATGAGTAGGTCTGGTTTCTCCTATCCAGAAAGGGGGATCTAGGTTCCTAGCCCTAACGAGGGGCTGGAAAATCCTATCAAATAGATATATCCTGATTATCTCTCCATGGTGGTGGCAGCGCATTAAACGGGGGCACCTGCCAATTTTGAGGTGGTCGTCGCTAGGCCGGAGGATGCCCCTGTGGTGGAGGGCATCTGCGAGGCTGCAGAGGTGGCTCCCCTTGTAATAATTATAGTTTTATGGGGTCCTATATTTGAGCCACCATGGTGGGCTTAGCCCTGGATTCCCTTCTTGTGTGGATTTCAGGAGGCAGCGGACGTTCCTAGCTAGCATGTTGCAAGGCTCCTAGGCGCTAGGCATTATTAGAGAAGTCTTGGAATCCCACGGGGTAGTTTTGAGTGATCATTGAGGGGACCAGTTCTCTCTTAACATTCCCTACACACATTGTTAAGAGTTTATTCTGAGTCAGTGGAATGGAAAGGGAGTATACGAGCCCTTTACACCAGGCAGAAAAGTCTACAATGCACTAATCAGGCCTCTGCATTCAGCTAAAGATTTATGCGATATTGTTTTCTGAGTGGTGGAACTGAACAGGTAAAGAAATTGCCTACAGAGGTCTTCCCAACTGGCAACTGATCCTATGGGTAGCTAGCTATACCAGACAAATGTAGGCCCTTCCAATGTCTTTACAAAACACCAGAGTTTGGTGGCCACCAGCTGTGCCGGAGTTCCCAACGTGGGTCCACATCTTGAGATAAAGTGGGAAAGATGCGGTAGTGGGTCCCTTGTCCCATTTATGTGGGAAAAAGTGGTATTTCTAAAAACTAAGCTTTCTAGCATATCATCCACCCATTCCAAATATGGATTTCTATCCAGCAGGATTTCCACCTCTTGAGTCTTCAATGCCTCGAGGCGAGAAATGGGTGCCTCCATTGGATCATCTGGGCAGGGGTTTCTATCTTAATAGGGATCCCTGACCACCAGTGCATTGGAGGGTTCTTAAACTTGATAAGTAGGTCTGAGGGATCATGTAACGACTAGTGGAATGACCTGTGGAGAATCTAGGGGAACCTGAGCTAGATCTCGGAGATCGTCTCACCATTCAGGGGGATTTGGCGATACGTAACGTGCCCTATTTCCTTAGGTTGTAGCTTTGGCCCTGTCTATGGGGGCAGATGATCAGGGTCACTTGGAGGCAATTTGTTGAGGGGATGTTGTGTCTTCCCCTACTACCCTGGTGGAGGATCACTATTTTCTAGTTGTTGCACCGCGGCAGGCTCAACAAAGAGTTCATTGACCATCTTTGTATGCTCCTTGATCTATTGACGCAATGCAGATTTTTAGGGATCATCTTATAACTTCTAAACTGATTCAGATGGTTCTGAGGTTTTGATGGATATGAGGTGCTCCATTATTTTATTGGGATTTCAGGCGTGGTTTAATGACTCAGTAGGTATAGGAAGACCCATTAAAATATTTTTCTAAAGAGTGATCCTTCCCAATGGATCCAATATTTTTGAGACTCCCTCGTGGGAAGGTCCTCTCTGAGAAGCTCTAACTCGTTATCTCCCCTGATAAGTCGGCCATGTTGACCGTGACCCTACCTGGAAACATATATCGATATCGCCTGTTCAATCAGGCTAGAATTGGAGAGTACTAAAGTGGAGGGCCACGTACTACCCACAGCCACATATCTTCAAGTGGGGAGAATCCTCCATGATTTTCTTACGGAGGACTTTAATGCTCTAGATGCATCGTTGTTGGATGGTCATATGGAAGCCTGGTGACTCAGGGCACTGGGCCACATGGACTGGAGCCAAATCAACCAAACGAAATTATTGACCAATGTCCTTGAAGTGTGCCTGAATCTTGGGGTGGGCCACTCGTCGATGAAGAAGAGGGAAATAAGTCGCCCAAAGGGTCTAGAGAAAGCATCCAACCTCTTCCTGGGTGAGTGCTTCTAGTGACCTGAAATTTGGCACGACAATTATCCAAAACATCTCAGGAAAATGGTATGTTGTATGAATAGACCACAAGCTCCTCGGCTCAGACTCGGGGTCTGGACCTCGGTTTCCCCACTCATCAACTGGGGGAAGATGAGGAACTGGTAGTAGTACTGAGGCAGACCACTGGGATAGTGGGATGGATATCAGAGAATACAGTGAGAGAACTGAAAAACCACCACATTTTGAGCTATCCAATGAAGAGTGTAGTTACTTAGCCACCAATTCGTGGTAAGACAGGAAGACAACCACAGTTTCTGGCATAGGGACTAAGGATACTGGTGATGGACCATGCTGCTTCTTGTCCACCATTGTTCCCCAGAATAGATCTCTGTTATTTCTAGTCGATGTGGAGAGTGCTTCTGGTGATGATGGTTGTGATTTTATGGCCAGACCTTAGGGAGATTCCAAATTTTCATCCTCCAGGATGTATTAACTAAGGGAGGTGGGAATCAGATGGACCTCCCATTCTGGAAGGATGAGGCCGATACACCATGTTCCTATCCCGTTCCTTGACACGAAGGATCAAGGTGAGGGTTCCATCAGTGAGTCCTATTCTGCCTCAGAATCTGAGAATCAGACCAATTTAATATCGTTCTAAATCTTCCTGGTACTGTTATTATGACGGCGATGACCGGGCCTCCTACACGAGGATGGTTCTTTGGGACATGGTAGATTTCTAGAACGAGGAGGACCTTTGGCTGTACTAGTACTGGGGTAGAGAGAACTTCCTCCTGAGTGAGCTAGGATGTGAGGAGAACCTAGAAAAATACCAAAGGGAAAACGGGGAGAACTTCTATTTCCACTTATTGATGTGTAGAGGAAATATCAATGGAAAGTACTATAGTTGGTAGGAACTCTTCTAGATCTGATAGGGGAATGGGTAGGACCTCCATGCTTGTTTCCCCTGTAGCGTCAGAGTGAGGAGGGTCCTCTTACTGGTCAAGCTGAACAAGGGTAGGACCTCCGTGCTGGGTGCCGATAAAGTGAAGCTGACCATCACTCCTCTGATTGATTAGGCGAGGAGGACCTTCACTGGCCATTTAAGGACATTGGGGAGGCCCCTACACAAGAGATCAACTAGATTTATAACATCTCCACACCAGCGGCCTGTGGCAGGAGGAATGACTCCATACCCGATGACATGAGTGCGGAAGAGGCTTCCGTACTGAGTATCTCTACAACAGGGAGGACCCTCATTCTGATCGATGGTGGAACAGGACGGACCTCTACACCAAACTTAGAAGCGTGGAGGGCCCACGTTTTCCATGCTGGTACTACATGGAGGACCTCCGTACTGGGTGTCATTGCCGCTGTTGGTATGTGGTGGGCTCTCCCTAGGCCAGCGACCAAGAGAGTCAACCTAGACTACTCATGGGGCGGTTGGGGACTCAATCTGGGCTGTTTTTATAAGGGAACCTACTCATAATACCTAGGGGCTAATGATATATGTCGGTGGAATCCCGAGCCAAGGTATTTGCTGACGTTGATGCCCCTCGCAAGCATTCTCCTCGGCCTGTGCCTGACATTGGTTTCGGGTCAGCTAGACTTGGTCCAATGGTGAAAGTGCATAGCTTACCTTCTCCTCAACTAATGGGGTCAATTGGCGGTGCTGGAATAGCCTAGTGCCCCCCCCCCTTGGGGGCCCTTGGAATGAGATCCTGGATAGGTTGTCCCGGACACCCCCCACCTCATAGGGATAGGGGAAGGACTCATCGAAGCATTCTGGGGGGAGGATCCCAAAACGGTTGTGTGTCGGAGTGGGGAGTAGTGGTTCCCAGTGCTATCCATGGGGGTGATGGTGGCGACGAGGCACAAAATACTCTTAATCCTAGTGGACAATATCTCGAGTCAGGACAATACCCTCCTCCTCATATCGGCAGAATAGATCATTTATCACCCTTCATTGAAGCACTTCAGAATATGGGATGTGGGAACCGAGAAGTTGTAGATGTGGAGACCGTCACAGAAGTGGTGGTCCCACACGGGACTGCCGTGTTGACATTTCTCTGCCCCTACATTAGTGGATGGGTGGTGATTAGTTTCATGTTTTGGCATCTTGGTTCCTGGAAGGTGGGGAGATTATACCATTAGTGATCAAACAAGGTAATCGACATCCAGTTCCCCATCTCCATTCCATCGTCCATGACTAGTAAAAAGGATCCATGCTGACTACATCACAGACCAGGATTTCCAACATTATCCTTCCCCAACATCTTTCGAGTTTCACTCAAGGCCCACTATTTTCTTAGCCGGACCCCTCTCCAGCTAACAGGATTCAGAGACACACTTTATCACTGATTTCTCAAATGCTACTAATCTCCACATTGAGGAGAATAATTTCATGTCGGGTTCACCGTTTCTATTTCCGAATCGTTTTCTAGGGCACACACATCTATCTATTTCAGAGGGAACGATGTTTTTTACCTCACATTCCTGCTTTCCAAATGCTGGTGACATCCATCGCTTATTCAGGGACATTTTCTCATTGATGGAAACATGATGATGGGTTGTTGGTTCTTCCATCCATTGATTCCTCATAAAAACTCATTACCTTGTCTGTGTCTACCTCATAGATTAAGACGTTGTTTGTGAAAATATCCTATGTGCCATATTTTCATCAACGCCAGTTAATTACACTGCTTCTGTCAGGACATTCCAAGGGGTTCAGTCAGGGCAGCAACCTTCAGTTGGGGGAGTATTCACGTGGGACATCACAGGAATGTCTGGACACTAGAAGTCGAGTGCGTCTATCTTTCTTCCCCTTATGATAGGGATTCTTGAGGGAGCGGAAGGTCGAGGAATCCAATGTCAAATTCGATGTATTATATTCCATGGTAATTTCTATAAGGTTTTCCTCAGCATCCCTTGTTTAACACTAGGTATGATGCGAGTTTAAAATCTTGTTGAGATGAATTTGACAGATCAGAACACTGATAGGAGTGGATAAGATGGGTGAAACCCCTAGAGGGAACACTGATGATGGGAATAATGCGTGGTTAGTTACCCGATTACTACCAGGTGCAGCGAGAAAGGAGGTGACGTTATCTGACCGGGATGTGGTGGCCCGGGTAAGAATTAGTATAGATGACAGAGAGTTGAATGAAGTTATGGGGGAAATGATATGGGTTCAATGCGAGGGTGACAGTGATGTTGGGCATGATCCTCAAAGAGACTTCTTATATATCCCCATGGAAGGAAATAAATTTCTGCATAGTTCAGTGATGTGATGGGACACCTAAAGAGGCAACCTGTGTGGATGGGACCTGGAAGATGTGGAACCTCTAAGTTTGGGCATGAACTTTCCAAAACAAATAGAATCTAGGGAAAGGTGAGGATGAGACATGGGTGATGGGTTCAAACCTCAGAGAGTCTTCCTATGTACCTTGCCTTAGAAAGGATCAATGTAACACCCCGAAACTAGAAGCCCAGAGTCGGTGCATTATTACATATCATTGGCATAATCATAAAAGATCAAGTCTCAAAAGACCGATTAGTTTAGTAGCCTTGGAAGTACTAGATACATTCATAAGGTTTACATTACATCATAAAATGGAAAACTACAACAACATTGTTTCCATAGACAAAATTGAGATCCCATAGACTATCCCAAGAGGTCATTCATAATATACAACTTCGCATCCTGGGAAAAATAAAACATTGAAAGGGGTGATCTCAGATGCTTAGTAAGGATAAAATTATAGCAAAAACTATCATAAATAAGCATAAACATTTAATGTAGTGTATAAGACTAGAACAAAAGCCTTTTAGACTTGAATTTCAACATAATATGGAAAAGATAAAATCAAATAATTTCATTTACTTATTCACATGGATATTTTACTAATGACACCAGATGAGAAGGATACAGATGGTGATCTCTACATTGGACTTTCTATCTAGTTTCAGTAGCATGAACTGTCTGGCTAGATTACTGACCAAGGCACTCCACCAACCCATATTTCTATGACTCCGTCGATGCTGGAAACAGCTGGGGACATTTGAAGGATTCTCCTAGCACTCCTCATCAACTAGAATATTGTAGTGGTGTACCAGATCTACGGTATTAACTGAGGCATACACTTGACTATCAATCGAAGAGTCTTCCAGTACTGGGTGAATTTTGGTTGGAACTGCCATTTATGGGGGCGTGAAGTTGCTGCGAGTACGGGACGAAGATGGCATTGGAGGGGGACTTTGCTTTCTCTTGCGCCACCAGTGCTTTCTCTTCGGAGAAGAGGATGGCTGAGACGAAGATGCATAAGTAGTAGCGGCTAACACATCGACTTCTGCAGGCTTGACCATATTTAGAAGTGCACTGATGATACCATGGGAATGAGTGACCGTCATACTAGCAATGTAGTCGTCATACGTTTGTGACCCATAGTTATAAACCTGATTCCGCTCGCCCTCGTTGAAGCTGTCGTTGTTTGGTTTTGCGGAAACACATTCCACTTGTGCTAGAGCAGGGCCTAACCGGACTATGTTGTTATCCACCTGGTCTTGAAGCCTATATTTAAACACAAGGAATTGTTTGAGGTTGTTCACTAAGATCTGGTGATGGTGAAAATAATTAGGGCGATCAGTGAGGTTCGCCTCTTCTGGTCTCCTGCATTTAGGCAAACTTACAATCCCCTGTTCTATGGCACTTTGAAAATAACCATGGATTTGAGCCTCGTTGAATGAGTAGGTCTGGTTTCTCCTATCAGGAAAGGGGGCTCTATGTGCTTGTCCCTAACGAGGGGCTGGAGAATCCTATCAAATAGATAGATCCTGATTATCTCTCCATGGTGGTGGCAGTGCATTAAATGGGGGCACCTGCCGATTTTGAGGTGGTCGCCGCTAGGCCGGAGGATGCCCCTGTGGTGGAGGGAATCTGCGAGGCTTTAGAGGAGGCTCCACTGGTAATAATTCTTGTTTTATGGGGTCCTCTATTTGAGCCACCACGGTGGGCTTAGCCCTGGAGGACCTTGTTGCGTGGATTGCAGGAGGTAGCGGATGTGCCTAGCTAGCCTGTTGCAAGGCTCCTTCTAGGAGCTAGGCCTTATTAGAGAAGTCTTGGAATCCCACGGGGTAGTTTTGGTTGATCAGAGAGGGGACCAGTTCTGTCTTAACATTCCCTACGCACATTGTTAAGAGTTTATTCTGAGTCAGTGGCATGGAAAGGGAGTATACGAGCCCTTTACACTAGGAAAAAAAGTCTACAACGCACTAATCAGGCCTCTGCATTCAGCTAAAGAGTTATGCGATATTGTTTTCTGAGTGGTGGAACTGAACTAGTAGAGAAATTTCCTACAGAGGTCTTCCCAGCTGGATACTGATCCTATGGGTAGCTAGCTATACCAGACAAACGTAGGCCCTTCCAATGTCTGTACAAAACACCAGAGTTTGGTGGCCACCAGCTGTGCCGGAGTTCCCAACGTGGGTCCACATCTTGTGATAAAGTGGGACAAATGCTGTAGTGGGTCCCTTGTCCCATTTATGTGGGAACAAGTGGTATTTCTAAAAACTAATCTTGCTAGCATATCATCCACCCATGCCAAATATGGCTTTCCATCCAGCAGGATTTCCACCTCTTGATTCTTCAATGCCTCGAGGAGAGAAATGGGTGCCTCCATTGAATCATCTGGGCAGGGGTTTCTATCTTAATGGGGATCCATGACCACCAGTACATTGGAAGGTTCTTCAACATGATAAGTAGGTCTGAGGGCTCATGTAATGACTAGTGGAACGACCTGTGGAGCATCTAGGGGAACCTGAGCTGGATCCCGGAGACTGTCTCGCCATTTAGGGGGATTTGGCGATACGTAACGTGCCCTATTGCCTTAGGCTGTAGCTTTGTCCCTGTCTATGGGGGCGGATGATTAGGGTCACTGGGAGGAAATTCATTGAGGGGGTGTTTTGTTTGTCCCTACTACCCTAGTCGATGATCACCATTGTCCGGTCGTTGCACAACGGCTGGCTCAGCAAAGAGTTCATTGACCATCTTATTATGCTCCTTGAGCTATTGATGCAATGAGGATTTTTAGGGATCATCTTCTACCTTCTGAATTGATTCAGATGTTCTGAGGTTTTGACGGATATGAGGTGCTCCATTCATTTATTGGGATTTCAAGCATGGTTTAATGACTCAGTAGGTATAGGAATACCCATTAAAATATTTTTCAAAAGATTGATCCTTCCCAATGGATCCAATATTTGTGAGACTCCCTCGTGGGAAGGTCCTCTCTGAGAAGTTCTAACTCGTTATCTCCCCTGATAAGTCTTCCATGTTGACTGTGACCCTACCTGGAGGCATATATCAATATCCCCTGTTCAATCAGGCTGGCATTGGATAGTACTAAAGTAGAGGTCCACGTACTGCCCCCAGCCACATATTTTCAAGTGGGGAGAAGCCTCCATGATTTTCTTGCGGAGCACTTTAATTCTCTAGATGCATCATTGTTAGATGGTCATATGGTGGCCTGGTGACTCAGGGCACTGGGCCATAGGGATTGTATCCAAATCAACCAAACAAAATTATTGACCAATGTCCTTGAAGTGTGCCTGAATCTTGGGGTGTGCCACTCGTCGTTGAAGAAGAGGGAAATAAGTTTCCCAGAGGGTCTAGCGAAAGCATCCAACCTCTTCCTGGGTGAGTGATTCTAGTGCCCTAAAATTTGGCACGACAAGTATCCAAAACATATCAGGAAAATGGTCCACTGTATGAATATACCATAAGATCCTTGGCTCATACTCGGGGTCTAGACCTCGGTTTCCCCACTCATCAACCTGGGGCAGATGAGGAACCGATAGTAGTACTGAGGCAGACCACTGGGATAGTGGGATGGCTATCAGAGAATACAGTGAGAGAACTGACAAACCACCACATTTTGAGCTATCCAATTAAGAGTGTAGTTACTTAGCCGCCACATCGTGGTAAGACAGGAGGGAAACCACAGTTTCTGGCATAGGGACTAAGGATACTGGCGATGGACCACCCTACTTCTTGTCCACCATTGTTCCCCAGAATAGCTCTCCACTATTTCTAGTCGATGTGGAGAGTGCTTCTGGTGATGATGGTGGTGATTTATGGCCAGACCTTCAGGAGATGCCAAATTTTCATCCTCCAGGATGTATTAATAGAGGGAGGTGGGAATCGGATGGACCTCCCATTCTGGAAGGATGAGGCCGATACACCATGTTCTTATCCCTTTCCTTGACACAAAGGATCAAGGTGAAGGTTCCATCGGTGAGTCCTATTCTGCCTCAGAATCTAAGAATCAGACCAGTTTAATCTCATTTTGAATCTTCCTGGTACTGTTATTGTGACGGCAATGACCGGGCCTCCTACACCGGGATGGTTTTTCGGGACATGGTAGATTTCTGGCTCGAGGAGGACCTTTGGCTGTACTAGTGCTGGGGCAGAGAGAACATCCTCCTGAGTGAGATAGGATGTGAGGAGAACCTAGAAAAATATCAAAGGTAAAATGGGGAGAACTTCTATTTCCACTTATTTATGTGTAGAGGAAATATCAACGGAAAGTACTATAGTTGGTAGGAACTCTTCTAGATCTGATAGGGGAATGGGTAGGACCTCAATGCTTGTTTCCTCTGGTAGCGTCAGAGTGAGGAGGGTCCTCCTACTGGTCAAGATGAACAAGGGTAGGACCTCCGTGCTGGGATCCAATAAAGTGAAGTTGACCATCACTCCTCTAATTTATTAGGCGAGGAGGACCTTCACTAGCCATTTTAAGCACATTGGGGAGGCCCCCACACAATAGATCGACCAGATTTATAACATCTCCAAACCAGCGGCCTGCGGCAGAAGGAATGACTCCATACCTGATGACATGAGTGCGGAAGAGGCTTCCATACTGAGTATCTCTACAACAGGGAGGACCCTCATTCTGATCGAAGGTGGAATAGGACAGACCTCTACACCAATCTTAGAAGCGTGGAGGGACCATGTTTTCCATGGTGGTACTACATGGAGGACCTCCATACTGGGTGTCATTGCCACTGTTGGTATGTGGTGGGCTCTCCCTGGGCCAGCGACCGGGAGAGTCAACCCAGCCTGCTCATGGGGTGGTTGGGGACTCAATCTGTGATTGTTGTATAAGGGAACCTACTCATCATACCTAGGGGCTAATGATATACATTGGTGGAATCCCGGGCCAAGGTAGTTGCTGACTTTGACGCCCCTGGCGGGCGTTCTCCTTGGCCTGTTCTTAACATTGGTGTCGATTCAACTGGACTTGGGCCAATGGTGAAAGTGCATAGCTTAACTTCTCCTCGACTCGTGGGTTCGATTGGCAGCGCTGGAATAGCCTAGTGTGGCCCCCCTTGGGGGCCCTTGGAATGATATCCTGGATAGGTTGTCCCGGAAATCCCCCACCTCATCGGGATAGGGGAAGGACTCATCGATGCATTCTGGGGGGAGGATCCCAAAACGGTTGTGCGTCGGAGTGGGGAGTAGTGGCTCCCAGGGTGATCCATGGGGGCGATGGTGGCGATGAGGCATAAATGCCTCTTAATCCCATTGGAAAATATCCCGAGTCAGGATAATACCCTCCTCCTCATATCGGCAGAAGAGATCATTTATCACCCTTCATTGAAGCACTTCAGATGGGGAGATGGGGTGTGGGAACCTAGAAGTTGTAGATGTGGAGACCGTTGCAGAAGTGGTGGTCCCACACGGGACTGCCGTGTTGACATTTCTCTTCCCCTACATTAGTGTGTGGGTGGTGATTAGTTTCATGTTTCGGCATCTTGGTTCCTGGAAGGCAGGGAGATTATACCATTAGTGCTCAAACATGGTAATCGTCATCCAGTTCCCTATCTCCATTCCATCTTCCATGACTAGTAAGAAGGATCCATGCTGACTACATCATAGACCAGGATTTCCAACGTTAACCTACCCCAACTTCTTGTGAGTTTCACTTGAGGTCCACTATTTTCTTAGCTGGACCCCGCACCAGCTAACAGGATTCGGAGACACACTTTACCTCTTATTTCTCGAACGCTACTAATCTCCACATTGAGGAGAATAATTTCATGTTGGGTTCACCATTTCTATTTCTGAATCTTTTTCTATGGCACACACAGCTATCTATTTCAGAGGGAGTGATGTTTGTTACCTCACAGTCCTGCTTTCCAAATGATGGTGACATCCAGCGCTTATTTAGGGACATTTTCTACTTGATGGAAACAGTATGATGGTTTGTTGGTTCTTCCATCCACTGATTCCTCATAAAAACTCATTACCTAGTCTCTGTCTCCCTCATAGATTAAGACGTTGTTTGTGAAAATATTCCATGTGGCATATTTTCATCAATGCGAGTTAATTACACTGCTTCTGGAAGGACATTCCAAGGGGTTCGGTCATGGCAGGAACCTTCAGTTAGGGGAGTATTCACGTGGGACATCATAAGCATGTCTGGACACTAGAAGCCGAGTGCGTCTAGCTTTCTTCCCCTTATGGTAGGGCTTCTTGAGGGCGCGTAAGGTCGAGGAATCCAATGTCAAATTCGATGTATTATATTCCATTTGAATTTCTATAAGGTTTTCCTCAGCATCCCTTGTTTAACACTATGTATGATGTGAGTTTAAAATCTTGTTGAGATGAATTAGACTGATCAGAACACTGATAAGAGTGGATCAGATGGGTGAAACCCCTAGAGGTAACACTGATGGTGGGAATAATGTGTAGTTAGTTACCCAATTACTCCTAGGTGCAACGAGAAAGGAGGTTACGTTATCTGAACGCGATGTGGCGGCCCAGGTAAGAATTAGTATGGATGATAGAGATTTGAATGAAGTTATGGGGGAAATGAAATGGGTTCAATGCGAGGGTGACAGTGATGTTAGGCTTGATCCTCAAAGAGACTTCTTACGTATCCCCGTGGAAGGAATCAATGTCTGCATAGTTCGGTGATGTGATGGGACACCTAAAGAGGCAACCCGTGTGGATGGGACCTGGAGGTAGTGGAACCTCTAAGTTGGGGCATGACCTTTCCAAAACTCATAGGCTCTAGGGAAAGGTGAGGATGAGACATGGTTGATGGGTTCGAACCTCAGAGAGTCTTTCTATGTACCTTTCCTTGGGAAGGATCAATGTAACACCCTGACCCTAGAAGCCCATATTCGGTGCATTATTATATATCATTGGCATGATCATAAAAGATCATGTCTCGAAAGACCGATTAGTTTAGTAGCCTTGGAAGTACTAGATACATTCATAAGGTTTACATTACATCATAAAATGGAAAAATACAACAACATTGTTTCCATAGACAACATTTAGATCCCATAGAATATCCCTAGAGGTCAGTCATAATATACAACTTCGCATCATGGGAAAAATAAAACATAGAAAGGGGTGACCTCAGATGCTCAGTAAAGATAACATTATAGCAGAAACTATCATAAATAAGCATAAACATTTAAGGTAGTGTATAAGACTAGAACAAAAGCCTTTTAAACTTGAATTTCAACATAATATGGCAATGATAAAATCAAATACTTCCATTTAATTATTCACATGGATATTTTACTAGTTGAATAATCACATGCAATATCAATAACCACTTTCATAATGATGGAATGTATAATGCCAGTCTATCATAATAACATAGTCAAGGACTTGTTCCAAGACTAAAAATAATATTTTTTCAAGGCCTCGTTTCAAGACACTAGTTTTTCTCATGAGACCTACCGATGCCTCGAGGACCTATAGAGGGCTCCACCCATCACTTACTATGTCCAATGCATTCCTCATATGAAAATTTTGAAACATAACATAAACATTCGTATTAAAACTAGCATACAAAATGTCAATACTTTATCCACAAACCATGAATGGTATAAAAATATCACATCCACAGTCAATCATAACTCATTTGATACAATATGGAAGACTTTATTTTTTCATATTAACCTCAATCGAGAATCATGAAGGATATTGAAAAAGATGAAAATAATCATCAAAAATATTAGAGATAAATATCCCCATTTTTCTTGAAATCATTTAAAAGTCACACTATTTGTCAAGAAGCCATTTAAAAATAGATTTTCGAATCAAAGTGTCCCATACAACTTTAAATATTTTACAAGGAATTTTAATTTTAAAAATTTAATGACTATATAAATAAATCCTTAAAACCATTTTTAAAACATGGACATTAATGATAATGATTTAGAATAATAAATATTTAAAACATTTAAAATGATATTTTCGTTACAGTTCCAAACCAAAAGAGAGAAACATGAATACAAATAATTGAGGTAATCAAAACTTTGTAATTTTATGAGAATAAAGGGATTCATGTATACTATGTCAAAGTACATTATATACACCATATAAAAGTGATTTGGTGTATAACAACAAAGAAGTATAAATGGAATGTAAATTGAGATGAAATCTCTTATAAAGACTGTATCTTTAGGTTAAGGATAAATCAATGATTTAATGATGTGTGACAAATATAAATAAAGTCAATACGATTGGATATTCTGTGTAAATCAATAATAGGACATTCACATGTATTCTTGTAAAAACAACACCAATGAATTGGATATTTAACTCAACAAATGGAGATTGAGTTAAAATTACTCTTATCAAGTTCATATCGATGACTTGAGAATTTATAAATGGAGTGATTATGTGTATCAAAAGTATATCCACAGAAAGGGGATGTGGAAATTATGACATAAGAAAATGAATAGTTATTCCACACATAATCTTGGAGTAAAATAATCAATGAAGTATGCGTATAGTCGAATGAGAGGAAATTGAAATTTCAAATTCCCTATCGATTTGGTAACTTACAAAACATACACCCATGAAAGAAGGATCATAAAATGATGATGTAAATATCCATAATAAAATTATATTACACAGTGAATACAATCATGGGCAGTACACACACCACATGCAATAAATAAGTGGTGAACAATAGAAATCTCACGAAATTAAAAGTGAGATAAGAAACCCCTTACTTTGTAATTTTTCCTTGGTAGAGGGTAGGTTAGCCACCTGTATAATGGGGGTATAATTTTTATTTAATTAAACAATAATAATATAAATTAACATGATATCATATATGATCTTTTAACATTTATTTGTTAATAAGATCTTAGTATTATCGTCGTTTCAGGTGTTAACGGATTCGTTTTCCTTTATATTCTTTGTTATGTGAGCCATATTGTTTATGGATGGGATGTATCTTATTCATAAACATAATGATATCATGTCTCTAAACATTTTTTTTAATAATAAAATGAAATTTAGGCTTGAATGGATATGATGGGGAATTAATCTCTTCGCGTTCGTGGAGATGGTAATCTGTACGTACGCACGAGCGACAATATCATTATTTTGATATTAAAATAATATATAAATGGATGGTATATCATATATACAGAATAATTATCATGTTATATTTATTATTTACATGAATTACACATCATTATTATACCGATCCAAATAATAATGTATTGAATAACAATTAAACCACGAAGTAGAGATGGTAATCCCTACGTACGCACGTATGGTGACATGTCATTCAAAGGGTGGATAGAATAATGAAGATGGTTGTAACATATTTATAATAACATCAAAGTATATAAAAGATACTGGAGTTATTATTTTATAATGTAAATAAAAAAGAAAGAAAAGTGGAAGAAGAAAAGAACTTGAAAGAGGGTGGTGAAATTATTACCACTTCTTCGGGTTCTTCCTTTTGATTTGATCAAAAGGTCTCCTTAAGTTGGCTTTATGACCAAATTAGAGCCTCTAGTATGAATTTATGGAACTTGAGAGGATATTTTGGAAGGGTTTTGCCGAGCCAAAATGATTTTAAGGTGTTAATTTGAGATAAGGAAAGTGCCCTTTTATAAGAGGGGTGAGGGGCACCTTAGGAAAAACTGAAAATATTATTTTATAATAAAATAATTTTCGGTTTCTAATGGATAAAAAATTTATTATTTATAATATAATGTGGATTTGGGTCAAAACCTACTCAACCAATAGGTTTTAGACAAGTTTGGGTCACTATATTAACCTTAACTTTTAGATTTAACTCTTAGTTAAATAGTTTGACATTTACCATGTCTCTTTGTATTTTTATATTATATGGTTAATAAACTTATTATATACCTAAAAAAGAACCTAAAATGGTTCATTAATGATATAAATATCATTATATAAGTCTTTTAGCCGAACCATAGTTTTTTATGAATATTATAAAAATTAATAATATAATATGTGTTTTAAAAATTCCATTTTTTCAATTTTGACACTATTTAATAATTGATTTTTGTTAAAGTCCTACGAACTTTATTAATTAAAACTAAATTCATTTAATCAATCCAAACATATGAAATTAACCTATAAAATTCGTTTATGATATCAAAACATTCAAATTGTATTTATTGTAACATTTATAATACCATTTATTTGATTCTTTCATTAATAAGGAAAATACTACATCATTAATGTGTCATAAATAAATTTCATTATTCAATGTCTAAAAATTATAAATAAAATAACATTATGTAGTAAATAGTTTTATATTTATAATTAATAGTTATAGAAAAAAATATAACATATATAAACCTATGTAAAAATTGTTTTTCTATAAGATATATGATTATGCCATTTTTGTATTTACTTTAACTTAATTAATATAAATTATCATTATCACTTACAAGTGGCTCCATCGGGTCCCAAAATCGACCAAAGGATGACCATGGTCAGACATGTATCATAAAATAGGGTTAGGACACGTTTTAGGGTAATTTAGTTTTATTATAATATTATTTGTTTACCCTTATTTACTAGATTTATCATTTAACCATGATAAATAAAATATTTACCGAAATAATTATTCAAAATGTCCAAAAATAAAAGTTACTTATTTACACAATTTAGACCGCCTAATTATAAATATGGAATCCATTTTTCTAAATTCAAAACACATAAGTGGAAGAAATTAATTTAAAATTAATTCTCATTGTCAAAACAAAGAGTGTGTTTTTTAAGAAATAATAACTACCAAAATATTGACACTTGTTTATGTCCAGATTAAATGTGTAATTACGTTCAATGACCAAAATTGGATTAAATGGTAAAAATATAATCTAATTATACGTTAGAACCACTCAATATTACAATTATTCACTATAAATTATTTTGATTAAAAAGTTGTTTTAAATTAATATCTAGTATTTTCAACTATTCATAAAAAACTGAATGTTTTCAGAAAAATAACAAAAATTATCCCTAAGATAATTTTAATATTTTGAATCAAAAAATGAAGTCCATTTTGAATGATAAAACTTATAAAATTTCAAAAAGTGGGTATTACTTTTCATAATGGCTACTTTGATTGGGCATGATGTGTTAGAATCTCGAAGTTGCGTACAATAAAAGATATTTCATTATTCAAAAGGAAACATACAGTGGAAGCATGGGGTGTTACATTCTCCCCTCCTTCACAAAATTTTGTCCTCAAAATTTTTAAAATTGGGCTTGGGAATATAATGGAAAGTCCCATATCAGAAAAAGAGTCAATAAAACTATCACTTTAAAAGAAAGAAAGAGAAGTAAAAAGGTCACCCAATATAACCCATACTAGGATTCCATGTAAGAAAACATTATTATAGAAGATAAACTAAGTGTTAAGTTCTGATGGAGAGGGATAGAAAACATGATCAGGAGAAATTTAACAACTAGAAAACCACAAACTTGTGATGGGACAAATGGTCATTAGTTTCCTAGTAGGAAAAGTAAACGGGTAACATTTTTTTGTTTTATATTACATTTCATAAAGATGAGGAATTTATTTCTGATATTGACTAATAACATAGAGACATAAATACTTTTTAAGTACAGTTTCATTCTTTAATAAATTTCTACCACAAACTGATTTTTTTAAACGATGAGTATTCAATAAGACTTGGTCTCACCAGAAGAGCTAGAATAAAATTATAGAGAATCACCTGATCTACAAAGGATAAAATATATATTTACCTTGTATTTAGAGATTAATCAAAACCAAAATGGCTAGTACAAGATCTGATGATCCCCCAAAAGGATATTCCTTTAGAGAAAGAAACACTAATATTAATTTCTAAAATTAAACCAACAACACCCCAAAGTTAAATAAATATCATTCAATAAACAATTGTCCTTAAAATACTTCAATATAATCCAATCTAATATTGAAACCCAAAACATAGAAGAATTTGGTTATGTAGTCTTCCACATTAAATTTTATCTCCAAATGATATCAACTACTCATAAATTTGCATACTTAAAAGTAATTAACCTAATCACATATTCTCTATTATAGGTTAATCATTTCTATAAATAACCCAAATCACTGTAAATCCACAATAAAAACATAGATAAAAATCTATCATTACTCCTCAAATGAAATCCCATAGTATTCTATTTTACTTGGGTATATAGTGTTCCCAACAAAGTGATTGTCTTCCAAAATAACATTTATCACTTAATCACCAAATACTTTTCCTATAATAAGTGTATTAGTTTGGTAAGAAATAAGATCCAAAATCAACTTATTATTGACCAATAAAATTATTTAACTAAAAATAATTCGCCACACTAACCAGGGACTTCTTGTAGTCTTGTGGTAGGTGATAAATCCCAATCACACTCTGGTTCTGGGTTCAATTCCCACAGCTTTGTCCGATGCGATGGGTTGTCACACGGTCTGTGTGTTGTCCTTTTTCAAAAACAATATTTTATAACATTACCAAAATGAGAGAAATTCCTCAAAATAACCATAACATAATTTAACCAGAAATGTTATCTCATACCTTGAATTTTCATCCCAAAATATAATAACTTGTAATTGACTCAAACCCAATAATCATATAAAACAAAATGGTTATTTATAACTATATCCACAAGAGAAAAGATAATTCTTCCATAAATATCATTTTTATATGACAACTGTAGGGTTACCAAAACAAGAGAAAATTATTCTGAAGTAATTCCATCAACCAGGAGAACTAATACTTTTAAACATTTCTCTAACCATTTATTTCCACATAGTTTCTTCATTGACCAAGAAAATATCCTATAGAATAGGGGATTTACTCGGGTAATGTCTAGGTCCCCTTAATTTACGAAAAATGACTGTAAATAGATTCTTGGGACTATTTTTATTTTCTTCCATAGTACTCTTCATTTTTCCTCGGCAATTCATCACTTTATGTCCTTCATTCCCACAAGTAAAGAATTTATTTGTTCCATTGAGACACTTTCATGGGTGTCTCCTTCCACATTTCCTGTATGATGGAAATTGAGGATTATTTTCTCCATGGTCTCCACTGATGGAGCTCTTATCATTCATCACCTTTATCTTCTTTGTTGAGTCCAGGAGTTGGTTAATATATATGTTGTTGATCATATTTTTTGAAAACTGATTTGGCATGAACACGTTATCTTTTACACCTATCAACATTCCATTTTGTTCCTCATTTCCGCCATCGTTCCCACCTTGTACATCATGCTCAATGTTACTATGAATTCCTTGGAATACAGCAATTGACTAAAACCATAAAGCATTGTGTGAGTAACAGTAGTCATAAAATCATTTAGAGAATATCATGACACTATATTTTCAATTTTTAAACACCTTAAAATTAACCAAGGTTATTTATTCTCATATTATATTAAAATCCTTCAAATCGGTTTGTAATGACAATGTAAATTATCCTAAGAATATCCCCCGGGATTTTCGTAACCAAGAGTATAGTAAGGCCCATTTTCATGCACCAGTTCCCATTCGAGTCTAGATCAAAGAGGTGTTTTTGGGTTTTACCCCTAGGTACATCTGTTCCATATCCGCCTCTACGTGATATTATCTAGATAGGGATGTATTTCTTGTAAAACTCACAAAATCTCTACAATACCAAAATTTGGGGAAGTTCTTCTATACTAATCCTCAACGTCTATCTTAGGGCTATGTGATCTAATCAGAGTTTATCTAAATCTAGCTTCCAAGGTTTGTACTAAACTTCCTATGATACAAACTGTAACACCCCGACCCCAGAATCCCAGAGTCAGTGCATTATTACATATTATTGGCATGATCATAAAAGATCAAGTCTCTAAAGACAAATTTGTTTAGTATCCTTGTAATTAATAGATACATTCATAAGGTTTACATTACATCATAAAATGGAAAACTAAAACAACATTATTTCCATATACAACACTGAGATCCCATAGAATATCCCTGGAGGTCAGTTATAATATACTTCTTTGCACACTGGGAAAAATAATACATAGAAAGGGGTGATCTCAAATGCTCAGTAAGGATAACATTATAGCGGAAACTTTCATAAATAAGAATAAACATTTAAGGCAGTGTATAAGACTAGAACAAAAGAATTTTAAACTTGAACTTCAACATAATAAGGAAAAGATAAAATCAAATAATGTCATTTACTTATTCACATGGATATTCTACTAGTCGAATAATCAAATTCAATATCATTAACCGCATTCATAATGATGGAATGCATAATGCCAGACTATCATAACCACATAGTCAAGGCCTTGTTCCAAGACTACAATTAATATTTTGTCAAGGCCTTGTGCTAAGACACTAGTTTCTCTCACAAGACCTACCGATGCATCGAGGAGCTATAGCAGGCTCCACCCGTCACTTACTAAGTCCAGTTCATTTCTCATATGAAAAGTTTGAAACATTATATAAACAACCGTATTAAAACTAGCATACGAAATGTCAATAATTTATCCACAAATCATGAATGGTATAAAAATAGCACATCCATAGTCAAACATAACTCATTCGATATAATATGGAAGATTTTATGGTATCATATTAAACTCAATCGAGAATAATGAACGATATTTACATAGATGAAAATAATCATCAAAAATATTAGGAAGAAATATACCCCTTTTTCTGGAAATCGTTTAAAAGTCACACTATTTGTCAATAATCCATTTAAAAATAGATTTTTGAATAAAATTGTCCCATACAACTTTGAAACTTTTAAAAGTAATTTTAATTTTAAAACATTAATGTTCATATAAATAAATCCTTAAAACCATTTTTAAAACATGGAAATTAATGAGAAAGATTTAGAATAACAATTCTTTAAAACCTTTGACATGATATATTAGTTAGAGTTCCTAACCAAAACAGAGACACTTGAATACAAATAATTGAGGTAATAAAATTTTTTAATATCATGAGAATAAAGGGATCCATGATATACTATGTCAAAGTACATAATATTCACCATATAAAAGTGATTTAGTGTATAACAACAAATAAGTCTCAATAGAATGTAAATTGAGATGAAATCTCTTATAAAGACTGTGTCCTTATGTTAAGGATAAATCAACGACGTAATGATGTGTGACAAATATAAATACACTCAATATGATTGAATATTATGTTTAAATAAATCAGAGGACTTTCACACATATTCTTCTAAATACAACACCAATGAATTGGATATTAAAACCAACAAATAAATATTGAGTTAAAATTACTCTTATCAAGTTCATATCACTGACTTGTGTAACACTCTGAGCTTCCACGGTACACTTCTCTTTGAATAATACAGTAGCGTGTGTTGTACGCATCTTTGAGTTCTAACACACACCACAACCAATCAAAGTAGCCATTATGAATAGTAATACCTACTTTTTGAAATTTTATAAATTTTATCTTTCCAAATGGACTTCATTTTTGTATTCGGAATATCGAAATTATCCCAAGTTGAATTCTTTGTAATTTTCGGAGAACTTCCAATTTTTTATGAATAGTGAAAAATACTTAAAAACAAAATTTTTAATCAAAATAATTTATAGTGAAAAATTATACTATTGAGTGTTTTAAAAGTATAATTAGAATATATTTTTACCATTTTATCCAATGGTGTTCATTATAATTAATTTCACTTTGAAATTGGACATAAAAAATTGTCAATCTTTTGATATATATTGTTTCTTAAAAACACGCTATTTATTGTGACAGTGAGAATTAATTATGAAATTAATTAATGAAACTTATATGTTTTTAATTTTTTAAAATAGACATCATATTTTAATTCTTAATATCAATTATAGCTTAGGGTAAAATTTTGGAATTGTTCTAAAAAACTTCAATTTTTGATGAATAGTGAAACCACTAAGTGGTAGTTAAATAACTGATTTTTTCATTTAAATGAAATATTACCACTTCTGTGTTTTGATTTTCAAAAATCCGACATTCATGGTTTTCATTAGGAAGTAAAATGTGGTTCAATGGGATTAAAATAATTTTCTGGTGAATAGTAACTTTTAAGTTTAATTAACCGTGATTGAAGGTAATTAGTGATATTTAAGGTAAAAATGATATTATAAAAATATGAAAATACCTTTACACTTGTCCTAACCCTATTGGATGTGTCATGGCCGACCAAGACAATCCATGGGTCAACTTGGGGACCCCATGGAGCCACTTTGGTAGGAAAATGACATAAATAACTTTTATTTAAAGTTAGAATAAAAATGTCACAAACATAAGCTGTTTTACTAAAAAAATTAAATGGGGTTATACAAGTCATATTTTTGACTCTAAATATTCATTAGAAATATAAAAATATTTCCTACATCATGACATTTTTTTATAATTTTTTGACATTAAATAATTTAAATTATTTATGACACCATGATGATGCATCGATTACCTCATTAATTAACGATTTAAATAAAATGAAACGATAATGTAAAATCCAAGGCTTACACTTGTCAAAAACATATTGGATGAGTAGATTTAGAACCCTTATCACCTTAGCCTATAATTATATAAGTGTGGTGCCTTTAAAATCTGAAACTCATTATATAATAAAGTAACATTTCATTACATTCCAAGAGTGCCCCTCCTCTCCACTTATAAAAGGCCCCCACCACTACCACCTTACTCACACATTCAAAGCCTTTTGGCTCGGCCAAAATCTACCCAAATACTCTCCCGACTTCCTTCCCTTACTCCTAGAAGCCTCACATTGGCAGAATTCTTCCCAAGGAAGCCTTTGGCTCAAATCAAAAGAGTTACCCGATTTTGAGGTAATCTCTTCTCTTATGTTCTTTTGTTTTATTTTGCTTCTCCAACCCCTTAAAATCTTTTTATTCCTTTATTTTGTAACAACACCAGTATCTTCAATATACTAGGATTTTGTTATAAGAAGTATTCGAGCTACACTTACAGACACATACATCTAATGGTTCAAGAACATACTGTTTCTGGGGATGGAAAATTTCTGCCTCACGAAATGATGATTGTTCAACACTCATATAAAACCTTCAAAGGTGGCCATTAAGATGTCACTATATTTATATATGATATATAATATGTTTATTTTTTTACTTAAGATTCTGTATTTTTCATTTATTGCATACATTTATGGTTTCCATTATGGGTAAACGTGATATCTTCATTTTAGGAAGTGCGGACTACCTCCCCCTCAAAGTGATTTGAATCATTAATGACATATGTGGGATGTATAAAGGATGGATTAAATGATATTATATATGATATTATACTGGAATTATAATATACCTATATATCATTATGTTTCATTCCATTAAATATGAAATAGAAATGAAAGTAGCGTTCATGCGTACGTACGGCTTACCGTCTCCATGAACGGTGCATTTCATTTCTTACCTCTAAATATTACGTAATATTATGAATTAATGTATATACTGGATATATATGATATATATGATATCTAAATCATGAATATAATTCTGGATATAATGGATATTTCACCACATGAACAAAGTGTAATTATAAGAAGTTTATTTTTGACTCAAGTACCTAAGATCGACAAAACGACCGTTATAAACATAAATAATTACATAATGTTCATGACCTGGTAATAAGTGATATAAAATGAATAATGAACTTGAAAAAGGTTATTAAGAAGTTATAGATTAACTCTAGTTTATTATTCAGGAGGTTAAAGAGCGGTTGAGTCAAGTCGGACACGAGGTAAGGGAATTTCTTAACCAAATTTCCATTCTTTGGGTTAATCTTCTACTTTCAAATTATGTCATGATATTATTATGTCATATCTTGTATCTGTACTTTCTTTATGTGTACTTATAATGAATACACATAATAGATCTATTTTATTTTAAAAATGATCTTTGTAAGGACTTCGTCTGAATCTCTTTTCATTGAGGCATATTTGGTTTTATACACAACTTTCATTTATACGGTGTATAAACCCCTTTGAATTTTACTTTTATTCAAAAGTAATCATTTATACGAAGCGTTATTACAAAACGAAAAAAGGAATGTTTTTCTTTTGTATGCGGCGACAACGACTTCTCTGCCATCGTGACCATTATTTGAGTTTCGGCTTCCTCTACAAGCCATAACTTTTTTTAAAATGAAAAATAAATACAAGTTTTAATTTTCTTTTATTTTGGTATTGAAAATGGTTTTGAAAGTGTTTTTATTATATCAATGTGTTTTATTGATATCTTGTGATTGAAATGTGGAAATTTTATGTTTCCTTTATGCATGTTTTATGTGATACGATTATGTTATATGATATGTTTAAACCTATTAATATGAGGAATGCATTGGACTTAATAAGTGATGGGTGGAGCCCGCTATAGCTCCTCGATGCATCGGTAGGTCTCATGAGACAAACTAGTGTCTTGGCATGAGGCCTTGACAGAATCATATTGTAGACTTGGCACGAGGCCTTGGCTATGTGGTTATGATAGTTTGGAATTATGCATTCCATCATTGTGAAAGTGGTTATTGATATTGCATGTGATTATTCGACCAGTAGAATATTCATGTGAAGAAGTAAATGGAATTATCTCATTTTACTTTTGTCATATCATGTTGAAGTTGAAGTTTAAAAGGCTTTTGTTTTAGTTATACATTGCCTTAAATGTTTATGTTTATTTATGAATGCTTCCGCTATATTGTTATCCTTACTGAGCATCTGAGCTCACCCCTTTCAATGTTTTAATATTTTCCAGGTTGTAAATAAGTATTTTATGAATGACCTGCAGGGATAGTCAGAAGAGGATATGAGTGTGGACTATGGAGACTTTTTTATTGTAGTTTTTTACTTTATGATGTAATGTAACATTTATGAATGTATCTAGTGTTTCCAAGGCTACTATACTAATCGGTCTTTCGAGACTTGATCTTTTTTTATCATGCCAATGTTATGCAATAATGCACCAACTATGGGTAACTGGGGTCGGGGAATTATAGTTGGTATCAGAGGCAGTTTAGTACTAACCTTGGAAGCTAGATTTAGATAAACTCTGATTAGAGAACACATCCCAAAGATAAACTTTGAGGATTAGTATAGAAGAACTTCCTAGAACTTTGGTATTATAGAGATGTTGTGAGTTTTCCGAACAATAAATCCCTGTATGGATACGAGCAGGTAGAGGCGGCTCTGGCATAGATGTACCTTGGAGTAAAACCCGAAAACACCGCTTTGAGCTAGACTCAAACGGGAACTGGTGCACGACAACGGGCCTTGATGCACTCTTGGTTACGACACTCCTGGGGGAAATGCTTAGCATAATTCTCATTTTCTCTACAAACCACTATAAAGGGTTATGAGTATATACTTCCTCAAAAAAAACATTTTTATGGATTATATCCATAAATAGTTCAATTTATGTTAAGTATTTTACAAGTATGGAATTATGTATTTTGATTCATAAACTAATCTAGTTTATGCCATTGTTTAGAAATGGCACCTAGTGGAAGGAATGGAAACTGTATCAATGCACGCACACCGTGTAGGGATTTACCTCTTGCTCAAGATAATTATTGTGGATCTAGAGATACAACTGGTGCTGATCAACTTATTACCATACTGGGACAACTCACTCAGGTTATGAATAATAACCTTACTCGTATGGAGCACCCTGATCCGCAACGTGGAGGATCAATGTTAGACTGCTTCATGAGGCAACAACCGCCAAAATTTAATGGGGTTACAAATCCATTAGTATCTGAGAAATGGATAAAATCCTTAGAGAAAATATTCCATGCCTTGGGGAGTAGCGAAAGGGAGAAGGTTGTCATGGAAGTCTACAACCTCACTGGAGATGCCGATCAATGGTGGTCGCTGATTCAAAACACAAAGGAAGATGAAGAAGTATCAAGTATGGAATGGAGGGAGTTTAAGGAAGTTTTCTTAGAAAAATACTTTCCACATGATGATCGAGCAGATATGGAAAGGCAATTTCTGAGTCTGAGGTAGAAGGAGGATGAGAATGTCGCAAAGTATGAGGCTAACTTTACAAGGATAGCGAGGCATGCTGCAGATTATATACGTAACCCATGAAATAAGATTGATCATTTCTTTGATGGGTTAAAACCATTTCTTCATCGAGCTTTAGTATCACAATCTTTCTCAACATACAAAGATATAGTCTCGTGTGCTATCAAGACAGAAAAGGAATTCTATAAGTCTTATGACAATAAAGTAAAGTAAGAGAAGAAGAGAACGGTGGAACAAGAGACAGATAAAGGGAAAAAGGGAAAGAAGGATTTTCCATTATGTGATAATTGTGGGAAGAATCACCCTGGTACTTGCCTAAAAGGAATGGGAGTTTGTTATAAATGTGGAGAAAAAGGTCACCAAGCACGTGATTTCAAAGGAAAGGAAGAGGCTATCAATGTTGAATGCTACAATTGTAGAGAAATGGGGCATTATAGAAATGAATTTCATAAGCATCAAGGAAACATACCTCAGAAAAGGCCAAGGAATCAAGGAAAATCTTTTGTTGTGACTACAGTTGAAGCGGAATAATTAATTTATTGGTGCTTTTTGACTCAAGGATTATATTCTGGTTATAAGAATAATGTGATATATATAAGGAGTGTATTACAGTACTTGATGTTTTCATTAAGGTTTTTATATGATGAAGGTAATCATATTTTTGTATGTGATAATAAGAGAAACCTTACCTTGTTTGAGGAATGTGATGATACAATTGATTTTGGAATTTAGAGACCTTTTAGAGAAAGTCTAGACAGAGGTATTTTGGATAACTATAAAGGTTGTAATGAATTAAGTTGAACTTTGGATAGTATTGTTTAAGGTTAAAACATTTCTGAAGATTATTTTTGGAATATTATAATACTATAGTTTTAGGAAAAGGACAACCTACAGGTTGGGGGATAACCCGTCGCGTCGGACAAAGCTACAGGAATCGAACCCACAACCATAGTGCGACATACCTTTATTACCTACCACTAGCCTACAGGAAGTCCCTGGTTATTAAAAAATATTTTTCCTAATCTAAATGGTATGTGGTATTATTTATAACCTTATACAATTAGGATAAATATAATATTTTTGAGTTCTATTATATTTTTGAGTGAAAGATGAGTTTGTGGTAGAAATTAGTTTAAGGTTGAAACTCTACTTTTCAAGCATAAATATATATATACCTATCTCTTATTCTGTGAATAAATAAATTCTTAAACTTTAGTAAAGGGATATTAAAACAAAAAATGTGTTATCCTAATACCTTATGTCTTGTTGAACTGATAATATTTTAAATCAACATAGATTGAAGGCTTTGAGGCCCTCAATTTTACACTTGTTTGGGATTGATGACCTCAATCACTCCCTACAAATATTTACATTTTTCCACCAATTATATGTCCCTAATTGCCACCAATGTTCTCCTTATCGAGATCATAATTTAGTGGTGACTTTTTCATTTCCCTTTCCCTCTTATTAAGGCTAAATTCTAATAACCTTATTTCCGATGTGGGTTTTCCACAAAGGTATTTTTTATTTTCAACCTTTTATTTTCAAAGAAAAATTTCAAATTTCGAGGAAGCAATTTATTTAAGGAGGGGAGAATGTAACACCCCGAGCTTCCACGTCACACTTCTCTTTGAATAATACAGTAGCGTCTGTTGTACGCAACTTCGAGTTCTAACACACACCACAACCAATCAAAGTAGCCGTTATGAATAGTAATACCAAATTTTTGAAATTTTATAAATTTTATCTTTCCAAATTGACTTCGTTTTTGTATTTGGAATATCGAAATTATCCTAAGTTGAATTCTTTGTAATTTTCGGAGAACTTCCAATTTTTTATGAATAGTTAAAAATACTTAAAAACAACTTTTTTAATCAAAATAATTTATAGTGATAAATTATACTATTGAGTGTTTTAAAAGTATAATTAGAATATATTTTTACCATTTTATCCAATGGTGTTCACTAGAATTAATTTCACTTTGAAATTGGATATAAACAATTGTCAATCTTTTGATATATATTGTTTCTTAAAAACATGTTATTTGTTGTGACAATGGGAATTAATTATGAAATTAATTAATTAAACTTATATGTTCTGAATTTTGTAAAATATACATCATTTTTGAATTCATAATATCAATTATAGCTTAGGGTAAAATTATGGCATTGTTCAGAAAAACTTCAATTTTTTATGAATAGTGAAACCACTAAGTGGTAGTTAAATAACTGATTTTTTCATTTAAATGAAATATTACCACTTCTGTATTTTGATTTTCAAAAATCCAACATTCATGGTTTTCATTAGGAAGTAAAATATGGTTCAATGGGATTAAAATATTTTTTTGGTGAATAGTAACTTTTAAGTTTAATTAACCGTGATTAAAGGTAATTAGTTATATTTAAGGTAAAAATGATATTATAAAAATATGAAAATACCTTTACACTTGTCCTACCACTACTGGATGTGTCAAGGACGACCACGAAAATCCATGGGTCAACTTGAGGACCCCATGGAGCCACTTTGGTAGGAAAATGACATAAATAACTTTTATTTAAAGTTAAAATAAAAATGTCACAAACATAAGTTGTTTTACTAAAACAATTTTTAAATGGGGTTATACAAGTCATATTTTTTACTATAAATAGTCATTAGAAATCTAAAAATATTTCCCACATCATGATATTTTTTTTATAATTTTTAGACATTAAATAAATTAAATTATTTATGATACCTTGATGATGGAGTGATTACCTCATTAATTAACGATTTAAATAAAATGAAAATATAATGTAACATCCAAGGATTACACTTGTCAAAAACCTATTGGATGAGTATATTTCGAACCCTTATCACCTTAGACTCAAATTATATAAGTGTTGGACCTTTAAAATCTGAATCTCATTATATAATAAGGTAACATTTCATTACTTTCCAAGAGTGCCCCTCCTCTCCACTTATAAAAGGCCCCCACCACTACCACCTTACTCACACTTTCAAAGCATTTTGGCTCGTCCAACATCTGCCCAAATAATCTCCCAACTTCCATACCGTACTCCTAGAAGACTCACTTTGGGTATAATTCTTTCCAAGGAAGCCTTTGGCTCAAATCAAAAGAGTTACGCGATTTTGAGGTAATCTCTTCTCTTATGTTATTTTGTTTTATTTTTCTTCTCCAACCCCTTAAACTATTTTTATTCCATTATTTTGTAACAAAACCAGTATATTCAATATACTAGTATGTTTTTATATGAATTATTAGAGCTACACTTACACACACCTACATCTAATGGTTAAAGAACATACTGTTTCTTTGGATGGAAAATTTCTGCCTCACGAAATGATGATTGTTCAACACTCATATAACACCTTGAAAGGTGGCCATTAAGATGTCACTATATTTATATATGATATATAATATGTTTATGTTTTACTTAAGCTTCTGTATTTTTCATTTATGGCATACCTTTATGGTTTCTATTATGGGTAAACGTGATATCTTCATTTTAGAAAGTGCGGACTACCGCCCCCTCAAAGTGATTTGAATCGTTAATTCCATATGTGGGATGTATAAAGGATGTATTAAATGATATTATATATGATATTATACTGTAATTATAATATACCTTTATATCATTATGTTTCATTCCATTAAATACGAAATAGAAATGAATGTAGCGTTCATGCGTACGTACGACTTACCATCTCCATGAACGGTGCATTTCATTTCTTACCTTTAAATGTTACGTAATATTATGAATAAATGTATATACTGGATATATATGATATATATGATATCTAAATCATGAATATAATTCTGGATATAATGGATATTTCACCACATGAACAAAGTGTAATTATAAGAAGTTTATTTTTGACTCAAGTACCTAAGATCGACAAAACGACCATTATAAACATAAATAATTACATAATGTTCATGACATGGTAATAAGTGATATAAAAGGAATAATGAACTTGAAAAATGTTCTTAAGAAGTTAAAGATTAACTCTAGTTTATTATTCAGGAGGTTAAAGAGCGGTCGAGTCAAGTCGGACATGAGGTAAGGGAATTTCTTTACCCAATTTCCATTCTTTGGGTTAATCTTCTACTTTAAAATTATGCCATGATATTATTATGTCATATCTTGTATTTGTACTTTCATTATGTGTAATTATAATGAATACACATAATAGATCTATTTTATTTTAAAAATTATCTTTTTAAGGACTTCATCTCAATCTCTTTTCATTGAGGCATATTTGGTTTTATACACAACTTTCATTTATACGGCGTATAAACCCCTTTGAATTTTACTTCTATTCAAATGGAATATTTTATATGAAGCATTTTTACTAAATGACAAAAAAGAAATGTTTTTATTACGTATGTGGCGACAACGACTTCTCTGACGTCGTGACCATTATTTGAGTTTCGGCTTCCTCTACAAGCCATAACTTTTTTTTAAAATGAAAAATAAATACAAGTTTTAATTTTCTTTTATTTTGGTATTGAAAATGGTTTTGAAAATGTTTTTATTATATCAATGTGTTGTATTTATATCTTTTTATTGAAATTTGGAAAGGTTATGTTTCCTTTATGCATGTTTTATATGATACGATTATGTTATATGATATGTTTAAACCTATTCATATGAGGAATGCAATGGACTTAATAAGTGACGGGTGGAGCCCGCTATAGATCCTCGATGCATCAGTAGGTCTCATGAGACAAACTAGTGTCTTGGAACGAGGCCTTGTCAAAATCTTATTGTAGACTTGGAACGAGGCCTTGGCTACGTGGTTTTGATAGTCTGGCATTATGCATTCCATCATTATGAAAGTGGTTATTGATATTGCATGTGATTATTCGACCAGTAGAATATCCATGTGAAGAAGTAAATGGAATTATCTAATTTTACTTTTGCCATATTATGTTGAAGTTCAAGTTTAAAAGTATTTTGTTTTAATTATACATTGCCTTAAATGTTTATGTTTATTTATGAAAGCTTCTGCTATATTGTTATCCTTACTGAGCATCTGAGCTCACCCCTTTCAATGATTTAATATTTTCCAGGATGTGAAGAAGTACTTTATGAATGACCTGCAGGGATAGTCAGAAGAGGATATGAGTGTGGACTATGGAGACTTTGTTATTGTAGTTTTTCACTTTATGATGTAATATAACATTTATGAATGTATCTAGTGTTTACAAGGCTACTAAACTAATCGGTCTTTCGAGACTTGATCTTTTGTGATCATACCAATGTTTTGCAATAATGCACCGACTCTGGGTAACTGGGGTCGGGGCGTTACAACTTGAGAATTTATCAATGGAGTGATTTTGTGTATCAAAAGTAAATCCACAGAAAGGGGAGTTAAAATTATGACATAATCAAATGAATAGTGATTCCACACATCATCTTGGTGTAAAATAATCAATAAAGTATGCGTAAAGTCGAATGAGTGGAAATTGAAATTTCAAATTCCCTTATCGATTTGGTAACTTACGAAACATACAACCATGAAATATGGATAATAAAATTATGATTTAAATATCTATATTTAAAGTATATTACACAATGAATACATGCAATAAATAAGTGGTGAACAATGGAAATCTCACGGAATCAATAGTGAGATAAAAAACCCCTTTATTTGTACTTTTTCCCTGGACTAGGTTAGGTTAAACTCCTGTATAATGGTGAAATAATTTTTATGGAATTATGCAAGAATCATATAAATTATTATTATACCATATATGATCTTTTAACATTGATTTTTTTATAATATTTTAGTATTATCGTCATTTCGGGTGTTATCAGATTTGTTTTCTTTATATTATTTATTATGGGAGCCATAATTGTTATGGATATGATGTATCTTATTAATATCCATAATTATATCATGTATCTAAACATAATTTTTAATCATAAAATGAAATTTAGTCTTGAATGGATACGATGGGTAATGAATCTCATCGCGTTTGTGGAGATGGTAATCCGTACGTATGCACGAGCGACCATATTATTCTTTTGATATTAAAATATTATATAATTGGATGGTATATCATATACATAGAATAATTATCATGTTATATTTATTATTTAAATTAATTACACATCATTTTTATACCCATCCAAATAATAATGTATTGAATAACAATTACACCACGACGTGGAGACGGTAATCCGTACGTACGGACGTATGGTGACATGTCATTCAAAGGATGGATATAATAATGAAGATGGTTGTACCATATTTATAATAAAATCACAATATATATAATATACTGGAGTTATTATTTTAGAATGGAAATAACAAAGAATGAAGAAGTTGAAGAAGAAAAGAACTTGAAAAAGGGTGGTGAAATTATTACCTCTTCTTCAGGTTCTTCCTTTTGATTTGATCAAAAGGGATCCTGAAGTGGGATTTATGAAAAAAGGAGGGCCTCTAGGTTGAATTCAAGGAAGTTGAGAGGATATTGGGTCAGGGTTTGTCCGATCCAAAAGGCTTTGAAAGTGTGAATTTGAGAGAAGGGGAAGTTCCCTTTTATAAGAGGGGTGAGGGGAACCTTAGAAAAAACTTAAAATATTATTTTATAATAAAATCATTTTCGGTTTATAATGGCTCACAAATGGATTATTTAAATACTAATGTGGGTATAGGTCAAAAATCACTCAACCAATAGGTTTTAGATAGGTTTTGGTCACTATATTAACCTCAAATTTTAGATTTAAGTCTTAGTTAAATAGTTTGACATTTACCATGTCTCTTTGTATTTTTATATTATATTGTTAATAAACGTACTATATACCTCCAAGAGAACCCCAAGTGGTTCATTAATTATACACCTATCATTATATAAGTCTTTTTTCCAAATATTAAATTTTTATAAATATTATATAAATTAATAATATAATATTTGTTTTAAAAATTCCTTTATGTCAATTTGACACTATTTAATAATTGATATTTGTTAAAGTCCTGACAACTTTATTAATTAGAAAAAAAGTAGCTTAATCAATCCATTCATGTCACATTAACCTATAAAATTCGTGGATGTCATCAAAACATTCAAATTGTATTTATTGTAACATTTGTAATACCATTTATTTGATTCTTTCATTAATAAGGAAAATACTTCATCATAATTGTGTCATAAATAAATTTAATTATTCATCAACTAAAAATTATAAATAAAATACCATTATGTAGGAAATATTTTTATATTTTTAATGAATATTTATAGTAGAAAATATAACATATATAACCCTATGTAAAATTTTTTTTTCTAAAAGATATATGATTATGTAATTTTTGTATTTACTTTAACTTAATTAATATAAAGTGTCATTATCAATTAAAAGTGGCTCCATGAGGTCCTTAAATCGACCAAAAGATTCCCATGGTCGTAAATGTATCAGACAATAGGGTTATGACACGTTTTAGGATAATTTAATACTATTATAATATTATTTTTTTACCCTTATTTACCGGATTTACCCTTTAACCATGGTAAATAAAATATTTACCGAAGTAATTGTTCAAAATGTCTAAAAATAAAAGTTACTTATTTACACAATTTCGACACCCTGATTCTAAATATGGAATCTATTTTTATAAATTCAAAACACAGAAGTGACAGAAATTAATTTAAAATTAATTCCCATTGTCAAAACAAAGAGCGTGTTTTTTAAGAAATAATAACTACCAAAAGATTGACACTTGCTTATGTCCAGTATAAATGTGTAATTACTTTCAATTACCAACATTGGATTAAATGGTAAAAATTTAATCTAATTATACTATAAAACCACTCAATATTATAATTTATCACTATAAAATTTTTTTATTAAAAAATTTGTTTTTAATTAAAATCTAGTATTTTTCACTATTTATCAAAAACTGAATGTTTTCAGAAAAATACCAAAAATTCACCCTAAGATAACTTTGATATTCAGAATCCAAAAATGAATTCTATTTTGAAAGATAAAATTTATAAAATTTTAAAAAGTGGGTATTACTATTTATTACGGCTAATTTGAATAGTCGCGATGTTTTTGAATATTGGAGATGCGTACAATGCAAGATATTGCATTATTCCAAGGGAAATGTACCGTGGAAGCTTGGGGTGTTACAATAAATGTCCATTTCATTCGTATATTGTTGTTGAACCGATGTGAAGGGGAGTCAGGAGCAATGGTTGTTTGGACTAAACCTCAGGGAGGCTTCCAACTTACCTTGCCTTGGCAAGTATCAAAGTCCACATAGTTCAAATGGTGTTGGTGAACCAACGTGAATGGATTCGGGACCAATTGTTGTTGGGATTTAATCTCAGGGAGGCTTCCCACATGCCTTTCCTTGGCAAGGATCACAATCCACAAAGTTCATGATGGTGTTGGTGAACCGACGTGATGTGACTCGGGACCAATGGTTATTGGGCTTGAACCTCAAAGTGGCTTCCTACGTACCATACCCTGGATAGGATAAAAGTCCACAGAGTTCGGGATGGTGTTGGTGAACTGACGTGAAGGGGGTCTGGACCAATACATGTTGGTCATGAACCTCTAGGAGGCATCCTACGTACCCTGCCTTGGAAAGGATCAAAGTCCATGTAGTTCATGACGGTGTTGATGAACCAACATGAAGGGGGTCAGGACCAATACGTGTTGGGCTTGGACCTATGGGAGGATTCCTATTTACCCTGACTTGGAAAATATCAATGTCCATGTATTTTGGGATGGTGTTAGTGAATTGATGTGAAAGAAGTAGGGACCAATGGTTGTTTGGATTGAACCTTAGGGAGGATTTTTACATACCTAGCCTTAGCAATGTTCAAAGTCCATGTAGTTTAGGAAAGGTGTTTGGTGAACCAATTTGTAGTGGGTCGGGACCAATTGGTGTTGGGCTTGAACCTCAAGGAGGCTTCCTACGTACTTTTCCTTGGCACGGATAAAAGTCCATGTAGTTCAGGATGGTGTTGGTAAACCAACGTGAAGGGAGTCAGGACCAATGGTTGTTGGGCATGAACCTCGGGAAGTATTTCTACATACCTTGCCTTAGAAAGGATCTATGTCCACGTTGTTTGGGATGGTGTTAAGGATTACTCCCTAAGGCATCCCAGAGAGGATTTGATGGTCAATGCTTACTCTAATCCCACGTGAGTCATGCTCGATGTGAGAAACAATAGGAATCAAAGATCTAATGACCATGTCGTGAAAGGTGCATCTATGGTATGTGGAATGGGGCTTACAAGTGGTTAGCAGCCCAAAAAAAGGATCTTACGTGTGTTTCACAGCCCAAAGAGGAAACAAGGGCTTACATGTAGTTCACAGCCCAGGGAGATAGAGAATGGGTCTTACTCTAGGATGGAGGACTGAGTGACGTCAAAGCCCAGTGAGAGAGGGACTAGATGATTAAGGTACCAGTGGTCATCCCCCCCAGGTCCTTGGCATGGAAGAATAAAGGAGGCGTAAGGGTACTACCTCCTTAAAGAAAGGCTAGTGTATTACACCAAGGTGGTGTCCCTTTTCCCCACGGACAGACGCCGCTCCAGAAAAGATGATCTCATTCCATGTGAGGAAGATTTCACCCCCATGGAGACGAGCGTGCGTAGAGAATATCTGAGATGGGGAACCCTATGCGTGATTCACGGGGAAATTCCATAGTTTAATGTCATGTTATGAAGAAGATGTTGCTTGGCACTTTAACGTCCTGCAGCTTGGATGAGGGGGGTTTACTATGTACCCCTAGTATGTACATAACTGATACCCGCCCACCCTTGGTGAAGGGAAGGCATCAAAAATGCCATGGTGAAGGGGTATTGTGGAGTGATCCAATGAGGGGTCCACGTTATCATGGCTATGTGGAGAATCAATAGACATTAGCTTGCCTATGCGAAGAAGCATTAGGTGATGCAATGCAATGGGAAGCACCGCCCATGGGACTTTGAAATCACATCATGAAAACTTGTAGGGTCACATGAGAAAAGGAGTTTCAAAGAAAAGGGGTTCACAGGAAGAATCCATATGAAACTATGATGCTCCGTGTAGGGGATGGGCTTCATAAAGGGGTATTCATTGATAAGTGAAGTGGCCTAGCCTAGGCATTGTTCATAGGTTCATATAAAAGGTGATTCGTGATGTGTAAAGGCTTTCACAGAGTAGTGCTTCACGAAGCAAACGCTACCCTACGAAGCATAGCATTGCGAATCAATGTGCTTCGCTAAGCATAGTGACCCTGCCTTAGTATGTTGTTCACATGGGCACGGAGGGTACTTCACAAAGCATAAGTGCCCCGCAAAGACCCGAGTCCCCTTGGGGATCCGCTTCCTTCGTGAAGGGCCATGGGATCCGCGAAGAGCATCCCCCTTTGAAGAGGTGATGAATTTAAGCAATGGTAAAGGCACTTCATGATGCTAAAGTACCTTTAAGAGCTTATGGTTCAAAGATAATAAATTTCTTCATGATTTGAGAGCTAAGAAGTCAAAAGGTTGTAGGATCCATCCTTAGGGCTTGAAGGGAACCCAATATTTATAGGCATGAGGCATCTTGAAGAATAGCTTTCTTGGCATGAAGGCACATGTAATTTTTTCATAATCGTGGAGACTCCCTCCTCCTTACTCTTTGGAGGCATCGTAGAAGGGGTATCTTCGCACCGGCCATGGTGTTGTGGGGCTCCACGGACAATCTTTGCGAGGCATCCCCAAGGGCTTCAAGTTTTCTCTTCCTATTCCCAAATTTTGTCACAAAAAACCTCACTACATAATATATTATTAAATATTATTTCAAATTATAATATGTGAAATGTTGAGAAGTCCCTCTTGGAAATATGTAAATTGATGATATAAGTTGACAAGAAAATGGGGAATAAATATCTCAAAATAAATATGGAAAATAAAATAAATAACAATAAAAAGGGTCCCATGACTCACTAAAAGTCTAAGGATACTAATCATTATCCTTCTAAGTAATGAAAGATCCTGAAGATCCATTTAGATGTCTACATAAAATATTTTTGGAAGTTAAATTGTTATGAATTATATTTTATAAATGTTACACAGAGTTTTTGAATATGTTAATAATATTTTTCCTTATAAACTAACAGATAATATGAAGGAAGTTTCCTCAACCATTTTAGGAAGCATTCTTATACATAGATAATGTAATGGAATTCTTCAAGATCCTAATATCTTGAGAAAACTCTTAATACAAATTGAATATATATAGTTTCATAACATAGGATTTATGTATAAAAATATGAGTAGACCTAGATCAATAGACATACATATATATGTGTGTGATTAGATAGAGATACATTCACATATATGGTTGTAATTATAAAATGTCACCATCTAGATTGTAGCACAATGTTTTCTTATCAAAAAATTTATTTGTAATAGGAAATGTTCAATAAGATGTTAAAGGCTATGTTTTTTTACATGATTATATATTTATTATGAACTAAAAATTTTATAATAAGTACAGTTATTTGTGAATATTAATGTTCTAGAAATAATAAAAACATGAATCTATATTGAAAATATTAGTATATATTTTTTAACCGTAAAAATTTGGGATGATTAACATTAATGTCAACATTACTCAATGGTGAATTATTTTGTGAAAAAATTAATTACCGGTTGGGATAATTTTATTAGATATTAAATAGAAATTTTTTTTAGGGAAGATAGAGATCTCATGTTTTAGGATAAATGAAGATAGAATTCATGAATGGAGATATGATATTAAGGCATTGGATCGAGAATATTAGATGAATATCTATCAGACTGAGTATTAGTATAAAATATTTCAAGTAATTGAAATATATGGTGAGGTTTTACATATTAATACAATGTTCCATACGATGGATGAAAAATAAAAAAATAATGATATTTAATTGGAAAAATGTTTTCAAGATGATGTAATAGATCAAGTGATCGAAATATATGATCTATATGAACTTAGAGATGAGGTTACATGATCGAATGGAGTCATTCCAACCAATATGAAAAATCACATTGGACCGAAATATCTAATGTTCATATATAATAACAATATTTTTTTACGAATCGGTCATACAGATTTTGAGTTCACAGAGAAATGTTTTTTGATAAATGAAAATAGTTGATATGTCGAGAACATTCATCCATATAAGGAGTTATTTTTTATTATACCATTATCCTCGACACAATTTCAATGTTTTATAAAAATATCCTATCTCGGGTTGGAGAAATGTAAATGTTGAAGGTGCATCTAAATGGAATCTTGGACCCTCAGAATGTAGAGAAGTGTACAAGAACCACATTGGGAAGATTCTTGGTTGGTTTTATGGTACTTTATGTAGCACCACATCTTTGAAGGTAGAAATATTGAGTTTTATAGATGATATGATCTCCCCAAGGTAGAAAGGCTGTAATAATATATAGATTTAAAGTTATTTAATGATCGTAGTTCGTTCTCTTAAAAATGGTGTGGTTTTTGTTTCCTAGCCAATAAAACATAATGGATGGATTTATCTATTTCACTCTTGGATATCAACCACATTATTATGAATATGTTACATGATGTGAACATGGTTGTTCAAAATCTTTCTATGAATGGAGTCGAATGTTACATCACCTAGCTGGATGACTTTTATTGGAATTTATACCACATCATGACCCAAAGTGTAAAAAATATAATATTTAAAAAAAAATTAATCCATTAATTATTTAATAATTTTTCATTACATTTTTTACCCAGGGACCACCTTTTTAGAGAAATTAAATCACATTCCTATTTCATATGAGATAAGGATGGCTCTAAAATTCAAAAATAATATCAAAGATTTAAGGGTTTTTAAAGCTATCATAATGAAGAAAACCAATGACACTGATCATAAGATTGATAGACTTGGTTATTTATAGGCTATAAAAGATAATTAGATGGATGAAAATTTCACATCCCTTATCTGCAAAAATTACTGGATCAATAGAGTAAAATATTTACGAAAAACCCTATTAATTTTATTGAGTGTGGAGAAATTTGGGATTTTTATATTAAATTATGTAGGATGAAATTTATTGTATGTGATGATGATTTGGATGAAAATCATCAATCACATAAGTGGAGAAAAACATCCAAGAAATATATGAAATCCACTAGAGGTAAGGAAATGTTCCTTGAAAAGAAAAAAATAAGTATGTTGAGTAAAGATAAACATAGCTCTAATCAAATCATCTCTTCAAAAGATGATAATAAATATATGGTTGGACATAATTTGAAAATGTATAGAGAATGAAAATTTCCAAAATAATTGAAGACAAGAAGGTGAAGAAACCTACAGAGAATATTAGTTGAGATCAGAACATGGGGAATTTCATGAGAAAAACACACAACTCAATAATGAACTAATAATTTTGAAGATATGAGGTTAAAAATAATATATAAGAATGGAATATATTCTTGAAATGGAATATTTATATATTGAGTATATTAATAACCATAAACTAAAAGTTTCAGACCATGAAATGTGGATAAATGAACTTAGAAAGAATCATTCTATTAAAGAAGTTGTGGTTTTCAGAACACAATTTAAATATCATGATGATCAATGTTCCTTAATGATTATAAGTGAAAATTTCAAGAAGGATTCATATATAAAGGTTGAATAATATTAATCTACTATTTAATCCCTTTCCATGAAATATATGAAATATTTAAATACAAAAAATATAAGTTTATCAGATACTTCTAACCATGAATTTGTTAGAAACAATGTTATGAAACCATAGATTGAGAATGGATGTGGAAAACAAACTTCATAAATAAAATTTTAAAATAACCATTATAAAGAATATGATTTATGTAATGACAAGAACTATTATGAAAAAATTACCCTTCTAATTTAATTAAATGTATTATTATATTATGTGGATAGAGAAAACACAAGAAATTATTTAGTTTTATTATATTCTATGATATTCATAAACCCTTAAGAATCATTACTGTTGTTAATATAGCTATTTAAAAGTGATCACTTTATTATAATAAATACAGTGTTTTACCAAATCTAAGTGACACGTACAAAAGAAGTGATAGCCTCAACTAGTAGGATCATATACTATAAAGACCATTTATTAGACCTTCTGAGGGAGATAACATCCCGAGATTTTTCCTTTACCAAGCCCAATTTGATATACAATAACATAATCCTGAGTGAAACCATTTTTAGGGGAAGTTCGAGCTCATCAATATCATGACCCATACCATGTTGATCAAACCACCCCATGAAAGTCTCACAGTTGCGTACCTTACTCTTTGGGTGTTTTCATGTTTATTAAAAGGATATGTATCAATAACACATAAATATGATAACGTTGATTGTTTTGGATAGTATAATTAATATATTTTCATACTATTATTTTCTATTTATAATTGATTTTACTTATTCAATAAAACAAAAATAGTATTTTGGGTGATATTTTAAATTTAATTTAGAAATTTATTTTTATAAATTAATGTATTTTGGAAATAAATATTATTTTAATAAAATATTAGAATAAATTTTATTAAAAATATAAAATATCATATAATTTTTATTAAGTATAATGTAATTTTTATAAGAGTTTGAAAGCTGTTATTATCAAGAAAGCCAATCATTTCTCAGTAAATTTTGATTACTATTTAAAAACTGAAAATATAAATATATAAATTTTTTTAGATGAATATAATTATTGGAATCATAATGTTGGAATTTTTCAAAGATTAATTTTTCCAAATTTTATAAGATAATCAAATTTTTGTGTAATAATTAAATACTATTTAAAAATGTTGTCAGTATTATGACATCATAATGACCCAATATAGTGATTTTATAAATCCTATAAAAGGAATCCAAGATGAAATATAAGTTTTCCTTTAGAAAAATTTTATTTTATGTTTATTTTATTAATTTTATAAATCCATTATAATTCCTCCGAAACCATTAATATATTTCAAGGTTTTTAAATATTGTCTTTAAGAGTTTGACTCAGTCCCACATCCTCAAAGCTTTTATATTATTAATATCATAACATGGAATTATAAAATTGTAAATCCCTGAGATTTTATGATAATTGTTTTTTATTTCTTTTGTTGTACGCTACACCAAGATTATCTTACACTATACGCAACACTGGATTAGCTTTTAGTATACGCAACACTATTGTTGGATCGTGTTACACACAATTTCATGTTCGTTTGATAGTAGTTATTTTATGCACCATTGAGTGTGTATATATATATATATTCAATTTATAAATGAAATATGGTTGGATTCTGTTATACACAACAAAAAAGGAGTCGTTCACTACACTCAACCCTGACTTGGCTTGCATTACACGCAATTGCGACCTTCCTCGATAGCGTACGTTGTACGCAATACCGAGTTTCACTAAACAACGATATGTTATTAAAATATTATATAAAATAGCTATTATGAATAGTAATACACACTTTTTGAAATTTTATAAATTTATCTTTCAAAATGGACTTCATTTTTGCATTCGTATTATCGAAATTAGCGTCGGGTGAATTTTTGGTATTTTTTTGAAAACATATAATTTTTGATGAATAGTGAAAATCACTGAGTAATAGTTTAAAACCAATTTTGTATTTAAAATTTTATTTATTTTATTTACATTTATTTTAGGTCAAAATAGATACATAATGCCTATATAAGTTCAATTTAATTCATTGGAGTCATTTTATAATAATTTTAGATATATAAAATATTTATTGAACTTTTTACCGTCTTCTACCCACCTCCTAGGAGAATTTTCAAATTTACATAAAACATAATTTTACCAATTCTGTGAGTTTAATTTAAAAAATCCGATATACACGGTAAATATCAAGGAGTAAAATGTGGTTCAATAAGAATAATTTTTTTTTCTGTGAATAGTAACTTCTTACTTTTATTTACCACGGTTAAAAGTAAATAGGGTAATTGAGGGTAAAAATGATATTATTATTACCATAACACATGTCCTAAATCTATTGGATAAGTATAATTCGACCAAAAACCACCTTAGGAATAAAATATGAACCTCTTTGGTCTACTTGGATTATATTTGGACACTTATTATTATTTTATTTAAAGAAGAGTAAAAAGAGTTAAAATCAATGTTTAATAACTAAAACATTTTTAATATATGGTTATACATAAGATAAATTCGACTATAAATATTAATTAGAAATATAAAATGATTTCCTACATAATGGTATTTAATTTATATTTTTTAGACATTAACTAATATAATTTATTTATGACATAATGATGATACAGTAATTACCTTATTAATGAAATATTAACATAATTGATTTTATAAATACCAAAATAAATGTAATGTGAGTATTTTTATGAATTAAACTAATTTTATAGGTTTATATAACATATTAGGTTTTGTTAGATGAAATTTTGTTGAAGTAATAATGATGTTATGAATTTAGAGAAAACAAAATACCAGATAGTGTCAAGATTGACATAAAAGAGTTTTTAAAACAAATATTATATTTTTAATTGATATAATGGTCCAAAAAATAAAAATTTCTGAAAAAAGACTTATATAATAATATATATGACATTAATGAACCAATTGGGGTTCTATTAGCAGTTTATAGTAAGTTTATTAACCATATAGTGTAAGAATACTGGAAGATGCGGTAAAAGTTAAATTATTTAACTTAGTGTTAAATCAAAATGATAAGGTTAATATGGTAACCTAAACTTGTATAAAACTTATTTGTTGAGATTATTTAGACCAATTCCTACCTTATCCAAGAAATAAGTCACTTTGGAGACATTATAAATGAATATGAATTTATTATAAAATAATATTTTAAGTGTTCCCTAAGGTGCCCCTCACCCCTCTTATAAAAGGGCACTCCCCCTTCTCACTAATTCACACCTAAAAAACCATTTGGTGTGGCCAAACCCTACCCAACTACCCTCTAAAATGTCCTCCCTTCATCATAGAGGCCTTCTTTTAGTCATAAAGTTATCCTAAGGATCCCTTTTCATCAAATCAAAAGTAAGAACCCGAAGAACAGGTAAATTTCTCACCACCTATTTCAAGTTCCTTTCTTCTTCCACTTCCTCCTCCTTTGTTGTTTCGATTATAAAATAATCACTCTAGTATATTCTATATACTTTGATGTTATTATAAAAATTGTACAATCATATTAGTTATTGTATCCTTCCTATGAATGAAAAAGTCACCACACGTGCATACGTACGACTTACCGTCTCCACGTCGTGGTGTAGTTTGTTATTCAAACATTTCATCATTTTGATAGGTATAATAATGAGTATAAATGATATAAATAATAAATATAACATTATTATTATTCTGTTTAAATGATATAAAATCCAATTATATATGATTTTAACATCAAAAGAATGATATCATCGCTCGTGCATACGTATGGACTACCGTCTCCACGAACGCGATGATATTCATTTTCCATGATTAACCATTCAAGTATGATTATAAAGTATATATAATAAATAATCATGAAATATATTAAATAATAATGATATTGGATTTATGTACATATATTCTTAATTTAATTAATTCCATTCAATTCAATAAGGAAACGAAAACAGCGTTCATGCGTACGTACGGCCTACTATCTCCATGAATGGTGTATTTCATTCCATTTATCAATATATCATATATATTTATATTATGGATGTATATTATATATAAATAATGTTTTACATTCTTTAATTATGTAAATCATGATATAATTAAAAATATCAATAACAACAAGTCGCAACACGTAAGATAAATGAAACGATTTTACCCAAAATGCTGCTTTAACATGGAAATTACAAAAGAATGGGTAAAATAAAGTCATAAGTGAACCATATATGATATCATAACAATGAATATGATTCTATAATAATTCAATGACATTATTTAAATCATTATACAGAAGGTTCAGATACATACTATGCATATCGTACCTAAGGTAAGGGATAACTTTTTCAATATCATTTTTATCCGAGATTGCTTATACGTAAGTATTTACTGGGGTTATATTTTTCATCCATGTCCATAAAAATGTTTTTCATAAAGTGTTTAATATTATTTCATGTATGTTTAATTTCAAATTTACCCCTCTTTTACTTTTACTCTGTGTTGTGGAGGAAATCTTTCTTTTGTTTACCATACGTGGTACTTTTTGACTTTTTCGTTAAAAGTATGAGGAGAATGTTTTTTTAACTTATACAACATGAACATATTTTTTTACATTTTCGTAATAAATTATTTTCATGAAGAATCCTCTAAAAAATTTCATAATTATTTTCAATAAAATCCTTTTATTTTAAAATTCCATGGCATTTTGAGTAAAAAAGTATTTTTTAAGAAGAAAGGTTATTTTCCTCAAGAATTCATTTCAAGTGTTTTATCAAAACTATTTTCCATCTAAGATGAAAATATTTAATATTTTTGTGTTTCAAGTATAATGTATCTATTATTTACATGGTTTGATTTTTCTTACGATGAAATTATATCCATTTGTTTTATATTGATTATGTTATGATGGGATGATGTTTATGAAACCCATTTTATTCTTTGGGTTGTGATGAATGATTTATGCTTATTTTGTGGCACACATAAGAATGATTTCAATATGAGATGGGTGGGACCTATATCTCCCTCAAATTCATTGGGTAAATATTTATATTTCATTAGATAGACATGGTTGTAATGGAAAGTAAACCCGATATAGTAATACACGGCTGGAATAGCAGGTAAACCCGATTCAGTAATGGACTTTGTCCACTATGATGGTCTTGGAAGCAATGCCCTAGCTACTATAGAAATCCTATCACGTGCCTAATGGTTTTCCACCATTAAATGTATTATTCCCATGCTATTTTATCATGATTTATGTTCCATTATGATCTATGCCTTACGTACTACCATGATTAATGTTATTGCTCATGATTTTGATGTTTAAACTTTACGTTGATGTTTTTTTAGTTCAAATGTATATGGGTTGTTTTATTTTCTCCATGCTTACCCTTAATGTGAATTTGATATCACCCTTTTTATGTTTTCTTTTCCCCCATGATATAAAAGAAGGTTATTGGTAGGAAAAAAGAAAAATATCTTTATGCAGATGTTGAAGATCTTTCACCATGATTAGAAGATTATGTTCCGAGTTTCCAAAGACACTAAAATAATACTGTCATTGGGCATTTGTTTTGTAATGTATTAAGTATTCCTCAAAAGTAATGTATTGTCCATGTACGTCATGCTTTGGGTCTCTACAGTTGGTATCAAAGTAAAGGTTTAGTTAACATTTGGAAACTATGATGCCAAAACTTTAGTGAGACCCCTAGAGATATTTCTAAGGTATGTCTAGGGATGTCTCTAAGGTTAAGTATAAGTATAGGTTATAGTCCTAGAATTTTGGTAACGATCATAGAATTAAACCTAATATGTTAGAGATTGAAAGTACTCCCCTTGATTATGTTGTTTTTCTAGTATGAGTTTTTCTACTCATACTATTCTTTTTGGGTTTTAAGAAATGGTAGGTAACAGGAGGATTCATGATAATTGAGAATATGATGGACACTAGAATGTTATCATTCGTGAGAAACCAAATGAAATTCGATCAGGAAGTCCACATATCGTTATTATGACTAATCATCAATCTCATAATATGATCAATAATCTCAACTTTGGTAAGTTTCCTCACTCATCTAATAATAGAATGATATAGAGGAAAGAAAGTTCAATTTCCCTCATGTAAATCATGTGGGAAGAGGTATCAGGGAGAATGCTTCAAAGGAACTGGAAGATTCATTAGGTGTGGAAAAGAAGGACACAAAGCCAGTAAATGAAAATTAAAGGGTTCAGTTAACACAATGTACAAGGATTATGGTATAGCTAAGACATCAACAATGGTTAAATGTTTTAAATGTGAAACATACGGGCATTATGAAAACTAGTTCCCTAAGGGAAAATCTCATGAAGAGAATCAGCATGGTCGCATGGGTAGAATTTTTGTTGATGATGATGACGAGACTACAAATGATATATGAGATGAAAGAAGTTTTGAAGCTCAGTCAATGGTTTATGAAGGTAGTGGAATGATTTCATGTTTATCAAGAATAATGTATGGTACTATGGAATAATGAAACATCTAAGGATTTCTACACTATTTTTTTCCCTAAAGTATCTGAAATTATATGTTGAATGGTACCGGTGACCATGAAAAGTGATTGAAATATTTTTGGAAAGCATATGATATGCGTTTAATGAAGGGATAAGGAAAAAATGAAATGTTTTATAGTATTAATGAGCTCATGACTGATATAAGGGAAATGTTATATCATGGTTTGAGTATATAGAAATTTTGGGATTTTGGTATGTGGAAAGAGTTAAATTTTGACAGCATTCATGTTTTCACTAATGTTCAATGGGTGTTCATTTTTCAAGAGAATACATGATTACAGTATTCACATATTTTGAATGTGACCAACAAGATTTATCTTATGATATATGTGAGATAAATGATGGTATTCATATGGTTGGTAAATGACCTTTCTAGTAATCATTTTCTATGAGCTTGGACCGAAGTATTTAGGATAAGCCTACATATTGGGATTAATTAAGTTAGACATAATATAATATTGTTTAAGGATATAACCTTTTTTCGATATTATTTCAGGAATGTTATAATAGTGTAGTTTTAGAAAAAGGACAACCTGCACGACGGGCGACAACCCATCATGTCAGACAAGGTTGCAGGAATCGAACCCATAACCGAAGTGCGACAGGACTTTATCACCTACCACTGGCCTAAAGGATGTCCCTGGTTAGTAGAAACTAGTTTTATTTTATTAAACGGTATGATAGATGTTGTGTAAGTCCATTTTTGGAATCATATATGATTAACCTCACCATAGATGGACTTATGTATATTTGATAACTTTTTCTAACCTTTTGTTTGAGATAGATGGAATGACTCATCATTCTATCACATGATATTCTAAAACTTCATGAATGAAAAATTCAACTTCATTTCTTGAATATATGAAGTGGAAATTTTTCGTGAAACGACCAACAGTGAGATTGTTCCAAAATCAAGTAAGTATTTCTTCTAATTCAAAATTTTCAAATTTAGGGAAATTATATTGAAAACCAATAATGTTGTCCTAGTACCCTCATATCCGATGAATCAGATGGTACCTTAGATCATCACAAATTTATGGCTTTATGATTGTTGGATTTTTCACAGCCATGTTCTCTACCACTCTCTATCAGAACTTGATGATTAGATTTCTCTTCCATATCCATATTTTCACCTATATTCTCCTATGTGGAAACCCAATGATGGGTTACTTTGGGTATCAGTTATGTTTCTAATGTTACTTTTTAAAATGATGATTTAGTATTCCTTTTTACGATGTGGGTTTCTATGAAAGAAACTTTCAAGTAGAAAACCATTTATAACCCCGAAGAATTTAGAGGGAAAATTCATTTTAAGGTGGGTAGAATGTAACACCCTGATATTTTATGAGAATTATTTTTGATTTCTTTTGTTGTACGCTACACCATGATTATCTTTCACTATACGCAACACCGTATTAGCTTGAAGTATACACAACACTATTCTTGGATCGTGTTACACACAATTTCGAGTTTGTTTGATAGTAGTTATTCTATGAACCATTGAGTGTGTATATATATATATATATATATTCAATGTATAAATTAAATATGGTTGGATTTTGTTATACGCAGCAACAAAAGAGTCTTTCACTATACGCAACGCTGACTTGGCTTCCATTACACGCAATTGCGACCTTCCTCGATAGCGTGTGTTGTACGCAAAACTGAGTTTCACTAAACAATGATATGTTATTAAAATATTATATAAAATAGCTGCTATGAATAGTAATACCCACTTTTTGAAATTTTATAAATTTTACCTTTTAAAATGGAATTCATTTTTGGATTTAGAATATCGAAATTATCCTAAGGTGAATTTTTGGTATTTTTCTGAAAACTTTCAATTTTTTAATCAATAGTGAAAAACACTTAGTTATAGTTTAAAACTGAATTTTTATTTAAATAATTATTTATTTTATTTAAATTTATATTAGGTCAAAATAGATACATAATACCTATATAAGTTCAATGTAATTCATTGGAGTCATTTTATAATAATTTTAGATATATAAAAATTTTATTGAACTTTTTACCGTCTTTTACCCACCTCCTAGGAGAATTTTAAAATTTACATAAAACATAATTTTACCTCTTCTTTGAGTTGCATTTATAAAATCCAAGAGACATGGATAATATCAAGGAGTAAAATTTGGTTCAATAAGATAAAAATAATTTTTGGTGAATAGTAACTTTTTACTTTTATTTACCCAAGTTAAAAGTAAATAGGGCAATTAAGGGTAAAAATGATATTATTATTACCCAAAAAAATGTCATAATTATACTGGATAAGTATAATTCGACCAAAAACAACCTTAGGAATAAAATATGATCCTCTTTGGTCCACTAGGATTATATTAAGACACTTATTATTATTTTATTTAAAGAAGAGTTAAAAGAGTTAAAGTCAAAGTTTAATAACTAAAAAATTTTAATATAGGGTTATAAATTTGATAAATTAGACAATATATATTCCATATAAATATAAAACTATTTCCTACATAATGGTATTTTATTTATATTTTTTTAGAAATTAAATAATTTAATTTATTTATGACACAATGATGATACAGTAATTACCTTATTAATGAAATATTAACATAATTGATATTATAAATACCCAAATAAATGTAATGTGATACTTTTTATGAATTATACTAATTTCTTAGGTTAATATAACATATTAGGGTTATTTAGATGAAATGTTTTCGAAGTAATAATGCTTTTATGAATTTAGAGAAAACAAAATACCAAATAGTGTCAAAATTGACATAAAAGAGTTTTTAAAACAAATATTATATTATTAAATGATATAATGGTCCTAAAAATATTAGGATATGCCAAAAGACTTATATAATAATATATATGATATTAATTAACCAATTGGAGTTCGATTGGCAGTTTATAGTAACTTTATTAACCATATAGTGTTAGAATACAAGAAGACACAGTAAAAGTTAAATTATTTAACTTAGAGTTAAATAAAAATTATAAGGTTAAAATGGTAACGTAAGCTTGTATAAAACCTATTGGTTAAGAGGATTTCGACCCATACCCACCTTATCATCTAAATAAGTCACTTTGGAGCCATTCTAAACCGAATATAAATTTATTATAAAATAATATTTTATGTTTTTTCTAAGGTTCCCATCACCCCTCTTATAAAAGGGCACTCCCCCTTCTCTCTAATTAACACCTCCAAAGCCATTTGGATCTACCTAACCCTACCCAAATACCCTATAAACTATCCTCCCTTTATCCTTTATGCCTTACTTTTGTTAGGAAGACATCATAATTAGCCTTTTTGATGAAATCAAAAAGAAGAACCCAAAGAAGAGGTAAATATCTCACCACCTATTTAAAGTTACTTTCTTCTTCAACTTCCTCCTCCTTTTTTGTTTCCATTATAAAATAATAACTCCAGTATCTTCTATATATTTCAATGTTATTATAATAATGGTACAACTATATTAGTTATTTTATCCATCCTATGAATCAAAAAGTCACCACACGTGCGTACGTACGGCTTACCGTCTCCACGTCATGGTGTAGTTTGTTATTCAAACATTTCATCATTTGGATGGTATAATAACGAGTATAAATGATATAAATAATAAATATAACATTATTATGATTATTTTTATATGATATACCATCCAATTATGTACTATTTTAATATCAAAATAATGATATCATCGCTCGTGCGTACGTATAAACTACCGTCTCCACGAACGCGGTGAGATTGATTTTCCATGATTAGCCATTCAAGTATGATTATAAAGTAAATATAATAAATAATCATGTAAGATATTACATAATAATTATACTTGATTTAGGTACATATATGTTTCATTTACTTAATTCCACTCAATTCAATAAGGAAATGAAATAGCATTCTTGCGTACGTACGACCTACCATCTCCATAAACGGTGTATTTCATTCCAATTATTGATGTATCATATATTTTTATATTCTGAATAAATATTATATATAAATCATGTTTTACATTATGTAATTAAGTAAATTAGTATATAAGTAATAATATAAATAATAACAAGTCGCAACACGTATGATAAATGAAAAGATTTTACCCAAAACGCTGCTTTAACATGGAATTTACAAAAGAACGGGTAATATAAAGTCATAAGTGAACCATATATGATATCATAACAATTAATATGATTCTCTAATAAGTCAATGACATTATTTAAATAATTATATAGGATATTCGGATACATACTAAGCATATCGGATTCAAGGTAAGGGATAACTTTTCCAATCTCATTTTTATCTAAGATTGCTTATACGTAAGTATTTACTGGGGTTATATTTTTCATCCATGTACATAAAAATTATTTTGATAAAGTGTTTAATATTACTTAATGTATTTTTAAAGTCATGTTTAACCCTATTTGAATTTTACTTTGTGTTATGGAAGGAATCTTTCTTTTGTTTACCATACGTGGTACTTTTTGAATTTTCCGTTAAAATTACGAGGAGAATGTTTTTTTAACTTTTACAGCCTGAATGGATTTTTTTAATGTTTTCATAATGCATTATTTTCATTAAGCTTCCTCTACAATATTTCATAATTATTTTCAATAAAATCCTTTTATTTTAAAATTTCATGACATTTTGAGTAGAGAAAGTGATTTTTGAAGAAGAAAGGATATTTTCCTCAAGAATTAATTTAAAGTGTTTTATCAAAACTATTTTACATCTAAGATGAAATTATTTAATTTGATTATGTTTCAAGTATAATTTCTATATTATTTACATGGTTTTATTTCTCTTGTGATGAAATGATATCCATTTTTTTATATAGATTATGTTATGATGGGATGATGTTTATGAAACCCATTTTATTCTTTGGGTTAGGATGAATGATTTATACTTATTTTGTGGCAAACACAAGAATGATTTCAATATGAGATGGGTGGGACCTATATCTCCCTCCAATGCATTGGGTAAAGATTTATATCAGATGAGATAGACATGGATATAATGGAAAGTAAATCTAGTTCACTAATATAGGGCTGGAACGGTAGGTAAACCCGATTCAATAATGGACTTTTTCCACTATGATGGTCGTGGTAGTAATGTCTTGGATACTATGGAAATAATATCATGTGATTAATGGTTTTCTACAATTAAATTTTTTTATTCCCATGCTATTTTATCATGATTTTTGTTACATTATGATTTATGCCTTACGTACTACCATGTTTAATGTAATTGCTCACGATTTTGATGTTTAAACTTTATGTTCATGTTTTTTAAGTTCAAATGTATATGGGTTGATTTATTTTCTCCATGCTTACCCTTACTGGGCATTTGAGCTCACCCTTTTATGTTTTCTTTTCCCCCAGGATATAAAAAAGGTTTTAGGTATGAAAAAAAAGGAGATCATTATGGAGATGTTGAAGATATTTCACCTTGATTAGAGGATTATGTTTTGAGTTTCCAAAGACACTAAACTAATACAGTCATTGGGAATTTTTTTTGTAATTTACTAAGTATTCCGAAAAAGTTATGTAATGTCCATGTACGTCAAGATTTGGGTCTCTACAAAAATAGTTAATACACATCCAATTTGGTCTAAAATAAGGTAAAATCATTGGTATGGTTTGTGTATTTTGTTATTTTATTATATAAAGTTGATAAACTATGATTTAGAAAATAATAATGAAATATAAACTCATTTGCTATTTAAACCCACCAAAGATCATTTTTCCCTTCACTGAAAATCCTTTTATAATATAATTAGTCTTCCCTACAATCTTTATAGTCCTACTAAGGTTTACCCAAGATCTCAAGAAACTGCTCCCAATCAATTGGAGTCACACATTCAAGTAAGGGATCCTCGCCTTATCTTCCTTATTCAAGTTTCATTACTATATTATGCCTTATATTTCCAATTTCATAAATTGGGATATGTTTTTCAAATTTCCCTATTACTATATATTTTATTTCCAAATGATTATAGACCGCTTTTTTACTCTTAAACCTATTTTTTAATTTTTAAGTGATGTCATTATGCTGTCAAGATTTCACATTGATTTTCTATGAATGAACAATTATATAGTGAATAGAATAACAATTTATAATCAAGGTTTTTCACCATTATCCAAATATACTTATCATATTTATAGCTTAAATTTATTTTTTCACAATAATTAATAATGGAATAAAACACAATGACGTAGGACTCTGTGTTTTATGATAAATGTGGCACACGTGACCATGTTAATGAAATAAATATGATGGGTGAACCCGAAATTATATAGTTCTATAATGGATTGGGTAATGTTTAGTATCATTAGATCTCATTTTTGTATTTGGGGTGAACCTAATTACATTATGTGGCTTTTTTAATCATGATATCTTTGAAGATAGCCTTGAACTATATTGAAGATGTTGTGTTTTATGTTGTCACCTCATTTCCCACGTTATGATTATCATGCTATATCAAACCTTATTATTCATGTTCATTTTATTCCCCATTGAAATGGAAATTGTCTAATTTTTTTCATTATTATATTCTTATTCTTTTACTAGGAGATATTGGTCACCCATTTCTTATGTACGTCACAATGTTATCATGTTCTGTTTTAAACCCCAGAGAATATTATGATAATTTTAAGGATTTTTTCAATAAAGCAAATGTATTTCCTATTTTAAGTAGTTATGTAATTTAACTAATTCCCAAATAAACATGAATTATCGATATCATGGGTCGTATTAAGAGTATTATTATTTAATAAATCATTTTGTAATAATAAATAAAGAAAAGGGTTGTTATTTTTTGCGTCATAGGAAAAGTTTAGTGATTTTTGGAACTATGATTTGAAAATTCTAGAAAAAATCCCAAAGGATAAGAATAAATGTAAGAAAACAACCCTAAAATTTTCTAAGATTATATTAAGTTGTTTATAAATAAAATAAATCCATTTGTTGATATTACAAGTGGATGTGGTTGTTGAATAGATGTACCAATTCGTAACAACTCTGACAGGGTATGTCAGGTAGGACATGGTGGAACCCGATACCTAAAAAATGGCCTTTCTATGAACGCGGTTTTACATGCCTAGGAGAAATACTTTAGTAAATTCATAACATTATCAAAAACCATTATTAAGGGATCCAAAAAATTCCCATAAGAGTACATGTTGGGAAATAAATTATGGATAACTTTGATTGAATCATATAAATTCATTGGTTTATAAAATATATGTAATTTATAAGGTAGAACATCAATGAAATTAGATTTCCCCTTTATGTTTTAATATTTTTAAAAAATAATCATCACTAATTTTCATTTTATTCTAGAAAATGGAAAGAAATAAGAGGAACCAAGTAAACAATCAATGTGATTGGCAATGTGATGACTTTACCAATGAGATGGACAACTCGGTGGGATAAGGAAACATGAAATTCATGACTACACTCCCTGAAATATGTCTGGTAATGAATAGAATCCTATATCAAGAGGAAAATCCAAATTCTCCTAAGAGATAACAAGCTCTGATTGATTCATTTTTTAGACTAATGCCTCTGAATTTCAATAAATAATCTAATCCCTAAATCGTGGAATAATAGATCAAATCCATTGATAATGTCTTCTCCATACTTAAATTTTTGCAATATGAAAAGGAAATACTAGATGTTTATCATATGAATGTAGAATCTGATCATTGATATACATTGATAAATTATATGAATTTTAAGTAAGGGATCGAAGTGATGAAGAGGAAGAAATTCTAGAAATTTTTTTTTTGATAAATATTTTCTTGGAAATCATTAACACAAATGGAAAGGGACATCCATTCCCTTACTAAAAAATACTGTGAATCTATTAGGGAATACAACAAAAACCTCACTATACCTTCACAATACACCTCCAACATTTTTGTTTCCCCTGAATGAATGGTCTTCCACTTATTTGGTGGGATAAGACTTAGTCTACAAAAAATGGATTTCCAATACTTTGATAGCTAGGTTGAAATTGTATGATGTGTACTGAATGTCAAAATACAGATCGGTGAATCTCAAGTTTATCAATGGGAAAAGAAGTGTAATATGGAGTTTAATTCTAGATTCCTGATGGAGAAGTATACTGGTGATAATAAATTTCAACATCCCACTTGTCCATTGTGTAGAAATAACAACCCTAAAAATTTCCTAAGCGGGACAAAAATTTATTTAGGTGTGGGATGTAAGGGAACAAAGATTGCAATTACCAACCGGAAAAACCCACTAATTCGACGTAGGAAAGGAATCATGTTGTCAAATTTTAGTGCATTGTTCATTGCTTCAACCAAAAGGAACTAGTGAACTTTTCATACCAATTTTCTAGGATAACAGTTCATGGAGACAACTAACAACCTCCTGGGCCATAAAGGAATGTAATTTCCCTCACATTGACTAAGGTGGAACCTAAATATGAACTAGTGATATGTATTCTAGTTATTAAGTCAAGAATAGTAAACAAACTTTTTTATTTTAGTTTTATTAATTCCATCCAATCATTAATGTTTAGTATAACTATTACAAGAACACCACAAATCATGGATGTATTGCAATAATTGAAAACAATAAATGGGGAAGTTATTTAATCCCTAGTATATAGCTCCACCCCTATCAATTATTTTGTGATGAAATTCCAATAGAAAATTATCATACTCTGGTAAAATTTGATACAATTTTTTGTTCGGATTTGGTTTACCAATATAGTTATAACATAAATTTTTGAGAGATATAAATAACTATATGTATTACGAATCATTCATTGATTATATACCAGTTTAAAGAGAAGGATGAAACTAATTTACCACCAACATTAAAAGCATGGATGTTATTTTCCATTGGTAAAGTTTATATAGCTTAAGTGGTTGAGACTAAGGAATGAATTGTCCTCAAAGACATTCCTATTATGATCGAACATGTTAATGTGTTCCTAAATATTTGTTTGGTCTTCCTCCTAGCTAATAGGTTTATTTTTCAATCAACATTACACTTGTGGTGTCACCATTATCCCATAATATATATAGAATCCATGTTGGGTAACTTGGGGAACTGAATGAAAAGCTAAATGAGAATATAGATAATGGTTTTATATTCCCAAGTGCATCATCCTAGGGTGAACAAGTCATATTCTTCAAGAAGAAGGATGGATCAATACTACATTTCATTGATTATCATGAGCTCAAAAAGATCATGAAAAATAAAAAGAATTTTGTGGAATATATTAATGACTTATTTGATCAGCAATTTGGAGAAAAATACATCTCCATGGTAAAATTGTGGTTGATATATTACCATGTTAGGTTGATGAAAGAGTATATCCCTAGGTATTCATGCCATATAAGGTATGGGCTCTATGAATCCATAGTAATTCCATTAAGACTAATTAATTCTCTAACATTATTCATGGAAATAATGAAAATAGTCTTTAGAGATTACCACAAAAAAATTGGTAGCCCTTATAGATGATATTATAATATAATTAAAAACCATAGAGGATCATGAGAAGCATATGAGTTTTGATATAAAGACCTTAAGAAAGGGGGATCTTTAGGAAAAGTATGAAAAATGTGATTTTTAGTTGAAGGAAGTATCATTGTTGGGAAAAATCATCAAAAGAAATGGGGTATGATGAGACCCTTCAATAATAAATGAAGATGAAGGATGGAAATGAAAAAATTCTATGATAGATATGTATAGTTTCCTTGTGTTAGTTGGGTATCATATTTGATTTTTTTAGAAATATTTGACGATTTCTAAACCAAATAACCAAGCTAACTCAAAACGGAGTCAAGTGTGCTTTGAGTGACGAATGAGAATAGAGCTTCAAGGAGATGAAAAGGAGGATTATTAATGGGCGTATACTCACACTACCCTAAAGTGTATAACACATTGTGGTATTAAATGATGATTCGAATAAAGGATTGGGTTGTTTTTTTATGCAGAATGATAGAGTGATAAATGTTTCTTCAAGGCAGTTGAAAGTCCTTGAACAGAACTAACCAACACATGATCTATAATTGGATATAGTGATCATCTCTTTAAAAAATAATGTTATTATCTATATGGGAAGAATTAAAAAATATAAACAAATCAAATAAGTCTAATGTATATATTAACACAGAAATATATGAATATGAACCAATGAATATTGTTAGATCTGATCAAGGAATATGACTACTCAATTAACTAACATCTATGGGAATTGAACAAAGTGGAATATTTTATAATTATAATGTTTATAGAAATTATTTTATTTATGAGAATTGAGATGGATTAGATAATATTAGACATGGGAAGGATGGATTTGAAAATCATGAAGGAATGAAGGTCATCAATCCTTTCATAAATGATTTCTCAATCATCATTTTTGAAGTATATATTGGATTCTAAAATAGTTGATGTGGGAATTAAGAAGAAAATTGAAATTATAAGAAAATGTAAATCCACATATTTCAATGTTAATGAAGAATGTGTTGTGAGATATGGTTCAAAACTATGTGTATAAACAAATCCACAGTTAAATATGGAGCTATTGGATGATGCACATATATCCAATATCTATTTCCATACTAGAAACTCATATTTGTTTTTATATCTTTGAAAAAAATATTGGTGGTACAATATGAAGAATAAGACCACAAAATATACATCCTGATATCTTTAATGTAATCAATTAACGGTGGAAAGGAAAAAATATAAGGCGATGACCCAACCATTATCCATACCTTTATGGAAATGGTAAAAAACACCACAGACATAGTCACCAGCCTTCTAATGAAATCCAGAAAAATAAATTCTATCTTGGTTAGGGTGGATCATCTTAGAAATTCATCAAACATCATTTAAATAAGAGAGGATTTTAGACTCAATCAAATTTCATAAATATACATTATAAAATTGGCGAGTCTGTATTGAGTAAAAAAATTTATTATATCTGATCTAGATATAATATTAATCTCTATGTTTTGGAAAAGTCATTTATAGGCTATAAATATAGAGTTGAAAATTAGTATGGCTTATCACCATACCATTGGTGCCCAACCTGAGTGGATTGTCCAAACACATTAGGACTTTTTGAGAGCTTGATAAATTGACATCAATGGTGGAGGATATCAACATCTCTCTATGGTTGAGTTCTTGTAAAATAAAAGTTTCCAATCTAGCATCCAAATGCATACATGTGAGGAAAATTAGGGGAAGAGGTGTAGAACACTAGAATGTTGGGATGATGTTGGGGAATAAAAGATTTCAGGTATTAAAATGTTTAAGGAAATGGTGTAAATAGTTAAGTACATTCAACAACACATCAAGGATACCAGAGTTGATAGAAATCTATGCTAAAAATCATCGATGAGTCATAGAGTTTTCTGTTGGAGACATGATATTGCTCTACATATCTCTATAGATGAATGTGATGATATTTTGTAATAAGGGAAATGTTAGTCCAAGATACATCAACCCCTTTGATATCCTTGATCACATTTTAGTTTTGGACGATCGATTAGCACTCCGACATAACCTATCATAGGTAGAAAAAATATTCCATGTATCCCTCTTAACAAAGTACATACCACACCCATCACAAGTATTCAACCCAGAAGTGGTACCATTAGATAATGACCATTCCCATGATGATCATCTGATGATGAACTCATATCATACAGATAATGTTATAGGAATTTAGATAACACATCTTGTCAAAGTATTGTGGAGAAAACACAAGTTTAAAGAATTGTTGTGGGAAATCGAGAAGGTTATGATACAATGTTACCCTCATTTGATTTAGTGCGGGAAAATAAAATCTTTATGGAAATATTTATTAAGTGGGGAATATTTTAATGACCAAACTTTTATAAATAAAATCCCCCATGAAACTTAATTAAATGTAATTTTATGTACTATGTATATAGAAAACACATGATCTTGTTTGGTTTTACTATATTCGATTATATTTATAAGAATTTTAACAATATTTTGCATTGATAATATATCTATTTAATAGTGATCAAATGATTATTAGAAATATTGGGTTTTAAAAAATCTAATTGAAATAAACAAAGTGATGACCTCGACCTGTAGGATGATACTTATGAAGCCAATTTATCGAATCTTCCAAGGGATATTTCATCACTGGGGATTGAACATGACCAAGACTAAGGTGGTATCTAAAAACTAATGAATGATTAATACCATTTATCAGAGAACTTCAAGCTTATTAGGATCACGAGATAAACCATGTACATTGAACCACTCCATCAAAGTCCCACAGTAACACACTTTACTCTTAAATAGTTTTTTGTCTTATCAAAGGTATATATATCAATACCCTATCAATATTAGTATGTATATTATTCTATATAGAATAATGAATATATTTATATCTAATTAGTTTTACTTTATAAATGATTTATCTTTTTATAAAATTAGACGCAAATAATGCTTTGGAAAATATTGAAATTAAATTAAAGAATTTATTTTGATAAATTAAAGGATTTTTGAAATAAATAATATTTTATTTAAATATTTTTATTAAATATTTTTTTAAATATTTTTTATCATTAAATTTTGATGATATGAAATTTAATTTTTAGAATGGTTTAAAAAATGTTACTTTCAAAAAACCATCATTTCTCAATAAATTTGATTTATTATTTTAAAATTGGAAAAAAAAAATTAGAAATTTTTTTTTATAAAATTAATTTTATCTTTTGTATCAGAATTTTGAAATTATCCAATAGTGAATTTTTCATAATTTTTTGAGATAGTGGAATTGTTTGGGTAAAAATTTAATAATTTTTAAATATACGGTGTGTATTATGAAAACATAATAACCTAAAATTGATTTATTTAACATAATAAAAGGAAAAAATATATACATTTTAAATTGAAAATAATTTTATTTTATTTTTATTTTATTAATATATAAATCCTTTATGAATCCCTCAAAACCATTAATATATTTTAAGGTTTTAAAATCATTTATTTAAGAGTATGGCTCACATAAAAATCAATAAGGGTGTTATCTGATTTTTTTTGGCCCTTATACATTTAAAATAATGGAAAATTCTCCCATTTGTTTTAAAGAATAGGAAAACGAAGTAATAGTTTGTGGTGTTGGTAATTTTATTATATAGAGTCCAAAACCAATGTTTGGGAAATAATGGACAAATATCCACTCATTTGCTACATAAACCCATCCACGATCCCATTTCACTTCACTCAAAATCCTTAGATCATTTCCTTACTCTTCCTACCCATTTCTATAGTCCTTATGACGTTCCCCAAGCACTCGGAATTCTCTTCTCAAGCATTTGCATTCATACACTCAAGTAAGGTATCCTTGTATTTTTTATCATTATTCAAGTTACCTTATTATCTAATGCCTACAATTTCCAATTATTGAAGTAGGGATATGTATGTCAATGTACCTATTACTACCTATTTTATTTTTAAATTATAAGATACCCCTTTTTAATTATCTAACAATTTTATGAATTTTTAATTGATCCCATTCTGCTAAATAAATATCATCATGATGTTACATGCCAAAACTATTGTGTAGTGGATACTGTACCCATTTCATATATACGCTGTTCACATATATACCATTATACCAATTTTATGTAGGAAATACATGTATTTATTCCACACTACTTGGCAGTGGAATAAAATATGTTGATGAATGAGTCGATTTTTTATTATCTATGTGTCATACATAAGCATGAGAATGAAATGAATTTGATGGGTGAACCAAAAATTATATAGCGCTTGGATTCCTTGGGTAATGTTTATTCTCTTAAGACCTAATGTTGGGAAAAGGTGTAAACCAGATTCCTTTATGTTACATTTTCCATCATGATGTCTTAGAAGTTAAATATGACATATGTTTATGATGCAATGTTTTTTGTTTCCATCGCATTTCCCATGTTATGATTATCATTCCATACTATTCCTTTTTATTTATGTTCCCTTTATTTCCAATTGATATGCATGTTTTGTAAAAAAATTCCTTTTTCCATGATTATTCACTTACTAATATTTATGGATCAACCCCTTTTTATATGTATCCCGAGGTTATCATCTATAGTTTTAGAATACATGGAACATTATGATCATATTAAGGATGTTTTCAATAATAATATTATATTGCATGTTATTAGTTGTTATGTAATTTACATAATTCCCAAAGATACTATAATTCTCAGTCAAATAGATTTTATTAAGATTAATATTATGTAATAAATCATATTTTAATGTGAATAAAATACCAGGGTTGTTATTCTTCATGAAAGAGATAAAAAATATTGAATGATGTTATGAACCTCACTAATCATTCTACATAGAAAGATAATAGATATATAAATGACCATAAATACATGGATATTTTTGGTATTGTTGTGTATATGGGAATATAGAATATAATTTTCTTTATAACATATCACTTCATGGAAATAGGCATCAACTATGGAGGAGAAATAATGGAAGATATGAGAGTATCATTTCAATGTTGTAGTAATAAATAAAGAAAAATTCATTAGATGATAGAAAGTATCCATGGAAAATCTGATTTTATATCCTGGAGGAAATGTTTGTAAGACATGACCAAATATCTCACTTTTGAAAAGAATGTATGATAAATCTTCCATGAAAATATTCCTATGCGAGAAAATAAAAGGATACCAGATAGAATAATGTTGAGGAATGACATTTTGGTTTTGTGATAGCTTTAAAGGCTATCAAAAAGAACAATCAATGGAATCATGAAAGTGGTTTTTCATAAATTATGACTACTTATATAATGATGTGGAATGATATTAAAAAATGTGAACTTGTAGATGTTACATTAGAAACTGATAATTCCATATACATCGTAGTAATATGAACTACTGAGATAGATTATCATAAACTGAAGTCACTTGATGGTTTGTATGTTGATAGACTCAAAAAATAACTTCCTATATTTTAACCATCATTGGGATAATGGAGATGGATTGTTCTTTAGAATTTTTTTGTATTACTAGAAGCAAGAAATATTAAAAAAATATAATAGGGAAAGAACTATTTTTTAAAAATTATATTTATTTTAAACTCACAACACTTTTATACTAAAGATTTGAATAAGTTTTGGCTTCAAATAATTGGTTATCATTGGTAGAAAATTATGATTACACAGTCTAAGGATGATATTTTATTATACTTACAATGAAAAATGATAAAATATTATTCTATGTGTACAAATTTTCAGTGATTGGAGAATGTTATTAAGATGCCAATGATTGTAATTATCCAATATACCAGACCAATGGCGCTCATACACTCTAATAATTGTGAGTTGGTGAGAATTCAATCAATATAAGAGATTTTTTACGTTATCACTTTTACTAATTACATCACTCAGATGACCAACATAATGTTTATGAATTATTAATAATAGTTTTCAAATATTTTACATACTTCAGAAAGTATTTTTAAGGATATATGGGTGTTTATATTTTGAAGTTCATAATTGAAAATGAAATAGAGTACACACAAATAGAATTCAAATTGTACCAGATGAAAAATGGAATAATAAAATAATAAAAAATTTATATACTTATAAATAAAATGGAGTATAGTAATGGAAAAAATATATATTTTCTATATATGGTATGAATCTTTATAAAAATATACAATATTTCTAAATTATTCATGGGAAAAGATGAATGTTCTATTGTGCATGTTCTATATAGATTATTATTATGGATGTAATCTAAATTTAATTCCTATGACATACGGTATAATAAAATTAAATGTTTAATTATTAAATTTTATTGGTAGTCATTTCATTATCATGATAAAAAATATGGAACATAGAACGATTGATGGTAAAATAGTGGTTTGAATATTCCTTGGATATTCAGTTGATGGATGAAGTTAGAAGTTATAGAATAAAAGTAACACACGGTTCATCTTTGCAATGTTTTTTGGATTTGGTTGTTTGAGAGGGTTTGGATCCAGCCATCAGATCAGGCCTGAGCTTTGACTTAGGACACTTTCTTGCCAAATTACCTTGCAACGATGGAGGGCTTCTTCATGTTCACATGCTGGGGAGGAGCAGTTCACTAATTTCATTCTGGTTTTTACTCATTCTCTATTCGAGTGTGAGTGTCCTATGTCCATGATGTCATTGGGTTTCCACCCCCTTCATCCCTTAAAAGGGTTTCTTATCATATAATAAAATATTTCAAGTACTTTGGGCCATTGGATAGATGGAATAAAAGTAAAAAATATTATTTTATTGACATTTTTTGAATGCACTTTAATATCCAACATCCTTATCAAAAGTTAATGAATATGAAGTGGAAGTTACATTGAATAATTCCAATAAATAAAATAGAAGGGAAACTAAATGTTAGATATAATGTGTTTAGGATGACTCAAAAGATTCATGGGATGAAAAAATTGAGAAATGTAGAAAATATATCAAATTTAATTTGTTATAATATTAATTTAAATACACATCATAATTGGAAATAAGAAATCTCTAGTTAAAACGAGAAGAAAGATGAGGTTAGGAATCAAACATCAGTTATCTCATAGTCATAACTAAAATCAATTACAGAGGGATGTGAATAGTAAGAGTGGATAAATTTTATAAATGTATAATAATATAAGATAAGGAAAAATTAACCATGGGATCTTGTTCCACAAATGGCAGGAAATAATATTTTCGAATAAAAATAGGTATTCATAAATAAGTTTAACAAAAATGGAGAAATATCAAGAAACAATTCATGAATCATTTTTAAAGGTTACTTAATACTGGAAGGTGTGGATTTTGAAAAAACCATTTCCCCTATTGTAATATTAAAAAAATAAGAATTTTAATGGTTGTGAATTAAAATTGAAATTTGAAATTGAATCAGATGAAAGCTAATGAAAAATTATTAAATGGGGAGATTGGAAAAGATTTTTTATATAAGTGCAGTGGGTTAACTATTGATAATGAAGAAACCACAATATGAAAACTAATGAAAACCATTTATTATATGAAATATGACTTTGATTCATATACCATAAACATGATAGTTTCTTAAAGTATATGAAATTTTCAAAAAAAATGTCGATAGAAATTTTTATGTAATGTTGTGAACATAAATACCATAATTTTCATTGTTTTCATTGATGATATATGTTTTTTACTAAAAAAATAAGAAAATAAATTAAAATATAAATGGTCATAGAGATAAATATATTTCTAGGAGAATAATTTAAATATGAGGAATGACATAACCATCAATCATAGAAAATTTTTTCCAAGGACTTTTTAAAAACATATTAGCATTTCGGCCTCTAGAGAAGTCTCAACTCCGATTTATGTTGGCATGAAAATGAGTAAATATGATGCTAGGGAAAATCTGAATCAAATATTTTTTTAGGGTTTTAAATAATTTTACACTATCTTACTAATTCATGGCCAGACATTATTATGCTATCACAACATGAAAAAGTTATCACGTTGATCAAAAGGAATCACACAAGCTAGAAGATAAAATAATACTATAGTATGTTAAATGAAAAATCATTTTATGGATTAATATATAAAATAATAATTGTCATGGATTTTCTTGGTTACACTAGTTCTAAGTAGGAAGGATATTATAATGATATAAATTCAATAATAGAAGGAACATTCAACTTGGGAGAATGTTTTGTGAGATTCTATCATAAGACACAAAGTTCCATTACACTGACCATATTGGAAGAAAAATATGATTCCACTTGACATTATTTTATAAATATTATTGGGATGAAAGATATACTATATTATTTGAGAGTGGATGATAATAAACCATTGGATATTCCTTTTTATAGTCAATGTTTAATTTGTATTTTAATAAATCTAATACCACATTCTATATCAAAAAATATTGATATCAAATATCATATCTTAAAAATAGGATTTTTCTGATGGAGATTTTATTCTTGAGTACATTTCAATAATATATCAAATATATTATGTATTCAAAAAATATATTCCAAGAGAAATATTTGAGGAATTAATGATTCAACTACATTTTTATCATCTACCATAGACTTCCAAAAGGGTGTATAAAAGTACCCCAAACATTTAATTGGATTATGTTTTTAAAGGAGTATTTTATGTACAAAATTATAAGAAGAAGTGAAATTCAATAATTTATTATTATGATGTTTTTATTATTATAAAATTGGAGGGGGGGGGAATATTGAGTTGAAGTTTATCTTATCGAGGACGGAAATTTATTTTAATCAAGGGAGTGAATTCCTTAGAAAACATTACTTTATCAAATATTGATGGTTTAGGAAATTTTAAATGGGAAATATTTGGTTTTTTAAATTTTTTTGAAAAATATTTGTTCATAAATAATTCATATTGTTTTGGAGAATGTTCATAACATATTAAACGGGGGATATTAAAGATGCTCTATGTTTTTTTTAAAACATGTTTGGTATTTGTTTAATCATAAATTCTTCGGAATGTTTTTAATATAATTAAGGTATATTTGATTAATAATTTATGAATGTCTATCCATATGAAGTGATGGATATGGTGTTTGATGTTTCATTTTTTTGGGATAGGATACCTTCCTATGCTCGAATAATCCTATGATATTATTCAAGTTTCTAAAATCATTAAGAAACTAGGGATCTTTGTTAAAGTTTTACACCATCATATTATATGAGATAATTATAACAATTTCACCTGATGAGGACCACAAAATATATTTGATTTGACATATATATAGTATATGTCTAATTTTTTAGTCGTACAATATCCCGAGACAAAAAAAGTACAATGTTATCGATAGAAAATTCACATTATTAAATAATAGAGAACACAAATATGTTTTAGGTACTATGATTTTGAAAACATATAATACTTTTTATAAGTACAAAGGGGGATGAGGTATAATGATTCCATAAGATTTATTTTAGATTAAATGTAGAATATTGAAGGTACATTTTTGGAAGAGGTATAATAATTGTAAACATGGAAAACATGAGTGATTAAGATTCATTTCAATGTAATATAATGGTGATGTATTTCATGATATATGTGTTTATAATTAAATTAATGTTATTATATAGTCAATGATTATATTTTTTTACATATAAGAAAGTGAGGTTTATTTGTGGATAGTTTGTATGGGGGTTTCAAGAAGATAGTGATCTTACGTTACAAGTTATATGATTCTAGATTCCATGAAGGGAGTTGTTGTATGAAGGTATCAGATTAGGTCGACTAGATGAAGAACTATCATAATAATTCTAAGTTTAAATAATTGTAATGTTTATATTAAAGTAGGTTTGATTATATTAAACCTTGGAAAGTTCCCATGGATGGATGAACCTTGGGTTGAATGTGTGATTTCATTGGATTGATGATTTCATAAATATGTACTAGTTTTATTCATTAAAATCTGTGATCTATATGAATTGATCATTAATGATGGATAATTAGATGGAGTTATGAAAACCTATATGAGAAATAATATCTAACCAAAATTTATAATTTATATCTATCATAGGATTCATTTATTGACAATAATTGAAAGAGAAGTTGAATTTATCAATTAAATTTAGGCAGTTGATGTAAATAGTTTTGATGTGGAGGCCAACAATTAGTTAAAGGAGGTCCAAAAGAATACTTTAGATAAAATTCAAGTAGTTTTTGTTAGAAGAAGATTTATGTAGGCTTTATAAATATGCATAAATGAATATGTACTTTTGGGAATTCAATGATAATTTATGTAGTATTTTTTATAATTATTTCAGAAGTTCCTTAATTATGAGGTTAAGGAAGTATGAATATGAATTCAAATCCTTGAGTTTTTATTGAGATTAGTGAATATTCTATATGAATTGAAAAGTTCCTAGTGAATATATTTGGGAAACACTTTTCATATTTTATATTCATTGAGTGGGAAATTTAATTTACTTTCTTTCCCATTCTCCCATGATATCCCCTATTAAAATGGGGTTTACTTAAAACATGATCAAACACTGTTCACATATATCCTTGAAATGATATTAAGATATTTTTCAAGATTTGTGAGTTTGAATCATGTTTATGATTTGGTTTATGTTGATGAACATAAGACAAAGGCCTATTGAGTAGTGCTACCAAAAATAGGTGATTGTTATAGTCACTAGAGAGATTCAATAGTAGGATCTATAAGATTTAGATTATATCAAAAAATGTTTCTGAATAGTTTATGAGGCATTGTTATATATTTCATTAGATAAAACAAAGATAAAGGTTTTAGATAGTGATGCACATTGGATATATTACATGAGATGAAGGAAGGAAACAATAGATGTATTATTATAGAATAGAGAAAATAAAAAAAGAATGATTTCTATATTTTATTTTTAATCATTTTTATAAAGTTCCATAGTATTTTCTTGATTATCATTCTTAATAAAAACGATGTATATGATAAGAGTCAATGTATTATTTCTTATCAAGAGATATATGGGTTCCAATGGGTGTTGGATCACTATATTCACATTTATATTATTGTGAATTTCTACAGACCAATGGGTGTTTCCATGGAAAAGATATAGTGGGACCTACTATGGGAAAACACATAAACATTGTGCTCAATTAATTAATTTTCAATCATTTAATTCTTGAGATATTTTTATATAATTCTCATTAGTAAACAACCATGACATGTTAGGGGGAAATTTTAGGAAATAGAAATTTTAAAATAGCACTACAGATTTAACCCCCCTTCTTAGTGGTTTTCATGAACCTAATCAAACGTATAGATAGGAAATGGAAAAGGATTTAGTATTTTTTTTATGTGGAACACTGAGCCATAGGAAGAAGAGCCGCACCCAGTTAAATAATGATGAGGAATATTCTAGTTCACTCATTATAGAGTGGAAGTTTTCTATATATATAGGTTTTGTATCAAATAATTCCACTATTTGCCACATATTTATTAAAATGTTGGAAGCATGTAACATTTGGAATATTTTCAAAAGAAAGTTAAATTTATGGGATTACAATGGAGTTAGGCTAGATAATCTAGCTAGTTAATACTCTCGCATCACATTTCCAACAAGACTTATCATGGTTTTGAAGAACTACTTTTATTTTCCCTATATTACCAATAAAATCATATTCGATTAATTCCTTTTACAAAGATGGATTTATGGTAATGTATGGAAATAAATAAAAATGATTTTACAAAAATATAACTTGTTAGGGTATGGAAAAAATAAATAATAGTTGTTATATTTAAAATTTAAAATACTATGTACTGGGAGAAGATAATGATTCCATTTTGAATAACTAATTTCAATAACATATGTGGAATCACTGTCTTGGTAAAAAATTAAGTAGTACTTAGAAATTCCCCATAAATATTCTATTTAGATTCTTTTTATCGAAAACTGCATAGAAAATTTCATTCTTTTATAAAAATATTTAGACAAATCCACCATATAGTGGTCATGGTGAAACCGTTTTAAGGAATCCCAAATTGGTATACACTGATGTGTGGGGAAATTTTCCAACAGAATGTAGTGTGGGGTTTTATTTCATTATTATATTCCCTAATGATTATGTAGAAATGTATATATACTTAATTTGGAATATGTATATGTAATTTGTTTAATTAAATTAATTAATGTATCTTGTATATTATTAACATGGCACGAAGATAAAGAAATTCAATCTTATTAAGGTGGTGTATATCTTAACCAAGAGTTTATTTACCATATTAAGTAGTGTTATCTTTTATCCCATATTAGTCTTTTTTATACACTATAGTTAATTTATGATAGTTAATTAATGAGCGATACATTTCTAGATATGGTAAGGTTAATGATGAGTCATATATAACTTCCATTATCCTTTTAGGGTAATGCTTTACAAATTGTAGCATACAAACTAAACTGATTTCAATAAAAACCTGAAAATGGTATTCCATGCTAATTATTCATAGGGAAGGAAACCATATTAATGAAATGAGTGCATTGGGAAGTAAATATTTTTATGCCCATAATAGGAAAAAAACTATGACCCAAAGGAATGAATTTTATCTATAACAGACCGAGACCTACACTATTGAAAAGATTTCTAAAAACATAAAATATACATTTATTATTTTTATAATGATAAATAAGACCCATCTTTTTGTCAATAAAAACATAAATAATCAACTATAATTGTTTTACGAAATAAATACAAGAGGAATTTTTAGGTTCAGTGATTTGGTGAATTAGGAAAAACACTTAACCATTTGTTTTTATAAACTCATTCAAAAATATCAGCAGCATCTCCCATAATACCAATATTTTCATATTAATTTTAATTTCTTAAACAGATCACACACAATTATTTACATATGAAGCCTTTCTAAACAAAACCCCTTTAGCATCATTCTTCATAAAGTTGGGAAAGGAAGCATAATAAAAGGGTGATATTATATTCTTAGAAAAGATAAATAATGGAGATGTCAATGATAATATATGAATAAAATTAACATAATGGTATGAGAACTTAATAATAAAATTTTACAACCATACGCTACATATCAAAGAAAATAATATTAAGTCATAGAATGAATATTTTAAATTCACAAGGCATTAAACCTTAATGAAAATGAACAATAAGATCTTAAAATTAGTATATGTCATAGATTTGAGTAATACACCTATTAATAGAAAACAATTTTTCAAGGATAACGACAAAGACATTCATGGAATATTATGTTTGGAAAAACCACAAATATACTATATTTGAGATTGTAGTATCCTCATGGGTATAATATTTTAGGATTTTGATAACATTCAGTTTAATCAATAATTTTATCCCACATTAATAATTACCCAATGAATTAGACGGAAATATAGGTCCCACAATTGACATTATTAATACAATAAAAATATTTATTCTACAAGATCATATAACATTCATCATATCATGGAACATGAAAATATAGGTTTCATAAGAATTTCATCATGGATGAACTAATTGAAAAGGAATGGGTTTCATAAACATTGTGTCATCATATTCATAAATCATATAGATAAAAAATTAATATTGTATCATTGGATTGTATCCCCAATAAATATTTAATAACATCAAACGATTTCATATAATATGGAAATTTATATTACTAGATTTTTTGGAATGTTTTATATATAAAATAACCATACCATTTTAAAATCAATTATTTGAAAAAAAGAATCTCAATTTTTAAGGAAAACTATTTTGTTGGATATAACCTTGTAATCATGTAATGTAATGATAAAACCATTAAGGCGTCATGATGGTGGAAAATTAAATTCATGTATTATAAGTTATAAAAACATTTCATTCATAATTTTGCAGGAACATTCACAAAGTACTTGATTTGGAAAATGAATAAAAATATTCATTTCGAACAATTTTTTAAAAAAAAGTTTTAAAAAAATGGATATTAAATAATTATATAATACTTGTAAAAAAAAATTTGAAACATTTTTATAATACTAGGAAAGGGAATATAAATATTCCTTAGTGTATTCTTAATAAAAAATACCTTGATAGGGATTAGATTGTGATATAAACCCCTGAACACATAGATATGATATAATCATAAGACTAATGAAATGAATAAAACAATATGGATATGTATATCCAATATTTTTCAATAGAAGAATCATAAATATAATTCATGGTGTGTATATACACTAATCAAAAGAATAAAGAAGTGTATAAGGAATGCATACCATAAAAATAATAGTGAGACACTAATATCTTACCATGAGTCCGACTCATCAAATTTATTCTTTATCTTCCTCAATAATAATAATAAGTTAATTATGTAACTATTGATATAAATTATAATGTTTATTATTCATTTTTATATCACTTATTACCATGTGAAAGAAATTAGATGATCATTATATTCCCATTGGATGTTTTACCTATATTTGGATCAAATGTTCAAAATGACATCTTTAGGTTGAATATGGTCAATGTGGTCATTATTACATCATCTCTAGAATAATAATCATGAAATAATTATAAATACTATGTTTCATATGAAATTTTATATAAATTCATTAGATATGGTATTGAAAAATTAACTACATTATAATCATGAAAGTGGTTGCTGATACACACACAATAATAATGTTTCTAGTTTTCAACGATAATTATGGAAAGAAGGTAAATATTATTTTATATTTTAAAAATTATAATAATATAAATTTTATCATATTAATTATTTAAATATAATTTTATATATCATCCATGACCTGTGGTGAGTAAGAATGAGTCACATTGCCTCATGGAGGTGGTAGTACACATGAATGAATGAACAGAATTACCATTTTTCAGTGTATGGAATATTAAAAGGTAATTATATATATTTTATTTTTAGAATGATAAATAAGTAATTAATATTATATATCTAAATTAATTAAATCATTATCAATAGTCTTGAGATTTAGTGATGGAAAATTAATCAAATTGGTTCCTAAGGAGGTACTGTACCGTACACAACAATGATGAATTTTGTCCACATTTGATTGATGTTGGAGATGGATTTATGTTATTACAATAACATTAAAAAAATATAAGTGTATGTTGAATTTTTTTAATTTATATATTTTATAGATGATTTTTTAGAAGTGGAGGATATAAAATACTAAAACATGTAGTTAAATACTATACCTCTTCATTTTAAAACCTCTTTTTATTGACACAGTAACAACTCTAAGATTGGTATAATGCACAAAATAATACTTTTATAATGATGAAGCGGATGCTATGAAGGTATTTGGAAAACTAATTTTTTAACTAATCTTGTTTTGAGGTGAGAAGGAATGAGATGAATAGGTGGCCTTTTATAAGAGAGTGGAGGGGCACAATTAGATTTTTCTAAAATATTCAATTAATATAAATTAATATTCAATTCGAAATGGATAAAAACTAATTTAATATTAATATAGGATGACTAGGGGACAAAAATAGTAAAATAAATATTAGATATGTTTTGACTATGTATATCTCCTTATCTTTTTTATTAAACCCCTAATCATCCCTTTTTAAACATACCCTCGCTACTAGGTTTTTTACCAATTGAGGGATATAATAATTAATATAAATTGAAAAACATCCCATAAATGGACAATTTATTATAGAAAAACCATATGTTAATAAAATCAAAGAATATATGTTTTTTAGAAAATTAATATCATTTAATAAACTATTATTTATTAAAAATATCGATATTGTAAATTTTAAGAATTAATCATTAAATTTACATTAATAATATCATGATAAAAAATAGAACATGAACCAATTATTTTTAAACATCCCAATATTGTCATGGTAATATTTTAAATTCTTTTATCTAATTTATTATGTAATATTATAATACATTTAATATTTTCAATATCATGAATTTTATTTTCCATTAACTAAAGTATTATTGCATTAGCATTGTGATGGAATTTAAGGTAATAATTTTTCAGAAAATATTTTAATTAAATTTCCATGATGAATATAAACCATTTATATTTAAAAATAATATTTATAGTTTATCATGTCTTTTGGATAACCCAATTTTAAAAATATTATATTTATTATGAACAATAGTGCGATATGTTGGCTATTTCTTATAATAAAATATAATAAACATCATATCATGATCTAAATGGCCAAACAATTCCATATTACCAAATATTGTATAAATATAGATGAAATTTCCTCATTTAAGCAAATTAAGTATTGATTTAGGTAAATATTATCATCCACTATATTTTTATTTTTAACATTTAATATCTGATTTACCCTTTATCGTGGTAATAAAAATTATTAAGGTTACAATTCGTATTGTCAAAAAATAAATGGGCCCTATATTATATATTTTTACATAATGAATCCAAAAATGAAATCGGATTTCTAAAATTAAATGCAAAAAAATCAGAATAAAATTAAAAATCAAACTTGAATAACACAATGAAAAACAGTGCTTCATAAAAATATTCTTTTAATATATAAAATTATGTTACACTAAATTCACATATAAAATTCAATAAAAATTATAATTTTATAACTATAAATAATAATTAATAAAAATTAAATTTAAAAATAATCCAAAATGTAATTTTTATTGGTAAATAATAGAAAAGAAAATCATGTTTTTAATAAAAATTGGTTTTTTTTCACTATTCATTAAAAATGAATATTTTTAGAAGATTATAAAAAAAATATTTCTATGATAATTTTAACATAACTAATAAAAAAATATTCACATTTCTATACAATTTTATAAAATTTAAATAATTTCATATTAATAGTAAATCATAAAAAAAGAAAACCCATTTTAAAGAAAATATATTTTTGAAGAATAAAATTACTTTAATAAAAAAATTCATATTTACTAAGAAATAGTACATAAATATTTATTTAATAGAATTTATATATAATTAGTTAATCCCTAAAATTAAATTTCTTGGTTATAAGAGTAATATAATAATATTTCATGGCTCTATTACTCATTGTGTTGCATATTTTTTACCCTATCAGACATATTGAATCATTTCAAAATCTTGAGGTATTTAATTCTCCCAAAATAGTAAATTTTTTCATCATAATATGATCTCGATCATTTTAACAAGAGGTTTTACATTTCCATTTTTTTGAAATCCCACATTGTAAAGAGGGTCAATAAAACGTCAACATTAATTAAGAGAAAAGGGAAGTATAAAGGTCAACTTGAATAACACATACTGGGTTACTATATTAGAAAAAAATGGAGTAAAGTGAAAACATGGATACAGAAGAGAAAATTAACTCACATGAACTAATAGAGGGTGATGTAGAATATGGTCAGGGGAAAGATAACCAACACAAACCCGTAAATTTGTGATGGGCTAATAGACCATTGATTTATCTATTAAAATATTAAATGAATAATGTTTTTTGTTCAAGGTCATTTTCCTAGAGTCTAGGAATTCATTTAATACCATGGTTAGGAACATGAGGTAATATACTAACTTGAAAATAAGAATTTAATACATTTATCAATTTCTATCACATCTTCATCTTTCGTTCAAAACAATGATTTTTCAAGATGAAATTTTCTATTATGAACCACTAAAATCAACTTTTAATGGAACTCATAATTCACAAAAAGAATGAAAATATATTATTAATGTCCATAGAAATTAACCAAAACCATAATGGCTAGAAAAAGGATTAATAATTCCCAAAATTAATAATCATTAAAATTAAGAAAATCCATTCTAACTTATAAGTTAAAATTAAATACTAAAGATTAAACATATATTATTCAATAAATAACTATCTCAAAATTCATAAAATTATACCATAATAATATTCAAACCCAATACTCTAGAGGATTTGATCATATATTCATCTAAGATTCGTTTATCCTCAAATAACATTAATCAATCATAATGTATCATTCAAAAAATGTAATTTCCCTAGTAACATAATCTCATAGTTAACCTAATCATTTTTATAAATAACCTAAATAACAATAAATACACATCAAAATAATTTATTCTCCCAAAATACAATTAAAAATTTATTCAACCAATAAAATACCATAGTATTCTATAATTATTTGGGTTTCCTAATGTAGTAAACAATTTAATAATATAATTGAACAAAAAATAAACAAATAAATTTCAATGGAATTGATATCTAAACATATGCTCCGAAAATAAACTAAAATTTTAGCTGCCAAATAGAATAGATAAAGAAAAGAAATTTCATACTAACCAGGACATCATGTAGGCTATTTGTAGATGATGTACCCACGTTTCTTTTCAATTTTAGCCTGAGAGCCTTGTCGAATGCAATGAGTTATCTCCCAAGCTATGATTTGTCCACTTTCTAAAACAATATTAATTTAATCCCTATAACAATCTGCAAAATTTGATAAAAATTCAAAACAATAACCTTAATATATTCAAAATAATAGAAATATTTTAAAATTAATACCATTAATTTTTCATTCCAAAATGAAATAATCCATAATTATAAAAAAAAATTATTATATAAACCCTAATTTATACCTATACATAAAAAAATATTTCTAGGAAATGGATAGTGAATTATTCCTCAAATGAAAATTTTAACTTGATAAACATATGGGTTACATATATGTCAACCCAAATAACCATCTCATTAAATCTCAATAATCACCATAAAAACACATCACAAAAAACCTCAAAATTTGGGTAAAAATATTATCTTATTTTCAACCATAAACTTGTAATCCCGTCACGGTATCCATAAATCCTTGTAAAAATTATTTTAAAATATTAAAATCCCAAATTTTTTATAAACCATAATCTGATACAAAATATAATAGAATGATACCTACACTAATGGATATAGTGATAAAATCATAAAAATTTCTATAGAGACCCAGGATTAACATACATGGATATTACATAACTTTATATGGATATTAGGTACATTACAGAAATACAAGCATGAGGGCAAAAATAGATCAATATCTTTAGAAACATGGAAACAAAATCATCTATCATGGGGAAAGAAATTCAACATTTCCCATAACGATATCAACTTTTACTACTTATAAATAAAACCTTTAATCATAAATGGGGAATGGAATCATAAAACAATGGTGTGTTGAGATTCTCAATAAGATTAAATAAAGGAAATGCATAATATTAACATGAAAAAAAGGGAACCGAACATGAGAATATTATTTGATGTTCATACCCTACATATTAGAGATTGTAATAATGACTAGTAGTTTATAATAAATTCATTATAATATTATTAAGAGAATAATTCATTAAATTATAATATTAGAATAAGAAATTGAATTTTTGGGAATGCACATCGGATTATAACGTTTTAATCATCTATAAGTAGAAACATGTTCACTTATTAAGTTAAGGACATGAAATCAGGCCCCCGAATCAACTTATGGACAAAGAAATAGGTCCATGCATGACATTGTGAACATTTAATTAGGTTCACACATATCATTGTGAACATGTGATCAGGTTCATGTATAAAACTGTGAACATGTAAACATGTTCACACAGAAACATATGGACATGAAACTAGCTCCATGCACAACTTTATGAACATATAATCTGGTTTATGAATAAAATGTATACTCATGAGTCATTCATTGTTACAAAATTATATTTAGTGAAATATAGGTCCCACCCATCTCATAACAAAATAATTCATATATGTTCCACCAGGTAATATAACATTCATCAAATCATGACACATGAAAAAGACAACGATTTTATAAAAATAAAATAATAACCCATGAATTAAAATTGGTATAATTAACATTTCATAACATTGTTAAACATAGAAAGGAGATAGGTTAGATAACCATTACATAGTAGTATAACTCGTGAAAGGAAGCGAGTTTCCAAAAGTATATATCCCATGGAAGAAAAAGTGGTGTCGTAAGCATTATTCCTTCAAAACATGAACCATTTATGAAAGAATAAGAATGGATCCATCGTAACATTTCTTATAAGTTCTTGATTAACTTCAAAATATGTCATGATCGATGGAAAATAACTTGGAATGATATTTTGAAGCCATTTCTTAAGGAGAATATCCTTTCTTCTTTAATGTAGTAATTTTAAAACAGAAAATCCGTTTGAAATCCATTTTATTTAAAATATATTGAAAAAATAGAAAGAAGGATTGAGATAAATTTAAAAACCATTGTTAATGAAAACGTGTAAAAAAGAATGAAAACATTTTGAAAACCATTTTCTTAGAAAACATATAAAATAAGATTCAAAAAAATTTAAAAATGTTTTTATTTAAAAACACTTTCCATATTTATAATGAAATATGATTGTTTTTTAAATCATTTATTTTTAAATAATTAAAAAATTATAAAAATTAACATTTTGAAAATTAAAATGATTCTTCAAATAAATGAAGGATTTTAAATCCATACATTTTGTATGAGGTAAAAATAATGTTATTTTTTCACAGAAAAGAGTTTTAAAAATATATTTATAGGAAAGAGAAAAAAACATTTCTTTAATGAGATTTGTAAAGAAACAAAATTGTAAAAATTTTATTTAAATATTATAAGATAATTTTACAATATTCTTGGATATCTTTTTTATAAATTTTTTTTATAGAACATATATTTCCAATCTACGAGGGGTAAAGTCAGGATTTCTGGAAAAACACATTCTTTACAATAATATATACCAAAGATTGGAAAACATTATACTAATAAAAAATTAAATCATCAATAACCATAGGAAAACAAAACTCCTGATTATTCTTTAGATATGTATCATGATAATTTATCAATGGAAGCTAAAACATAAAAAAAAATATCAAAAAGTGATGAGACGGACTTAGAAAACTATTATAACATGTTAACATAGGATTATACCCTCTATATAGCAAAGTTAAATTAAATGAATCAAATAATATAATTAAATGAATTAAATTCATGATATAACATGTAACATTTAATTATATACACCTAGAAAAATAATTTAGGTTTCATAACAAAACATGATTCTCAAAGATTAAAAACTGGGAAATTTTTTTTATCAATTTCTTATATTTTTAAACATAAATCCCATGATATAATGACCATAAATTAGATATGTAAATATATATAAATTTATTTATAAGATACATAGAATTAAATATTGTGAAGTACCTACATGACATAAAAGTAATGACCGGAGAACATAATAAGTATCTCACATAAATAAAATTTGAGATAAAATCCCCTTACCTTGGGGTTTGACTATCATCATACTTGTTCAACCATCATTTATAATAAATGTAAATTTATTATAAATCTATAAAAAAAATTATTACTTATAATACCATAAATGCTTTTATTATGTACTTATATTACCTGCTCATTAATAATATTTTGTTATGGTTTCACTTCGGGTAATATCTGCTTTGTTTTTCACATGTGTCTTAATTTATCATCTATTTGGTCCTTATAATTATATAATGACATAATGAATATAAACCATGATATAAAAATAAATTATATTAAGTATATATTTATTATAATAATCCATATAATATATATGTATGAAATAGAATACACCATTAATGGATATGGTAAATCGTACAAACGTATGAATGTTATTTCAATTTAATTCTCATATTGAAAGAGAGAAAGTAAAACAAATATATGTATATATTTTTCATTATTAAATTAGTTTTATTATATAATATATTTAATATATATTCATTAAATATATTTTTAATACGTTACATGTACTGTATGAACAATCACATCCTTTTGAGGGGGTAGTAGTCCACACTTCCTGAAACGAAATTAAAGTATTAACACAAAATTTAATGTGTAAATATATTTGTTGATAAAAAATTAAATATGATTAAATACATAATAAATATATTATATAAAAAATATATACATTTCTTCCATCATAATTTTTACCATGAGATGTGGTAAAGTAAAAATGTACAATCATCATTTAGTGAGGCGGTAGAACACCATACACGTAAAAATTATGTTTCATAGCTATTTGATGGATGTGTGTGTAAGTGTATCTAGAATCCATAGAATAAAAAAAATAATATGTAGAGGATAATTTTTTTTATACTATAAATTAGTAAGAATATTTTAGGATGTGGATATAGAAAACAATATAAAGGTGTTTGAGGGAGGGTGTAAACTCTTAAATTGGGTACCTCCTTTTGGTTTGCAACAAAGGGATTCCATGGAAGTATTTATGACAAATGAGGTTTCAAGGAGGTATTTTCGGATATTTGAGAGATTTTTTATAATATTTTTTAGAATATTTTTTCTTATCATATGTGGGTTGAGAGGTGTAAGGAAGTGGGGGAGAGGAAGCCTTTTACAATGGAGGAGGAATGTAACTTTTGTAATATTTTAAGAGAATGGAACCCCACACATTTTTTAATGTGGCCCAATAATGGTCCATTGTAGAGAAAATGGATGATAGTTTTAAAATATGATCATAAAATGATTTTTTGAATAGTTTATAGGTCATTTTGGGCCTTTAGGTTATGGTTTAGTCCCTTATTATTCTTATTTTAACCTTCATCATTGTAATTAATTTTAATTACTTTCATTAATAGTTTTAGGTCAAAATAATAATTTGACCTTATTAGAAATTAAAAATTAGTATGTTTCCACATATGGAATCCATTTTTCAAAATTCTAATCACAGAAGTGGCAGAAATTAAATTAAGTTTAATCACACAATGGGGTCATTAATGCAGGTTTTTAAAGTAAAAACAATCAAAACATTTATTTTTTTATATTCAGTTTCCAAATGAAATTTATTATAATTAACTGAAATGGATTAATTTATAAATAAACAATCTATTTAATCATTTAACCCAAATCAAAATATAATTTAATCATATAAATAAATTATATAAAAAAGCTGTTTTGAATTCAAGTCCAGTATTTTTAACTATTAAAAAAAGAAGCCTTACAGTTAAATAAAAAAATTATCCCAAACTATTTTTTAGGTTTCTATTATAAATATTATTCATATACAGAAATATTAAATGTATAAAATTTCCAAAAATTGTATTTAAATTATGTTCTCTATTAAAAGGTAGTAAAATTACCTTAATAAAAATAATGAGTCATATAAGTTAAATTGGTTTTATTCATATCTTATGCTTGTAAAATATATTGGATGACTAAAAAAAATATTAACATGGATATATATAAAATTTATAACATTAAAAATAATTATTTGTAAGATAAATTTATTAGTATTGAGTCATTATTGTGAGAATAATAATATTTTTCAATTAAAAGACTCTTTTATATTTAGTTTGTTCTTATATTCATTTCTATAGAATTTTTGACTAGTTATTTAATTTTATCTTTTTTGAAAAATATATATTTTCATATGTTAGTTAATAATATTCATAAAATATAACTCAAACCATAGGTTATATATTTTTATAGAATATCTTATAGTTTGATAACACTAGGACTTACGTGTTACAAAAGACATTGAGGAAAGTCAGTCTTGCGTGAAAAGTAAGATTACCTTAGTGTTCTGTATAGAGGAATATAACCATTATATTTCTTTTAGTGCATGATTAGCATGTAATTTCATGTAATTCATGAAAAATTGGGTGCTTTAATATGTGTAAAATAAATATTCTTGGTGTTGTGTGAAATAAAAAATATCCAAAAGATTAAGTTAATTCAAATGAATATAATTCCAAACATTTAGGAGTGTTACATTCTACCCTCATTGAAATGAATTTATACCTAGAAATTTATCTTGGTTATCAACGTTTTAATTCATGAGAGTTCCTTTTATATAATAAAATATCGTAAAAATGAATAATAAAGAATTATTTTAGACGGAAAATTTGAACCGTATAAGTTTCCCAAAGTAACTCATAACTATCTTCCCACATAGTATGACATATGTGTAAGTTGAAAACATGGACATGGATGATAAATATAACCAATTTTTTTTATATAAAATGATATAGAATAAGGTTAAGATAAATTTAAAGATCACAAATCCATAAATAATTAACCTAGAAGACCATATGATCCATAAAAAATATAATGAGATAAAATTTTATATATAGATTTTTTTTCATAAAGGTGAATAATTTTCATAAAAAGATATAATTTAATGAGTTTAAGACAATCTCTATTTCTTTATTACTTGATCAACTTCACCTTCTTCTCCAAAAATGATGTTTAAATTTTCCTTCAAAAAGAACAAAAACACCATGAGATCTGTGATAAGTCATCCATTAGTCTTCTTTTACCATCAAAATTGAATTGTTAGAGCATGTTATCGATTTTCATGAATCCTCATGTAGTGATGTAATACAATAATCTCAAAAACATCATCTTAAATTAAACTTAAACATCCAATTAATGGTTAACTCTGTAACCCTTTATAATGAAGAAAATCCAAATCATTAGATGGAATGTCACAAAATCATATTAACAATTATTCTCATATATATCACAAAGTATCTATATGTTTTCACATTACAAACACATGAATACCATCTTTATATATTCTATTGATATATGGTATTAACATGAATGACCAAAAATACTCCAGGAAAACATGCATCCTTCCTTATTCCATAGATTACTGGATATATTCCACAAATTCATAAAGTTATAAACTTCTTCTATTATGTCATAAATGTTTTTTCAACAAGTCCATAGTACCAACCAGTTGACATATGTACAACACATATTTTTCAAAAAAAATAATGTAATATAAGAAAAATATTAGTTTTTATCATTCCCTTAATCATGTGTTTTCCATGGACATCGCTCTAACATTAAATCATCTTTCTATTCTGTCAAATCTATTCACCATTTTTTGGTAAATAATTAGAAAAAATAAACTTGAAAATTCTTATTTATTTATCTTTTAATATAACATAATTATTTAATCCAAATATTTAAAAAATTGAATATTACAATTCATTCATGATCTATAAGAAGGATACCTCATATTATTTAATAATACCTCTTTCATGTCACATTTCAAATGTATTCTCATCATCAAGTACAATATAACCATTGATCATTCAACCTCGTTGATTCCCTTATGGTGATTTCCACTTTGGAAATTTATTTTCATAATGATAATTTATTCAACATATAAAACACTTAACCATGTATGATGACTAAGGGAGACCAATATTCCCCTCTATTTCATTAACCAGACTCTTTAATTTTTCTTTTCAGTCAATTGTTTCTGTTTTACATTTCCAAAGTCAAAGCCCCTTTATGTGCCTCTCAGACATTCACTTTGGTGATTATTTCAATATTCTTGACACAAAGGAAACCAAATCATATTTCCCCCATGGCATCCATTACCCTAACTATCAACAAACAACTTCTTTACCTTCTGTTGGGTATTTAAGAGTTGGTTAAGTTATACATTTTTATTCAAGTCCTATGAAAACTATTTAGGAATGATAACAACAACATTCACTCCCGTGATCATCCTATTTGACTTTTCATCATCAAATCATCCTTCACATTCAACATCAATCTAGTTCCTTCTAATTCCATTTTTTTGACGAAAACTAGAATTATAGTGTGAGGATTACTTATCATAGAATAAATTCACGTAGTCATTAAAATAATTACCTAGGATTCCAATATAATGAAACATTACTAAATCGATGAAACATTGGGCTTTTACAAGTTTATTCGTAACCAACTCCTATTTAAATCATTCATGGTTGTTTGTAAAGAGTTTTTGAATTCCCAAAGCATGTCCCTTGGGTGAGTCAAACCAGTTGCGTAGCAAGGCCTGTTGTCATGTACCAGATTACCCTGACTCAGGCACAAAACAGATTGTTGAAGTTATTACCCCAAGGTACATCTATTCCAAATCCAAAACCACTTATAGTGTCCATACATGGATTTATTACAATTGAACCACTCATTCCATCCATTACAAAAATTATAGGACATTTTTCAAAATGATAATTCATCCATATACTTATCCTTAGATAAATCATTAAACATATTCATCGAAATATAGCTAGGGATCTCACTAAATTCTTCCCATCATATTTTCCAAAGGATGAATTTTCCATCCATATTATGCCAACTATAGAAAAACAGTCATACCAAAAATGATATTATATCATTTCAGATGAATATTCTACCCATTACAAAAATACATGCATGAGTACCATAAAAGTTTAATGTCTTTGGAAAAATTGAAACAAAATATTTTATCCTATAAAAAGATCTTCATCATATCTCATAAGAAACTGCACCATTAGCAAATCTACCTAAAATATTTCTCCACAACCTTAGGAATGGAAAAATAAGAATGGGGAGAGCTTAGATTATTAGTAAGGATAAATAAGTGAAATGTGTATGAATAACATGAAAAAAGGGTATGGAACTAGCAAATAGAATTTAAAGATCATACCCATCATATTATAGAGAATAATTAGGATTGATAGTTCATAATACATATATCATATGACTACCTAGACTCAGATGCCACTTAGTGGTTTCCCTGAGCTCGGTGGGCCACATGGACTCTTGAGCAACTTCCTAAATGCTAGAGGTTGACGACTTGCCGCAAGGGACAAGGGTGTGTCTGTGGAAAGATTATTCCCTCATTAGAATAGTGTAGCATATCAGAAGGAATATAAAGGAATAGTAAATAGTAGAAACAATATAAATGATATAAATAAACAACAAAAGAAAACTGATGAAATAGTTAAATGAGAAAAACCTTAACGGTATCAACTGAAAAATGATAATGTAATTTCATGTCATGAGAAAATTGTAATGCATGAATATAAGGAAATAACCATAACATTTTCCAAAAAGTAAAGGAAAACAAATACTACTCGAAGAATCCCGAGATCCAACATGATAATCTTCTATCAAGCTTCATCCTATCAACACGAAATCAAGTGTTGGAAGCTAAATGCATCCCTTTTTCCACACCTGCAGTCATATAATCTACTCTGGGTACCAAATGATACTCAAAAAGAGTGTGAGATAAATCTCAGTGGGCCATCACCATTGGTGTCTATAACATCTGGCTCGTGTAATGGAATATAGAATTATGTAGGCACGCATATATAAAATAAATAAAGCATAACAAAATAACTAAATACCCATGTACCTACATTATCCATTGGAAAGTGTTTGAACATTTAACTAGTTCATTTTATTATTTAATTACCATTTTATGTTAATAGGTCGTGTGAGGCATAGCCAACACTGACATCACCTCATGATATTATAAGTAGTGAAGGTCCCAATATGTAATAAGGAAACCTAAAAATGATATACAATGAGGGAGTTCCAAGGTAAAAACCAATGTAATGTAAACTCACGAAAAGATAACTCAGTAGTATATAAGTCTACCTATGGGGTAAGAGTGTAATCCAAAAAGCGTAATCCTAGTAATTCCACAATAAAGCACCTACCGAGTCCTATAGGGACTCCAAGGTAATATAAAGCTAAGAAAGGACTGGGTACAAGGAGTGTATCCAAGGAATCTACTTTTCAATGCTGGATCCAAGGAGTGTATATGATGTATCCTGGAATAATGAAAGGGATCCAACGGTAGTTTACCAAGCATCCAAGAAATAGATAATAACTAGAATCTAGGTGGGTATCAACCTAAGAAATCAAAATCCTTGAATAGGAATGGGGTTCCCAAGGCCCAAGGTATTCTCTTATCCGAATCCAAGTTGAGCTTGAGTCAGTCTATTCTGATTTGATATTGTAATCATGTATTAATTCATTTGTTTCATGTATTTCATTCCATTATTGTGGATAGTTCATGTAGAGTTGAATGCATTTATTTATTGGTCCAAGACTTTTCTTCCATTAGTGTGGATAGGTCATAAAACATTACAACCATTTAATTAAGTCTTAGTTAACCATTAAGGCCTATTCAATTATTGAGGCTCACTCTGCTACCTTCCATCAACATTGAAAGGGGTGGTATAGACATGTAACCTTTATTCAATCTCTTTTAATAAGTCTAAGTTATATACATAGTATAATTTTAATTCCTCATTTCACATTTAATAATAATTTGAAGCACTTATATTAGGTAGGTCAAGTGGTGAGCATACATGGTACATGACATTAGGAAATCATCATTAATCTAAAAATCATTTATTATAGGAAGACACATAATTAAGATGTTAATGAAAAGGCACACCTGAACGGTGGATCAAATATGTCAAAAAAATAAAAACCCAATTACGGAATAACCTTCAACCTGAGGCAGATTGAGTTATGGGTGTAACCACTAACAACTTATCACAAATTTGGGAAGACTATAACCATATGATTCTAACAATTATAATCATGGAATGTAAATTTTAGAAATGGTCTCCAAGGAAACTGGTGGGCCCCACATGAACATTTAAAAAACAAAAAACTCTAGTGATGAGTTATAGACTAACCACCTTAGGGTTGTATGATCCTTCTCCTCCGGTATCGGCCCTTGATTTTTCTCAGATCAGAGTATATCTTAGTTAAGGTGAATAATGCTCACATGGAGTTTACTAGGTTGAGAGTGAAAGAGAAGAAGAATATTTGAAGAGGACTTCAGTACTTACCATTGCATATCCAATGTGATGAATAGAAGCTCAATTGGAAACCAGATTAAGAAGATCTATTGATTCCAATCATTGTTGTTCATGAAACCCCAAATTGAGAGAGAAATAGGTCAATCCCTCATAAAATTGGATTATAGAGGAATGAGTTTTCTTAATAGGTCATTAAGAGTGTTTGGGAAATTTGAAATAGGCATTTATCCTCCACACAGTTTGAAAAACCATGCGCAAAGCGTGAGAGAATGTTCATCCCAAAAATTCTTCCTCTGTATGGTGTTAACAAACTGTACACCATCCATGCCCAGTTAACTATGAAAAAGTGGAATTCACATGGTTAGGCTGAATGATTGTGTTCTAACCACGTGAGGTGAAACGTTTTGATAAAACATCACTTGTATGGTTTGGAAAAACATGTGTATAGTCTATTTTCTCCAAAAATATGGGTTCCAGGCTCCGAACAAGCCACAAGCACCCTCAGACCCTTTACTAACTCATTAAGAATTCTTTTTAGGTTAAATGTAAATATTTAGACCAGAAAATTAAAGGATCCATAACTGCCTAAAAAATTGGGTTCTTACAATCATCCCCCATTAAATGAACTCACCCCCAAGTTCTCCTTCCAAGTGTAAGGAAACACTGTCTAGGAACAAATCTAGACACTAAGCATGTACATCAACTTCCCTATCCCAAGTCACATCCTGTACTCAGTGGTGCTAAAATATCACCCATACGAGAGGGACTGACATGACTCATAGAACCTTTATTCTTTAGTCAACGATGCGTAATGGATACTCCACATACGTAGAATCAATATCTAACTCAACATCATCAGTATCAAAGGTATGAAATGGGCCAGCATGATATCAGTGAAGCTATGAGACATGAAAGACATTATGCATGGCATGGTACACATGAGGTACTATCAACCGATAAGCTACCATCCTGACTCTCTCTAGAAACATGAACGACCCAATGTAATGAGGGGAAATCATTCCCTGCATTCTTAACCATCAATACCCAAGACTGGGTGATACCTGAAGAAACAAATAATCCCCAACCTCAAACTCAAGAGTTCGTCAAAGGTGATCGACCTAAGATTTCTATCAAGACTAAGCAGTAGTCATACACTTCCTGATCAACAGGAATAGTTCAGAAATCTCTTGAATAAGATGATTGAATAGTAGGGATTCATCAACCACCTCAAGCTATAACATTGGTGACTGGAATGGCCTACCATATAAGGCCTCAAATGGATCCATTTTAATCATTGCATGAGAATAGTTATTATAATTGAACTCGATGAGAGGGAGATGTTTCTCCATAGAGTTTCTGAAATCAAGGACGTATGATCAGGGCCTATCCTCTAAAACTAGAAATTTCCATTCATATTGTTCATTTTTATGAAGGTGAAAAGAGGTTCTTAGAATCACCAGAGTTCCCATAGATTTCTACAAACCATACAAGAACCATGAAGTGAAATGAGAATCCAATCTAAAATGATAGTATGTGGAACCCTGTGTAGTCGTATGATATCATGGACATACAGTCTTCCCAACTCATCAAATGAAGAAGTCTCCCATATAGGAATAAAGTGGGATGATTTCTTTAGTCGTTTAATGACTACTGATACAGTATCACTTCCCCTCAACGACCTAGGTAAGCCGATTATTAAATCCATAACAACATATTCCCAATTTCATTCCAGGATTGGATATGGATATAACAAGCATGTAGGTCTCTGGTTCTATTCCATCACTTGGTGATGGGTGAAACACATAGTAATAAATCCTACAATCGGATGTTTCATCCCAGTCTACCAATACTAGTGTCACATATCTCAATACATCTTTGAGATTCCTTAATGAACTGTCCACTGAGAATTGTGGGACTCTTTCATCAAATCCTCTCTCACATATGCAAGAACCCCGATATGTCAATGTAGATGAAAGACATCGTCTCTTCTCAAATAACAATCTGGAGGTGGGTTACCTCTTGATATACTCTCACGGAGAACCAAACCTTTGTGATTTTAAAACTACCTACTCTTCACCATTTCAAGGAGGGAATAAGTAACTATTACGGTTGAGAGGTATTAATATTCATTCTTGTCATGAAACTCTATATGATGTTTAGAAAAGAGTGACATTAACTTCCATTCATTACTAGCTTCCTATAGGGCTTGCATTAGAGTTTTTCGACTCCATGCATCAGCGACCACATTTCCCTTCGTAGGTGTATAAGAAAGCTCAAAATTGATGTATTGTAGATATTTGACCCAACATCACTATCTATGGTTAAATTCACACTAGGAAAAGATATACGTGATACTCTTGTGGTCCACATACACCACAAAGAACTCACCCAATAGATAATGTCTCCAGTAAAGTAAGGCATGGACCATTGCTGCTAGCTCGAGGTCGTGCATTGGGTAATTCCCCTCGTGAGGCCTCAACTGCCGAGATCTATAAGAAATGACTTTTCCTTCCTACATCAACATTTTCCATAATACAATACATGATGCATAACTAAAGAAGATATAACCCATACCAGGTTCTAGAATAATCAGAATCATCGCTGAGAAAATCCTCCCTTTTGGCTTCGGAAAGGATTTCTCGCAAGCTTCTGACCACTGTAACTTAACATCCTTATTTGTATGTCTAGTAAAAGGTGAAGAAATACATGAGAAGTCCCATATGAAATGCATGTAATATCCATCCACCCCCAATAAACTCCTAATATCAAACATGTTCTTGGGCTGATCCCAGGAAACTACAGCACTAATCATTTCAAGATCAATAGATTCTCATTTTAATGAGATAATATGACTCAATAAGTGGACCTTGTTGATCTAGAAGACGCATTTAGAAATTTGGGAATAATACATATTCTCTTTTTGTGTAATCAGAATAAACTTAAGATGTTTGGCATGGTATTTATGAGTGTGAGAATACACCAAGATGTCATCCACAAAGACCATGAAAAAGGAGTCCAAATAGTGGTGGAAACCCCTACTCATCAAATCCATGAAAACAGAAGGTGTGTTAGTAAGAGCGAACAATATAACTAGATACTCCTACAGACCATACCAACTACAAAAAGTTGTATGAGGTATGTATGAGTGTCTGACTCACAACTGATGATAACCAGATCTGAGGTAGATCTTAGAGAAAACCTTTTCTCCTCTGATCAGGTAAAAGAGAACATCTATTTGAAGAAATGGACACCATTTTTACCATCATCTAGTTAAACCTTCTATAATCCATGGATAGATGTAAGGTACCATCCCCCATCATGGTTAAAAGCACAGTTTATCCCCAAGAAGATGTACTAGGATGTATAAAGCCTTTAGCCTCTAGGTCCTCTATTTTCCTATTGTGCTCATGAAGCTCAGTTGGTTTCATCCTTTAAGGAGGAATGTACACTAGATTTTTTCCCAGAAAATGCTCAATTGTAAACTCTACCTCTCTCTTAGGAGTAAATCCCAAAAAGTCCTTAGGAAGTACTTTCCAAAAATTATCAACTACATGAGGGAAATATATTCGAAGAAAACCATGATCCTCCATGAAAATATTTTCAATCTGTGCATTCACTTCACATAGCCCACGATGCTTTAGTACAACTCTCCATGCTTGGACATCCCACTCACCTTTTAAAATATAACTGCTGCCTTCTGGTGATATAAAAGAAACCCTGCAGAGATTGTAGTCCATAAAAGAGTGATAGTGGACTAACTAGTCCATCTATAAAATGAAATCAAATCCCATCATCTTGAGAAAAAATTGATTCCACAAGAAAGGGTAACTTCCAACCTCAAGGGGACAGTCCTTGCTCTGGCATATTCCCTATATCCGTACTCCGAACGGTGTATCGAGGGTCATTACACCATAGAGATATTTTATTTCTAGTCCGAGACTTTCCATGATAAATACAGAAATGAAAGAGTTTGAATCACCTATATCAAACAAATTAGAGACAATGGTAGATAATACTAGAATAGTACCTCGTACTATAGATGGCCCCGTAGCCTGATCCTTAGGTATCATCTGTAAAGCATAGAACTAACCAGATCAATAACCCTATGAAACAAATGGACTACCAAGATCATGATTGTTATTTTGGAACTATGGGTGATTAGGGATCAAACTACCTCATCCACGACCTCCTCTTTGTCCAGACCTACCGGGGATATTCTAACTCTTCACATGACACGGTGTAAAAGAACTCACTCATGAAGGTGGAGATCGAACAAACAATTATCAACTATAAGCTTGTGGAAAGGTCCTACCAAATCACTGAAGATGACCCATATAGACACAAGATTGACACTCTATATGGTCATTCTCACATTGAGGATTCTTATGCCCAAGTTTTCCACACTGATGACACACCATAGAGATATCAAACTAGATACTATGGCCGCCACTGCCCTGACGGAAAACATTGAGGGAACGTTTCCTGCCACCAGAAGAAATGTTATCCTGACATGAAACTGATCCATTAAATTTGATAGTTGTGTCGTCCCTCAGGTTATGCTCAAGGATAGGGTCCTGATAAACTATCAAAAAAAGGTAGGAAGGCCAAATAAATTCACCTAAATTTGGAAGGCATATTGAGGCTCATCCTCAATACGTCTAGTACAAGAAAGCTCATCACTGGATAGAAGCGATGAAATATGAAGAAAATATGTGAAACATGATGAATAAAAAATAACCTCCATTGAACCCTACTTGAGATGCATGAACTCCCTAGCTCTGTCATCCATTAGTGCCTGAGTAATGAACTTATAATAGAAGGCATTCTGTAAGTCAACCCATAACATGCCCTAACGACGACCGACTTGGGTAACCACATCCCACCAATGCTTGGAAAAATACCATATAATGTATGTAGAAACATTGGATCTCTCTTATGAAGGAATTTACAGATGTTTAAAGAAATACATCATTGCTCTATTCAAGACTCAGTAGCCTGAGAACCACCATCCCCTGAAAAAGTAGGAGGATGCTGCTGAAGAAACTCATGGGTCAGGTCAAACATTATAGGTGCAACTCATGGAGAACCATTCATGGACTACATCAGAGGTAGGAAAATATCACGTACTTGGGAATCAGTGTTTGTATCAGGTATAGAAGGTGGTGCCTCATGTGGAACTCCTAGAAGTAAGACTATCGGCTCAGGGCCCACCATGTCTAGAGCATGGACGTCATCGCACTCCTGGCGAACGACACGAGGATGATGCGATAGGAATGATCTAAAAATAACCAGAACCCATCATAGAACAATCTTTGTAGCATATGATATCATCAGTTGTAGAAACTGAACGTAAGGAAAAATCTCTAACCAAAGCATAATACCTAAACTACCTGCTTAGATGGCTAGGTATTGGCAAGTGATCAAGTATAAGTTTCATGCCATTTTGAACTTAATTTATAGTTTCATTACTTTACATATCATAAACATGACATGGTGGGATATGGATGTTCAACCAATTAATTTTAGATATCTTGATTTACTTTATAATGTATGGAAATTTCTGATGACTTAGGGCCCATACACCTAACACTAGAAATGACACCCATTTCTTTAGAGTATAATGGATTGACTTGGAAAATTACTCATTCTAAACCATGATGGCCCATACAACTCATGAATTGAGATAAAAAATCGCTCAATCACAACCAAAGAAATACATGTACAATCAAACTATCAAAAAATCACTCAACAATCATATGAATATCAAGAAATGAAAGGAAGTGAAATGCACCTATATCGAATGGAAATATTTATGAAATGTAAATTATAGGTTCCTATAATGATCCATGTAACAATGCTCCTTTCCCTCATATCATTAGGACAAGGATAAAATAAATTCTCAAATAGAGTAATAATCAACAACACCACACATCATGTGCATCACCCAATGGTGAAATCATATCAACTATTATCAGAAAAATAGAACAACAAGTGCATTTTGGGTATGTTGGATTTTACCCCAAACATGGGTTTGTGATGCCCAAGACTGGATTATGACCAAGTTCCAAGAGTGTATATTTTCAAATATAGTGTCTCTAAATAATAATGAAAGAAAATAACCCTCTTTTGATACCAATTTGTAATGACCCAGTCCCAGATTCCACTTAACGGGTGCCCCGAGCCCAGTGGGCCACATGGCCTCAAGAGTATCTTCCCGAACGCTAGAGGCAGCTGACTAGTAGTGAGGGCCAACAGTGTATCCGTGGGAAGAATATTCCATCATTATAAGAGTGTATCACAGTGGAAGTAATATAAAGGAATAGTAAAAAATAGAAATAGTATAAATGATATAAATAAACATCAGAAGAAAAATTATGCAATAAGTAAATGAGAAAAACCTTAACTCTATCAACTGAATAGTGATAATGTAATTTCATGTCACTAGAAAATTGGAAATCATGGATAAAAGATAATAGGCTTAACATGTTCCACACATTCATAGAAAAAAATGAATACTCCAAGCATCCAAATATCCAACTCGATCATCTACTATCAAGATCCATAATATCATCAAGAAATCAAGTGTTGGACGTAGTTTTCTTCCCTTTGTCCACACCTGCAATCATATAATCTACTTCGGGTACCAAACATCGCTTGAAGAGGGTGTGAAATAAATCTTAGTGGGCCACCACCAATGGTTTATATAACATACGGCTTGTGTAAATGATTATAGCTGTATGTAGGCATTCATGTATAAAATAAAACAAGCAGTACAAAATAACTAATTACATATGTACCTACTTCAGCCCTTGGCTTGTGTCTGAACATGTAAACAATTAATTTTATTACATAATTGCCATTTAATGTTAATAGGTCATGTGATGCAAAGCCAACGTTGACATCACCTTGTGATAGTATAAGTAGCGAAGGTTCCAATACATAACAAGGCTACCTAAAAATGATATCCAGTGAGGGAGTTCTAGGGTAAAAACAAAGGTAACATAAACTCACAGGAATCTAACATAGTAGTATCTAAGTCTAGCTACGGTGTAAGAGTGTAATCCAAGGAGCATATTCCCAGTCATTGCACAATAAGGTGCCTACCATTTCGAAGGATTGGATCGAATGTAAAATGGGTCTAAGCATAGACTGGGTCTAAGGAGTGTATCAAAGGTGCCTAATTTTCAATGATTGATCCAAGGAGTGTATCCGAGGTATCCTAGAATAAGGAAAGGGATCCAACGGTTGTATACCAAGAATCAAAGGAATAGACAAGAACCAGAAATATGGTGGGTATAAACCTATGAAAACCACATCCTTGAATTAGAATGGGGTTCCTAATACCCAAGGTATTATCCTCTTAGAATCCATGGTGTGCTTGCGTTTGTACCTTCCTATTTGATAATGTAATCATGTAGTAATTCATTTGGTTCAAATCATCCCTTCTATTAGTGTGGATAGGTAAAATAAATTTAATACCATTTATTTATTTGTCCAAGCCTTGTCTTACATTAGTGTGGATAGGCCAAGTAACATTGTAATCATTTCATTAAGTCTTAGTAAACCATTAAGGATATTCAATTATTGAGGTTAACTCCTCTACCTTCCATCAACATGTAAAGGGGTTCTACGGACATGTAACCATTTTTAATTTTTTTAATAAGGCCATGTTATATATATATATTATACTTTATATTCTTTATTTCAAATTTAATATTCATTTGATGCACATACATAAGGTGGGTCATGTTGTGAGAATACATTGTACTTGCCATTATGGAATCCTCATTAAACAACAAACCATTTATTATAGTAAAACTAAAATTTAGGAAGGTAAAGAAACGGAACACCCGAATGGCGGATCAAATTTGTCAAAAACATTGATAACCCAATTATGGAATAACCTTTAAAATGAGACGTATTGAGTGGTGGGAGTAACCACTAACAACTAATCACATATTTGGAAATAGCATAACCATACAATTATAACAAGTAAAATCATGACATGTAAATTTATGAAATGGTCTCCAATGAAACTAGTAGGGCCCCACAAGAACATTCCAACAACAAAGATCAATAGGGATTAGTTATAGACCACCCACTTTAGGGTTGTAAGAACCTTCTCCTCCGGTATTGGAAATTGATTTACTTCAGATTAGAGTATATCTTAGAAAATGTGAAATATTATCACAAGGAGGTAACTTGGTTGAGAGAGAAAGAAAAGAAGAATGACTAAAGAGGACTCGTGATTATACCATTTCGCATCCAATGTGATGAATCGAAGCTCGATCAGAATCTGTATAATGAAGATCTCCTCATTCCCTATTTTGATCTTAAAAAAACACCATATTGAGATAGAAATAGATCAATCCTTCATAAACTCGGATCAGGGAAAAAGGGGTTGGCTTAATAGATCATTAAGTATGTTTTGGACATTTTACACTTGTTTTTATCCTACACATGGGTTTTCCACAGGGTTTTTCAAACTATGCACAAACTGTGCGAGATGGTTTTGCCCGAAAAGTCTTCATCCGCATAGGTTAATCAAATTGTGCTCCATCCACGTAGGGTTACTTGGGAAAAAGGGGAAATCTCATGGTTAGGCTGCACAGCCATGTGCCAACCGTGCGAGGTTCCATTGTCTGAAAAAACACCATCTGCATGGTTTACTCTAAACTATGCGCAGATTCTTTATTTGTCCAAAAAATGGGTTACGGGCTTCGAATAAGCCCCAGACACCCTCAAAACCTTTACTAACTCTTTAGGCATCCTTATGAGGTCGAAAGTTAAGATTTAGACCAAAATAATCAAAGGATCCATACATGATTGAAAACTGGGTTCTTACATATCATTAGAGGATTAAGAAAATAATTAATGAATGTTTAACATTAGAATAAGACAAATAATTTTTGGAATTCACATTTTATTATAAAATTGTGAATAGGTATAAGTGGAAACATGTTCACTCATTAAGTTGAGGAAATGAAATCTGGCCCCCACATCAACATGTGTACATGAAACTAGGTCCATACATAACACTAATATTGTGAAATAAGTTTCTTGAACTACATTCTGAACATGTAATTGGGTTTACACATTACACTAAGAAAATGTAATCAGGTTCACGCATAAACATTTAGACATGCAACAAAGTCCACGATTCATATTATATACATGTAATCATGTTCACAAATAAAATTTATCATCATGATTCATCCTACATTACCCAATGCATTAGAGGTATAAATAGTTCCCACCAATCGCCTAATCAAATCATTCATACATGTTCCATAAGATAATAAAACATTCATCATATAATGACCCATAAAAGGACATAGGCTTTATAAACATCAAATCACACCAATGGAATGTTCCCAACTGCGTGTAAAACATGCAACAACAGGGTGCAGTAGTAAAATTCAATAAAAGTAAGAAGTACCAAAAGTAACTAACTTAACCTATTATATTTCCATTTTAATATCCTTTTAATCATTTAATTTAAAATATCGCCATATTGAATATTCTAAGTAAATAGCTAGTGTCCTCAGACACATAAACCCCTACCCTCAGGTAAAGAGTATCCAACACAAGAATCTTCCCTCAGCCATAACATATTTTTCCCTCAGGCTTAGGTAGTGGTGCCCATAGGCATAGAATCAGCTACCCACAGGCACGAAAGAAGTTTCCCTCAGGCTATGATAACAACTACCCTCAGGCTAAATAGTGCAGTGCCCACATGCTAATCACAATAATTCCCTCAGGCTAAAAAGGTAACTGGGTCATTCCCAACATGAAAATATCAAGTAAAAAAGAAATTACTCTCGAGGAAATTCTACAATTACTACAGTCAAGGCATACCCTCGGGTATCCTGGCCAAATGGCTAAACAGTGGAACACACCCTTGGGGTGGTTCCGGATCCATGAAACGATCCCAACCAACATTTTAATATCACATTTAATAACTTATTCAAATATAGGTATTTAAAATAGCTATGGCCTCAGCCACACGAAACCCCAACATTGGTTCGTGGCACGAAAATGCACAAAACACACGGAAGTTGGAAAAACAAACGCCAAGCCACCTACCTTATATGACAACGAGTGTTATATACGAACATCGATCCCAGAAACGCCCAAGAATGGTGTAGATCTGAGGTAAGAAAACTTCCATTCAACCTCAACTAACACCCTCTAGGGAAATAATTTGTAAGCAACACGCTAGTAGAAGAGAGGGCTTACCCGTGCAGTTCCAACGTGATCGACAGAAGCGGGATCAGATTCCCAGTGCTCGATTGGCGGATCTCCCAAGGTTCAGCCTCCCTCTTCCACTCCTCTCGTCCAGTTCTATGCCTTCCCTATGAACAGGGGATGCTACTGCCCATTTAAGAAAAAAAAATTACACCGTGTGTACTTCCAAGTACACGGCGTGTACTTCCTTCAATTAAATATTCCTCTAGCAGCACCGCCACACTGTTCATCTGTTGACATGCGTACACGGCATGTACTTCCGACTACACGGTGTGTACTGTCGCCCAGCTGGCGGCTACTCCACCGCCTTACTATTTCGGTCTGCCGACTGACTACATGGCTTGTAAAGGACCACTATAAGGCGTGTAGTCAGTTCCTACACCCTTCGTCGCCGACATGGCTACATTCCCTATGTACCCATCCCACATGGCCAAAAGTACACGACGTGTGGAAAAGTACACAGCGTGTAGTTCCAAAATTTATGATTTTTCCCCATTTTCCATATTTTCTCAAAAACACTTAAGGAAAAGAGAAAACAAGAAGCATGTAACTCAAATATATGAAGTGGGTTCTTACAAACTGCCCCCTTATAGAAATTCGTCCTTGAATTTCCCTTCCAAGGGTAGTGAAGATATATCCATGAACAACTTCGACCACTAAGCACGTACATCGGCCTCCCGCTCCCAAGTCTCGTCCTACACTCGGCCATGCTTCCATAGCACCCATACGAGAGGAACTGACCAGCCTCGGAGAACCTTTGTGCTCCTGTCAACGATACGGATTGGATTCTCCTCAAAGGATGCATCTGCTTCCAGCTCAACCTCCTCAGGCTGAAAGACGTGGGATGGGTCTGAATGATAGTGACGTAAGTGAGAAACATGTAAGACATTGTGCTTGGCTTGGTACCGCTTTGGTAGCTACAATTGATAGGCAACTAGCCCGACTCTCTCCAGAATCTCGAATGGCCCCACATACCTCGGTGAAAGCTTACCATGTCTCCTGATCCGTTTGTGTCCCAGCCTCGGCGAAACAAGAAAGAACACCTGATCCCTGACCATAAACTCCAAAGGTCATCTGTAGCGATCTGCATAAGACTTCTGAAGAGACTGTGCGGTAGACATCCACTTCTGAATCAACTGGACCCGCTGAGAAGTCTCCTGCACGAGTTGTGGACCCAGTAAAGATTCCTCACCTACCTCTAACCAGCACAAAGGTGATCGGCATGGCCTACCATATAAAGCCTCATATGGTTCCATCTCGATATTTTCCTGAAAACAATTTTTATAGGAAAACTGGACTATGGTTATATGCTTCTCCCAAGAGCCCCCAAAGTCTAGGACGAATGCACGCAACATGTCCTCTAGCACCTGTATCGTACGCTCTGACTGGCCATCGGTCTGAGGGTGGTATGCTATGCTCATAAGCACCTGTATACCCAGTGCCCTCTGAAAAATCTTCCAGAAACAAGACGTAAAATGGGTGTCCCTATCTGAAACGATAGAACGAGGGACCCCATGAATGCGTACGATCTCTCGAATACATAGCCTTATGATATCATCAACACCGAAGGTCTCCTTAATTAGAAAAAAGTAAGCTACCTTCGTGAGTATATCCACAAAAACCCACACGGTAGTATTTATTCTATGTGACCTCGGCAACCCTGTCACGAAATCCATCGCGACATCATAAAATCTCTACTCCGGAATGGGTAACTGTTGTAACAGTACAGCTGGCCTCTGGTGCTCTGCCTTCACCTGCTGATAGATGGAACACCTCATAACAAAACTAGCTATATCTCTCTTCATACCCGGCCACCAGTACTGACCTCTCAAGTCACGGTATATCTTGGTAACCCCAGGATGAACTGGCCAGGCTGAAGCATGAAACTCCCACATCAGCTCCTCGCGTATATCCCCTGGAACCCATACTCATCCATGGAAACGTATAACCTAATAATCACCTATCTCCCAACCGGGAGGAGGGTCCTCACATTCCACCGACTCCTGTAGAACTAGGCCTTCTGAATCAGATAGCTGTCTCATCCTCACTCTGTCCAGGAGGGTAGATGTCACAACTAAAGATGAAAGATAGGTCTTCCCCTAACTGTCATGAACCTCTAGATGCATATCAGAGAACAAGGCCATGAGTTCCCACTCACCACTGGCCTCCTGCACCATTTGTATCTGAGTCTTCATGCTCAGTGCATCGGCTACTACATTTCCTTTACCAGGTGTATAGGCAAGCTCAAAATCGAAGGACTGTAGGTATTCAACCCACCTCCTCTGCCTCAGATTTAAGTCAGGCTGAGTAAAGATATACTTGAGGCTTTTTTGGTTGGTGAAAACCACAAAATGATCTCCCAATAGATAATTCCTCCAACAGCACAACGCATGAACAACTGCAGCCAACTCGAGATCATGCGTTGGGTAATTCCTCTCATGTGGCCTCAACTGCCGAGACCCGTATGCAACAACTCGATCTCCGTGCATCAACATTACTCCCAGCCCAATACTTGATGTGTCACAGTAAACTATATAGATCTTCCCCTACTCTAGGAGTATCAGGATTGGTGCTGATGTCAACCTTCCTTTCAGGTCCTGAAAGGCTGCCTCGCAAGCTTCTGACCAAACGAACTTCACACCCACCTTAGTCAGACCTTTAAACGGTGCTGCTAAGAGGGAGAAGTCCTGTATGAAGTGTCTTTAGTAACCATCCATCCCTAAGAAACTCTGTATCTAAAACACATTCTTAGGATGCTCCCAGGAAACTACTACTCTCACCTTCTCTGTGTCCACTACAACTCCTACCTTCAAGATGATATGACCCAGGAAGTGAATCTGATCCATCCAAAAGTGGCACTTTGAGAGCTTAGCATATAGTCGATGCTCTCTCAGTGTACTCAATATGATCTCAAGATGGGTGGCATGGACGTGTCGAGTGTGATAGTACACTAAGATGTTGTCCACGAATACTACCACAAAAGAATAAAGATATGGATGGAACACACGATTCATTAAAGCCATAAAAACTGATGGCGCGTTCTTGAGTCTGAACGACATAACCAAGTACTTGTACATACCATATATGCTCTGGAAAGCCGTAAGAGGTATATTCGTTGGTCTCATGCGCAGCTGATGATATCCGGATCTCATGTCAATCTTCGAGAACACTCGTGCTTCTAAAATTTGATCAAAAAGATCATCCATCCTCAGCAAAGGATATCGGTTCTTGACTTTCAACTGGTTCATCTTCTGATAATCCACGCAAAGTCAAAGGGTACCGTCTGCCTTCTTTGCAAAAAGGACCGGAGAACCCCAAGGAGAAGTACTGGGTCAGATAAAACCCTTCTCCTATAACTCATCTAACTGCCTCTTGAGCTCCTGCAAATCAGGCATGGCCATCCTATAATAAGGAATGAACACCGGTGCTGCTCCTGGAACTAGATCAATAGAGAAATCCACCTCTCGCTACGGAGGTAGATCTGAAAAGTCATTTGGGAAAACATCCCTGAAATTATCAACCACTGAAAGGAAATCCGTCTAAAAATTCCCCTGATCATCCAGATATAAGCTCACAATCTGGGCTGTGACTCCACCTCGCCCATGCTTCTCTGGTCCAGCTCGACTCGCCTAAACATCTCATTCTCCCTTGTATAGAAACTCTCCACCCTCTGGTGATGTGAAACACACCCTGCAACGATAGCAGTCTACAAAGGCTAGATAGGGAACCAACTAGTCCATCCCAAGAATGACGTCATAGCTCATCATCTATAAGACATAGAGGTTCCAAAGAAAGTGACACCCGCCAACCTCAAGGGGGCACTCCTTGAACTGACGCACACTAACTGTCCTAGTCCCCAATGGAGAGTCTAGAATCATGATATCATAAAAAGTAGAAAAACATAGCCCAAGGCTCTCCAAAATGGGTACATAAATAAAACTATGTGTAGCACCCATATCGAAAAGTACTGAAGATAAAACAGAATCTACATGAATAGTACCTATGACTATAGAAGGTCTGGGATCCTGCTCCTGCTGGGTCTGGTGCACTACATATGTCTGCCCAGTGCTGCAGCCCTGAGACACAGCCTGGCTACCCTGAGCTGTCCCGCCCTTCTGCCTCTGAGATCCTGGTGTCTGGCTACCACGGCCACAACCACCATCTCTGCCTACACGCCCTAACGTATTCCAGTTCCCTGACTGGTAAGAAGCCACCGGTCCTGCTCCCGCATGTGGAGTCTGCACAGAACCTCTCTCACTAGCCACTGGTGGAAACGCCCTACAAAAAGCGCTGAAGATAACCCATCTTTCCACAAGCTCGGCACTCCACTGGATCACGTGGACACTGTGGCCTCTTGTTCCCCTCTCTACCACACTGGTAGCACATGACCTGGCCACCTGAAGCATTCTTCTGACCGGTACTTCCACCTTGAGAGAATTCCATTTGTCTCTTCCTCTTGCCAGCAAAAATAATACGAGTAACTGGTGCTGAACCGCCCTTGCCCACACCACTAGATTCCCGCAGGTTCCTCTCTATAATCAGAGCATGTTTCAAAATAGCATGTAATAGAGGCAACCTGAAAAAACTCACCAGCACTCAGATGTCATAACGAAAACCATCCTCAAAGCTCCTGGCTCTCAACGTCTCATCACCCACCAGCACGAGTGCGAAGCGCTGAAGCTCGGTGAAACGAGAAAAATATTCCATCACTGACATAGCGCCCTGCTGTAGATTCATGAACTCTCGAGCTCTATCTTCCCTCAGCGTCTCTGGGAAAAAGAAGTCATAGAAGACTGCCATAAAATCTTCCCACGCTATGTCTCTATGATGATCTGACTCGGTGGTAATATCCCACCACTTCTTGGAGGAATCACACAGCATATAAGTCGTGAGCTTGAACCTCCACCCTAGAGGCATCTCAAGATGCTCGAATGTAGTCTGCATCGACCCCAACCAAGACTTCGCAGCCTGTGGTCCGTTGTCCCATGAAAACGTAGGTGGATACTGCTGCTAGAAGATATGCGTCAGCTCAGCCATAGATGTGGTAGCCTGCGGTGCTCCTTGAATGTTCTGAATGAACCGCATAAAGCCTTCAAGGAATTGTGCCTCAGCGCCTATGTCCGGTATAATAGCTGGCTCTACATCTGGCTCTGCTGGAGGATCCACTGGTAGCCCATGGCCCACCATCTCCTGAGTATAGTCGTCGCCGCTCTCCTGGAGAACAACAGGCGGTCTTCTAGGCATCATGACACTACAAGGTCAAAGCCACTCCTTAGATTCAAGATTTATTAAGGTTAAAAGTAAAGGAACCACAAAGGGAACAAGAGAAAAAAGGTATTTCAAGATTTTCAAAACGAGACTACACAGCGTGTACTTGACTTCCCTTCCCCTTACCGGGTCCTTCTACATGGCTAACCCACACGGATCATATTGAACAAAACTACATGGAATGTATATAATCTACATGGCATGTATATAATCTACATGGTGTGTATGTTGTTATTTTCCAACTGCCCGTGTCGCTTGTGACATGACCGACTACTCCACTTGACACTACACGGCGTATTACACCCTCACACGGTGTGTACACCATCCTGTTTCCTAGCCACATGGCTAACTCCACGCGGTCTGTCCTCAGACAAGACTACATGGCGTGTCCCACAGGTACACATCATGTTCAAGGAGAGGTGACACCGACCCGTGTTCTTAGTTACACGGTCGAGTCCCCAGGAAACACTACATGGCGTGTTCTTCATTGACACGGTGTGTTCAAGAAACAACTACGACGGCCCATTTTGTTAGTTACACAGTCGGGTCTCCAGGTCAACACTACACTGCATGCACGTCCGGTACACGGCGTGTTTTCCCTGAGCTCTTCCCTTCCCCGTGTCGCCGCCAACAAGGTTTCTGACACGGTAAGAGACTACACGACGTGTACTATGGGTACACAGCGTGTACTCAAAAAAAAATTTCTTCGCGAACAGAAGGCCATACATGGCATTTTTGATGTAATACATGGCGTGTATATTGGGTTTCCAGATAGTATTCCTCAGAAACTTCCCCGGAACCCAGAAAATACCGAAAAACAACACCTAAGTGTCAAATTCCGACCCGTGAGGGCCCATACTCCCCACGAATCAAAGTTTTACATCTCATCTGTGTTATAACTAAATAAACAGCTAATGATCCACCAAATTCCGATCAATGGGGTCCATACTCCCCAAAAACCATGGTTTGTAATCCATTCTATAAACAGTACCACACAAGAAAATACCCTATCACAAAGCAGGTATTTATCAAGCACCCATCACAACAGCATGCTTTAATAGCACAACAACTATCACAACAACATGAAAATTCTAATGCACCTACATGGCATGGAACTATGCATGGCATGTGATTTCTAGCATGTGCCTATATGATGCATGAGATGGTAAACCCTCATCTCATCGGGTTGCAACTAAAAAAAACCCACAGATAAAATATAACCAGCATAATCTCTAGTGCGTCACCCAACGGTGAAAACAAATCAACTGTAAATTGAAAAATTAGGAAAATTGCCACATGAGGTAAATTGTATTTTCCCTGTACACGGATTAGCTACACCCGGGCACAGCTTATTACCAATTACCGTTCGTCCTATCCCTGACTACGACTCAAAATAGCAAGTCAACGAAAAAACTCCTCTGATACCACTTTGTAACATCCTGGTTCAGGGTGCCATGCAACGGGTTCCCTGAACCTCATTCGCCACAAGACCTCAAGAGAATTTCCCCAAATGCCAGAGGCTACCGACTAGTAGCGAGGGCCCAGGTATGATAGTGGGGAAACAATGCCTTCATTTGTCAAAGTGTAGCGCAGCGGAATACGAAATTAAACATACAACAATAGCGGAAGCAATAACCATTCATATATAACTGAAATCAATTAACTGATAAAAAAGGGAACCAGCAGTCATATATATATGAGAAAATGCATCATGTCACTATTCTATAAAATAGCCATAACATGTTAGACAACAGTAAAGTACAACAAAATACAGATTACAGCAAAACAAAAGAAAATAGCTGGCAGCGGCATCACGAGCCAATGCTCGGTCCCATGCCCTCCTACTCTTCAGCAACAATCAAGTACCAGTATAGGGACTCTTTCCCCTATCCACACCTGTAGAAACGTAATCTGTTTGGGCCAAAAATCATGACCCAAACAGGATGTGAGAAATATATCTTAGTAGGAACCCACCAAAGGAACATGCCCAACTACGTGTAAAACATGCAACAACAGCGTGTAGTAGTAAAAACCAATAAAAGTAAGTAGTACCAATAGTAAATAACTTACCAATTATATTTCCATTTTAATATCCTTTTAATCATTTAATTTAAAATATCACCACAGTGAATATTCTAAGTAAACAGCTAGTGTCCTTAGACACATAAACCCTTACCCTCAGGTAAAGAGTATCCAACAAAAGAATCTACCCTCAGGCATAGCGGATTTTTCCCTGAGGCGTAGGTAGTGTCACCCCCAGGCATATAATCAGCTTCCCACAGTCACGGAAGAATTGTCCCTCAGGCTATGATAACAACTGCCCTCAGGATAAATAGTGAAGTGCCCACAGGCTAATCACAATAATTCCCTCAGGCTAAACAGGTAACCGGGCCATACCCAACATGAAAATATGAAGTAAAAAAAATTCCTCTTGAGGAAATTCTATAATTACTACACTCAAGGAATATCCTCGGGTATCCTGGCCAAATGGCTAAATAGTGGAACACACCCTCGGGGTAGTTCCGGATCCAAGAAACGATCCCAACCAGCATTTTAATATCATATTTAATCACTTATTCAAATCTAGGTATTTAAAATAGCTATGGCCTCAGCCACCTGACACCCCAACATGGGCTCGTGGCATGAAAATTCACAAAACACACAGCAGTTGGAAAAACAAACACCAAGCCACCTACCTTATACGCTAACGAGCACTATATACGAATGTAGATCCTAGAAACACCTAATAATGGTGTAGATATGAGGTAAGAAAACTTCCATTCAACCTCAACTAACTCCCGATAGGGAAATAATTAGTAAGAAACATGCTAGGAGAAGAGAGGGCTTACCCGCGCGGTTCCAACGTGATCGACAGAAGCGGGATCAGATTCCCGGTGCTCGATCAGTGGATCACCCAAGGTTCGACCTCCCTCTTCCACTCCTCTCGTCCAGTTCTAATCCTTCCCTGTGAATAGGGGAGGATACTGTCCATTTAAGCGAAAAAAACAAAGTACACGACGTGTATTTATAAGTACATGGCATGTAATTCCTTCATTTAACTATTCCTCTGGTGGCACCGCCACACTGTTCATCTGTCGACATGCGTACACGACATGTACTCCTGACTACACGGCATGTACTGTCGCCCAGCTGGCGGCTACTCCACCGCCTTACTGTTTTGGCCTGCCGACTGACTACACGGCCTGTAAAGGACCACTACATGGCGTGTAGTCGGTTCTTACACCCTTCGTCGCCGACATAGATACATGCCCCGTGTACCCATCCCACATGGCCAAATGTACATGGCGTGTGGAAAAGTAGATGGCTTGTAGTTCCAAAATTTAGGATTTTTCCCCATTTTCCATATTTTCTCAAAAACACTTAAGGAAAAGAAAAAAGAAGAATCTCGTACCTCAAATATAAGAACCGGGTTCTTACAATAATATTGAGTGGTGTTAAAGTATAATTAGAATATATTTTTACTATTTAATCCAATGTTGGTCATTTGACGTAATTTCACATTTAAACTAGACCTAAACAAGTGTCAATCTTTTGATGGTTATTATTTTTTAAAAACACACTTTTTGTTTTAACAACGAGAATTAATTTCAATTAATTTCTACCACTTCTGTGTTTTGAATTTAGAAAAATGGATTTCATATTTAGAATTAGGAGGTCCAATTTTTGTAAATAGGTAACTTTTATTTTTATACATTTTGAACAATTACTTCGATAAATATTTTATTTACCATGGTTAAAGGGTAAATCCGGTAAATAAGGGTAAACAAATAATATTATAATAATATTAAATTAACCTAACACGTGTCCTAACCCTATTGGATGATACATTTCCGACCATGCCCATCTTTGGATCGATTTTGGAACCCCATGGAGCCACGTGTAAGTGATAATGACACTTTATATTAATTAAGTTAAAGTAAATACAAAAATGACATAAGCATGTATCTTTTAGTAAAAAAAAATTTACATAGGGTTATATATGTTACCTCCTAGACTTTAAATATTCATTAGCAAGATAAAACTATTTCCTATATAATTATATTTTATTTATAATTTTTAGATATTTAATTATTAAATTTATTTATGATACAATGATGATGTAGTATTTTCCTTATTAATGAAAAAATCAAATAAATGTCATTAAAAATGTTAAAATAAATATAATTTGAAAGTTTTGATATCATACACTAATTTAATAGGTTTATATGACATGTTATGATTTTTTAAATGAATTTAGTTATAATTAATAATTCTTTTAGGAATTTAAAAAAATCAATTACTAAATAGGGTCAAAATTGACATAAAGGAGTATTTAAAACAAAAATTATATTATTAATTGATATTCTATTCCTAAAAATATAAGGTTTGGCCAAATGACTTATATAATGTTATATATATTAATAATGAACCACTTGGGGTTCTCTTGACTTTCTATAGTAAGTTTATTAACTAAATCATATAAAAATACAAGGAGACATGGTAAATGTCAAACTATTTAACTAAGAGTTAAATATAAATTACAGGGTTAATATAGTGACCCAAACCTGTATATAATCTATTGGTTGAAAGGATTTCGACCCATATCCACCTTATCCTAGAAATAAGTCACTTTGAACCATTATAAACTGAATATAAATTTATTATAAAATAATATTTTATGTTTTTCCTAAGGTGCCCCTCACCCCTCTTATAATAGGGCATCCCCCTTCTCTCAAATTAATAACTTCAAAGCCTTTTGGATCGGCCAAAACCTGCCCAAAAATCCTCTAAACTTCCCTCACTACATCCTAGAGGCCTTAATTTAGTCATAAAGTCAACTTAAGGATCCCTTTTGATCAAATAAAAAAAAGAACCCAAAGAAGAGGTAAAAATCTCACCTCCTCTTTCAAGTTCCTTTATTCTTCCACTTTATTTTTCATTGTTGTTTCCATTCTAAAATATTAGCTCCAGTATCTTATATATACTGTAATTTTATTATAAATATTATACAACCAAATTCATTATTATATCCATCCCTTTAATGACATGTCACCATACGTGCGTACGTACGGCTTACCATCTCCACCTCATGGTGTAATTGTTATTCAATACATTATTCTTTGGACGGGTATTGTAATGATGTGTAATTCATGTAAATAATAAATATAACATGATAATGATTATGTATATATGATACACCATCCAATTATATATTATTTTAATATCAGAAAAATGATATTGTCACTCGTTCGTACGTATATTTTTATAAAGGAATATTTATGTTATTTTCCAAACAAGGTCCTTTTTAAAAGAAAACGAGTAAGTGAACACCCAAAACAATGATAATACTAAAATATTATTAACAAAGAAATATTAAAGGATCATATATGATATAATATTTATGTATATGATTATTGTATAATTTAATAACAATTATTTAACTATTATATAGGAGATTAACCTACCCTCGACCAAGGAAAAGTACTATGTAAGGGTTTATTTCACAATCTCTACATTATCTGAGGTTGTTTATACGTAATTATCTACTGGGACCTCTTTATCATCCACATCCATGTTTCTTAAAAATGTATTTCAAAACATTATTACTATTTTATAGACTATGGGTTAATTTCATTTAAACCCTTTTTTGACTTTTTATAATATTTTTATAAAGGAATATTTCTGTTGTTTTCCAAACAAGGTCCTTTTTAACTTTTTCGACAAAATTAAGGTAAGAATGTCTTTTTTTAACTTATACGTCGGGTGTGGCTATTTTCCACCGTTATAAAGTCGTTGAAGCTTCTGTTACAAGCTTATAAGAATATTTTTAAAGTAAATATTTTCTTTTATAATAATGTGACTTTTAAATGATTACAAAAAAAGAGATGTTTCTCTCAAATAGTTTTGATTTAATCTATGTCAACATACATTGATGGATTTTAAGCTTATTTGATGTTGATTTCTTATAATACAAAACTTCCATATTTTATTAAACGTTTGGTGATATGTTTGACTATGGATGTGTTATTTTTATACCATTAATGGTTTATGGGGAAAGTATTGACATTTATTGTGATAGTTTTAATACGAATGTTTATGTTATGTTTAAACCAGTTCATATGAGGAATGAATTGGACTTAGTAAGTGACTGGTGGAGGCTGCTATATTTTCTTGATGCATCAGTAGGTCTCATGAGAGAAAATATTTTCTTATTACAAGGCCTTGACAGAATCTTATTTGTAGTCTTGCCACAAGGCCTTGACTATGTGGTTATGATAGTCTAGAATTATGTATTCCACCATTATGAAAGTGGTTATTGATATTGAATGTTATTATTCGACTAGTAGAATATCCCTATGAGAAAGTAAATGGAATTATTTTGATTTATATTTTCCATATTATGATGAAGTTTAAGTTTAAAAGGGTTTTGTTTTAGTCTTATACATTTCATTAGATTTTATGCTTATTTATCAAAGTTTCTTCTATATTGTTATCCTTACTAGCATCTGAGCTCACCCCTTTCTATGTTTTATTTTTACCAGGTTGTGAAGATGTATTTTATGACCAACTTGTAGGGATATACTATGGGATCTCAGTGTTGTCTATGGAAACAATTTTGTTATAGTTTTATATTTCATGACGTAATGTAAACCTTATAAATGTATCTAGTATTTACAAGGCTACTAAACTAATTGGTCTTTCAAGACTTGATCTTTTGTGATCATGCCAATGTTATGTAATAATGCACTGACTCTAGGTAACTGGGGTCGGGGCATTACAAAGATTGCAAAGTTTTTGAAAACCAGTTATTAGGTAATAATTAACAAAAATTATTAAGAATTTACCTTTTAAAATTGAAATGGTAGCTTCAATGAAGTGACACTGGGTAAATCTATACATGTCATAAGAGTTAAAAAGAACATTCCTTTTGGACGGTAAAAATTATAGAATAATTCCATGGTAATAAATTGACAAAAATATTACATTGAATATATTTTTAAAAGAAAAATTGGTAAATATTTCATTTAAATATTATATGTTAATTGTACAATATTTGGGGAAACCCTTTTTAAAAAACATTTTTTAAGGAAGAATGATTTCTGACCGAATATAGGGTACAATTAGGATTTAATAATAACAATTCCTTAACTATATTATGTACCAAAGAGAGGATCAAATGGTACAAATATTTGAATAAACAATGAATAAAATTTCAGAATAAGGTTTATGAATGTTACCGACATATGGATCATAATATATCATCAACGGAATAATAAACATAAACAATCTTTAAAAGTGATGAGATTGTCTCAAGAAACTCTTATAACTTAGTAACTAGGGATCATACCCTTCATGTAAGAAAATGAAAATACCTGAAGCTTAAAATATTCATAATGGAAGGAAATTAATGATATATTAGGTAAAATGGATGAATTTAACCCTTTAAAGAGAATTTAGGAATAAAATATGATTCTCAAAGAATGCATGTTGAGAAAAAACTATTTTACCGATATTGTAACTTTTGAAACTTCAACCCCATAAAATAATGACCAAGAAATGGATATTAGAATACCAATAAATATAATTAAATGATACATAGAATATAATAATTCTCATTACCTACACAACACAAAAGGAATGTGTGGAGACTAGTGCATGTATCTAAAGTAAATAAAATGGGAGATGAAATCAATTACCTTCCGTCTTCACGACCTTTGTACTTGTTCAATCCCCCATTATAATATATAAAAATTTATTATAAATATATAATATAACATTATTCTTACTTTTATTACAATTTTTTTTTATTATGAATTTATCTCACCCACTTCTTAAAAAATCGATGTTAAGGTTACACTTCAGGTAATATACACTTTGTTTTTCCCATGTGTCTTAATTTTTCATCTCTTTGGTCTTAATAATTATATATTTATTTTATAAATTTAAAAAACAATATAAATATATATTATATTAATTTTAAATTTATTATAATAATCCATATAATATAGATATATTATAATTAATACACCATTCATGGAAACAGTAAGTCGTACGAACACATGAATATTATTTCCATTTAATTTTTTATGTGGAAAGAAAAAAAGTAAAACAAAAATATATTTAAATATTTATTAATATTAATTTAGATTTATTATATCATATATATCTTATATATTCATTAAATCAATCTATAATAAATTACATATAGTGTATGAACAAATGACATAACTTTGAGGTGGTTCTTGTCTACACTTCCTCGAACGAAATTATTTTATAAACAAAAAAATGGGAAGTGTAAAGATATTGGTTGTGAAATAATTAATGAATATTAATGAAATAATGAAAATAATATATAACATATATAAACAGAGTTTCCTTCATAATTTACACCATGAGAATTGGTAATGTAAAAAATGAACAATCATTGTTTAGTGAGGTGGTTGTCTGCTATACAAGTAAACAATATGTTTGTTACCAATTAGATGGTAGTGTCTATAAGTGTATGTTCAATTCATATAATAACATAATCATTGTATATTGAGGATTACAGGGCTGTTATACATTCATTTAATGAAAATATATGAGGAAGAGGATAAATAAAATGAATGAAGGAATTCTAGGAAGGGTGTTACCTCTTAAATCTAGTAACTCCTTTTGGTTCAGACCATAGGGATTCCACGAAAGGATTTTTGGAATATGAGGATTGAATAAGGAAGACTGGGATGTTTGGGAGATAATTGATAATATGTTTGATGAAATATCATGCTTTGAGAGGTGTGAGGAAGTGGGAGGATTTGAGTCCTTTTATAATATAGGAATATTGATACTCTTGTAATATACTAAAAGAAAGGAACCTCAAACTTTTTCTTATTGAATGTTGATCAATAATGGTAAATATTATATCCAATGGAGGATATGTTATATATATGGAAAATCAATGTCTTTTGGAGATGTGTATAGGTTGTTTTGGTCCATAAGGTTATTGTTTAGTCCCTTATTAAGCCTAATTTAACCTTGAACGTTGTAACTCATTTCAATTACTTTCACTAATTGTTTTGGTCAAAAAGTATTTTAAACATATTTGAAAATATAAATTATTCTAATTCCTATTTTTAATCCATTTTTAAAAATCCAATTCACATAAGTGTTAGAAATTAATTCCAATTTAATCCCATAGTTGGGTCGACAATGCGGGGTTTTTAAGTAAAAAACATTCAAAAGGTTTCTATGTTTTTATATTCAATTTCTAACTGAAATTGATTATAATGAAAAAAATTATTTTTTAATACAAATATTATCTTATTAAACATTAGAAAAAATTAAAATATAATTAGTCCTTATAAATAAATTAGATCAAAAAGTAGTTTGAAATTAAAATCTAGTATTTTTAACTATTCATTGAAAAACAAAACTGTACAGAAAAATAATTTTTTTCCCAATATAATTTTTATATTCATCATAAAAATATGAATTTTATTTTGAAAAATTAAATATATAATATTTCATAAATATTTATTTAAAATAGGTTCTCCATTAAAAGGAGGTAAAATTGTCTTAATAAAAAAATTGTGTTTTATATGTTAATTTTTTTTTATTCATATCTTTTTCTTATAAAATCTATTTGGTAAATATAAAAAATCATTAAATGGGTATATAAAAAATGTATAAAATTAAAATAAAATACTAGTTAATTTAATTTATTATGATTAAAAAAATTTGTGAGCATACTAATAATTTCCTATAAAAATACTCATTTTTTCAATTGTTTTTATATTCATTTCCATAGAATTTGAAACTAATTAATTAATTTTATATTATGATAAAACCATATTATTACATAAGTTAGTTAATAATTTTTATAAAATAAAATTTAACAGCTATGTTATATATTATTTTATAATATATTATTTTTTGGTAACAATCTGTCTTGCATGTTATGCAAGCCGTCGAGGAAAGTTATTCTTGCATGAAACGTAAGATGAACTTAGTGTTTAGTATTGAGGAATAAAACCATTATATTTCATATAGAGAAAAATTAAAATGTTATTTCATATATTGAAAAACAAAAAAGTGATTTCATATATATATTCATATAATAACTATTTTCGGTGTTGCGTGAAATGAAAAATATAAATAATAATAAATTAATTAAAAAAATATTTCACAAAATATTAGGGTGTTACAATTACATTTCTGGATTTTATACAGATAAATATGACCAAATATATGTTAATAAAAAACTAATTACATCAAAAAGAAATATTATTCCACAAAAATACTGAAGGCTCTTTTAGGTTTAGTGTTTTATATAATTAGGAAAAAATATCAACATTTTGGGTTCATACAAAACTAGTTCTTAAAGATCAAAATCATCTCCCATAATAGCCAACATTTCATATTCCATGTAATGTATTCACCATCTCCCATATGATTCCTTACATATAAAACCATTATAAAAAACTTTTTACCATCAATATTCATAACATGGGGAAAGAAAACATAAGAAAAACATGAGGTCATATACAAAATAAGGGTAAAAAAGGAGATACCAATATTCACATAAGCATAAAATGTGCATAAAGATATATGAACATGATCATAACATTTTAATACCATACCCTGCATATGAAAGGTCATAATCATAAGTCATGGAATGAATTATAGATGTTCAAAAGAAATGAATCATCAAAAAATATAAACCATGGGATAATAACATTAGAATATGAAATAGATTGGATTGATACACATAATTATTGGAAATATTATGTCACATCTATCTACTAAGACGTTAATAACCTATTAGGCTTGGAATAAACACTTGTTTACTTGATTTTGGATTGGGATAACCTACCATGTACCCTATTTTGGTCATGGGATAACCTCTCGTGCGCCCTTTGATCCAATATGACATTAATATTTTACCAATGCATTAAGGGGAGATATAGGTCCCTCCTATCATGTAAAGAAAATCATACATATGTATTCCAGAAAATCATAAAATAGTAATCATGTTAGAACTAATGAAAATACTTGGGTTTCATAAATTTTTTATCATAGCATAACTCTTGAAAAAAATGGGTTTCATGAACATTGCATTATCATATTGATAAACCATTCCAAGAATGAATAAATATGGAATCATTATATCTTATCCCTAGTAAACCATAATTACCATAAAACTTTTTCATCTTAGATGAAAAATGATTGTGAAATATTTGTTGGAACATTTCATTTCTAAAATAACTACCAATTTTAAAAGCACATATTTTTCTTCAAAAAATAAATAAATTATGAAGTGTAAATATTTATTTTAAAATAAAATTATATGAATGTAAAGGGAGATCAAATAACTATTTTTTCTTGATAGAATAATTTTTTTTCATGACGTATAATTTACAAAATTATTTCTTTTATATTTTTTAAAAATGTTAAAATGATTCTCCTTTAGAAAATGAATAAATGGATTCTATCAATGAATTTTTTTTAAATAAAACTTGTGTAAAAATATCATTAATAAATATTTGGATAAAAATTTCATTTTTTTTAACAGGGATGTGGAAGAGAAATTTACCCCAGTGGATAGTTAATCATAAACAATATAGAATAATTAATAGATTGTAAAATAAACACCTTTCCACATTTATAACATTTGAAGCATAATATTCAAGAATTAAATAATATTATATAGATATTAATATAACATAATATTCATGATAATAATCAGAAAATTATTTCATGGAAATTATATATATGATACAAAAAAATAAGTAGTGTATAAGGTTTGTTTCCCACAAAATAAAAGAGACATGAAAATCTCTTAATTTGAGTCTGAGTCATCACATACATTATGTATATTCCTAAATAATAAACATATGTAAACTATTTACATTATTTTGATATTTCTAATTTTTATTATTCCATTTCTATTATTTATTACAATTTTTTAACAATTTCTTAATTATTTATGTTCACATTGGGAGTTTTAGTGATATTGGGTAAATAAGTCCAAAATGGAATTAGTTGGGTGAATATGGTAGAATAGGTCATTATCGCATCATCTTCTAAATAATAATCATGAAAAATTTACAAATTTTATACATAAATAACACTTTTAAATTTAAATATTAAATATTATTACGAAAAATGAACAATATTATAATCATGGATATTGGGGTTCGTAAGTACACATGAGAAACATTTTCCTTTTTCAGCGATTATTATGGAAAGAAAGTTTGTATTATTTTCAATTTTATGAATTAAAATAAAATGATATATATATATAATATTAATTATTTATGAAATATTATATATATCATTCATTATTTGTGATGATCAAAAATGAATCCCCTCGCTTCATGAAGGTGGTAGTGCACATGTATAGAACAACACCATTATCAATTTTTAGTGCATAGATATTTAAGAATCTAAATGATATATATTTTATTTTTAAAATTATTATTACACAGTTAAAATCATATATAAATATTATTTCCATAATAATAAAAAGTATTTAGAGATGGTGAAAAAAAAACGAATTACAATAGTTCTTGAGGTGGTAGTCCTTTATACACATGAATGATGAATTCAATTACAATTATATAACATTGGGGATGGATATAGGTTATAAAAATAAAATAATAAAATATTATTATATAGTATACAAGTTTTATTAATTAATCATGGATAAATAATATATTATGTAGGTGGAATAAGAAATAACATAAAAATATGTTGTTGAGAACTGTAATTCATAATTGAAAAACCATATTTTCATAACACTTTAGGACCTATATGATTGGTATTATTCCCAAAATAAGGCCATTATTATAATAGTAAGTGGTATTTTATTATGATATTTAAGTAGTTATTTGATGAAAAAATGTGGTTTTTAATGTAAAGGGATGAGATGAAAATATTCCCTTTTATAAGAGAGGGGAGGAGCACTCCAAGAGTTTCTGAAAATAATATTTTAATATAAATAAATATTCAATTAAATGTGGCTCAAAAATTATTTATGTTTATGATAATATGACTATTTTTAAAAAGTATATCATCTAAAAATATATAGATATGTTTTCACCATATTTTTATCCTTATGTTTTAGTTTTCACAAATCATTAACACTTTTAAATCCAAAACATCACAATACAGTTTCTTAGTGTTTAAGGGTAATGATATTTAAAATAATGGAAAAAAGGATAAAGAATATAAAAATTTGGATATTATAAACTATATACTATTAAACTGGATAAATATATGTTTCATAGAAATTTTATATCTTTTAATAAAATATATTTTATTTCAAAATATTAATAATGAAATTTTTTATAACTTTTCACTTATTTGTCTTTAATAAAAGAAAGATAAGAAATAATATTCTGAAAAATTATTTTCAGAAATCCCCAAACTATAATGGTAGTTAACATAATTCATTTAAATCATTAATTATCTGAAATTTAATTACTTTTAATATTCTTAATATCTTTTATTCTATTTTTCAATTATTTAAATAACTATTGTGTCAACGCTGTGAATGAATTTAAGTCAACTATTTCATAACTATAAATTAAAAGTAAAAAACCATGATGAATATAATGATTTTATATCACAAAATATTTTTTATAATCAATAATATCATTTCTATTTTGTACTTTTAAAAAAATTATATTTTTTGAAAAATGAGTGTGAGGTATTTATCTTTTCTTAAAATAAAATATTATAAAGTATTAATCTCATAAAAATGAACATAAAATACCATAAAACATAATATTTTTTTAATATTGATGAAATTGACTCAAGAAATATAATTAATTAATTTTTTAGGTCCATTTTATAATCCTTATCATTTTATTATTGAATTTAACTACTTTATTTACCCTTTACCATTCTAAAGATAATTAGTATTATTAAAAATCACATTGAACAAAAATAAAATATTCATATTTAAAAAAAATTTCCTCTCGATTCCAAATAAGGATTATTTTTTACAAAGTAAATAGACATAAATTTTAGAATTTAATTTAAAATAAAATATGAAAAACTTAATGAAGGACTGGTATTTAGAAAAATAACCTTTTAAATATTAAATGTTTTTATACTAAATTAAAAGATAAAATTCATTTCCAAAACCATAATTGGATAATTATAGGTCGAAAATGGATTTATATTTCAAAATAATCTTGAATATAATTTGAATATTTAAATATATTAGATTAAAATTCAGTTTTCAATAAAAATCAATATTTTTCACTATTCATTGAAAAATATATCTCACTAGAAAATCTCATAAATTCATCAGATGATAATTTTGACTATATTAATAAAAATAAAAGTTCAAATTTTGTAAATAAATTTTTTAAAATTTCCATTATTTAGTTATAATAATCACTCATAAAAAAATTGAACCAATTTTGAAGAATTTTTTTAAAATGATAAAACATAATTATAAAAAAAAAATTGGTATAAATTTATTTAGAATTAATAAAAACTTAATTATAAGACTTATATATATATTAAAATTTATTCAATCCTTCTAATTTATTTGTTAGGTGAAAAAATCCAAATAATAATATTTCACTGTTCGATTACACTTACTGTTGTATATTTTTTACCCTGATGAACATATTCAATTTTTCTTAAAAAATAGTATTATTATAGTATATTAATAAGGTATCTTTTTGAATATAATGAATTATACTAATAAAACCCTTAAAATAATTAAGATATAGTTGAATAGTGTGTTACATTTCTAGAGAAAAAACACCCCTTCAAGAAGGATAGTGGGAGAAATATCAACTTTGATGATGTTGAGGATTAAAATATAATAGTGTTGGTGTTGAAAACAAAATATAGGTACTCATGGAAGTAGATATTCACTAAAAATAATGTATTGTATAGGGAAACTAGAGATGTTATAAAAGAATAAAAATATTGGTTTTTATAATTGTGTTGGATAATAACATACTATTGTTTGAAAATAACAAACATAATTTGTACATGGAAGTAGTAAAAAATATATAATAAGAAATATGGAATGATACTATGAATTATTTTGTTTATTCTATGTATCATAAAAAAGTATTCATTCTATCTATTCCTCCAAATAACATAAATCATATTAGGTTTTAAGAGAAAAATATACGTAGAAGGAACAGTAAATACCAATAAAAAAGACTAGTTTCTTAAGGGGTCAAAAGTGTTAAAGAATTAACAACGTTGAATCATTTTCCCCAATTTTCCATGTTTATAGGAATTAGAGTTATACATTCCCAAAAAATCATTCCATGATGATGATATTTGGATGATCGATGTCATAACACTATTCTTTGTCAAGTTTTTTTATGTATATATTTATATGATATAACCTGAAGGGATTGGGTATCCAAGAAAATTCCAATAATATTTTCATGTTTTGGAGAACAATTTATGTATTAAAGAACGAATTTATAACATGGAACATTCCATTCGATGAATCCATAAGAAATTTTAGGTACATAAATAATGAATGTGAGACATATATTAAAATATTTATAATGGTTGTTCGGTGCTATTACTAGTAATATATAGTGATTATGTATTACTTATTAAGAAATATTATACTTATCATATTGAAAATTAATTATTGATTAATGAAGTGTCTTTATATGAAAGATATTAGATTATTTTCATATATTAAAATTTCTAGTAAATGAACACAACCATTTAATTACCTCAAGTAATCAATTAATTCTATACAATTTATTCCAATTATCTTTTAGGTCTAGAGTTATAGAGAATTATGAAAAATACATTTTATAAAAAACCCATAATTGTTTCAACAAATAGATATTTTTACCAAAATACAAGAAACTAATTAATACATAACATGTCGTCAACATCTCCAAAAAATAATCTATAAAAGATACACTTTTAGACTCATCATACATATTAATTTTCATTATACCCTGGGTAAATGGAAACATAAAAATGGGGTGAGAGAAAAAACTCAATAAGGTTTAATGTAAGTGATATGAAAAAATTATCATAAGTGAGAATATAATAATAAAATGATTATGATCAATGTATATATGTAAATAAAATCAAAAAAACAAAGATTAATACTCATGATTCATTGAATATGGATTTTAACATTATAAAACATGATTAAAAAGAGTTTTAAAATATATTCCAATAATAATAATTCATAATAGAGTAATATAAGAATGTTTTGATGCCTAAAATTTTGGAATACAGTTTAAAACAAATCAAAAATATATACCAACCACAATAATTAGAATAAAATTTCTTGAAAAATAATTATTACCAGGAATAAGTGAAAAAATTCATTATGTCCACGCCTAAAAATGTGATAAAAATCATTACTCCTATTCCAATATTACAATATAATTATTCCCACAGATGAATATATCATCAGCTATAATCATTAAAAATGAATTATGGGGTGATATAGGAATCCAATTATGATCTTAAATACACATGTTCTCTATATGAAATTAATTTTAATCATTTTATAAGCAACCCATTGAAAGAAAATAGGTTTCATTTTATTTTCAAATAAAATAACTTAAAGAAAATATTCACAATTCTATAATTAATCAGAACATGATGTACCCATTAATCATTAAGTTCATAGTAAATATATTTCATAAATATATATGAAAATAAAATCTAATCAAGAAAACATTGAATATGGTATTTAAAATGTATAGAAAATTGATATATGATCTAGTCAATAATTTCCACAATCAAAGGATGCATTGATATAGGTTAACACCAAATCAAAATTATGATATTCAAAGAGAATATAAATGAGGATAAAAATTATGTTTATAAACTGAAGATAATTAGGCATGATAATGATAGTAAAAGTCCAGTTGAAGAACCAACATGTAAATAAATAATACTTTTAAAATAATTATAGTATTTTAGCTTAAAATGTGTTATGAAAATGAAACATTTTGGATTAATAACTAAAAATAATAATAAAATAATGGAATATTATTTGTTTTTTAAAACCAAAAAACATTATAAATAAGTTTCAAAATGATATAAAATCTATTCCTATGAAATCATTTTAGAACGAATAAGATAAAATGTCATCAGTATAATTTGAAATGTTATTTTCATAAAGGTTGGAAATTTTTTTGAGATAAGTTAAAAAATTTCATTCTAGGACATCTATAAAAATTTGTTATTGAATAATTAATAGTGTTTTTACAAAAAAATGGATTGTTAGATATAAAATTTAATAATTATAGGATGTAAACGATTTTAAATAATTGGAAATACAATTTTTAGAAGTCCAAATCATAAAAAGTGTATTACAATGTACTTTATAAAATAGGTAAATAGATTAATGAGGAGCCTTTAATTCACGGAATATATGATATTCTAAAAAAGTAGATGAATTTATAAGGATGGAACATATAGATATGATGGAAAATCTCCATTGGAAATAATAGGAGTTTTAATTTGCAATGAAAATATTTTGATTCAGATTGTATTACATTAAGATAGAACGTAATAATGAAAATAAGACACATACCCAGAGAATTATAGAAAACTAAATAGTGGAAAATAATTGGAGGGGTACATTATTCTTAAAATATCATAATTGAGTTGATAATTTATAACATAAAGAGGGAGAGCATGAGGCGAGAAAAATGTGAGGGCTTTAGTAACATTTAAATAACATTGCATTGAATGAGATATAGATTCAAATTGATGTTATAATACAAAAAAAACTATTTAAATAAATGTTTTAATGAATTTAATAGTCATAATATACACTATATATAAAAAATTTCTCTCATAATACAAATTCATATCAAATAATGGAATATTAGAGAACAAACCCTTACAACTTTGGTAAATTTTTACCAAATACACCATTAGAGAAATAAAAAAAATTTAAAATTTAAATATAATGAAATATATTACAATAATTATGCAACTTATTATTTAATTAGTAGGTACACCATTACAATGATTATATAGTGTATAATAAGAAATAGGTCTCAAGGGAAAAAAATTCAAACAAAAACACTTACCTTGTGCATGATTTGTTCCGCACATAAGCATAACATCCAAAATAATAAAACCATGTTTACTAGATACCGTATTAGTATACATATTCATATATATTTAATTTAAAATATACCACTTATCAACATATGATATTTATTTATTATATAGTTTTCTCTTATATTTTGTTGAAAATATAACTGTTTTCGACATACTTTTGTAATTTTAGAAACTAAAGATGATATATTAATTACCAGAGTAGTATGAAATAAAAAATATTAAAAAAGTTAAATGAAATTATTCATTTATTATTATATTAAAATAATATTTTTATTTATGTTCTCATTATCATCTATGAAAATTTTTTACCACATTTTTCTTGTATGATCTTAAACCAACACCAAATATGAACTCTCTATATCTCGATAGGTGAGTATGCTTAAGAAACTAAATAATATAAATATAATTTAATTAAAATGATATTATTTATATTCATTTAATTTTTTGAATCATATTTTTTATATAAATAATGAAAACTAATATTAAAAAAATATGTCACTTCGTTGACTTAGTTGTCCACACAACACACAATTAATGTGTTTTTGTTTTTCTATGTAGATGGAATGGAATAAATAATTATTTTTCCAATAATATAATAACACATAATTATATTAATGATAATTACGTCATTATATTACAATATTTAGTGTGTGTTTTGAATATCAAGATTAAGATGAAAAGGTATGGAGTAAGTAAAACTCACATTGGTACCCTGAATTTTGAATTTAACATCTATTTAAAAATTAAGGTCTTAGGATAACTTATTGTAACTAAGAGAATTAGGTCATTCTGAATAATTCTAGAAGATAAATATTTATTACAGTTCAATGTATATTTATATGGGTATCTTTAAATTTTAGATGGTGGAAAAGAGCCCTTAATATATGTGAATAAAAGGGAACTATTTTTAACACCCTTTTTTTCAATAATCAACTATCACTATTCAATGGTCAGTGGTTCCAAAAGTAATAAATAATAGATTTTTGAAGGTTATGAGTTCGATAAATACTCCACCTTCCATTTTACCACATGTTATATAATTTTTAATGATTTTTAACCCTTTAATTTTATATTGTACTATTTTGGTGTTTAATATTGAAAGATGATTTTACAAAAGTAGTTAAAATTTTACTAAAAATATAACTTATCTAGTTTGAAAAATTATTGATTTCATAAATACAAATTTATTCTCTAAATAGTTTTATTCAATTTATAAATAAAAATTGTTTTCAATTGAAAAAATTTAATATATATAAAAACTACATTGAATTAAAATTTATTTTCAATATAAAGTATTATTAATCATAAATGAAATTTATTAAAAATTAAATAAGTGATATTATATATATTTATATTATTATTAGTTATATCAAATTATTTCTTGATATGTTATTAATTTATATTATTATATTGAAATTACATAGTGTTAATAAAATTATTCTCTTCAAAACAACATTTTATCATTACTGTGGTAACTAACATTAACTCGTGTAATTTTATCATTAGGAAACCAATTAAATTGATCATTTTAAATAATATGAAAAATTTTATATCAAATATGAAATAAATTTCCCTAGATTATATTCCTCTGATGGGAAAGGTTATCTTTTTATATAAGTGCATAAAATAATGTTTTTTTGATTGAGATCCTAATTAATTTACCTAAATGATATGCATTGGACTTATACATACAAAAAAATTATTTTTAGAAAATTAAATTCACATTATAAATATATATTTTATACTAAAAATGTTTCAAGACACTTTAATTCATTATTTTATAACAATTGACATTGTATTTGAAAATCATTATTTTCAATAGTTTTCGAAAAACTCAATTAATTTAAATAAAATTCAAAAAATAATCACTAGAAAATATTGATCCTCAAAATGAAAAAATTGTTATTGTAAAATTATAAAATCAAATATTTTAACATTGAAATAAAAATATAAAATATAATGAAATTTTTTATAAGAAAATAAATCTTTAAATTAATAATTATTCATTTTCTTATTTACAACAAAAAAATCATCAAATTAGTGTTATTATATTATATATTTTATTTATATCAATAGTAAAATTAACTATAATATATTTGGTTTCTTAAAATAATGTTCATCAAAAGATATTGGTAGAAAAAAATACATTTTATATATTAAATATCCTTATTATTTATCTAGAAAGAGTAATTATATTCTATATATTCATTATTATTTAAAGTGATAATTATTAACCCAATATTTCAAAATAAAATACCCTAAATCATAACAGAAATAGTATAATGTTTATATAATGTTTATTGTTTTTTTTGGTTCTATGTTGTGTGGGAACAAATCTATTGAACACATTTGGTTTTAAAGGAAAAAATAAGATAGTAAACTTTTGGGGTATTACATATATATTTGGAATTAAAATCATCCATGATTTATCCAAAAATATGATTAGAATATTTCATGGTGCATACACTGAACAGATACATCAAATAATTAGTATATAGATTATAATATGGGATTGGTTCCAATTTCACATGGTTTACATCACTAATGTAATTTTTTTTGTCTGACACAGTATCAGTGTTTGAGAGAGAATGAGTAAGATAACATAAAATTATATTATTATATGTATCATGTATTCCATATTATGTACTATGATTTATGTTTCATAAACTTTGATAATGGTTGGTAAATGTTAAGAATATCACTGAGAAAAACATTGGTTTACAATAATTCTTGTTTCCAAACACCTAAAAATGACATGATTTTAGAGTCTGGATGTATCTTTAGACCCAATAGATAAGGGGGTGATAGAAGTGTTAAAAGACATTAGTTGACACCAATTGTATAATATAATCCATGTATATTATTTTTTATGATACAACCAAGTATGTTGTGAGGATATGAAACTTGGATTAAAATATTTATCTGGACCCTTGTAGGAAGATGGTATCATATTGTATTGTGATAATACCACAGTGCTGGATCTTACAAAGGATCAAAGGGAATATAAATTTAAAAAGAACATATACAGATGATTCACCTTTTTATGGAATTTTCATTGAGTGGTTAGGTCATAATGAGATGATTATCTATAGATGAAAATGTGGTCGACCACATGACTAAAGTATTATCCTAACAGAATATTCAATATCATCTGAGTGATAGTAGAATCAAGGTTTTTAGTAGTTTTCACCATTGAAAATGATATTCTATAGGATATATTAATGAAAAAAATTATATATATTATTTTATTATAAATATAAATTCTTTTTAAATATTAATAATGTTATTATCAAATAATTATGGTTCTTTTGCGTAGAATAGTATGTGGTAATTTTCTAATGGTATCTTTTACACTAATAGGTCATAGTTATTCCTATCTATGTTGAGTACCTAGAATTCCATCATAATATTATTAATAAATTTTGATATGGGTTAATAATATGATTTTATAGTATTAAAATGATACATTATAACAAGGGTAATGAGATCATAAGTTATTGATACTTATTATCATGAAATTCAACCTTGGTAATCTCATGAATAAAGATTAGGTAGAGTTGAAAAAACTATTTTAAATATATATATATATATTTATATATATATATTTATATTTAAATTGGTATTACAATCTATAAAAACGTATAATGTTACTTAGATGTTAATATTATTATTTATACATATCACGAGTCACATACTTTTTATGCATTTCTGGAAATAATGGTAATATATGTTTACAATGGCGTTGTGAATGTTGTAGGCATCATAAATGAAATGGTATTATTGAATATCATGAGGCATGATTTTAACCTTCACTTCAATAATGGAAGTCGATATATCATTCCCATTGATGGGAATAGATCAACCAAATTACATCAATGGGAAAGATAGTTTATTCAGGGAGTTCATTTATAGAACTAAAAAGAAGGATATATTGAGCATATATATTGATGAAACTAGTATCCACCCCACTCAATTCAATACATCAATACAAAGGATTATATTTCACATTATATGTTTTATTTGGTTTTATGTGGTTGTGACATTAACTTACTTCTCTACTGGTACCTTAGTGTGTGGATTAACAGTAATATTTGACATTAGGTTGTGATGAAAAATTACAACGAGAAAGGGGTCTCAAGGGTTTCACACTAAGTTAATTTAGATGCTATATTAAATTAAATATGAATTTATCATTAAAATAATATTATACCCATACATGGATTAATAATTATTCATGTTGTGTTAATCATATATATTCAGTCAAAAGTTATTTAAAAATATACATAGATATATATATGAGTTGAATATTCTATCAATATTTTTTTCTATATATACTTATTAATTAAATTATTATAATAAATAATATTTATTTATTTTTATTTTATTTACATGGAATCAGATATTTATTTAGTTGTTTATAAAGATATTTATAAAATATTTATTTCATGGTTTTGTGAATAAAATTATTTTTTATTTATAGGAAAATAATTTTGTGATATATTTTTAAAATAAATATATATTCATTACCTAAAATCTAATAACTATTAAAGAGTGTAGTAATATGAATATTAATGATCTATATAGAAATACAGAATTAAATATTTTTGGATTAAATATTATGTTATAAAATCAAAAAAATATAATTTATATCATCTATGAGTTTATGAAATTTCATGTAAAGAATAATAATTATATTTTTTTTATACATGGTGTTTGTTGGGGAATAAAAAATTATAAGGTCCCTCCCACCAATATAATTTTCTACCCCTACCTGTATTTAAATCCACTTATACCATTTTCCAATAAAATAACAATTTTCTAATTACTGTGTAGAAAGTGTCCTGGAGTGGATTTTTTCGAGCCCCAAATATATCCAATCCTTTAAATATCTAAAAAAGATTGAAAAATTCTCCCTCTACCAAAATTTTTCATTCTCCCATTAATGTATTCTGCTACTATCAACAACTTTCACTATGAGTATTTGTACCATTCATGATTTAATTTTAAGGATTATAGATCCATAATTGGAGGTTTTGGGATCATGTATTGATCAACATTATAGAGTATCTACCATTGATTCCATTAAAAATGAATTTCATAAAAATAGTTATACATATGATCATTGAAAACATACAAATAATTCAATTAATGTTAAATTTTTATTAAAATAAATTAATGATAAATTATTTTTCAGAATATTATTTCTTTATAGTTTCAGAGATTCTATCAATTAATATTATATTTAATTCCATTTTTCATGATTTTCATTCGATGTGCATCATTAAATTATTTTTTAGTATGAAAAAAATATGTGTTATCATTGCCCAATAGGTTCTTCAACTATTTTCATAACCCTAATGTTTGACCATAAATTATACATTCATTCTTATTGACATGGAAAATATAGGAATGATTGAAGATTATTTCAACAATATATTATATAAAATAATGTATAGAATTAATATCCAAGGTTTATGTGGGGTGATTTTTGAGACATATTGAATCTTGTAGGGGAATATCAAAAAAATTATGTATAAACCATGTAGGGTGAGAATAAAGTAATTTGAGACATTAGGTTGTTATTATAAGGTGTAAAATAGGCCTCCAATTGTGATGGTTAGCCATTGCATATTATTTATTGGATGTAAAATGTAGTATAAATGCATATTTATTTAGTTAAATATTTTTTATGATACACATCCCTTTTTATGAATTTCATAAATTTTTCCCAATAGTTTAGCTTCATACCATAATTTCATCTTCTTCAATTAATATCATAAACTCTATTTTCATGCTTGAATTTCTCTAGTGGATGAATATGGTGAAGGAAAACGTTTTACTAAGTTAATATATTTATTTATTAGCTATTTTTACCTCACTTCAGGTTTGGTAGTGGGAATTTGTAGGCCCAGGATAGTGGTTTCAACCTTTATTTTTTTAAAACTTTTCAACACTTTAAAAACTATTAGACACACTATAGATTACATATCATGGATCATATATAAAATTTATTTGTTATATAAGTTTTTAGAAAAGGATTTTTATGTTGGATCTATGTTTTGGATCTTATCACACTCTCGATTAATGTGTGTTTTACAATAAGTGTCATTACTGAGCTAGCAGTTTATAGGATTTGGATCACATTAAATTCCAAAAACATAAATATCATGTTATGATTGACTAATGTTATTTAATTGGATAATGAGTGGGACTAGAAGAAAATTTGAAACAGTGGATAAAATACATATCTTCCCTTAATGTTATACTCAATTCCCATTAATATCATTCATTTTATTTTTTATTTTAATTTCATTCAAACTAAATTTTATAATGTTTTTTATAAGTATAATAAAATTGAAAAAATAATAATAAAACAAATGAAGAACAACTAATAAGTGTAACTCCTTAATATAAAACATATAGTAATCCATTCCACTTCATTTCATTGGGATTATAAATTATATTGACAAAGTATTTTTTATAAGACATTATAAGTTTTTATATTATCTAGTACCCTAAAATTTAAATTCCTTACACTTATAATGAAATTCTATCAACTCCATCCTAATGAAAATAAATAATAGTAAAATATTAATAATCAACCTCAATGAGTATAACACATTAATCGATAATATTTTAATTTAAAAAAACAATATGAAAATACCTTTTCATGTCGTAAAATTTCAATGAAATAAATAATCGATTTATTTTAAATTTCTTTAAATTTTTTACCAATTCATTCCATGACATTGATATACTAATTATTTTTTTGCATAGATCCCTTTTTATTCCCTCATATACTGTGGAAGAAACTCAAACTATTTTTTTCCATCATTAATTTTTTCAAATATTTAATCAAATTAATTTATGGAAAAATTATAGCATTTATCAATCATCATTTATTAGATCACCTCCAAAAACTAATTTCGATAGTTACAATACGATCACAATATGAGTGTAAATAATCATTATGTCATGCAATAAAGTAATTTTTGTAAAAGAAAAACATTTCCTTGTATCCAAAACATAATTCTCCCACACACAATATTATTCATAATTAATATTAAAAGAGGGATATTTCATATATATATATATGTATTTTAGAAATTAATTCTATTATCTTATAACCATATTTTGAATATTTTATTTATTTATTTTATAAACATTATTTTCCACTAATTCCAATGTAAAAAATTTCTTGTTAAAATATTTAATCAATTCATATATAAATAAATGAAATTATCACATAAAAATTATATTAAATCAAAAATATAATTATTGTTATTTAAATTAATGAATCACTTCACATGAATAATGAATCATTAAACCAAAATTATAAATCAATTTATAATTACCAAAAATTATCATATTATTAAACCATTATTATAAAAAAATATAAATAAAAGGTATAATTTTATTCAAAAAAAATCGTTGTATAGTAGATTTAAAATATCATTAAATATCATATTTCAGGTATTTTTTTCTTCATTTACTTTTTTTTATCAAAATTACTAATTAAATAGGTTTAATTATTGTAATATTCAGAGAATTTTAAACAAAAATAATATATCATTAAATATAATTCTTTTTTCTCTCTATCCTTAAATTTTTGACCTATCACAACAATTACGGACCTATAAAATGAAAATAAATAATATAAATTGAATAAACCATTCCATACCTGCTAAAAATGTCAAATATGAATTTTAAACAAAAATATTGACTAAATTAAATTACTAAAATTAAATTATTAAATGTTAAAAATTTATAAATCAGGAACAATTATGGCTCCCTCTTAAAAGTAAAATATTTTAAATGAATAATATCAATATATACAGTAACTCTATTTTTAAGTAATAATATATTTGAAAATGGATATCAAATCTCAGATAATAAATGTGATTAATTTGAGATCATCCTTTTACATGGATTCTATTTGTTTCCCAAAATTTATGTTTAAATTTCATTATGTTAGTATATCACTAGCCTATATCATACTTATGAACCATGTTTTGGATATTACTAATAATTAAAAAATTGTATTATTAATTAGTCATTTAAAAAAACATTTAACACCTTATTTAAAAGCATTATGCGAATCATTATCTATCATTTCAGGCAGTTCTCTAATATTTTTTTAATCTTATTATCCTTCCCACTATTTTTTCATAAGATTATATATATTTTATATAATTTAATGTATAATATATTCTTAAATAATTGAATCATATCAAATTTTAAAAATTATATCCCCTTAAAATATTCTTATCCTTATTCTAACTGTTTTATTTCCCATGCAATATTAAATATCACATTAATCCCAAAAAATATAATGGATAACTCCCAACATTGAACATTGATTAAATATCTTCATATTAATAAGAAAATAATTCTAGAATAAATGGTTTTTTATTATTCTTTAATGTCATGTAAAATAAAATCCACTATAAAGTATAATTTTTCAAACTTATCCAAAACATCTTCTGTTAATCAAAATTTAAATTCATGTACTTAGTCAACCAATTTAAATGAACATTATTTTGGAATGAAAATCATTCAAATGATGTTTAAATTATAGTGGGTATTTCTTTCTGTTTATAAAAATACCTAAATAACATAGATATATCCCCAAATAAGTTCAAATAATTATAAAATGTGTAGGAAAAAAACTGATATTATATATTTTTTTGGAAAAATTATTTATATCAAACAAGAATAATATCTACTGATAGGTATTATAAAGATCAACTAAATTTTCTTAATATTATAATAAAGATGATAAATTGCATTATATTATTTGGAAATTTTAATAAATTATATATAAAATAATTTTTCATATGAAATGTCTTTATGATTTAATGAATCTTAATCCATTGTTATTCCATTCTTCTATATTTAATTATATTGTTATGTTGAAACTTTAGGATATATAGACATTATCCTTCGTCTAATAAATAATTCACTTTCTCCGTTCCATTTATATATATCATTACCTCACATTTCCTCTTATTTTTGTCATCCATGTCATTATATTACAATCATTCTTCAGCATCCCCTTCAATGATTCTTCCACATCTGAATTTGATAACATTCAATTCTACTATATGTATTTTCTTATACTTTAAATGTATTATATTTAACTCTCATTAATTTTATATAAAATACACTATATTTGAACATAAAAATTAAATATTGAAGTATATTATTTCTGTAATAGTAAATCTATAAACTTTTCACTCCTTTCCAAAGTGTCCTCAAATAAGTTTTCATAAATTTAATTTTTTTTCTTTTTATTGTTTTTAGAACACTAAAGAATATCACATTGGATAAAATCCTTTTCAATATATTTATAAATAACATGAGTACTCCATCCTTGTTTTTTCCTATTAAAAAATCAGGCTACGTTAAATTTATGTTTTAAGGAAATATTTCAATTGGTAGAAAATGGATTGAACTTTCAATTATATATTGAAAGAAAATAAATGTTGTAATATTCAAAAAAATGTTTTTAAAAATTATTATAACCCTTTATTAGGATCCATTGTTTTTATTTATTGATATAAATTTATGATTTTTATTGGAATAATATTTATTCATTTACTAGTTTTAATGATTATGATTGTAAAATGGTCTTTTTATGAGATGGTGTTGGAGGTGAGATGTGGGATTTATTGGTAATGTTTTGTTATTTAAAATGATATCATTATTTTAATGATTATTTTTTCACCTCAATTTTGTTACATCATGAGAACCTAGTTATCTAATAGATTATCAAGATTTTAATTATGTTAGTGTGGTATGAACAGACTAGATGGTTCCCAAGGAGATTTGATCCCTCCATGAGCCATGTATTCTACTAGATGAAGTAAGGGGTGCTAAATAAAATGCTATAGTTTCTCTTATGGGGACCCTTGAGAATATAACTATGGAAAATGTTTCAATATCATTCAGGGTACATATTAGTATGTTTCCCATGATATTTTGATTCAATTATGGATTTTTAATCGTATTCTTTCTTCTTTGTTTGTGTCCCTTTTCCTTTTATTATTTCATAAAACCAGTTCGATTGTATTTCAATTTACTATTTTCTATTGATATGATAGTTCTTGATTTTTTTTCTTAATTTTTTTATTTTATAGGTTTTTAATCTAATAAATTAGTAAAATGGTTTAGAAAGTTGGATTTTAAGGGGAACATTTTTTTAATTATTAAATTGTTTTTGAGATACTATTTTGAAAGAGGAAAGTAATTTGGGTTGGTTTTCATTAATTTTTATAATAATTAAATATACATGGGTTAAATTTATTTAAATAAAGGGTTTTTTGCTTCATACTATCATAATATTAGAAGGGATTTTTTTATAAACTTGACCTCACAACTACTTGAATGTGTATAAATGAAATTCCATTTTTAAATGAGTAAATGACACATTGGGAAATGATGTTATTGAATTTACATTAAATACATTAGTTATTTGGGTTCAATATAAGTTATATTTTACTATATTTAAAATAAAATTATGATTCATAACCATTTATATTATAGACAGTGTTTACTAATCATATGATCGGTATATATTAAGGGCTATGATAAAGTCAAATTTACATAGTCAAATGAAGTGATGGACTCAACTATTAGGATCATACCCTATGAATCCAATTTATTAGATCTTATAATAGAGATATTATCATCGATATTTTCCCTTAACCAAATAGAATCAATGATTCATCAACCAGTGAATAGAAAAATCTATTTATGATAGAATTTCATGTTTATCAAAATCACTTCCCAAACCTTGTTTTCCAAACCACCATATTAAAATCTCACCATCACACACCATAACCTTATGAAAATAATTAATATAATAATGAAATTTGTATCTAGACCCCAACAGTATTAATTTGAATGATTTTTAGTAAAATAATGACTATATATATCAATTTTACTTATTACATTTTAATGAGTAAATAATGAGTTTGATGAAAATTGCATTTGGATATGATGAAACATTAATTTTATATTTTGAAAATATATAATTTCAATCATGTGATATTTTTTGGTGAATTTAGTAATTTTTTAAATATAATGAATTTTAGTAGAAAATATTTCAAATTAATATTTATTAATTATAAATGATAATATAATTTTTCAATGTCAAATGTAATTTTTATAAGGGTCAGAAAAGTGTTTTTGTAAAAAAAATTCAATAAATGTGTCTTTTTTATTTAAAAGTTTAAATTTAAATGTTTATATAACTATTTGTATAAATGAATATTATTTTTTGTATAAACACATCGACTTTATCCAGTGAATAATTTTTCATAATTTTCTGATCCAGTTAAATTTTTTGGTAAATGTATAATATGGTATAATTATACAGTATGTATAATTACATCATAATATCCCAAAAGTGGTTTTATAAACAATATAATTTATATATATGACCAAAATTATGTGTCCAATTTAAAATAATGTATGTTTTGTGTTACTTGATAAACCCTTAATGAATCCTCTGAAACCTATATTATATTTTATGGTTTTAAAATTAATTTTTTATAAACATGAATCACATCCACATAACCGAGGGATTCATTTTAATATGTTTAGTTATTATCTATTTAATATATTTAATACCAATCCTCTTTGGTAAAATCCATGGGAAAATACCAAAGGTTGTTTTTTGGTTTTGATTACATTATCATATTGTGCCCAAAACCAAGGTTTGAAATTTAATAAATAATTTACCACCATTTTTCTATATAACTCCATCAATCCTCCCATTTTTCTTCCATAAAAACACATAGATCATGATATTTAATTGACCATCACTTTATTAATCCCACTAAAATATCCATAAAGATCTTAAGAAGTTGTTTCCATGATTTTAGATGTTCCCTTACAATGTATGGGATCCTCCCCTTCTCATCATTACTCAAGAACATTTTTCATGTCATAAAATTTGATTTCCAATTATTCATATTTGGATGTATTTTTAAAAAAATATTATTATCATTTTTAGTAAAAAGTTATTATAGACCACTTTCACTCTCATTCACCTATTCTTTAAACGATTTTTTTCACCCATTATACATACTAAATTAATTTGTGATTTTCAATGACAAACATTAGTGTAGTGAATACCCATATCTATTTAGACTAAATGGTATTCATCTAGATGAAAAATATCAATCATTTATTTGGTATTTTCATTTTTTTCACCCATAGTCATTAATCATTGGATTAAAATTGATGAAATAGATCCATATTTTTCATGATCAATGTGGAAAACTTATGTATGAACATGATATGAATGTGATGTGTAGGCCCCTAATTATATAACCCTCCAATGTATTGGGTAATTTTTTTGATATTATGAGATTCCATTTATGGTTCATGGGAGGTTATATTATTTAAAATATGTTATGATATCTTTGAATATATCCTTGAATTATTTTTATGATGGCATGTTTTATGTTTTTTTATCTTCCTGTATTTCATTTATATAATAATGTCATATCATTCCTCATTTTTCATGATTATGATTCTCACCCCTATTATATTACCTTGATATGAATATTTCCTTATATATATCACCTTTTATAACTTAATTATTTTTATTCTCTTACTAAGATTTTTAGGTCATCCCTTTCTTATAAATTACCACATGTTATTTGATAATGTTTTAGAAGAGAAATGGAATATAAATATGTAAAATGAGGGGTTTCAAATAATTTTGTTTTGTTTAATTTTCATTTTGATATGATATTCACCCAATTAACCAATTAAATAGTCCAAAAAATTATCTGGGGTTTTATTATGTGTATCCTTTTATAAAAAATTATTAAATAAATTGTATTAAAATTTTTGTGTTCATAGCTAGTATCCAAGAAAATCCTACAAATTTTTAGGAATTAGGATTAGAAAACTAAAGACAAAGCCTTAAGGATAATACTAAACATCTAAAATTATTTCTAAATATTGGTATTATATAGATTAAGTATAGTCGATGAAAATAAATCCCTATCTTTATACCATAAGTCTATATGCCTCTATCACATTTGTACATTGGGGTACTAATCCTTAAAATGGAACATTGAGTTGGTCTCAATCATCACTTGGTGGGAAAAGGGCCAAAAGACACACCTATTTTGGAACTCTTGTAGGATATTATTTTGTAGAATCACATTCTTCATTAAATCATTATTATGGGAATAAAATTCATATATTTTTTTATTTTAGGAAATAGTTAATAGATTACATAGATTAAAACCTATAAATTCATTTCTTAAAGAATATATTTTATTGATGAGCTATTCCTTTAATTTTCATGTATTGAAATTTATATATATAATATTTTATGGGATTAGATCCCTCATTTTACCTAATTTTTTTTTCAATGGATGTAAACACTTGAAGTTGTTTCAAAAAACATATGAGGGGAAATTTAAAGATTGACCAACCGGATGAGAGCAGTAATCAAGAACATCATGAAAATACATTATAAATTTAATCAATTTTTGAAATGAATTATAAATAAGTATGTACAGTCAAATCACCCAAATAAATATGATTTATTTATATAGACCATTATCTTAAAAATGACTTTGACATTTCATAGGTATTTTAATCCCTTAATCTGGGAGAAATGGATTAACTCCAATGAGAATTTTTATCCAATCTTCACTACTTTGATGTGGATAAGTGCATGATAGATGTTTATTATATATATGGATAATATAATGAAGTGTGGTAATTGGTTACAAATACAATATATAAATGATATCTAAGTGATATATTAGAAGGAATTATAAAAAAAATTTAAAAATACATTCCTTGCAGTCTCTGACAAAATATTGAGGGGGATTTACTTGACCTCATGAAAAGGAATAAATATGTAATAGGGAATATAAAAAATAATTCATAAAACATTCAAGATATAAATCCATATTTTTAATCTACCCAAAAATAAATTTTGATTTATTATTTATTTGGATAAAGAAGAGTCCGTGAAATGACATAAACATTTGGTATTTTGATATATTTGAAGAAATCATCTGATGTTTCCTCAATCTCAAAATAGAAAGCAGCAAATCTCAGGGGTCTCATTGGTTTGGATTTAAGATATAGAATTAGATTATAATACTAATGGTGAAATTCACAAATCACAAATGGGATACAATTCCCATATTCTATCATTTCCAAAGTGTTGATTGAATAATCCTAATAATATTCAATGGGGGACAATAAAATATATTTTGAGTGGGAATAAAGAGAACATGGATTATGATTACTGACTAAAGAAACCCACCAATTTTATTGAAGAAATTAATGTTCAAATCAACCCTCTGATTTCCAATTTTTCAATATAATGGATGAAGGACACTATGAAAATCAATTTTTTATTCCAAGGGTTTTCGATGATAATTGACAAAAATAACCTCCAAGGATTAGAGATCAAGGAAGAATGAAATCCATCACAACTACTATGGTTGATTCCAATAATAATATAGATATAGGTGCACAAATTACTCATTAAAGGATATATATAATTTTATTTTATTATATTTCAAAAAATTTCTTTCATGCCACACATGTCTATAAATACAATTCAATGATCACCTCAAAACATAGATTTCAATTAATTGGTACAGATAAAAATAAGCTTAATAATTTCCTAACAAGTATATAGATCCTAGCCTTTATATTTTGGTGGGAATAATTTTTTTAAAGACGTTATTATTCTTCCCTTAGTGGAATAAGATTATATTTTGGGCATATATTGGCCTTCCTTATATAGATGAAACATAAATTTACAATATATTTAAACCACCTCTATATCTAAAAACATTTTATGATTCTATACAAATATAAGGAGGAGGATGAATCTCCCATGGTATCATCATCTCAATAATGGATATTATTTACCTATGAGAAATAAAATCTTACACAAGTGATTGAGCATAAAGAATATATTATATTTTAAGACATTCCCAATAAGAGGGAATTCCTTGATGTTTTTCCTAAATATTTTCCTAATCTTCATCCCAGCTAAGAGGATGATCTCTCAACAAATATTATACGTGAATATTTTTAAATACAAAATAATCCTTATAAAATGGATACTATTGAACTTTTGGATATTAAGAATAAGCTACATGATAATATGGATAGGTTATCCATATTAAAAATTTCTTCACCATGGTGTGTGTTGTTCCACCTCATCATATAGAAACGTGGGATAATGTACTCTTATATTGATCCTCAGGAGAGTAAAAAATCATGATAAAGAACAAGTTTTATTTTTCATGAACTAATAACTTATTAAATATTCTACATGGAGGCCAGTACAAATCTATGTTGGATCTTTAGTCTATATATTATGATGTAATATTTATGGAGGGGGATATCCACAAATCATCATTCAATAGAAAGTACATGCACTGTAATTTCATAGTGACTCCATTTGGGCTAACTAATGCTCCAATAGTATTTATGGGAATAATGAATAAATTTATTAGGGATTAACTCAACATATTTATTTTATTATTTATAGATGATATTTTTATCTTCTATAAAATAATTGATGAATATGATGACTATTTAAATACTACCCTCAAGAAAATTAGGAAAGAAAATTTATATGCAATTTACAATAAATTTTTGTTTTAGATAGATTAATTAACATTATAGGAGATTTTGTTTCCCATAAAATAAATATCTATGGATATATAAAAAATAGAGGAAATAAAAAGATTTCTTATAACACTATTGGTGTATGAAATCCATAGATTCGTTTTATTATCTCTGTATTATTTTTTATCTGTGAAAAACATATCCTGGTTATCAAGGTAACTTTACAATATTTCGCTAAAGGGAGACATGATTTTTGGTATTGATGAATGTGATGAAAGATTTATAGAGATTAATAAGTGGATAATACCTATATATCTTATGATATTACCCAATAGTGGGCCATGATTTTTTATCTTTGGTGAGGAATAAAAAAATATCTTGTGTTGTGTAGTCATGTAAGATGAAAAATTGTTTGTCTATAACTTCTTCTAATAAATTATCCAATAGAATACATACCAATCACGTGATCTAGAATGGAGAATATTGATCTTAATATTAATGACTTGGTGAAATTACCTCTATGTAGAAAAGTATGACATATATATAGATAAAAAAAGACTCAAGTATATATTCACACCAAATCATATTAATATGTAACAACAAAAGTTGTTAGAGTTGAGAAAAGATTATCATTTCTCAATCCATTACAATCCTAGGAATGAATAAAAAATCAACTCTACGAGAAGAAGGTATGCAGTAAATTTGTTAATGATGGTGGATTAAAGGGATTTATTTTTCTTGACATGAGAAAGAATGATATGGTAATAACAAAAGAATATTTATCCAATATTTCTCAAGTAATAGCTCAAACATCCCTTTTTGAGAGGATAAAGTAGGATCATAATGATGATGATGTAATATAGAAAAAGGTATTGAAAATTATTGAGAATAATATTGCTAGAGGTGGTGTTCTATGGTATGGAAGCTAGATATGCGTCCCATCAAAACCACAACTGAAGACGGGACTTTTTGATGATGTACATAACTCATCCTTCCCTAATTATTCAGGAAAGAATATAATTTATTGAAATTTGAGGAAAAACTTATAGTGGGATAACATTATGTGGGAGATTCTATAGTTTGTATCATGATGCTTTCATTGTGAACCATCCAAGGATGAATGAATTAAGTATAATAATATGATTATCAAATTTTTCATACTTGTATGTAAAGGGGAATAAATAACCATGAATTTCTTTGTAGTAATCCCCAAGACCCCTAATGATTGAAACTACATATTTGAGGAAGGATATCACCTTTCTAAGTCAGTGTATTTTATTTCTATAAATGGATATTTCTATCTTGACCAAATCACCATTATATACATAAGATTGGTGGAAATGTTACATGTATTTCCACTCTCAATTGTATTTTATTGAGATATGAGGTTTACCTCAAGGTTATATAGAATCCATCAACCAGAGTTGGATATGTAACTAAGCTTCAACACAACAAATAACCCTCGGAAGGGTGGTCCATAAAAAATATCCATTTAAACATTTAAGTATATTACAAGATCCTATAAAATGTATTTCAATATATTTCGGGATCAACATTATCCCCTTGTGGAGTTCCCATATAACAACAGTTTCAGTTATAATATTTAAATAAAAACTTATGAGGCTCTATATGGGCATGTGTGTCACACTCCAACATACATGGATGGAGTTTTATATTTGAAGCTGATGCAACCTAATCTTTTTAAAAAAACTATGACAATGTTCAGACCATTGAAAATTATATGAAATCGGCACAATGTCAATAGAAAATCCTTGCAGACAATCATAGATGAAAATCCATGCATAAAATCATATATGGGACATGTATATTTGGATCAAATATTATTTTTTCATTAATATATTATAATGGATTAATGTATTGATGTTTGGGAAGTTGGTAATGATTATTTCTAGATACATCAACCCCATTGGGATTCTTGATCTCATTTGACAAGGGTCTTCTCGTCTAACACTGACAGCAAACCTATCTGAAGCACATGATGTATTTCATGTTTCCCTATTATAGATTTATATACCATACCCCTCACATGTACTAAATCCCTATGTGGTTCCATTGAAGGATTATATTTCATATGTGGATTTTTGGTCCTGATCTTAGATTATAGAGAAAAATTTCGAAGAAAAAATACAACTCAACTATCTAATGTTTTGTTGTGAAAAAACAAGTTTGAATAAATAACATTGGAAAGTGAATATTTGAAGAACCTACAGTTACCTAATCTATTTTAGTGTAAAAAATGAATATTTAAAGGATAAAATTTATAATGGATAAAATAATTTATTGACCCAATAGTTTATGAATAAAGTTACCCTTTTAAAAGAGTATGCGACTTCTTATGTAATAAAGTCATCAAAAAACACACACAATACAATGGTTATTTTGGACCATTATATATTAAATTATGTCAAATTTAATAGATTATTAATAATAATAACCATTGATATTATATACACAATATAGTTATCATATGATTAGTATATATTAAGGGTTATGCTAAGGACTAATTGAAAATGAAAAAGGAAGTTATGGCCTTATACTATAGGATTGTCCCATGTGAAGCCCATTTATTAGAACTTTTGAGGGAGATGAAATAATTAGGATTTGACCCTTACCCATACCAAGCTGATATTCAACAACTAAAGAAAAAATGAATCAGTTTATCGGAGAATTTCAACATCATAGGAATCACTACACAAAAAATGTTTTCTGAACCACCCCATGAAAATATCAACATTACACACCTTACCCTTAAGGAATTCGATGTTATGATGATGGTAAATGTATATTAACCAATATAGTATAAATTTTTTGAATTTATTTATTATCAAAAAATATATATTTCATTTATCCCTTTTTAATATTATATTTTATATGACCAAATCATGAATTCTATAAAAATAAGATGTTTTTCGATGAAATACTAATTGCGTTTTTAGGAAATATACAGTTTCATTCCTTACATGATTTTGATGAATTAATTAATATTTCAAACAAATAATATTTTAATATCATAATATTATTAAAAAATATTTATAAAAAATAAATGATAATATAATTTTATAAATTGAGATGTAATTTTTATAAGGTCCAACAAACTGTTATTGTAAAAATAGATTTATTTTTCAATAAATGAGGATTTTTTAAAAATGAAATTATCATTATAAGATATTTATTTTTATAAAATTAATATTATTTTTTGAATTTGGAATTTCATGATTATCCAACTTGTTTGGTTTCATAATTTTCTAAGATAATAATATTTTTAGGTAAAACTGGAAGTAATTATAATTTTACATTATGCATTATGAAATTATAAAATTCCAAAAGTGATGATATAAATACTATGAGAAGCATCTACCACAAAATCATGTTTCACCTTAACATTTTAAAATTATTTTGTAGACCCATACTGATTCCTCGAAAAACTGTATTATATTTTAGATTTTTAAAATAACTAATTTAATTTCATTAATCACCAGCAAAACAAAAAAGGGAATTATTGTAATTATTTTAGTTCTTATCCTTTTAAAAGTATTAATACCACACAACTTTGGTAGTGTACATAGGAAAAAAAAGTGGTTAGTTTTTTGTTTTTTATTAATTTATCATAGATACTCAAGACAAAATTTGGTAATTCATAATGAAATATCCTATATTTTTCTATATAACCCAAGCGAACCTCCCATTACTCTTCACTAAAAACTCATGGAGAATAATAAATATATAACATTACCTCCACATATGCATCACATGATTCCACAAAAATATTAATAATTTATTTATGTGTTTTCATTAAAAACACATCAAGGAAAGGGATCCTCTTATTGTCTACTTATTCAAGCATTGTATTATGTCATGCCTTTTGATTTCCAATTCCTCATTTTGGAAATAGTATTAAAAAAATGTAACATTAATTGTGATCCCAAAGTAATTGGGGACCACTTTACCTATCAATTAACCATTCTATAACCATTTATGAACACCTTTTATGATATTAATTTTATCATTCAATTTTAAATGAAATGTATTTTTTGTGAACACCAATATCTATTTCTATTGGGGTTATTCACCTATTTTCACTTATCTTACATAGATTGGGTATTTTAAAGTACATAACCTGAACTCACAAATAATGGGGTGCACATGAGCCTTAGCCCGGTTGGTGATGACTCGGTAGGGGCATCCAAGAGACCTGAGATCAAATCCAGGTGGGGTAGTATTTTTGGGAGTATTGTATTAGCTATTGTAGCATCTACTATAGCAGCTGTTGTAGTAGGTATTGTAGCAGGTACTATAGAAAGCATTGTTCAGTACTTTAGCAGCGGGAACTATTCATCTATCTGGCCTTTCGGCCATCGGTTTGGTCTTCAGGTCCTATAAGGCTTTCAGGCCACCCAAGGCCTTTAGGCCAGTTGATTATCAAGGACTTCGGGCCACCTTAAGGCCTTTGGGCCACACCAAGGCCTTCGGTCCACATGAAATTAAGATGTACCGGTCAGACTACAAGGGACAAGGCTTCAGAGGAGGATTCTGAGCAGGCACATTCACTAGAGCAGAGCTAACTGGAATTGGAAGAATGAGAGGGTATGGATTTTCCATTGGTACCAGGCCTATGTATCTTTTCATATGACATCTACCCAACCATCCCTACGAAGATGAAGTGCTCATATCATGACATATGCTGGGGAGGAGCAGTTCCAAGTTGTCTTTTCTGGGTGATTCCCTCTAAGACCTACAGGTCATGTAATTGTCTCTAAGCCTTCGGGCCTTGTAAGGGTTCCACCTCACCCCTTCAGAGGTGAATTATCAAAATAAAAAAAATAAAGGCCTTCAGGCCATTCCAATCGAATGGGGTTAAAATTTATTAAATACATCTTTATGTTGTATAATCTATTTGGAAAACTTATGAATGTACATGATTTGAATGTGGATTATGGGAATGATATTATATTTCCCCCAATACATTGTTAAATAATATTATCTATATAGATTAAATATATGTTTCACAAAATTCTATCCAAAGAAAATATTTTTATGATGCCTCTGTGGTTATGTTGGACTTATGATTATGATGTTGTGTTTATTGTTTTTTTCACATTACAATTTTTCCTTTTAGTAATCATGTTATATGACACCTCATTGTTCAATATTATTATTCTCACCCCACTTATGTTACCTTGAAATACCTTTTATATCCCATATACTTATTTACCTCAATATTGTCTTTTTTGTATTCCCTTAATAGGATTTATAGCTCATCCCTTTTTTATGTACATCCCTAGGTTATAAAATGTTTTTTTAGAAGGGAAATAAAATATATGCTCATGTCATAGAGTTATTAAATAATGATGTTTTATTTCATTTTTGTGTTGTTATATTTTTTACTTGATTACTCAAAGAAGCTAGTCATAAGGATCTTCTAGGGTTGTTCTATGTAAATATTTTTATAATAGTTTATCAAATAAATATTATTAAAATATTGGTGTTCATTAACTTCATCTAGATATTTAGATTCCATTTATAGTGTAATAAAATACTATTCTATATTCATAAATAAAACTAGGATTAGTATCTTTTAATTTATTTACATTAAATCATACATGAAATACTAATAGGCATGTTTTGTCACGAACCAGTCCGAGTCGACCCTGAACCGGTCACCCAGGCCAGCCTGAGACAAGTCCTGAGAAGCATTCCTGATCCTCCTAGGATGGCGACAAGCACCAATGGAATCAATAGAGTACACAAGGGAAAAATTTCTCCCATATATGAACAATCAAACAAACAGCGGAAAGAAATGGACAACCCAAAATACAGTTATATAAAAATTAAACTGAACATTATTTTGTACAAGAAACTGAAAGTAAAACTAATCTAACAACTCAATTGACCAAACCCGATAACCAACTAATTCCATATGACCCTTCAGGTCACTCTCCAAAAAAATGATCACACATCGCCCAAGGTGATCGAACTCCAGTTGAAACCCGCACAAGTGCTAAAAATAGAAGAAGACTACATGCGTGAGTATTAAAACTCATTAGGTTAGCCCGATATTCTATTCCCAATGCAAATTATTTAAAATAAAATGAAACATCAATTTCAAGTTTTAAATAAAAGATATAAAGTTATGTTTTATAAATAAGAATGCAAGTAACAACTTTCAAAGCTGTGCAACTTCAAAATGAATATAGTTTTCAAGAGGGCTACATTAAAGAATTTTAACTTTTAAATAAATCACGCACACTACTGAATTTACCAACCAAACACACCATATGCCAATGGGGAGTACAAAAGATCCAATGAGCCCAAGTCATGGGAACAACCCTAGGTACTAGTCAGTTGTGAGCCCCAGGTACCACGTATCTCGGTGAAAGTAACCATAATAAATATTTGTTCACATGCACACAAGCCACTAGTAGGGAGCATACCCATAACCTAGTGGTCCCCCAACATCATCATCATCATAGTTTAGTTAGTGTTGTCATCATCAAACTTGCTACGTGAAACAGGGGCCAAACCCCACAGGATCACTGGCATACTAGTACACGTCCACCCAACTAGATACCTGGGATTCCATTTACTGCTCAATCAAGTTACACATATTATCAAATAAACATTTCACATAAAAATTGTATTCCAAAATCATAAACACACAAACAGCCAAAAAACGTTCTTCACATTTAGTTCATGAATCAACAAACCACTAAATATTTTCATAAAACAATTTCAAGGAGTGTATTGAGGCTTTTCACATAAAACTCATTCATAAACACTCATTAAATTATAAAAACACATCAAAACAATACAAAACCATATTTTTCATCCCTAAAAACATTTACTAAAATCATTTCATGGACCATAAAACAATCCCAATTAACAGAACTTGGTATATACAAGTAAAACACTCATTCTTCATTTTTAGGAAAGGCCAAACAGGCCTTTAAACATTTTCTCAAAACTAACATTTGACAAAGTTATGCATTTAAATTTTATTACGGAGGTGTGTAAACACCATTTAAATAATAAAGACACATTCCTAAATCCCTTAAAACACTTAGGTGACATATTCAAAACACAACCATTTTTATAAGAATGTTAAATGGGCCCTTTTTTGGAAACTCGGGCCAAAACATATTGTAAACAAAAAACCATTTTTTTGTAAAATCAAATCCAAATTTGAAAGACATAAAAGAATCCCAAAATAATTTTCTTACATGCTGCCAATATATTTATAAATCCAAACAAATAATTTTAAATTACAGTAGACACATAAAAGCCTACCTGGAAATTTACGGAACACGTGGCATGCACTCTTTAAAAAAACAACTTGTGTTAATATATTAAAATGTATAATATACCATTTTCATGCCATAAAGTTATTCAAGCTACTGAGACATATTCGAAATACCATAAACCAAGTGCGAAAGCTCATGGAATAATTTATCAAACAAGAGGAGTGCACATTTATACCAAAACAACTATATTTTTAACAAAATAAGTCACAAAACATAATTTGCACACAAAACCTTTAAAACCAAAGTTTCATAGCAGAAAATATCATATAAATAAGGTTATAAAAGAATTAAAATGATGAAACTTAAATGATAAAGGTTTGTACAAGGGATATCCTACCTCAAATCCTTGGCGTAATGGAAACGCACACCTGAAATCACCCGTTGCGGGTTTACAAACCCTAAAACTAGAATCCCAGACCTAAATGAATATAAAAATCAGAAAAAACCATGTGATAACAAAACACTAGGTCGATCATTACTAGGGTATATTATAAAACCACGAAATAATGAAAGGAGGAAGAAGAGGGAGGATAAAGGAGATGGAATCTCACCTTTCCACAAGAAAACTCTTCTTATTCCGTTAGATCTACTACCCTAGAGAAACTACAATGGGATGAAACTTCATGGAGAGTCTCTTATGGTCCGGAAGAACCATCTAAAGAAGATTTTTTTGAAAAATATCAAGAATTTAATGAGTTATGTATAAAATGATTTACCTTATCAATTCTGGGATATTTGTGGTAACCTGACAACCTTCGCCCTAATCCGCGACCCATATGAGCTCCAAAGAGGGTAAATAGATACTAGGGGTGAGGATAGTAGTATTTTATTCTAGGGGTATGTGTAATAACCACAAAATATTAAAAAATAAATTACATATAAAAGAAGAAAATATTTTTTTAAAACCGGATATGGGCCCATGGGATGGCCCAATACCTAAATAAGTAACCCCAATTAACCATTCTTATGAATATATATGGGTTCCAAAAGTATAAAGAAGATTTAATATGTAAGTATAGGATAATTGGGAAGTGGAATGGGTGAAAAAGTATGAAAAAAAAGGAGTTATAAAAGAAAAATTTTCGGTTTTTTTAAACTAGAAATGGGCTCACGGTTGGCCCAAATCATGAAGTAACCACCCGTTCTTCAAAAACACCTAAACAATAAATGGGGAAACAAAATTTTGGTGATTAAAATATATGAAGCTTAAAAACTCAAGATCAATCTCACTAAATCCCCACGAAAAGGATCAAGATTTCCAATGGACCGGATCAATACAAAGACAAAAAATCTGGGTGTGACAATTCTCCCCACCATTAAATCTTTCCGCCCCCGGAAAGCCATAACACTTTCAGGATGAAAATTCAACACCTAAGGATTACCTATCAACATGATCCAGCCAATAAATAAAATTAAATATCATCAACCATCAATGGATTTTAATCCTTTAGCTCAAAAAAAACACACTACTCACAACCACTTCCGGAAAAACATTGGAAATATCAGGCCACCACCTCCACAACCAAGCCAAGAACCAAATTATTGGGACTTCTCCCAATGAACCCAACCATCACCCAAACCAAAGAGAACTCACAAAAATAAAATATTATAGGGTATTCCAAAATGTATTCCCCACCATTAAGAAACAACTATCACTAGAAAGGTTCTTAGGATAAAAATCCATATCACCCATGGTGAGTCTCCCCACTGTTAGAAACCAACTAGCAACGAACAGATAAGAATTCAACATGAGCTAGAATTTGGACTCACTCACACAAACCCAACATAACCATAATAAAAAAACTAAAATACCAAGTTAATCGGGTTACAACATGAACATCTAAACCACCCACTCCCGAACGGAGGGGACAAGAACTAGGCCAAGACTTTCAGCACGGATATGGACCCCCACCACTCGAGGATGGGAGGGAAGGGGATCCAATAATTAGGCCATTGAAACCACAAAAGAAACAATGTACCTACACAAAACTCTAAACCTATGCATAGGTAACACCAATACCACACTCGATTTTCACAGGAGGTCCATACATGGACATTGATCGAAAACCCACATCCATGAAGGCATAACCATAGACACTCTGTGAGGGGTAATTCCACCACACTTATTTTGAAAAAGGGAAATTAACAGTAATGAGGAACCAAAATAGATACATAGAAACTACCATACCATAATGGTGGAGAAAAGATCCTGGTCAAGCTCCCCATACCTCTTGAGACTTCCTGATTGAGTGAAAAGCTTCACTCTAAGGCCTATGGCTGTAGCCCTGATTCTTGAAGCATCTGTTGCACCGCGGTCAGGGTTCTAAGGATTACCCCACTCAAAAAAACTCACATGCTCAATAAAACACCTTCATATAAATAGGAACTCATAGATTCATATCAAAATTTTGTCTCACTCTGAATGAGGGGCAGAATGGACAAGGAATACGGTGAAACACATCAACATCACCGAATACAACTACTATGCCCAAAAGAATTATCACGACCTAGAAGCACTTTTAATCAATCCCAAACAACTCTCAATTCCAACAAACAGTTTGAGGCATCATCAAAATAGGTGGATTTAACATTTTAATTGAATCCTTAGGTTGATCAGCAGGAATGATTTCCAACGGAGAACTATCCATGACCACATCACAACATCAAACACATATTTAGGAACCCAATGAACATTACTCCAAAACGGAGCCACCAACAAGATCTTATCTCAAGATACAACAAGAGTATGACTTCTAGATCATAAGGAAGCTTAATGAATAAAAAAACTCTTCTAAGACATAGAGAAATCAGGCCACATTACAATTGGTTTAAAAAAGTCCACAATTTTTCAGCTCAAAACACTTTTGAAAAACAAACTAACATGGTGGGTTTCCACATTCACCAATGGTGTTTCATCAAGTCTCTCCCACATGCACATTTCCATGCCACCCCATGAACCCAACCACCATGCCATATAGGCCATCCTTCCAAATATCAATAAAACCATGCATGTGAGTACCCATGAAAACACCAAAGGCTAAATCAAAACAACATAATTCCAAAAATAATTTACCTTCAAAAGGAACACCAACCACCAAATCAAAAACCCTTTTCTTATTTCTCAAAAAAAACCACAATTCATTAAGAAACATTTTCTTAAAACCTACCCCTTTTCATTTTTAACCAATTTTAAAATAACCAAGCCACTCCAAACAACCCCTTCCCATTTTTTTAAAATTAAGAAAGGTATATTTTCATAATCAAAGGACCATTGAGACCAATACCCTTTCTAGGAAAACAGCAACCGATCAAAAACAATTTCCAAAACTAATTTATCTGATTTAAAACTTTTTAACATCCTAAAATATACCATGTAAAACATTGATTTAGAAACACATTAAAATGATTCACAATTTAAAAACATTTTATTCCAAAAAACCACATGTTTAGATTATGGATAATCTAATCCCGTTAAATCATTCCCACTTCCCTCCAAAAAAAATTTCACAAAAACACAGCCTTCTAAAACCATTCTTATATTTAATTTTTGAAAACCCCTTTTTTCAGTTTTCAAAATCCAATCCTTCCTTTAAACCCCATTTCCACAATTCTCATATAAGGATTTTCAAAACATAAATTCAGAATTCAAGAAAGGTTCAAGAGACCCAAAAAAAGGTAACTAGTGTTGGTGGGTGACATGACAATATGTTTGGAGGCCATATGTCAAACACAACACCAACACAGAGAGACTTATTAGGACCATTCCCCATCTCCACATGGCTTTCCAGGCCCTGCGAGCTCATAGAGTCCATTAGTCAGACTCCCCATGTCATATCCCAACATCAAACAATCAACAATAACAAAGGACACTAATAAAACCGGAATTCCCATGGAAACCTCGGGATTAGAAAGAGAATGATTTATCGACACTCTTCCTATACTTGCCCCTCAAGTCCCAAAAATACTACTCCATATACATTAACATCCCCAAAATAACAAAGGCTCTCTAAAAAGAAAGGTCTGCTAAGAGACGACCTCCTTTGATACCATTTTTTCACGAAACAGACTGAGTCGACCCTGAATCGGTCACCCAGGACAGCCCGAAACAAGTCCCGAGAGGCATTCCCGATCCTCCCAGGATGGATACAAGCACCAAGGGAAACAATAGAGTACACAAGAGAACAATTTTTCCCATATATGAACAATCAAACAAATAGTGGAAAGAAATGGACAGCCCAAAATACATTTATATAAAAATTGAACTGAACATTATTTGTACAAGAAACTGAAAGTACAACTAAGCCAACAACTCAACTGACCAAACTCGATAACCAACTAACTCCATGTGACCCCGTTGGTTACTCTCCAACAAAATGATCACACATCTCCCAAGGCAATCGAACTCTAGTTTAAACTTGCACAAGGGATAAAAACAGAAGAAGACAATAGGTGTGAGTATTAAAACTCAGTAGGTTAGCTCGATATTCTATTCCCAATTCACATACTTTAAAATAAAAGAAACATCAATTTCAGGTTTTAAATAAAAGATATAAAGGTATGTTTTATAAAAAAGAATACAAGTAACAACTTTCAAAGCGGTGCAACTTCAAAATGAAAATAGTTTTCAAGAGGACTGCTTTAAAGAATTTTAACTTTTAAATAAATAACAGACACTACTGAATTTACCAACCACACACACGGTATGCCGACTATGAGTACAAAAGATCCAATGAGCACAAGTCATGGGAAAACCCCTAGGCACTAGTCAGTTGTGAGCCCCAGGTACCTCGTATCTCGGTGAAAGTAACCATAATAAATATTTGTTCTTGTGCACACGAGCCAATAGTAGGGAGCATAATCATAACCTAGTGGTCCCCCAACATCATCATAATCATAGTTTAGTTAGTTTTGTCATCTTCAAACTTTCTATGTGAAACAGGGGTCAAACCCCACAAGATCACTAGCATACTAGTACATGTCTGCCCACCTAGATACCTGAAATTCCCTTTTAGTGCTCAATCAAGTAACACATATTATCAAATAAACATTTCAAATAAAAATTCCATTACCAAACCATAAACACACAAACATACAACATAATTTCATCACATTTCTTTCACGAATCAACAAACCACTAAATATTTTCGTAAAACAATTTCAAGGAGTGTATTGAGTCTTAGAACATAAAACTCATTCAAAAACACTCTTTCAAAGATAAAAACACATTAAACCATACCAAAACATATTTGTAAGCCCTAAAAACATTTAATAAAATCATTTCATAGACCATAAAACAATACCAATTTAAATAACTTGGTATATACAAGTAAAACACTCATTCTTCATTTTTAGGAAAGGCCAAACATGCCTTTAAATATTTTCTCAAAACTAATATTTGACAAAGTTATGCATTTAAATTTTATTAAGTAGGTGTGTACACACCATTTAAAGAATAATAAAACATTCAAAATTCCCTTAAAACACTCAGGTGACATATTCAAAACACAAACATTTTTATAAGAATGTGAAACGAGCCATTTTCGGGAAACTCGAGCCAAAACATGTTGTAAACAAAAAACCCTTTTTTTGTAAAAGAATATCCAAATTTGAAATCCATAAAAGGACCCCAAAATAATTTTATTACATCCAACCAATATATTTATAAATCCAATCAAATTATTTTAAATTTCAGTAGACACATAAAATCCAACCAGGCAATTTACCGAACACATGACATGCACTCTTTAAAAAAACAACTTATGTTAAGAACTAAAAAGGGATAATACGCCATTTTTATGCCATAAAGTTATTCAAGCTACTAATACATATTCTAAATACCATAAACCAAGGGTGAATGCTCATGGACTAATTTATCCAACAAGAGGAGTGCACATTTATACCAAAACAACTATATTTTTAACAAAATAAGTCACAAAACATAATTTTCACACAAAACCTTTAGAACCAAAGTATCACAGCAACAAATATCATATAAATAAGGTTATAAAAGAATTAAAATGATTAAACTTAAATGATAAAGGTTTATAAAAGAGATATCCCACCACAAATCCTTGGCGTAATGGAAACGCACACCCGAAATCACCCGTTGCGGGTTTAGAAACCCAAAAACTATGAATAAAAGACCTAAATGAATATAAACATCATCAAAACCCATGGGATAACATAACCCTAGGTTTATCATGAATAGGGGAGATTATAAAACTATGAAATAATGAAAGGAGGAAGAAGATGTAGGATAAAGGAGATGGAATCTCATCTTTCTACAAGAAAACTCTTCGTATTCCATTAGATATGCTCCCCTAGAGAAAAGGGAATGGGATGAAACTTCATGGAGAGTCTCTAAAGGTCTGTAATAACGAGGTAAATAATTTTTTTTGCAAAAGATCACGAATTTAATCAGTTGTGTATAAAACGATTTACCTTATCAATTATGGTATATTTGAGGTAAACTAAGAAATTTCTCCCTAATCTGCGACCCATATGAGCTCTAAAGAGGGAAAATAGATACTCGGGATGAGTATAGGGGTATTGTCTTCAAGGGGGAGGTGGAATCACTGAAACATATTAACAATTTAATTAGATATAAAAGAAACAATTATATTTTTTAAAACCGGAAATGGGCCCATGGGATGGCCCAATACCTAAATAAGTAACCTCAATTCACCATGCTTATGAATTTATATGGGGTCCAAAAGGATAAGGATGTTTTAATATGTCCGTATAAAACAATTTGGAAGTGGAATGGGTGAAGATGTTGAAAAACAAAAGAGTTACAAATGAAACAAATTTGGGTTTTTTTAAAACTAGAAATGGGCTCACGGTTGGCTCAAATCATGAAGTAACCACCATTTCTTAAAAAACTCAAAAACAAGAAATGTGGAACCCAAATTAGGTTGATTAGACATATATCATACTTAGAAACTCAAGATTCATCTCACCAATTACCCACAAAAAGGATCGGGATTTCCAATGGACTGGATCAATACAAAGACAAAAAAGCTGGGTGTGACATGTTTATCTCATTCATGGAAAATGCTATTGGGTATATGTATATCTTTTATCTTGTATTAAGTTTCCATGATATTTTCTCCATGTGGTTTTATGAATTTTTCATCTTGTGAGGGATATTATTGGATGTGGTGAGTGATCATGTGTAATGAAGATATGGTTGATGGTGGTTTTAGTTTTTTGGATGGTTATGTATTTTCATTTATATACATAATCCATTATTTTTCTAATTATATATATGATGTTTTATTTTAGTTTAGTTTAATAATATAATGTTTTTATTATTTTTTCTTATATTTAGTATATTTTATTCCTCTAATCAGTTATTTTTTTAAGAAATTAATATTTTTTTATAAAAGGGAATCTAATATTTTTTTCATTATAGATTTATAGGTGGGATCCAGAATGTGGTTATATAAATTTAAAGTATTAAATAATGATATAAGAGTACATTATTGATTTAAATTAACTATTAATTATACCATTTTTATCAGAAATGACCTTAGAACAAGGTATAGAATATGGTTTGGAGAAATATTGGGTAATCCTATGTGAGTTTATTATAAATGGTTTCAAAAACTAGGTTCTTAAAGAGGTAATAGATTTTTTTAAACCAGTATTTTTATTTTTGGTGAATATAAATATAAATGAGACTAATATGATTAATATATTTCAATATTTTAACCATGAGTAGGTGTTTTTCACCACTATTCAAGATGAAACTTTTTATTCAATTGGTTTTTGGGATTTGAGTCTTTATTTTTGTTTTTATTTAATTATCATTGATGGGCGCTGATATGGGATTGTGTAATTAAAATATCCTTTTACTATAATGAGGATTTTAGGCCTCTTTTACATTTTCGGATGTATATGGAAATATAATTAAATATGTACAGTAATCCTTCAGAGTTTGGAAGGCTTTTGGGAACTAGTACAGATGGGTGTATAAACCATTGTAGAGGCTACTGTATGGTTAGTGAATGGCTCACAAACCCATGCAGCCAAACAATGAACTATTCTTCTACTAATCAGATTTATCATTTTGGAACCTTTATATTCTGAATTAACCTAAATTGTGTTTTCCATTGGGGTGAGGTAAAAATGTAGTTATTATAATGAATTAATGTTAATGGATAATGGTTTTTTTGATGTGTTGTTCCATATTTATGAGAATCATGTTTTAATAAAGTTGGTCTTGGGTATTTGAATACCTACTTTGGGATGGGAAATTATAATTTATGGGTACAAGGTTCAGGTTTTTGGGTAAATAATTAGATTGAAGGATTTTTTTTTGTTTCTAAAATTATATAAAGGTAATTAGATTTCCACTTTCATTTTTATTTGGAAGAAATTTTTTTATTTAAAAAGATAATTTTTTGTAGATTTTCATTTTTTAATAATGGAATTTTTGTTTTGGTTGAAATAATATTTTACAATCATGGGATGTTCTTATTGTGGTTGATTACATTATGATATTTGGAAAATGTTTTTTGAAAAAGGAAGTATAATTAATGGAATTTATTTAAATTGATAGTTAAATACATACAAATTTTTTTTCAGAAGTTGTTTTCCCCATAGGGGCACTAGTTTTTGGGAAAACAAATACAAGATGATTTATTGTAATTTAATGAAAAATTGATATGTCCATGTGTGCTTTAGATTTTATAATGCTTAATTTTTAAGGAATGTGAGTTTTTTAATCATTTTTTGGATTATTTTGAAATGTGGTCATCTTAATGATGGGGATTACTAATTATTTTTATAAATGTACTGAAATAATTACAAATGAAGTGATTTATTTTCAGTGAATGTGTGATTTTCAAAAATGAGTTTGATTCTCCTTGTGAATAGGTATAATTTAAAGAAAATAGAAACATCGATGGGTTTTGTTCTGTGTTTTTCTTGGGTAGTTTGTGTATTTGAATTTTATTCATGAAATATACTCGGTAGTGTATCATTTTGGGCTAGTAAATGAGAATGTGATATTTCATTTATTTTTAATTTTTTGACACCTCCCATAAAACAATTGGGAGAATATAAACATTATTTATTTATGGATAATCTATATGGTGAATCCTTTTGTAACATAAGTTCATATCTTATAATTGTGAATCTCCACATACAATTATTTGATTGATTTATCCCAAATCATACTTTTTACAATTCTTATTGAGTAACCTCCTTTCATTCTATGGTATCGAAGTTCCTTTTCATTAAATGAGAGGTCAAGGTTTTTTGTAGAAATATAGAGAATAGAATTACCCATAGTGATCTTGACTGGTTATTTAACTTAAAAATAATGTTTTCGGTGCTATATAAAATAATTAAATTGACTCACTAATCCAACACTATTATAATATTTTTATCAATAACAAAAAAATATATCAAAACACATTTCAAAATTTTTATCTCATATAAAATTCATCGAATCTCATATAACCCCAAGCCTTATATAGTTTCATGTTAAGCCTTGTAGCTCACATGAAAATATATTATGTTTGAGCCTAACCCAGGTCTGAATGTATAATTTCAAACGAGAAAACTAATATATAATTTTGTATATAATCTACATCATGATTGAATTATTAATTCTTTTTAAAACATAAATAAAAAATAAAATTATGAAAATAGAATAAAATAAGAATAAAAGAATAAGATTTTATAAGAAGAAAATTACCAATACTTTATTTCGTAACACAAAATGGATAGAGTTCTTATATACATTATAGATATGAATTATATGATATTGAAGGATCATGATTTCCTTAACAAATGAGAGATAAATTTGTACTTGAATGTAGATGGATAAATAAGTATATTAAGGGGAGGAAAAGTCACTAATGACCCCCGTGTAATATGAAACATTGGGATTTTCCAAAATAATGCAAGAGTACAATTTCTTAAATCCTCTTATGGGAAAAATTAGCAATATGTTCACTTGGTACCTTGTCTATTTCCTCTATCCAAACAATTTTCACTAACCAATCAAAAGAAAATTACCATATAAACATTGGCTAGTATGGAGACATTAGCCCATCTAACTTCTGACTAGGTACCTAATAACACATATTTTGATATATGGTTATATTTTCTACCTTATTTTAGTAAATTTCACATTCAATATCCCATACCAATGTCATTTTTTAGTCATAAACCAAAAATAAACCCTAAATAGTTGAAAAATAATTTAAATATATCAATATAAATATATATATCAAAATATAACATAAAATATATGGTTGTTAAAAACTCATAACCATATTGACATTTTTTATTTAGAATAATTTTTTACATTATCTGTTAATAAATTACTACCATTGAGACATCATTTATTCTTATCAGTCCTTAATCACATCACAAACATGTCAATGAAAACATAGTGCATATAAAATCGTATCAAATTACCTAACAATATCTTACATCTATGATTGACATCATACCCTAGCCTCTCAATCAATGAATTATCAAAAAGTTTCTCAATATCATCACATTGAATCAATTATTATGGATTCATTTCATTATGATCAACTATAAAACCTGAAAAAACATTATTTATAACATTATATGTGTGTGTTAATTAAGAATATGAACAAACATCAAGTAATCAATTCGAAATATAAAAATATCCTAATAATTATTGACCATCTTATCTTTATTATCAATTAGTTAAAATAAAAATATTCGTGTGAAATGATAAAAGACATAATCTCCAACATGAACCTAATGAGAAAAATATTTATGATATTTATAAAAATTCAAACAATTTATAATTATAACTAATATCATCTTTTGAATTTCCACAAGATCAAAAGTATCATAAAATAAAGTATTCTATAATAAATATTACTCACCATCTAAAATCCTATATATAAGTGTTATAAATGTCCTCTCATATAAAGCCTTATGTGAAACCATCTAAATATACTCTTAGCAGTTTCTCTTAGAAAAAAACCCTATCAAGTTTACATAATCTTCCCATGAATATAAAAAATCAATAATATATGCATGAATTATATATCCAAGAATATAAATAGTATTCTTAGATTCCTTTTCTATCTATGGATGATAATCTATTATCCACATCACATGATGATTGAAATATATTTTCATAACATTCAAGAATTGAAATTTTAATCTTACAACAAAATGATAATAACTATTGTTGGGTATCCTATGACATCTCATAATTTTTATCATATATGGATTCACAAGATCCAAAATTATCCAAGTCACTTTTATAATTATATAATTAAATATTTTAGTAAATATATAAAACAAAAAAATGAAATTAATTTCATATCATGATCTTAAGAAACCATAATATATATCGATCATAACATAATAAAATTTAAATTTAGAAATTGGGTAGGATTGAAATTTACATGCTTTCTATTTTTTTCATCATTGACGAACTAATAGGTGAAATATCGTTAAAGGATGACCAGCTATTATTTTTTTATAGTCATGAAAATTTTAAATGTACATCATGGAACATTTTAGTCAACTAATAATGAACTTACCATATAAAAATATAAAAACCTATCATCAATTCATCTTGGTAAGAAGTTGTAAAAAAACAATTATTATTAAATATAAGACTGAATCACTAATATTCACACACATAGGTATCCACCCCCACCATATAATAATTTTAAAATTACTAGATACATCTGATTTATAACCTTTTTTCACATGATCCATTACTTATCAAGTTAAAATTAAAAGTCCTAAGGAATCATGTACATCTTCTAAAGATAAATAAAAATGAATCTATGAAACAATAAAAATAATATTATAATAATTAATTGGGTTATGAAATAAATCCACATGTTATTTCCTTATTCAAAAATTAGAAAAGAAATTACCATTTTTAGAAGCATATAAAATCTCAAAATCAAAATAATGAACATATTTTATAAATGTAATCCATTTTAGATTTAAATGTTCCATTAAAATATATAGTTTAGGTCAATAACAAATCTTACCATAAAAATAGTTATTGTGATAATCCACAAATGATAAGATGTAGACCACTACAAAACTCCTCAAACTCCTTCTATCATTCCACATTCTACTTCTACTACATGAAGTCTATTTCGATTTTTTAATGAAATATCATACCAATGGCACCAGGGAATATACTATTTAGGTTCATTTCCATTTCACATAGAACACTTGGACCCTCCCACACCAATTATATATATAAATAAACTAGTAAATGGATTTTACAAACTTTATAGACTTATATGTGTTCCATCATTAATAAAGTTCATTTGAGATTTACTTTCAACAATGGCACCTCAATCACTAAATTATAATGCAATGAAAAATTAATTCTCACAAACCTAACTGACGACTTGTATATAATGATGTTATTTTCCTACATTATCCATTATTAATATCCATCAATTATGATAAAAATTTTACAACTCAATATTGAACTGCTATAAACTATTATGTATCGACAGTCAAAATGTTCACTCACATATCACATGTTGAAATATTCTTTCTATATATTGAATAAAACTCCATCCTATATCACTCTATCCAACATAACATGACTTATCTATAATTAAATTTGTTTTTAATAACATCCTTATTCAATCCTATACTTGATCACCACCAATTATGATTCTTCTAATAATATTATTCTGGTCAACTTTATTCATTGACCTAAAACCGGGTATCTCAGGTGATGGTGAAGAAGTCTCTCTCTAGTCCTACAATATTTAATTTAAAAAATAATAATTTAAAACTACTAACACCTAACCCAAAAATACTTATCCCAAAAAAACCTAAAAATTTCAAACATTATGAATGTGTTTATAGTAAAAACCTATCATATACCACTCAAAGACCATTCTGAAGGAATTAAACAATCTGTAATCTCAAACTCTCATAATTCCTTTTCAATTTTTTTTGATGTCCACACACTATGCTTCTCATAATATTGGCCCCACTAATATTAATAGTGCCATAAAAGTATATAGCCATGATATTCCACTTCATAAACTCGTAAACCATTCGATTTCCATCATGGAATTCCCTATAAAGGGAATATGCATGAGATATGTATAAATTTATTAAATTTTGAACTTTAATAAATTAAATGTATCTTGTCCATAGTATCACTCCATCCAAAAAAAATTCTTCTAATACACGATAACTAGGCACGATATATTTATGATCTTTATTGAACATGGATCCCTAGTAATATAATCAAAATTGACCACTATCCAACACATATCCACCAAAAAATATAGTATCACAAAACTGGTCATCTCCCACAAAAGCAACCAGAAACCACACGATAAGCATTCTTCAGTGAAACTGATACAAGTGTGGTCCTTTTATCTTATTTTATTCTATATTTTTTCAATTTGATCATGTATCCAAATTTAAAAATGAGAACCCTCCAGATCCCAGATTACCTTTTGAAAGACATTTCCACAATGTCAAAAACACCAAAGCCTTCATTACTATAGTATTATAATTAAACAAAATCAAGAATATTTGTTTTCACTCTACTATAAATGATATCATTATGGAATAATTTCAAAATTAAATTATATAATAGATAAAAAATCATCCATTATTTATATTTCTAGTATCTCGGAATGTCCTATCCTAAAAGAATTATTAATCAGATTAGTGACACCATTCTAGGTTCTACATCATGCATACTCGTAACTGAATAATAAAATCACAAATTTATCTTCAAAAAATATATTTTATTAAAAAAATTAAATATCCTTCACACCATCATATAATGATATTATTCTCACCATGTTTCTTCATATTAGAGGTTCTGAAAAACAACTCAAACATGTGCTTGAGTAAAAACACCAACTCGACTATACTACATCATTAATAATGTAGAAAGTATAATGACCTAGAGATAAAAAAGAATAAATAATTCATAAAATAAACTAGTATCAACTATATAATTGAAAATAACATGCTGCATTCCATCTATAGACAAAAATCCCTACAAGTTCCATAGTCCATTTATATATATGTATTTCTTTCATAATGAAAGATGTTTCACCCCCCCACCCCATTTTGACATCTTTGGGACTAAGATGCACATTCAATGATATATATTTTATATATATATCTGTATATATCACACAATTCACCTATTGTAAATGTTACCATTTAGAATTGAAGATCCTTACATAACACTATGTTGTATCCATGAGGCTCCACTATAAAAATCAAACCTGTTCCCCAAATATTTACATTATTCTACATATAATATTGGAAAATATTTTACTCCATAAGTTAATTACATGTTCTTATAGAGGAACCACCTTTCTAGTGGTCTTGATTACTCCAAAAAAAGATGATTTTAGAGAAAAACACATGACACTTTTATAGACATTGGTTGATGAATATCCGAGGCCACCAAAACCATCTCATGTGAGTGGTTAGATAGCTCATAGAGAAATTTCAACTACCCCAAAGCTAGATGAAGTTATAGAATATCAAGAAGGAAACTACCTAATATAAAATATTTGATCTCAATATTCATAATATGACATTCCTTTTCCTATGTAATTCCAAAGGAAAACTAGGGACTATAAAGATACATAATCATGATCTTTTGAATCTTCCTTCTGGTTCATATGACAATATTACTAAATATACAATGTACAAAAACCCATTTAATTATTATATAGATTTTTCATTCTGATAAAGAACAAATCTCTTATCAAAAATACACCATCAATTGAACATCTATGCTCACAAGGGTTAGAAAAAAATATTCTTCTAAAATATAAATCCTCTATAAAGATAACATCAATCCACAGCATACCAATTGAAATTCCATTCTTAGTAAATAATGAGAACCCACATAATTTGAAAAGAGTAAGTGATCAACAAAGTATTCAAAAAGTTTTTAGTAATATAAAATCATGTTCTTCTGTTAGGACTCTATAAACCACTCAATGAGAACATAAATGAACTTTTTTTACCAATTCTTTGATACCTCGTGTTAATAAATATAAAAAAATAAACATCCCCACCTATAATCAAGTTCTTGTTCTAAAACCTAATAATTAATATCACCCAACTTCTTATGCATGGAAGTTACTTCCAATCCTCAAACATTAAATGATATGACCCATATGTTTTTTATTCTATTCCACCACCATAGAGATAGTTCATAAAACTAATAATACTTCACATCCATGAAACATCCTTGACCATGCATGAATTTATATTAGTTTTCTAAATATCTATAGAAAACTACATCCCATGAAAAAAACAAAATGACACAACAAATAATTTTAATTGGCACAAAAAATCCAACATTAGATGTTATATAAATTATTCCTACATCCATGTAGAAACACACTAAAATATTTTTTATGAAACAAAAAATAACATTTATAAAGTAACAATGTTTTTAACCCTACCCAAACTAATTAAAGAAACCCTTCCAAATCTATCTATTAGAAACTCCATTGAAATTCTATCTATTTTTGATAACCCACAAATTGTAGGTTATGGATATAAAAAATACTCATGAATCCTCATTGAGAGCTACATAATAAACTCTATATCAATCTATCCTACCATGATTCGTGAATGTGACCTCCAATCCTCATCACTAGCATATTGAAAAAATATTATTCTTACCATAGCACACAGAATAGGTTTATCCAAAACACAATATTACAATTTCTACTATCTACTTTATCAGATCCACTACCATCATGATATTTTAAGGGAGTCCGCCATTGGTAAGTGAAACCTATGATTTCCCATAAACAATTATTCCACAAGAGAAAACATATTGTGTACTAAAGAATTAATTCTCACATATCTAACATATAACTCTTACATTTCCCTATATTAAAAAGTGATGCACGTTAATATATCTCAACTAGTGATGACTCCCCTTATGTAAAACAATATTGAATCTATAGGAACTCATACTTATCTGGAGTTAAAAAAATTATTATCCATTAGATTCTATAATATTTATTCTTAATATAGAAAACTATTTTTGTATACATTACTCTATTATCTAGAATGATACTTCTACCCATATTCATTCATCCAAACATCCCTTCTTCCAAATTTTTAAATCTATCTAGAAACAAAATTGTAGCTTCCATTGATCATATTCCACCAATCATATAATGTTTAGATACTTCTTTCGACATGAACCTTGAAATCCAATTTAAATATGAACATGTATTCACCATGTTTTCACAAGTTTAATATTCCATTACGTTAATTAAAAGGTAATTTATTTCCATTTCATCTATAAAATAGTTTAATAATTTTCTAGTAAACCATGTATTTTGTGAAAATATAAATTATAGTTCAAAGGGAAATTATAGGTATTGTTTCATAGGATGTTTTGATATGAACTATAAAAAATTGATTTGTTTTTAGCAATTATTTCAATGGGAAAAGTGTTTTTTGGTAAAATTCCCCATGTTTTTATTATATGGATTCTCTTTCTATATGGGCTTCAACCTATGATATAACAATCACCTATATGAAATTATTTTTTCATTTAATTTTGAATATGTGTGATGTGAGATATTATTATGTCATTAATTTGTATTCTAAATTAATTTAATACTTATAAAACAAAAAAGGTCGTAGCATTGGTATTATGTGGGTTCTATGGACTAGTACCAAGATAGGTTGTGAGGATCATTTATCTAGCCTATTCCATTTTTGTCATCATGAGGGTCTGGATATGAATTACAAGTCATTATGAGATTATGCAATGTTTCATTATTTTAAACACATAATCTTGTATTATAGGTTATAAAAATTTCATAAATTATGGAATAATAAAAATTCTATTATTTCATTATAACAATACAATACATTGAAATAAAATTAAGAATTATTAAATTAATATTATAATAAAAGACAAAACTAGTAAAACAATGTCATTTATTAATAATATAATTAATAATTAGTAATGTTTATAGATGAATTAACATTAATATAATAAATAACATCTATCTCATTATAAAAAGTTTTTTTTTTCAAATCGTTGGTAAGATATTTTTGATTTTTAAATTCCTAATTCATTTTATTTAATATTTAAATTTCACGTAGTAAAATATTTAACTTTATAAATAGAAAACTATTTTTTAATTGTCATGTTGAAATTATTTAACCATAATTTTTTACATTTTTTTGTGATAGTCGATTTTTTGAGTAAAAAGACAAAAACTATATGAATACACCTTATTTACTATGAAACCATAATGACAGAAATATTATTTAATGATTATTAGAAAGGATATATTGACCAAAAATGGATTTATTCATTTAATCAATGAATTTTAATGTAATAAAAATATTTTTAAAAAATTATAATGACTTTTTCAAAAATAAACTGTATAATATAATGATTTTAAAATGAATTATTTTTCAATTTTATTTTTATCCCATGATTTTAAGTAGCATACCCCATCCTAAAATATCACTTCAAAATAAAATTTTGGAGCATGAATCCAAAATCTTACTCCATATCAAGAGTAATTGAATTAAATTTCTATAGTTCCCTTATGATGATTTTAGAGGCTATATTTTATGGTATGGTTTCCTCATCCACCCCTTTTCATTTCAATTATAATAATCATCCAATAATTTCATTTAAATTGATTTTTCAAATATTTAAATTATTGTAATTATATGGTGTTTTAATGTTTTTTATGCTTCATTATGTGAAATTAATAAACCCCCCTCATTATATCCTTTTCCAATGTCATTATTGTGTGTATATAGGGGTACCTAATCCCCTATTATCCCCTATTTATTAATTATTCTCCAACTAATTTTCTTTTCAATATAAATTGTTTTTATGATTCATTTTTATTAATTAATTATCCAAATTTCAAATATATATCACCATTACAAATCATTATACTATATTTATAGTCAATTATATTTATTAAACATTAGTAGAAATAAATATACCAAAAATAAAACATCCTCAAAATTTGAAATTAAATAGTGTGTAGTTTCATAACAATTGAATCCAATTAAAGAAACTTTTTATGGATCAACCTTTGTATTAGTTTTACCTTATGGTAATAACCCTTAAATATTATTATTGGTTGATAAATTAATCTAAATTTATTGGAAAAATGGGTAAAACTTCACTCCATGTTTGTTACTTCAAAGGGTTATTCTTTGGATGATTCACAAAAACATTACATTTCATAATAAAATATTTTAATATATTTTGACAGACTAATTGAAAATAATATCATTCAATTATGAATGTTCAAAACACCATTACCTCATTATCATTCCAATGATATTGGTAGTTTTTATTACATTGTTAATATCCATTATATTCTAAGAGGATTTTTGTATTCACTAAGATATACATATTATTCCAATGAATGGGTAAATGTTTACTTTATATATAGATATATTATTTTTCTGAATGGAAACCTATGGATTAAAAATCTAATATTATTAATTAGGATCCTTCGGTAACATTATCATATGTATTATTTACATTTTAATCATATGATGGATAAAATAAACTTATTATGTGATGGGTAGACCCCAAAATTATAAAAACCCTTAATGCATCAGATGATCTCATGAGACAAACTGGTTGTGAATTTTTTATAAACTATTCCAATATAAATGATTTCTTGGAATATTTCCCTGACATCATGTTTAGATCGTTATATTATGCATTCTATCACTATGAGATCCGTTATTCTTTCTATAATTTATTTATTATAATATATTCCATGTATATATTAATCTAATAGATCCATTTTAAGAAAATTTATTTCATACTATCATATTATTGTTTCCATTCTTATGTATGATAGCTTCTTCTAAATGGTACCCCTTATTGAAATAGTGTTCTCACTCCATTTCATTTTGTTAATTTCCACTTGAATAAATCAGTATTACTATATGTGACCAATGGATTATGAGGTATATATAATATATTATTATTTATTCAGTTGATGTAACATCTGTTTTTAATTAAATTTAATGTTGATTTATTTATCTAGTTTCATTAGGCTACTAAACTTCTTTATATAATATATTGTGATCTATATATTATGTAATCTTATAATAAAATAACCACTGACTTTAGGTTATAATTGTGGAAACATTATAGTTCCTATCATAGAAACATTAGTAGAAATATTAGAAACTATATTTTAAATTATATAGTTTATTTATGATAAACCACTTATATTTTATATAAATATTTATATGACACATGAAAATAATTAGAAATAAATGTTCACAAATTATATTTTGTAAATTAGAATTCTTATTTTTTCCAAAATAATTATTTATATTAAATTTTTTATAAAATGAATATAGTGACTGAAGCTTAGCATACATGGATATTACATAATTTTAGATCAATATTCAACACATGAAAAAAATGAGTGCCTGACAACCGTGATAGCATATTGTCTTTGGAAGCATTGAATAAAAATTTTTAACTTGGTGCATGTTTTTTAATGTTTCCCTTAAATAACACGCCTTTTAGTAATTCTAAATAAAATCATTCTTCATAACTTTGAGAACGAAAACATACAAAAGGGGTGATATCAGATGCTCAGTAACTGTAACAAAAAGAGTTTCATAATTGTAACATGATCATAAGTGTTTGAGAATGTGAGAACCACATTTGAATATCATACACTATATATCAAATATCGTACACATGAGTCGTGGAATAATTATTGTAATTTTATAAGACACAAATAATAATTGAATTAATAGCATAATAAATGATGGAATAATATAGGAATAAAACATGGAATTTTGGAAGTCAAAAAATCATATAAATTTATTTCCAAAATATTCAATGCCTAACACCAAATCCCTCATTGTGGAATGGGTTCACTCCCCCAACCATCATAGTAGTAAATGTTCACTCACAAGACCATATTAATGGAAAAGGTATTTTACTAAACTAGGTTCACTCTCCATTCTATCCTTGTGTTACTAAAAATGGTTTACATCCCATTCCAGCCTTGTATTATAGAACCAGGTTCAATTCCTTTTCTAGCCTAGTCATACTAATCCAAGCTCACCCATCACTCTAGCCCAATCATATTAACCCGATTTCACTACTCATTCAATACATGTATTACTCATAAAATAAAAATCATTAAATAATTCATTAGGGGGGATATGGGTCCCACCTATCACATAATGAAATTATACATATATGTTCAAAAAAACATTCATCTTATCCTAACCAAAAAAAGATATGGGTTTCATAGACATAATATCATAACCCATGATATTATTTGGTTATCCTAAAAGTTTAATAAACTCATAAACTATGGGAAATATATAGGTATCACAATCATTTCATTTTAGAGTTACCATGAAAGGAAATATGTTTCAAAAATACTTATCATTATATAAATTCGTGAAGAAAAATGAGTTTCATTTAAACCAAGTAACAAAAATATACACCCTTTAAAGAAATAATATAAATTGTATCCTTTGATCATGTCTCATGTAATATATAAACTATAACCATGTATTTCATTATAGATAGAGAATGATTTTCAAAGAACACTTGAATCATAACTTTTATTTGAAAATAATTTTCTAAAACATATAGCATTTTAAAAATAATTTTCCTCGAAACCCATTTGATAACATATAAAGGAATCATAAAAAAATATATTAAAACATTTTTTAAATAAAATATCATTTACTCTTTGATTTTTTTAGAAGAAACATATAACATTTTTAATACCATGTTATATTAAAATAATATTGAAAACATATAAATAAGAATGAAAACATTTTAAAAACATTTTTCTTTAAAAAAAATTAAAATATATTTGAAAATATTTTGAAAAATGTTTTCCTTCAAAACATTAAAAATATTTTTGAATCTTTTTTGAAATAAAATTTCAATAAAAAGATATAAAATAATAGACATAATATTTTGAAAACCATTTCACTGAAAACATATAATGTAATCTTGAAAATAGCTTTAAATTCCATTTCATTGAAAAGGAAGTGATAATTTGTTTTTTAAAACCTTTTTCATTGAAAATAATTTGAAAGCATATAAATGCATAACTAAAATCCTTGAAATAAATATCATTGAAAATAACTTTTTGAAAACATATAAACAAATATTTGAAAATAAATTAAAACATGTACTAATTATAATTTTTTTAAATTTAAATTATTTGAATATAACCTAAAAAAGGAATATCTAGAATATTAGGATTTTTTCTAAAAAAATTTTTCTAAAAAATAAAACTAAGATTAAATACAGGTATATTCATGATGTTGGATAAATCTATACATGAAAATCATTCCTTCCATGTTATAAAATGTTTAGATAAGTTCCTCGATAACAAATATAAAAAATTGATTCTTTGAAAAACCACTTTTCAAAAGGTAAAACATGTCTAAAAATTTCTTTTAATGATAATAATATAATATTGGAACAATTTTCTTTTTTTAGAAACCATGGTATTGATGGAACATGGATTTCTAACTGAAGAGGGAGATAAAGTCATATTTTCATAAAAAAAATTAGTCATAATAATCATAAATACCAAAGTGTGGAAAATGGTAATAAAAAAATGAATATATGATGATAAATTATATGAGAAGATAATTCACAAGTATTATTGAGATATGGATCGTATGCTTTCATCATTTTAAACATAATCATAAACAATCTAGATACATGATGATATTGTTATAATAAACTCTCACCACTTTATAACATTGAATTACACTCACCATGTAAGAAAATAAAATTAAATGAAGATTAAAATATCCTTATTAGAAGTAGATTCATGATATTACATTACAAATGGTTTTATATACTTTATATAATATATTATAGGTTCATAATAAAAATTGTGCCGCAACAAAGAAAATTTGAGACAAAACTACTCTACTCATTTGGTAACACCTGTATTGTAAAACCCCATGAATGAGTGATCCTAAAATGGATATTCAAAATATAAATAAATTTGAGGATAATATTTTAAAAATAATTTAATGAAAATTTTGAAAACTACACAAACACGATGAGAGTTAAATAAGACATAAATCTCACAGAAATAAATGTGAGACGAGAAAACTCTTACCTTATGTCTTGACCTTATTCATTCATGTTCAAAAAACCAATGTAATAAATATGAGTTTATTATAAATACTCTACATGACCAAATTATTATATCTAACACAATATATCATGTTTTTATTAATCTATATTACATATTTATTAACAATATCATGTTAATATTTTGTTTTGGGTAATATCTGCTTCACATTTCGTATATATTTTGACTTATTATTCTTGATCTTATTACGTAGATAATGGTTTAAATATTTAAATGATGTAAATATTTTTATAAATACCATATATATTAATTATATATGTATTTATAATAATATATATTATATATACATATAAAATGGAATACATTGTTCATGGAGTTGGTAGACCGTATAAATGAACGAATGTTATATCTTTTTTATTGAAATATTTAATAAAAGAAATTAAATGAGATATTTGATTATATATATGTATATATATTATAATTAAATTATTATTATTATTTCATATTTATAATATAATTTCACTAAACCCATTTTTAATACATTCTAGGTAATGTGTGAATGAATCATGTCTCTTTGAGGAGGCGGTAGTCCACGTGTCAAAAAACGATGTTGTTGTATTTACAAAAAAATTGAATGAATGAAGTTAAAAATTATATAATAATTAAAAAATTTATATAATAATAAATATAAAATAAAAATATATTATCCATCATGATTCCCAACCATTAGAGGTTGTAATGGAAAATGAGAAACATCGTTTCGTGCAGTTGTAGTTCACCGTACACATGAACAATATGTCCATTACCCATTAGATGGAAGTGTGTGTATGTATAGGTTTACCCATTATAATATAAAAATATAAGTGTATTTCTGACACTTAATTTATTATATTATCATTTAATAATAAGATTTGATGGTTAGGATACTGAAAATAAAACAACAGATCTTGAAGGAGGATGTTACCTCTTATTTTGGATGCTTATATTTCATTGCTAAAAGGGCTTACACGGATGTCTTTATTAAAAATGGGAGTTTTATATTATATATGTATTTATTTTCGAATATTATTTAAGATTTTCATTGGGTGATACAAAGGGATTTAGAGGTATGAATTTTTTTAAGGGTGAGTTCCTTTTTATAGTGGACGAAGAGTGGCATTCTTTTAAATTTTTAAAAAGGGAATTCCATCCATGTTGTACATATGAAACATGGAAAAAATAATTGTCTTAATTATATAAAAGGGTGTATAGGATCTATATTTTAACATAATATGGATTTTTTATTTGTTTATAGGTAATTTTGGTCTTGAGGTTTTAGGCTTAGTCGTTTGTGGAGCTAATTTTTCACTTAATCACTGTAATTAGTTTTAATCACTCGAAAAATATATTTTTTTTAAAAAATAAGTTTAAATTGCTATAAATAATTAATTATTATGATTCAGATAATTTGTTCCATTTTTCAAAATTAAAATCACATAAGTAGAAAAAAAATCCAGCTGATATGATGATATTGCGGGTTCTTAAAGCAAAAAAGTCCAAAATTTTGAAATGATTTTATATCAAATTTCATTGTGGGATTTTTTAAATATTCCTATGTTTTATTCATTTATTTAAAATTTATATAATTATAATTATAACAAAAATAAAAACATAATTTTACTATATAAAAAATTTGATGAAAAAGTAGTTTTGAATTAAAATTCATTATTTTTCACTATTCATCAAAAAAATGTAACATCTCTAAAAAATACCGAAAAGTAACTAGAATTAAACTATTATATTAATTTTAAAAAATGAAATATATATTAAAAAAATATATTGAAAATTATATTTAATGTGGGCTCTCCATTAAAATACGGTAGAATTACCATGTAGAAAAATTCAATTTTTTATTCATAAAATCAGGTATATTCTTATCCTATACCTATATAATATATTGGATGAGTATAAAAATATTTATTGAATATAAATATATAAATGTATATATATTTTAGTCAAAAAATTAATCAAATTTACTTTGTTTATTTTATTGAGATAAAATTTTGTTTGTACATAAAAAATGTAGAACCCCCGGATACCCTTAGTGGGGAGGTGTGAATCAGGGTGACAACATTTTTATTTAATGTAATGGATACTATTACCATAATGGTAGGAACTACTTAAACCTATATGATGTAAATTATTAGTTATCAAACATTTCATGAAAATAGATGAAACAACACTTTTACTTGGTTCGCAAATAAGGGCTACATCCAAGGAGCATACGCCGATATTGTGTGAGTTATACCAAAATCTACTAATCTTCACTAGATGTGGAATAAAAAAATTAAGTCATACTCACTCTATTATAGGAACACTACCTTTAAAAAATTATAAGGATATCACATTGTGTCCCTTAGAACACTTCCATTGACTCCCCTAGCTCATTGCGCTTAGAGAAGTAAAACTCAGTTTATCGACTTGAAGGTCACTTTAATGAATTGGCATTAATGTATTTGTCCCTGAAATTGCACGAGACTCTTCATTCACCCCATACCTAATTTGATACACTCTAAAAGCCTTGTCAACTTAAAACTGATATACAATATTTCCTTTTTCAAAGCTCCTTCGTGAATCTCAGTCCATCACGAAGAACACCTTCTTTCACTGAACAAACTCCCTTCACGAAGACCACATGACTTAATGGATCAAAATATCTTCATGATTCACCCCTAACATTACTGAGAACCCCTACATTCACTGAAAAAAATACCTGAATGAATCATACTACCTTTATGAACCAGTCTTACTCCAAAAAGATCACTGAGTCAATATGGAATACACAATCATCATGAAATACCCTTTTCTCAAAAGCATTGGCATCAGTCAAGACATTAATGGTATTTTTGGGATTCTCAAGATCGCATCAAAACTAAATTATAAGGATCACCCCTTACTTCATAAAATCAGTGGGATTTCATATTTTCCTTGAAAAACATTGGTTCAAATAAATATGGGGAGTCTAATATTTATAGGCATGGCTGATCGCAAAGTTCCATCATCTCCATTTAAATTTATGGATCAGTCAAAAAAATAATATTAGTTCTCCTTCCTTTACAATGGTTTGATGAAATTCACAGTTCTCATAGCTCATCGTAGTCGTAGACCCTTCTGTCAAAACATCTCATGGTCACAATTCTCCACTTCTCATAATCACAATGAAACACCATCTCTATTCGCAATTCTCCTCATATTTCCGAACATATTCCTAGGATTTCTGAAATCAATTCCTTTACCATATTTATGAAATGTTGGATCTAGAATTATACCTTTTGTGATGCTCAAATTCTCATAATCGTAGAGCAGGTCATCATAATTCATTAATCCTTTGCAAAACACAATTCATGAAGCCACTGTCATTACTGTCTTCAGCTTGAATAATATGATCCCTTTCCATGGAATCTCCCTAATCATCCATGGGAGGATTAAAAAATAAACAAAAACCCTACTCTATTTCATTCAAATAACACCCTTGGATCCTACAAAAAATTAGTTTTCTTCAACAAATTATTTTTCTTATTTTCAAATAGTTGTTTAATTCACTTATACTAATTTGTAACCAAATAATTAAATATATATACTTATGTAATTTATATTTTCAAAATTTAGTTAATCTTATTCTTAACATCCATTCCAACAGTTAGGTGGAAACTAAAATAAAATTTTTATAATCAAATAAATAATATATTATAGTTTGGTAAAAACATGGTGTAGAGTGTGACAATATTTTTCGATGGGACTCAGTATTGTGTCTAAGACAATTCAAACAAAGTTTTTTGTGTACCCAAACCTAATATAAGTGTTCTAAATAGTGTAATATTAACATTTTGTTTCATTAAAAAGATTCCAATGATTGTTCTTTAATAAAAAATACATTCAATGTTGCGTGAAAAGATTAATAACAACAAGATTAAATTGATTTGAAAAAAACATATTTTAATAAATCTTATGGTGTTACAAGGAAACTAGTTGAAGGAATCAAAAAAGTTTCAAGAACCATATTCAATATAATTATTTCTACATATAAATGTTCGATAAGATTCATGTTGGGTTAGAGAAGATGATAAATATATTAAAGATGATGACCCATATTATGACCAGGGACATTACATGTACGGAACAATTTGTTTCTGCATAACATAGTGAAAAAATATTAAACCACTTCATTTTATATAGACTCGTCCTTTATATGAACCAAAAATACATTATTATATGAACAACAATTTAATTCTATAGAGAAGGTATTTCATGCGTTGATATGAAATGAAAGATAGATGTTTATCATGGATTTATATCATTTATGTGATGATGTTGACCAATGAAGGTCATTGACTGAAAAAACAAGAAGGAAAATAATATTAATAATATGGAATTGAAGTTTTTAAGGCTATATTCATTGAAAGGTAGATCTCTTATGAGCTAAATGATGATCTAGAAAGGAAATTATAGAATTCAATACAAAGGGAAGAGGATGTTATTGATGATTTTGTGTCCACCATTATATGATTAGTAATATATGATACAAACAATGCATTTATTCGATAACAATTTGTTTATCAGTATTTTTATTCAATCGAAATTTGTATTTTTTTATTATAATAAATGTGTGTCTCCACCCAAATACAAGGGTGTGACAGGGGTCTAAAATGATGAAACCCGTGAGCATCCCCCTGCACAAAATTATTACACTCCTGATGCAATGAGCTCAATCTAGAGAACACCATCAACAGTTCTTCCAAACTACTTCCATGAGAAAGTGAATCTGTCATGAATTTTGCCTCCCTTTTCACATGATGAACCGAGAAAACATGTCTGAGATCCATGACGCAGCTGCAAACCAAGTACGATAAGTACTAAGGTGGATCAATCTGTTCGTTTATAGTTTGGACAGTAGTTTCAGAATCTGATTCAACCTCTGAATACATCAATTTCAGGCCCTTAAAAAGCCTAATACCTGTTTGGATCTACTTTAACTCTACACCCAATGAACTCCCCAACCCATAAAATTTATTGAAGGTGAACAACACTGATCCATACTCATCCCGCAATAGACCGCCCCCACACATTAAATGGGAATTAGTCTCTTTATCTTTTCATTATATAAATTCATAGTGACAACTTCCCCCAACAATGAGAAATAATTATATAAATATTTTATTTTCAGGGGAAACTAAAAGAATAAGAGGGTGGATATGTTCCATGGTTAAAAAAATTCAAAACTATAAAATATTTTTAGGAGAAATACTATAAATTATATATCTTTTTGAAGTGACACCCAAAGTTTTACATTATAAAATTGAGATTTATCTAAAAATGTGGAGAAAAAATTCATTATATTCATGAGTGGAAGGGTATTAAAGGAGACAATAATTTCTAAGGGATATATTTTAAGGACATACGACACTATGAAAATCATTTCCCCAAGTGTCAATGTAATGTCTCTAGAATAGGGAAAGGGAGAAAGGCCATGATTTTAAAATACTAATAGAATATTTTGAGGTTCTAACTGACATTATAGTAGGTTCATTGATAATAGAAATAATTTTAATTAAGGAATTATTTGATAATGTAGTTACCCACATTATTTTATATTAGATGTTTTATATAAACATTTAATAGCCCATGATACATTAAAGGTGTTACCAATTAATAAACAAAGTGTAAATATTATATTAACAAAATTATATTAGTATGCAACTATTAATATTTTTGGATGTTATTTGTTAAAAGAATTTTTCAAATACCAATTTTCAACATTGATATAATCCTTATTATGAATTATCTCTTAATGAAAAATAAAGGAACTTATTTTTGTGGGAAAGTGAGTTTAATCAATTTGGATTGAATATAATCTCTTATTTTTTGAGGGTATACTTCATTTACTCAAACAATATTAACTATTTATTGTTTCTTTTCCTAATAAAATTATTAGTGATAATGATTTAGTAAATTGAAATATACTCCAATAATAGAGAATGTATCAATTGTGAGGTATTATATTTTTTATTTCTTTTATGTCTACCTTCATATACACTTAACTATGATGTTGGATTATTTAATAACCATGTATGTGATTGAAAATCCATATCCATGACACCCTATACAATAAGTCTATTATAATTTGTGTAATAAAAGAAAAAACATTGAGATTTATATGATAAGTGGTTCATATACCCAATTTTTTAACCTTGGGAAACACCTGTATTATTTGTGATAATATGGGTCTATAAGTTTTTCAACTAAATATAGAGAAAAAAATTACATTACTATAGTGAATATGTATCTCTTACGTCATATTGATTATTGATGTGATCATATACATCGTGATCTATACATATCGATGATTGATAACTATTTTGGTTATCATTAATTATAATTCAAGAAAATAAAAAAATTAGAAATATGTATTTTCACATAATTTATGGTCATTATGACTTCACAATAATTTCTTTTGGTTTAAAAAATGCACCATATGTGTTTTTGGATATAATGAATAGAGTGTTAAAGGATTAAATTGAAATTTTTTTGTTATTATTATTGATATCTTGATTTAATATAAAATCCATGAAAATCATGAAAACAATTTGAAGATTTTCCTTGACAATATAAGGGATAAGGAGCTATTAAGGATATTCAGTATGTGTGAATTTTATTAAAATATTTCTTTTACTGGATATATTTTTTCCATGGATGGAATATAATATTATCTCAAAATTAAAAAGGTTTTTAATGAATTTACCACATAAACAATATAACTATGATAAATATTTTCTATGTATAATATGGTTATAGTGTAAATTTTTTTAAAATTTATTCTTCGGTAGATAATCTATTAACCACATAAACATTTAAAGGTTTTAAATTCATAAGGTCTATGGAATGTAGAAAAATTATAGAACACATTAAGATAATAAAAAATGGACATGTATTAAATTTAACATCTATAAATGTGATATTTCTTAGATATAATATTTCATCAAATATAATACATGGTTGTATCTATTTAAAGATAGTATAATTTTTTATTATACTTCGGGTAAATGAAATACTCTTGAAAAATCTATCCCACTCATGATCTTGATTGGGTATATTTAATATTTGAGTTTGAAATATAGATGAAAAATCATTATGGGAAAATATGTGATATATATACTAATTAAATTAATTATATACAAATTCATTCATAATTAGATGAACCTATGGAGAAGGTAATGAATGTAGGTACTCAAGTACTATGATTTTTCAATGAACTACCACCCTATGAATGAAAAAATGTGGTAAATATATTAGGTATGAAGGATTAATGAGCTCTATAAATGATGAAGATTAAATATAATCCTATATTAATGTATATACTAATGTTTAATATGAAATTATTATGGAAATGTAATAATCATTTTTCATCTAAATAAATTTCAAACAATGTTGTGTTGCCTTTTTGGAAGAGAAGATGACATCCATCAATACAAGTTCTAAAGTGTGAATTAAAAGATGAAAGTCATAGAAAAAAATATCTATAATCCATTGTAGTATGATGATTTATATGGATAAAAAAGAGATCTTCTAGGTAAAAAATTAGGTGAAAATTACAGACTTTTTGTTTAGATTTTACAATTCCATTAAGTAAAGGATGAGAGAAAATATCCAAAGGGTATCATTAAACCATTTCCTATACCAATATTGAAGTGGGAAAACATCACAATGTTATTTTTTTACTAATCAACCTAAAAAATCTATGAATAATGATTCAATATTAGTTATTGATCATCAACATTCATTGACTACACATTTACTAGCAACAAGGACGTATCTAATCATTGAACATCCTTCAAGACTCTATATCAATGATTATATAAGACATTATAGTGAACAATAAGTCCTTTTGTCTGAAATTTATTATCATTTTACATCAAAATAATGGAGAAGTATTCAAAATTCTTCAAACATAGATAAATTTGAGTATTTAAAATCATCTTAAAACTGATTGGTTGTTTGAGAGGACAATATAATTTATAGAGGAAGTGATCAGGTCATGATAACATGAAATCCTAGGAATATATGCTAGTACCTATCTCTAATGGAATTCATATATAATCATATCTTCTATTCAGAAATTCCAATAGAATAGTATAAGGACTTTTAGGAAAAAAGAAACCACACTCCAACCTATTGGTATTATGTGGGGGAAATGAGGTTAGATTATCAATAAATAAATGAGGAAACAATTGAGAATGTTTGATAAATAAATATTATGATAGGGGAGTGAAAAACATCTACTCTACTAATTGGTGAAATTATTTTTCAATCCATGTTGGAGATCATGTATTCTTAAATGGATCACCAAAGAGCGGAGTTATAAGGTTTGATATGAATGGGATGCTATGTTATAGGAACATTGGGACTTTTAGAATTTTTTAGAGATGTTGTGTTTCAGCTTATTATTTTGATTTTCCACCCAACCACTCCAAAGTGCATGGTGTATTCCATGTTTCAATATTGTGTATTTAAAATCGTATCTATACAAATGTGTTCTCCAATGACAAAGTATATTTAGAACCTGAAGTTCTATTAAATTTCAATCCAATTTGGTTCTTTTCACTGGAAAGTATGTGTTACATAATTAGACAAGCCTACAAGTGATATTTTTTAGAGGAATGTTATGTTGGAAATAAAAATTTCAACAATAATGACACATTGAAAATTCTATTGTTCAAACATAATATCATAACCTTTTACAATTAAATTGGAAAATAGAAAATTACATTTATAATAATCATTGAAATAAGTATCATAAAATTATTTGATAATAATATTATTAATAATTAATAATATATATAGTTTGATTAATAATAATATATTTACCCAAAGGCATATTATAATAAAAATGACATGAGTTTTGAATAATATGGACAAAATTATTGATTTTGAAAGGAAAAAAATTTATTAAAAAATATTAAATTTCACATAGGTGGAGAGTTATTTTAATTAAATGGAATTAAATATTATATATTAAATAGACATTTCTAATCATCTAATTGTGAATTTTAAATAAATCACCATGAAAATACATTTTTTGGGTGGAATGTAAAATTTCATATGGATATACGGTAAATATTTTTGATATTATATTTACATTAAAATGTTCTAGTGGGTTATTTAAGGGATATCATGACTAAAAATGTGGTTATTAATTAAAATAATATAACTAAAAGTAATAATAATAATAATTATCCATACTTATTATTAATATTCCAAAACCTAAAGAATATTTTATTGATTTAAAAAACAATTAATTAAGAATGATAATATAGTTCACATCAAAAATAGTATTTTTTTAAAGGATTTTAATTTGTAAAAATTTAATTCTATAACCTATATTTTCATGTAAAATACAATGGGATAAAAACATTGTAAGGGAAATAGAATTATTATTTATTTCATATGGTAGAAGGTCTATACATTGAAATTAAATAATAAATCTCCCTTACTCCTTATAAATACCTACCCAAATGTCCTTTTTTTCTTCACTCCCAACCTAGTGAGAATATATACCCTATAATTCTCTATCTTCATACTCTTTCTGATACCTTGTTATCATTTATTTTTGTAATCCTCTCAAATATATTTTTATTTCAATAAGAGTTTTTATTATGATTAAATCCTATAAAATCATTGTGATATTTTAAAATAACCATTACCTCGAATAAAAATGTATTCATACATTATCATAATAGTGAATCATTAGTAGAATAAAATTTGATAAATCTAAAAATATCACAAAATTTGGAAATTCTAAGAGTGTGTGGTTTCCATGAAATTTAATTTAGTGACTATTTATTCTATTTATACTAGTTATGGAATCTAAAATAGAAACAAAAATGTGGTTATTTATTGAGTTGTCGATTAATTCATGATAGTTTAGTCTAAATGTCATACTAAGATCATGAAGAAAAAATATTAGTTTTTCACATGATGTTGTTTTTTCTATTAATACCATTTTTATTGGTGATAATTCATCCTCATGTGGAGGGGTAATATCTTGTGAAAGGGTTAATCCCCAATGATTTTTGGCCAGTTTTTTAAAATATACAGAAGTTGTATAAATGGGAAAGTCCCATATGATGCTATGTGGAAGTATCATTATTACTTGAAATGATAATCCTATTGAATATGAGAATATTTAACATGATAATCCAATTATGTTGATGACTCCATAGGCACCAAATAGGTTTTACCTAAGGATATTGATAGTCTTGAAGCTATTGATTTTAATGCGAGTTAGTAGTTGAGTTCTTTATAATTAAAAGAGTATATCTTTCAATGTTATTGATATTCTTTGAGAATGATTATTCCAGGAGGGCTTACCCTTGTGATGATTTATCAAAAAAAATTAAGATTCCTAGAGAGTATATTTTCTCAATTGATGGAAATTTGATATTCCCAGATGAATATTATTCTTGTTGGAACTAATTTCTCTAGAGATGGGGATATGAACCTATAATGTTTGGGAACTGATTGTTCTTTTGGAAAATTCCAATGGGATGATACAAATACTCTAACATTTACTAGTTATAGAGATAATTGGGAATCAATGGTGTTAATTTTGATAAGTATGAAGTAATGTTTCATTGATATAAGAGAGGTGGAATTCTGTAATGAAATGAAATTAAACAATAAAGTGAAATTGATATACAAATAAAAATAAAATCAATGATTGTATAGTCAATTGTTATGGTGATTAGATCAATGATGAATGGTAGTGATATAAAGAATAATCATATTTTTTCCATTAAACTCAAGGAATTTGAATTTAGAGATGAAATTATGGATGGAGAAACACATGATTCTAAAATTCAGGCAATGATTTCCTTTAAATTTGAATTGGGAAGGGAGGATGAAGAAAAATAAAATACATAGGGACTGATCTTGTTCAATCCACCTCAAAAATCAAGTGTAACCATAGTACAGGACATACAAAAATATTAATAAGGTGACACAAAAAGTAAATAAACAATTATTACATGCTTTTTTATTAATAATGAATATAACTTATAATAATACATAACTAAATCCCATAATGTTTTAGTATCTTCTGAGACTATATACATAATAAACTAATTTCATTAAATATATTTAACATCTCCTACAATTCCATTCTAGCATGATACGCTTCTTAGACAAACCAAATTTTCAGTAATGATTCACAACATAAGGAAATTTAAATATAATAATGGATAAGATCATATTACTTACAAGGAAAATCATATGATGCATCAATTAACGAAAATGTGTGGGAATAAGATAATAAAGGGTTATGATAACATGATAAAACTTTTGAAAGAAATATACTTCCAGTCAATGGTCATCAATCATGAGTCATGACTTAATTATTTGTCACAATAAAATTCATATGTTATAAGAGTTAAAAATAATGTATAGTCAATAATTATCCATGAAAACATATTATAATAATAATAAATTAGGTTTTGGAATACACAAAATAATAGATAATAAAATCCTTATTGTTTATTCACTACTATGATTATCATAGGGGATTGAGTCCTATAGTGGATTAGGTTCACTCACCAATCCCATAATTTCCATAGTCAGGGTTCATTGCTATGATTTTCATATTGGAATGATTTCCTCAATGATATAGGGTAACTCTACACACCAAATCATGCTATTTTATGAGATAAAATTCACTAAAAAATTATTTAGAGTGAAAATTAAAAAACCAGTCTAATGAGTCATATAATGAAACCCATACATAAGGTTTCCATAAGATCATAAAATCATTCATCATTTTTTCAAAGTGTATTTTAACTATGAGAAAAAAAATAGTTTCATGAAATATTCCTTAAAAAATAATTATAATAATCCATCTAATGATATAAATTGATTATTATTATAAGATAATATCCATAGTGAATCATAAGAATAGATAGAGGATATTTTCATAGATCAAAAATCTCTTTCAAATATTAATTTATCATACACTATAAAAATAATGGAAAAACATACATTTTTATGGTATGATTTAAAAAATTAAATACACTAAAAATGGAATTATAATCATCTCTATAAGTCTAATTGAAAATTTAAGAGATAATTCAAGAATAATGAAGTTAACTATTAAAGAAAAATCCACCCATTCTATAAAAATTAACAAGCAATGTTCTTTTGAAAGTTTCTTAAATAGGAAAAAATGAGTCATATGAAAAAAAGTTGAAAATATTATTTTAATTATTTTTAAATAAATTGAATTTTGGTAAAAATAATCATTATTAATCATTTAATCATTTATGTAAACATCGATAAAATAATTTGATGATGATGGGTATAAAGGGGAATTATTCTCAACCAAGAAAAAGAAATAATGTATAAATTTCATAAAATTCTTATTTTAGTAACTTTGAGTACCAAAGAGTATATTTTGAACTAATGAATAAAAAAGTAATCAGATGAACAAAATATATTAGCCTTTAAAATTTTAGTATTATCTAATTTCAATCAATGGAAATTTAACATTGACCACACCGAAAACAAATTTTTCTGTTACATAAATCCATACCACATTGGTAAATTTTGAATGATAAATATTTCGAATGAAATAAAATCAAAAATAACATTAAATAAAATTAATATAAATACATTCAAGATATAAGATATAAAAGGGGGATTATACACACCATGTAAGCACAAATTAGTGAATAATTTGGGACACGACTAAACGACACAATATTCAAGTGAAGAACCCTAATCAAGAGTAATTATATTATTCCTACATACAGTCAACCTCAAGCATAATGAATTTATATATATTATTAATCTATAATAGAACCTTATTAATACTTATCTATTTTTTATTAATTCAATTATTGTCACGACCTGCCTTCACCAAAAGGAGGGAAGGGTCGGCAGATTTCCAGGCCCTTCCTTCTTTAAGTTGAAGGAGAGATAATGACCCCCGAAACCCACCTTTTATAGGTCCCGGAGTGGTGAATAGCACCAAGGGTATGGAAATTACACATAAATTGAAGGCATTACCCTTTTTGTTTTATAAGATCAGGAGATAAGATGATTAAACCCAACAACACCAAGGTAAAAGAAAATTAAAGACAAAAGTAAACTCTTCCCACATGCATGTTCCAAAAGTAAAAGCCAAAGTACAAAAGGTGACTACAAAGGTAAGAACCAAAGAAGAAGAAAAAAACAGCAACTGCAACAGCCCCAAAGTTCCGAGCTAGTATCGTCCCGCGCGATCCCCGAAGTTTTCCTGGAAACCTGAAAGCAGTTTTATATATGTAGGGTGAGCATACAAGTATACTCAGTAGGGAAAACCAAAGACTCTCCTGCACAAGTGGGGGAACGTACTAAAGTTCCGTGAGAAGTAGAGAACCAACACTATCAAGGAGTTCAACCATCCCACTCACTAGTTACACTCACCAAGTAACGCAAACCAAGTAATATATATAATAAGAGCACATCGAAGTTTGGGTACCCCGCGCCACTTTCCCACTGGTTATTGAGACATCCTACGCATCGAACCAATCCTACCATTCTCACCATAGTCCCACTGCCACACCCGCCCGCACACACCTGGGCCACAACCGCATGCAGTACCATTGCCGAATCCCGCCCGCAAACACCTGGGCCACAACTGTCACACATACCACGCCTAAAACCACCTAGTCCAGAACAACCCCCACCACGCCTGAAGACACCTGGGCTAAAGGATCCACTGCCACGCCCGAAGACACCTGGGCCTCATCCCGAAGAAACTTGGGAAACCACCTTCCGCACACACCTGGCCAACCACCACACTACTCCGCCCGAAGGTTTTTGGGCTAATAATGGACCTCAGGCCATCAGAGCCTTCCTGAAGATACTTGGGCTATCCGGAAAAGGGAGCAGAAAAGGAGCTAATAACCAGCCACTAAGAATAGTGTTGGGAAAACACCCTCCCCCATGAAATGGGGGTGTTCAGAACTAAGTGCTCAACATGGGTGGGGTGCGAATAAGAAACACAAAACTACAAGTATATACATAGGTAACAAGCACTCACCCGAAGTTAGGTTTTTCTTCAGACAGCCTACATATCACAACAGCACTCAAGTCTGAGTCACAACTCTCACCAACAAAACTCATTTGTCCCATTCTTGTTTTCATGTTTAGTAATAATGTTAAAAATAAGTTCATGCACCTACTTGGGCAACTAACACCATAAGCATAACCATGGAAAGAATCCATCCAAACGTCTATTTAAACATTCACACCCGGTTCTCTTGTAAAGTCAAAACAACAAAGGGATAAGTGAGATCCCTCGAAGTACCGGAACCAAAGGAAACCCCAAGACACTACCCCGTGTCCCCCAAAAAGGTTTCTCATCAAAAGAGTATCCCACCCAAATTCGTGATATAAACAAGGTAACCACCCAGTCTTAAAACTCACAACCATCGAATCCATATCAACAGGGGATCCTATCCACTCCCACATCTCCAGTAATCATCCCATAAAGGAGAAAAATCCAACCACTACCACCAAGAAAAGCAGGCCCATGCAGGTATTTTCATATTTAAAATATTTTAAACGCTCCATGATTTCAATTTCCGTGTACTTTAACCGGGGGTTATCAAGAAGGATGGGTCTTGGTGCTTTCAATTTATTTATCCGGGTATATGTGATTAACCAATTTCCTTTTTTTATAGCAGGAGCTCACAACCACAAACAAACCATTTGAAACATCACCAGGGTTCATTAGTGCACAGAGAAAGACCACCAACGGCCATGATTTTTAGTAGGCATAAGCCTGCACAATTCAGAAAGATGATCACAACATAAAATAGCTTCAACGATCACAGTCCCCCCTTCTTTCTTCATATAATCATTTCATTATCTTTATTTAGGTCTGGTTTAACCAATTCTATAGAACCAAAAGCATGCCCACCCCGCATTATGCACTAAAGCGAGAGAAGAATAAATTCCCTACTTGTTGATCAACGATCGACGCTAAGGCCGGGGGCGGAACTTCACAGATAGCGATGCGGTTCGCCTGAACGAAAATCGCCTCGTCTATCAACACTTAGGTCGGGCGCGGAACTTCACGCATAGCGATGTGTCTCATCTAAACAAAAAGTACTCTTAGCACAGGGTGATCGAGAAAATAAGAAACCACGGCTAACCCTTAGTTTATAAGAGTCGCGGACGGTTGAGATAAGAACGCCAAACCGCGTAAGGAGCGGGGCTCGTGGGTTGACCACGTGACCCCACACGTTATCAAAGTGGTCGGGTGGTTTAAACCAATGCACACACCAGGTAAATTTATTAAATATTTAATTATAACATTTATGGGCGTTACCGAGCTTTTGAACAAGCTTAAATGGGGTTCAAATAAGGGTTTAAAACTCAATTTGTTCACGTCACTGGAAAAACCCCGACAAAGCCGAGTGACACCGATCGGTCTCACCGATCGGTCGCGCTGGTCGGTCTCACCGATCGGTCATGCCGGTCGGTCTCACTGTTCGGTTGTGCTAGTCGGTCTCACTGATCTGTCGCGCCGATCAGTCGTGCCGATCGGTCTCACCAATCGGTCGCGCCGATCGGTCTCGCCGATCATTCATGTCGTTCGGTCTCATCGATCGGTCGCGCCGTTCGGTCCCACTGATCAGTCGCGCCGATCGGTCGCACTGAGACGCTACCACTTTAGGATCCGGATTTTTGGCAAAGGAAAAGACCAAGAGAGTCTGGGTCATCACGTCAGATAACTCTCAAACTATTCTCGCGCTCGAGAATTTAAACAACCTAGAAGGAAAGAGCAGGTCTGAACAACCACCTCGAAAGATACCTCTCAAGAGTGAGCCTCATCGATAACTAAGAACACTTTCTTGTCACGAACCAAGCAACATATCATGTCAAACTACCAAGGCATGTGGGGGTTGGGTAGTCTCCTTCCCCATGTCAAGATATTATCCTCTTTGGGCGTCATTGACTCTCCCGCATGGGTTTAATCGCATCCACTTTAATGCGTCTTGATTAGGGGTTGGGTTCTCTCCTCCCACATAGCCAGGACTTTTCACACACATTCAGTTGAAAATAAAACTAGCATTTTATAGACAACAAGGTAAAATTCCCTACCACAAAAGCTATAACAACAGAACAAAACTCAAAACAACTTTGGGTACTGGACACGCATCTGTGCCTCCCTCTCCCACGTACTCTCATCAAGCCAACCATTTCTCCACAACACATGAACCAAGGGAATGGTTCGCCCACAAAGCACCTTTTCTTTGTGATCCTCGATCATTACTGGTCTCTCCACAAAAGTCACATCGTCCTCGATGTCCAGCTGTCCCCAGTTGAGGAAGTGTGAATCGTCGTGCAGATACCAACAAAGCTGGGACACGTGGAGGACATCATGTATCCTCAGTAGCGGCGGTGGTAACGCTAGCTGATAGGCCACCTCGTCGACCCGTCGTAACACTTCGAAGGGCCCGATGAACCTGGGATAAAGCTTACTCCCCTTGTCGATCCTCCGCTGCCTACACCGAGGGGAGACCTTCAAGAACACATGGTCTCCAACCTCAAACTCCAAGGGCCTCCTCCTAGTATCAGCATACGACTTCTGCCGGTCATGGGCCGCCTTCAGCCTTTCCCGTATGAGCTGAACCTTCTCTGTCGTGCTCTGCACCACCTCTGGGACAAGGATGCATGCCTCTCCTACTTCGGCCCAACACACAGGTGAACGGCATGGCCTTCCGTACAAGGCTTAAAACGGGTCCATACTGATGGTAGAGTGATATCAATTATTGTAGGTGAACTCTACCAGGGGAAAGTGTCGCACCCATGATCCTCCAAAGTCCAGAACACATGCCCGCAGCATATCCTCCAAGTTCTGGATGGTGTGCTCTATTTGTCCATCTGTCTGGGGATAGAAAGTAGTGCTAAGGCATAACTGTGTGCCAAAAGCATACTATAATCCTTTCCTGACCCACGAGGTAAACCGTGCATCCCTATCCGAGACTATAGACCTCGGAACTCCATGAAACTGCACCACCTCATCCACATACTTTCGTGCCAAATCATCCACTGTACTCAACTAACTAATCGCCAGAAAGTGGGCCAATTTCATCAACTAGTTCACTACCGCCCAGATTGAATCATATGCCCCTTGGACCTTGGGATGTCTCGTGACGAAATCCATCGAGGTGTCGTCCCACTTCCACTCAGGGACATCTATAGACTACAGTAGGCTGCCTGGAACTTGGTGTTCAGCCTTCACTTGCTGACACACTAAGCACTTGGCCAGAAACTCTGCCACTGCTCGTTTCACTCCAGGCAACCAAAACTGTCTCTTCAGTCCCTGGTACATCTTGGAAACTCCTGGGTGTACCGCCAGGGGTGAGTTGTGGAACTCACTGAGAACCTTGCCGCGCATCACTCCTGGAACAAACAACCTTCCCTGGAAAAGCATCAGGTTCTGACTATCCTCTATCCATCCTTCCGGAGCATCGCACTGGTCAACTCGGTCACGCATTACTTCGCACTCTGGGTCTCCCCACTAAGACTCCTCCACTTTCTGAAACATAGACGATTGCATTTCCATCTGGTATAGGCAACCTCTACCACCATCCATTATTGAATCCAGGTGTAAGGCAGCCAACTCCTCCATCGTCTTCCAGGAATCCGTCGACTCTTGGGCCGCATCCTTCTGCGTCCTTTTGCTCAAGGCATCGGCCACTAAATTTCCCTTTACCTCAGTATACGAGATCTCAAAGTCGTAATCCTGGAGGAACTCCACCCATCTTCGTTGTCACAAGTTTATGTCCCGCTGAGAGAAGATATACCTCATGCTTTTTTGATATGTGAAGACCACAAAGCGTTATCTGATGAGGTAGTGCCGCCATATCTTTAGCGCAAAAACGACCGCTGCAAGATCTAGGTCATGGGTGGCGTAATTATGCTCTTGAGGGCGTAGCTGCCTGGACCCATAAGAGATCACCCCTTGTTGCTGCATCAACACACATCACAGGTCCTGCCCTGAAGCATCGCAGAACACCTCATACGCTGCCCCTTCTTTTTGAAATATCAGCACCGGGGCACTAACCAAATTCTCCTTCAGATAGCTGAAGGCTGACTCACACTGCTCACTCCACACGTAAACCTGTACTTTCATGGTCAGGGCTGTCAAAGGGGATGCTACTTGGGAGAAGTTGGGTACGAACCTCGTATATTAACCCGCCAGCCTGAGGAAACTACGGACCTCTGCCACACTCTTGGGTGTTGTCCAAGAAACAGCTGCCTCAACCTTTGATGGGTCCACCGCTACCCCCTGCTCAGACACCACGTGCCTGAGGAAGAGCACTTCTCATGTCTAGAACTTGCATTTCAACAACTTCCTATAGATTTGATGATGTCGGAGGACCTCCAGAACCATCCTCAGGTTCTCTGCATGGTCCTCCTCTGATCTTGAGTAGACTAGGATGTCGTCGATGAACACAACTACGAACTGATCTAGGTACTTTCATAATATGGAGTTCGTAAGCCCCATGAACATAGTCGGGGCTTTCGTAACACCGAAGTGCATGAATATGAACTCGAAGTGTCCATATCTGCACCTGAAAACCATCTTTGGGATGTCTCCCTCCTTCACTCTCAGCTGGTGGTACCCAGACCGCAGGTCGATCTTCAAGAACCATCCTGTCCCTTTCAGCTGGTCAAAAATATCGTCTATCCTCCGGAGAGGGTAGTGATTCTTGATCATCACATGATTCTGCCTCCTATAGTCTATACACAACCTGAGACCACCATCTGCCTTCTTTGCGAACAATACTGGAGCACCCCATGGTGACACACTCGGTTGAACATAACCCCTCTTCATTAGATCATCAATCTGGATCTGCAACTCCCGTAGCTCTGAAGAATCCATCCGGTAAGGAGCCATCGAGATTGGACGAGCGTCGGGCTGCAGGTCTATCTCGAACTCGATATCCCGTTGAGGGGGTAGACCAGTTACCTCCTCAGGAAAGGCATCCATAAACTCACAGACAACCTCTGGCACCTCCACCATCTCAAAATCTACTGATTCCACTGACAGCTCGGCCAACAAGGAGAGGAGGGGTTCCCCTCGCCTGCTGCCCTCCTGTCTACTCCGCTCGCCGGTGAAGGTAACATGTCGGCCACCCATGTCCGAGAACACAACCCTTCCTTGGCAACAGTCGATGATGGCACACACAGAAAATAGCCAGTCGATGCCTAGGATGAAATCGTATGGTTGTATCTGTAGCAGAAGAAGATCCCTAACCGACTGATGTGGACCTATCATCAGTCTACATCCCCGACAAACAAACAACAAGTCGGTATGACCTTCGACTGGTGTGATCAACACTAGGGGAACCGGAAGTCTCTCAGCATCTAGACCCAAGGAATGGGCTAGACTGGGTGCAACGAAGGAGTGCGAAGCCCCGGTATCGAACATGGCATAAACAAGAGTGCTAAAAAAACTGATCGTACCTCAAACAACCTCTGGCCCTGCAGGAACTGCTGCCTCCGCAGCGTGTAGCTGTCCACGCCCAGCTCCTCTGCCCCTCGGCTGTCGGCCACCTCCCCGACCTTGCCCTGGTCGAGGTCCCAGAGGAGCGCCCTGAGGTCTGCCCCCTCCTCCTACGTATGTCCTCGGAGGAGCGGGAGTTCGTTGTCCCTGCTGCTGCTGCTGGAAAGGCCTGGCTGGAAGCTACTGCTAGGGTGGGTGCTGGGGCTATCCGCCATCGCCGTACTATGCCCGGTCCAGGCACTAACTCCGGAGATGTCCATGACTCCCACAGACGAAGCATCGTGGTCCCGGGCCCAAAGGAAAAGGGAAAGGACCGGGGGATCGAAACTGAAACTGCCACAGCTTGCTCCCTGCGGGTCAGAACCTGGAGGGTCCTGACGCTGGAGGCCTAGTGCCGAAGGCCTTCCCCTTCGATGGTCCCAACTGGATCCCCTCTCGTGACACACCTCCTAGAGCATGCATCCTCTCCACTACTTCGGCCTTCTTCTGGACCTCTATGTACATCAGCAGGGTAAATTGGGTAACAGCATAACAGAGGGAGGGTCGGAGCGCCTCCTCTAGACGTATTTCCTGAGACTCCTCGTCTGGAAAGAGGTCTAGAGAAAAATGTAGGAGGTCCCTGAACTTGATTCCTAGCTCCCTCACTGACATACTCCCCTGTTGGAGGGAGAGTAGCTCATGTCTCTTTTCCGCCTTCATCGTCGAGGAGAGGAATTCCGCCCGGAACTCCTTCTCAAAATTAGCCCATGGCACCTCAGCCTCTCTCCTCTCTACCAGGTAATGCGTCCACCACTGAAGCACTGCTCCCCGCATCTTGCTGACGGCTAGAGGAACCCGGTACTTGGTTGGGGCACGAATCAAACCGAAGGTTATCACTAGCTCCTCTAGCCAGCCTTCCATCTTCATGTCAGAGGTGTTTCCCTCGTACTTCTCGAGGGTCTGTCACTGGAAGGCCCGAAGATTCTTCTACCACTGGTCGTCCTCTTCCTCTCGATCAGCTCTTTGCCGATCGGACAAAGTAGTCTCTGGGGCCTCGATCTCTTGTACCACACGTGGTCGCCTTCCAGGTTCCATAGCTGCAAGGTAAACAAGGAATGCCAAAGCCCAAGTAGTGCAAAATATTATTCTTAAAACAATTTAAACTTTTCATTTATTCTTAATTCCCAAGACATCCAAGAAACACGAGAACACAAGTCATTATGATCCATGTACCATTCCTATGGTCTCTACCCTGCAATCAGTGTGGCCTCACTTTGTCGTTCGGTAGGTCCAGAGTCCTTGCATCAGATCACGGGGGGCCCTAAAATCCTTTGTCCTAGCCGGTCTTCCCTGGCCTAATTCACCACCAAGGTCACCCAACACTGTTTCCTAACCATCCCATGAAATACTCATTGTTCCTAACTCCAGACTCTATCCTATCTCTCAAACCTCAGCTTTGATAACATTCTGTCACGACCTGCCTTCACCAAAAGGAGGGAAGGGTCGGCAGATTTCCAGGCCCTTCCTTCTTTAAGTTGAAGGAGAGATAATGACCTCTGAAACCCACCTTCTATAGGTCCCGGAGTGGCGACTAGCACCAACGATATGGAAATTATACACAAATGGAAGGCATTACCATTTTTGTTTTATAGTATCGGGAGATAAGATGATGAAACCCAACAACACCAAGGTAAAAGATAAGTAAAGCCAAAACTAAACTGTTCCCACATGCATGTTCCAAAAGTAAAATCCACAAAGTACAAAAGGTGACTACAAAGGTAAGTACCAAAGAAGAAGAAAAAAAATAGCAACTGAAACGACCCCAAATGTCTGAGCTAGTATGGTCCCGCGCGATCCCCGAAGTCCTCCTGGAAACCTGAAATCAGTTTTATATACGTAGGGTGAGAATACAAGTACACTCAGTATGGAAAACCAAAGACTCTCGTTCACAAGTGGGGGAATGTACTAAAGTTCCATGAGAAGTAGACAACCAACACTATCAAGGAGTTCACACATCCCACTCACCGGCTACACTCACCAAGTAACAGAAACCAAGTAATATATATAATAAGATCACATCTATGTTTGGCTACCCCGCACCACTTTTCCACTGGTTATTGAGACATACTACGCATCGAACCAATCCCACCATTCTCACCGTAGTCTCACTACCACACCCACCCGCACACACCTGGGCCACAACCGCACACAGTCCCACTGCCGAATCCCACCTGCAAACACCTAGGCCACCACTGTCACACATACCACACCTAAAAACACCTAGTCCAGAACAACCACCACCACGCCCGAAGACACCTGGGCTAAAGGATCCACTGCCATGCCCGAAGACACCTGGGCCTCATCCCGAAGACACTTGGGAAACCACCTGCCGCACACATCTGGCCAACCACCACACTACCCCGCCCAATGGTTCTTGGGCTAATAATGGACTCAGTTCATCACAGCCTACCCGGAGATACTTGTGCTATCCAGGAAATGGAGCAGAAAAGGAGCTAATAACCAGCCACTAAGAATAGTGTTGGAAAAACACTCTCCCCCATGAAATGGGGGTATACGACACTAAGTGATCAACATGGGTGGGGCATGAATAAGAAACAAAAAACTACAAGTATATACATAGGTAACAATCATTCACCCGAAGTTAGGTTTTTCTTCACACAGCCTACAGATCACAACATCACTCAATTCCGAGTCACGGCTCTCACCAACAAAACTCATTTGTCCCATTATTGTTTTCATGTTTAGTAATAATGTTTAAAATAATTTAATGCACCTACTTGGTCAACTAACACCATAAGCATAACCAAGGAAAGAATCCACACAAATGTCAATTTAAACATTCACACCCGGTTCTCTTGTAAATTCACAACAACAAAGGGATAAGTGAGATCCCTCGAAGTACTGGAACCAAAGACAACCCTGAGACACTACCCCATGTCCCCCAAAAAGGATTCTCATCAACAGAGGATCCCACCCCAATTTTTGATATAAACAAGGTAACCACCCGGTATTAAAACTCACAACCACCAAATCCATATCAAAAGGGGATCCCATCCCCTCCCACATCCCCAGAAATCGGCCCATAAAGGAGAAACATAAAACCACTACCACCAAGAAAAGCAGGACCATACAGGTATTTTCATATATAAAAGATTTTACACGATCCATGATTTCAATTTCTGTGAACTTTAACCGGGGGTTATCAAGAAGGATGGGTCCTGGTGCTTTCAATTAATTTAGCAGGGTATACGTGATTAACCAATTTCCTTTTTTTTACAGCAGGAGTTCACAACAACAAACAAACCATTTGAAACATCACTAGGGATCATTAGTGCACAGATAAAGACCACCAACGACCATGATTTTTAGTTGGCGTAAGCCCGCACAATTCAGAAAGATTGTCACAACATAAAATAGCATCAATGATCACAACCCCCCCCCCCTTCTTTCTTCATATAATCATTTAATTAACTCTATTTAGGTCTATTTTAACCAATTCTACAGAACCAAAAGCACCCCCACCCCGCATGATACACAAAAGCGAGAGATGAAGAAATTCCTTACTGGTTGATCAATGATCGACGCTAAGGCCGGGGGTGGAACTTCACGGATAGCGATGTGGTTCGCCAAAATGAAAATCACCTCGTCTATCAACACTTAGGCCGGGCGCGGAACTTCACACATAGCGATGCGGCTCATCTGAACAAAAAGTACTCTTAGCACAGGTTGATTGAGAAAAGAAGAAACCACGACTAACCCTTAGTTTATAAGAGCCACGGACGGTTGAGATGAGAACGCCAAACCGCGTAAGGAGTGGGGGTCGCGGGTTGACCACGCGACCCCACAGGTTATCAAATGGGTTGGGTGGTTTAAACTAATGCACACACCAGGTTAATTTATTAAATATTTAATTATAACATTTACGGGCGTTACCGGGCTTTAGAACAAGCTTAAAGGGGGGTCAAAGAAGGGTTTAAAACTCAATTTGTGCACGTCACTGGAAAAACCCCGACAAAGCCAGGTGACTCCGATCGGTCTCACCGATCAGTCGCACCAGTCGGTCTTACCGATCAGTCGTGCTGATCGGTCGCGCTGATCGGTCTCACCTATCGGTCGCGCTTATCGGTCTCACTGATCGGTCGCGCTGAGATGCTACCCCTTTAGGATCCGGATTTTTGGAAAAGGAAAATACCAAGAGATTCTGGGTCATCACAATTATAATTTCAAACTATCAATCAATTAACATTTCTTTATTAAAGTCATATTTTGGGTGAAAGCTTCCCCATGTTCCATCCATGTTTCAGTTTGATGGATATAGACCTTGGTCCTAGGAAATTATTAAATAAAATATATAATATCAATCATTCCATATATGTCATATTTTTTAATCCATATAAACTTTTATAAATTTATTTTTTGGGTAGTGATGATAAATGAACTAAATCACTTCGTGGAGACAATAGTGTCTATATATGCTTGTGTAATGATTCCAATTCTCAATGGTCAGAATAAAAGAAAGAGAAATAGTAAATCATCATTAGGTAATAAAATTAATATCATAAATGATATACATATTACTAAGTTATTTCATTACTACCATCCATGTAAATTATAAATGAAAATCAAATTTCCTCACCTTGGGGAGGTGGAAGTCCCCACGTACACATGACCAACATTATAATTTTCCAATGGAAGGGAGAATAAGAAGGAAGATAAAATTTTATGTCTAAAAAATATTTATTATGTTTTAAAAAAAATATCATTTAATTTCATATATACAATAACCTATGAGATTTAGTGGTGAAAATGGTACACATCATTTTGTGTAGATGATATCCCACACGTATAAATGAGAAATTGTTTAAGTTCTTATTGCATTTAAAGAGAGATAAAAATGGGGCTACAATAAACATAATAAAATTAAATTATAATGGAAATAATGATTTTATTTTAACATCATGTATATGACATGTATGAGTGAGGATGAAGATGAAATAAACTTGAATGATCTCAATTAAGAGTTGTGTCATTTTTTTGGAAAACCTCAATTGGTATACACATTATACCTTCTCGGTTTATGTTGTACAAACAATGATAACTATATAATTGAGAGTAGGACTGGTAAAAAATTTGGGATGATATTTATTTACTTTCTAGGATCAGGTGGTTTGGAGATGGGGGAATAGGCAGTTCTATTTCTTAAGTTGGTTGGAAAAATTATAAATACATGAAAATTTATTATATAGAATATATACACAAAAGTATTTAGATTGAAAAATATTTGTATATATTATTTTTAGAGATGAAATATCAACAAAAAAATTAAAGAATGATTTTTTTGTGATATTTTAATCATTATCCCTTCATCTAACCCATTTTTAAAACATTTAAACCTTAACACAATAAGAATAATTCTGCCGTAGTAAATTTTAAAAATGACCAAAAAATATGTTGAGTTTTTCAAATTATTAATTATTTTCATTCAAAACATTGAAATTATTTTATAAGATTCATTTCCTAGAAGTTTCAAAAAAATTCTAATAACCAATTCAAAATAACCTCTAAAGCCCATTTGGAGAGAAAATGTATTATTAAGAAAAAAGTGAATTTAATCTCATTATTTTACAAGTAACAATAATTAGATGAATGTGAATATATTTTATTAGGTATATTATATATATATACCACTAAAATAATTCATCAATAATTATTAATTCAATTTATTATGATAATACTCTTTTAACATAATTGAATAATAATATGAAAAAAACATATTTTTTAATTTAAATTTATTTATAGGCACTTCTTACCATTTGATAATATTTTTTTTGAAAACTTTTTTATCTTATGAGTGGGTGAACAGATTAAACAACTATTTTTTTTGTTTAAAATTTATAAAAATATATTTCCCCAATAAATTTAAAATATACCCAACTAACTAAAACAACTGATCATTATATGTTTCAATCATTTAGAATACTTTTTAAAGGATTTATTATGTCTCAGATAAATAATATATTACATTACTTAATACATTGAAATAAATTTACATAATTAAAATTTTATAACAAAAATTAATTAAGGATAAATATAAAATTAGAAATTTTAGTTAATTTTTTTTTAAAAAAAATTATGAAAAGATTTATTTTTTTTAAAAAAAAGTTGAACAAGAAATATAAATTTCAATAAAATAGGTTTCATTACGAGGTGAGATATGGTCCTGTAGATATAGTTATCACCTTCTTCAATGAATTTTATATAAATAAATAGCTTGAACATTATCCTAGATCATGATTTACAATTGAATAAAACTGTACACACCACACAAGGCCCCTTCCAATATTATCTGTAGGAGAAGAAAATACAAACAGTCGCACAAGACCTCTTCCATAGATGTCGGGGGAGTAAATGAGTATTAGAGTTAAGAAGATATCTATGTATAATTTATTTATATGATGATACTGCGTGTTTTTACATAAATATAGAAAATCACACACTACTTGTAAAGAAAAATATAATAAGAAAACTAAAAAATATAAAAGTGCAGAGTGAAAGTGATTCTTGTTTTGTTTTTGCAGTGCTGCTTGTGAATCATGATTTTTATTTTTAGTTTAGCTCTTGTTGATTTATTGTGTAATATTCATTATATCAAAGTGTCATAGACACAATTTTTACATGACTACATGAAGGATTGGGATGCATAATGTTCTTTGGATTCCTCAGTTGAATGAGTAGAATGAATCAGGTAAGTTCATACAATTAGGTTCAGCTCTATATGCGTTCGATATGTGATCTATCACTTCTCCATGTATGTATAAGAGGGGTAATAATTATCTTCTTTATATTATAAATAATAAATAAGAATATATGTATCATTTTCTTCTTGATATAGCATGTTTAAACTACTCTTCAATTCATTCTGCCGATCATTTAAGACAAAATCATTAAAATAAAACACATCATTAAGATGAATATACTAGCCATAAGAAATATTTAATTTAAAAAACATTAGTTTAGAAAAATTGATGGTGAGTTCTGTATTGGTGACTCATAGTATTTTGGTGACTTAGGATGACAGTGTCTTAACTGATGTTATGTATTTGTAACGGTTTCTCTAGCTAGCTGTGTGAAATTTTGTATATAACCAAATTTATATGATATTGATTACTACTCTAACAGTATGTTAGGATAGCAGTTTATACTACTTTGACAATATTCCATTCTAATATTTTGAAATCTTGGAGGTCAGTCACTCTCGATAGTGACTCATCCATAATGGTGTCTCAACCTTAATGGCGTGATATGGTTGGTAGTGAGTCATCCACGGATGTGCCTCATCATCAAAATTTCCATCACCTATATCATATTATAAAATGAATAAATAAAAAAATAAAACTTATTGATATGATTAGAATCATGCTTTAGTGATCATTGAAATAAATTGGACAATAATACCCATTAGTGATTAGTACAATTCATGAAATTAATGTTAAACAATTCAAGGAATCAAACTTAAGAAAAAAACATGATATAAAATAAATAGAAGAAATATTAGTAATGAAATATCACTATTATAAAAAGAATTAAAGTAGAAAAAATTTTGTACTCTACTCTTTATGACCCTTTTGGGATTATCAAAAATGTACAACATAATGAAAAAATGCATTAATAAAGGAAATACAAGGTATAGAAGGAAAAATAATTAACAAAGAGATTGAATAGATATCCAAAAGTAGAAATCAAAAAGTTATTATAAAATAATCATATCAAAAATGAATTTATAATCATTTAATCATGTCAAGGATGTATAGAATAGTCTATATGCTCTTTCCCTTTGTCTTTGATAGTCTCTTAATATTAGAAAGTAGGTGCATCAGGATCTGAAGAAGCTCTAGGATACGGAGTTTGAATATCTTTTTAGAGTCCAACTATCACTTGAGGAGGTTATGGTGATATTATATTAATTGTCCTATGTTTTCTCATATCTTGTGCGTTAGGAAGAGATAAATGTTGTAATATTATTGGAAATTGTGTAGTAAGATCCCTAGTTACTCTTGGTCTTAATGATTCTAATGGTGTAATAGTAAGTTCTTCCTAATCCACATAGCCATTACATGTCATGGAGAAATGGGTTAATATGGTTTATGAAATCTATTATTACTGACCTCCTCTATCTATAGAACTGAAGTAATCTCATTTGTCTTCTATAAACAAATTCCGAACTGGATTCATCTCCTTCAACTACTATACCTTTAACATAAAAGCTTGGGTAAAAGCTGTAAATTTCAATTTTTTATCCAAAAACATGAAATTGGTCTCCAATGAATATTTAGTAAAAGTTATTGAGAGATTATATTTGATTTCATTAGTAATTTCCTCTCTATATAAATTCATATCATTATAATAATATATTATCATTATGTGATCTGGTTCAGTACTCTTCTTAAACATCCTCAAAAGTTTTAAATTAATGAAGGGTTCAACACTTATAGGTCCACTTGTCAGACTATAAACTTCTTATCTAACCAAAATTTTGGTCATATAATAATCAACTTGAGGTACTGTAGTGGTATATGTTTCTAAAGAGTCATCATAATGAAACATATGAATTCCATCTAATGAAGCGGTAAAAGTAGAAATTAAATCTTTTAGTATATATTTTTTCAATTCTAGCTCATTACTTATCCTCTTATCCTCATTATATGTCTCTTGAATGTGATGAATCAATATATGATCTTTAAAAAAAATTATAAAACAAAAAAAACACTTTTATAAAATCATCGAAGTCCATTTTTGTGACTAAGTTAGCTGGGAAATTAAGCACTAGACCAGCGGGTGGAGGTTCCATAATAGATCTAAATTTTTTTAACATGTCAGCAAAATCAATTTGATATACCATTGATCCCTTAGGATCTTTATCATCTAGAAGAGTATTTCCACAATACATTGGTAGACCCTCAACTTTAATTGATAGCTTTCCCCTTTCTTCTATCATAGGATCAATCCAACTAAAAGAAAAATTAACCATAGAGGATTACACAATGTCTTGTATGAAATCAGTAGGTACAACAACTGAGATTTAAATATTTATCTGAGAATCTATACATTATACAACAACAACTGAATCATCAAGAACGTATTCTTTTTCCATCAAAGCATTAGATTTTTGAACATCAACATAATCTAATTAAATTTAAAAATTCCTATGAACAATAATCTCAGCATAAGCAAATACATCAACTAAATCTATATTACCATCATCCAGCTCACTACAGAAAATATATTTATTCATTTTATCCACTACACGCTTCTCCTAAAAAACAATAATTGACAACTGCTCAGCCTCACTTGAATTTGAAACTGTCTTATCATAAAAAAAACTCAACACAAAGAGACTTCTCCCCCTAAATAGATGAATCATTTTCTTTAAAATCTAGGTCCACCACTATTTGAAATTCAGTTCTAACTATAGATACACTTGGAGAGGTAAGTAGTTATGAATTTATTTCCCTATATCTCAGTCTAACATGTCCAACTGAATAATTAGAGTTAGATTCCTCATCATCATCAGTAGTATCACAATTTTTACCATTTCTAGTACTTCCATTTCCACTTCTATTACAATTATCATCATATTCTTCTTATTCTTATTCCCCATAATCAGACATTGAACTACTTTAAATTTGTTCCCTTATGAAAAGACTAGATTCATATTCATAAAATTCCTCTAACTTTTCTCTTTTGTGAAGTCTCTTAGCTAGGATATTAGCTTCATATGTGATATGTGGTGATTTGGGAAACAGATTAGGGCCACTCCCCAAATCAAGTAAAATTTATTTCTCCTCTACTTATTTTATAGAAGTATCATCTTCATTGTTCTAATCCAAATACACAACACCCTAATTAGGTTCTAAACTATTTTCAATAAGATCCCTTGGCCTTGATGGATGGTCTACATTGTTAAAATCAATATACAATTTCTTACCATCAGCTACCCACTACTTCTTCCAGGGGTTCCAACTGATTCTCATTATTAATAATTATCTCTATAAAATAAACCACTATAGTTTTTTATAGAATCTTAATCAATTAAAACTAACACTTTTTATTTTGACAAGGATGAAATAATATTTGGGTATATCAAGGAATTAAATCAAGATGTAGGATTGATCATTTAAGAAGAAAAAAACCCTCAAGGTATCTATATAAATTTATATTATTTTCTCTTTTCATATGATATCATAGCTAGATATCCTGATACCTTAAGGTGGAAAATTCACCATTCATAGGGAATTAAAAATGTTGTATAAACATGAAGATCAGTTTTAATTCCACATTCAATTTTGACACTACTGGTCTTTTGGTAATTTCATCACCATTTAGTTCAATTTTAGAATATCTACACACAAAAACATCATTATATTCATGTATTATTCCTTATTAATAATCATAAACTCCTTCATGTAGTAACATCACATATTGATCATATTTTCTAGAAAAATAACCTATTATATGTCTTATGACACAACTCATCACCCCATCAGTACCATCTCTGTCAAAAATAAAACTCCACATTATGACAGAACTGATGTAATATCCTAGGATAAAAAAGGCCTCCCATTTGAATAACCGACCCCAGAAAACCAAGATTTGGTACCTTCAGAACATGTTTGTTTCATTTTAAACAAAACCATACACTGGTAAACTACACATCATGTCCCACACAGAGGATCCAATTCAATTCAGGCTCTGAGAAACCAGCTACTTCAGAAATGTTTCATCTGTTAAAAGCTGTTACCTAAAAAATTTAAATCAAAACATAGGGTGAGCATAAGAATTCCCAGTAAGGGGTTTTAAAATAAACTAATGTAACTTTTGAAAACATTCTTTAAAACATTCCATAGAGCATTTCTCTTACAGAAAACTGTAACACATGTAACATATCATAAGAGTTCTCAAATAAGAATATACCAATAGAATTACAAGGATACATGATTCAATTAAATGAATGATCAATTGGTTTAATAAATAAAAGACATTCTAAACATGTATGACATTTGAACATTTAAGCACAAATTGAACAGCTAAGAGTAATGATTAATCAGAGTTGCACGTGAAGGAAATGACTTCAATTTCATATATTGGAGACTAATTCACTGAGTGATAAACACAAGTCATGCCCTAAAATTTTACTTTTATGATACTCATAAGTACTGGCTCTTAACCTTAGATATTCTACTAGTAAAATATCCATTAGGTCAACTAATTATTATAAGCATAATGATGAAATGTATAATGTCGAACTTCTATGTCAAGACCTCGAGCCAAGACCTAGGGCTAACTATAACCGAACCCCAACAAAAAGAGCATATGTAACCGGACTCCATCCTAGAGAGCATCTGTAACTGGACTCCATCCCGGAGAGCATCTGTAACTGGACTCCAACCCGGAGGGCTTACTTTTACCGGTCCCCATCCCGAAACATACTAGCCCAATACACTCTTCATATGCCAAATAGGGTTGTATATTCAAATTGTCCCATACCATTTTGAATATTAAATTACTTATTTCCAATTATTCAAAGTGTCCCATACCACTTTGGATAATTTCATACATAATTGGTCATAGTAGTTGAATTTCATCCTCAAACATTTACATATTTTATTAGGTGAGACATGCATCTAGATGTTTAAGAGTCGAGTTAACAATTATATGACTGTCATTTAATGGTAAGAAGAAAGGAAGATTATAGCACGTACATGGACATCCAAGATACTAAAAGAAAAAAAAGAGTTTCTCACATGCATTGTTATTCTTATAATTATAAAACCTTATTAACTAATTAATTAAAAATGTAAACCAGAAATTTGATGTAGGTTTTTAAGCTTTCAAATTCTAAATCATTCGATGCCAATAAGCCTTTATATACCACAGAATGATTTCAATAATAGAAAGCATGAATCTTCACCATAATCAACGTTATTGAAAATATAAAAAAAATAAGAAACTCGTAAATGTGGAAATAAGTTTTATATATCACAACATTTCTTATGTTTTAAATCTCTACAAAAACATCGAGACTCATGGTATAAAGACCTCAAGAACTGGGTATAATACTGAACATATATGTCACTACTCATATAAATGTGAATTTAGATATACATGTGTACAATGTATATAATCTCTTATATAAAAATTTTACACAAAAATACCACACTTTCATTTTGAAATTATTATCTTGCAATATTTTCAGAACTTGGTGGATTGGGTAATGGTGGGTCTCTACTTGAAACCGAGAGACCGCGTCAATACCTATGTATATATAAACCAAAGTACATATAGCATATATATGACTTTATATATATAGCACATTTCAATCTTTGTAACAACTAAATTACATTCAATTTAATAAACACTCCAAAGTACAAAATTAAGAGACTTAGGTTCGGCCTAAAGGAAGGATTTAAACTAACCCGCAGGGTTATTTCTAATATACGATTTTATGACCATATATATATATATATGTATGTATATTATTAAATATTTTTTTATTTTGTATTTATTATTTCTTATTTATTATTTATTATTTATTATTTATTATTTATTATTTATTACTTATTACTTATTATTTATTATTTATTGTTTATTGTTTATTAATTAGTATTTATTATTTATTATATATTATATATTATATATTATTTATTATATATTATTTATTATTTATTATTTATTATTTATTATTTATTATTTATTATTTATTGTCTATTATTTATTATTTATTATTTATTATTTATTATTTATTATTTATTATTTAGTAATTATTATTTATTATTTATTATTTATTATATTTTATATATTTTTTATTGTTTGTTATTTATAATTTATTATTTATTATTTATTAATATTAATATATTATTTATTATGTGTTATTTATTATTTCATATTTTTTATTAAATATTTTTTTATTTCGTATTTATTATATATTATATATTATATATTATATATTGTTTATTATTTATTATTTATTAGTTATTTTTTATTGTTTATTGTTTATTATTTATTATTTAGTATTTTTTATTTTTTATTTTTTATTTATAATTTATTACTTATTATTTATTATTTATTATTTATTGTTTATTGTTTATTATTTAGTATTTATTATTAATTATTTATTATTTATTTTTATTATTTATTATTTATTAGTTATTAGTTATTAGTTATTATTTATTATTTATTATTTATTATTTATTATTTATTATTTATTATTTATTCTGTATTATTTATTTTTTATTTTTTATTTTTTATTTTTTATTTTTATTTTTTTATTGTTTACTGTTTATTATTTATTATTTATTATTTATTATTTATTAATAATAATATTTTATTTCTTATGTGTTATTTATTATTTAATATTTATTATTAAATATTTTTTTATTTCGTATTTATTATTTATTATTTATTATTTATTATATATTATTTATTATTTATTATTTATTACTTATTTTTTATTTTTTATTTTTTGTTGTTTATTATTTAGTATTTATTATTTATTATTTATTATTTATTATTTATTATTTATTATTTTTTATTTTTTATTTATTATTTCTTATTTTTTATTTATTATTTATTATTTATTATTTATTATTTATTATTTATTATTTATTATTAATTATTTATTATTTATTATTTATTATTTATTATTTATTATTTATTATTTATTATTTATTAGTAATAATATTTTATTTATTGTGTTATTTATTATTTATTATTTATTATTAAATATTGTTTTATTCCGTAATTATTATTTATTATTTATTATTTATTATTAATTATTTATTATTTATTATTTTTTACTTATTACTTATTATTTATTGTTTATTGTTTATTGTTTATTATTTAGTATTTATTATTTAGTATTTATTACTTATTGTTTATTATTTATTATTTATTATTTAGTATTTATTATTTATTATTTATTATTTATTATTTATTATTTATTATTTATTATTTATTATTTATTATTTATTATTTATTATTTATTATTTATTATTTATTATTTATTACTTATTACTTATTATTTATTGTTTATTATTTATTGTTTATTATTTAGTATTTATTATTTAGTATTTATTATTTATTAGTTATTATTTATTATTTATTATTTATTATTTGTTATTTATTATTTATTATTTATTATTTATTATTTATTAATAATAATATTTTATTTATAATGTGTTACTTATAATTTAATAATTATTATTAAATATTTTTTTATTTTGTATTTATTATTTATTATATATTATTTATTACTTATTATTTACTGTTTATTGTTTATTATTTAGTATTTAGTATTTATTATTTATTATTTATTATTTATTATTTATTATTTATTCTTTATAATTTATTATTTATTATTTATTATTTATTATTTATTATTTATTATTTATTATTTGTTATTTATTATTTTTTATTTATTATTTATTATTTTTAATTTGTTATTTGTTTATTATTATTTTTTGTTTATTATTATTTATTGTTTATTATTATTTAAAATTTATTATTATTGATTATTGATTATTTATTCATTATTTATTTTTATTATTTATTCTTTATTATTATTTATTCTTTATTATTTTTTATTATTTTTTATTATTTATTCTTATTTATTATTTTTTATTTTTTATTATTATATATTATTTATTCTTTATTCTTTATTCTTTATTCTTTATTCTTTATTCTTTATTCTTTATTATTTGATTATTATTATATATTATTGTTTATTGTTTATTATTATTTATTTATTATTATTAATTGTTTATTATTTATTGTTTATTATTTATTATTTATGCTTTATTATTTATTATTTATTATTTATTATTTATTATTTATTATTTATTTTTCCCGACCATCCATGAAAAGGAAAATCATTGGGGAGGAAAAGGAATATGAGGCTTTTTGTTTCACATGTGGGAAGAAGGGCCACTAGAAGAAGAACTGCACCTAGCCTAAGAAGAAAGGGGAAGCATCAAGTGTGTTTGATATCGAATCTAATCTATCTGTTTCTAAAGATTGGATATTAGATACAGCTTGTGGTGCTCACATATGTATCCAAATACAATAAACAAGTAGATTCAAGAAGATTGACCAAGTGGAGGTAGATCTAAGGCCATCCAATGGATCCAGGCTTTTTGTTGTAGCTGTCGGGGACTACCACCTCATGTTGACAATTGGGATTATCTTGGTGTTAAATGGTTGTTATTATGTGTCGTATGTTACTAAAAAATTTATTTCTGCCTCAAGATTAGATACAAATGGATTTTTTTCAAGTTTGTAAATGAAAGTTTCTTCTTTTACCAAGAAAACATTTTTTGTATGGAACATTTATAGTACGGTCTTTAAGGGTTGGATTACAAAAACCATGTAATGGAAATCTATAACACAAATTCTTCACATGACTAATACAACACACAACTTTGGCATCACCAGCTAGGTCATGTAAATGAGAAACGATTGACAATGTTACCTCAAGATGGATATTTAGATTCTTTCGAACTAAAACCATTTGGCGTATGTCATGCATGTTTACAAGGAAAATGACCAAAGCCTCATTTAGTTGGGAAGGTGAATGGGCTAAGGAACTTTGAGAATTGTTTCATACTGATGTGTGTGGATCATTTCTAGCTGAAGCAAGGGGAGGGTACTCATACTTCAAAACTTTTACTGATGATTTTACTAGATATGGATACATATACTTAATGAGGTATATGTCGGATTCTTTTGATAAGTTAAAAGAATACAAGAATGAATTTGAGAACCATATTGGTAAGAAGATTAAGAAGCTACACTCATACCGAGGTGTAGAATATCTTAATCAAGACTTCATTTATTACATACGGGAGTTTGGAATCCTATCCCAACTCACTCCTCCTTACAAGCCCTAGTGGAATGGTGTGAGAAAAAGGAGGAACCACACCCAGTTGGATATGGTGAGATAAATGATGAGTCATGTGAGTATTTAATTATTCTTTTGGGGTTATACGTTACAAACAGTGGCACACATACAAACCGGGTACCAACTAAATCAATAAATTGTATTCCATACGAGTTATGGAGTAGAAAGAAATCCATGTTATTGAATTTACATGTGTGGGGAAGTGATGCGTTTGTTAAGGATTCTTCAGGTATCAAAACTGCACCCAGAGGCACAAAGTGTACCTTCATAGGATACCCCAAGGAAAAAAGGGGATGTTTCCTATACAACCCATCAGACAAAAAGGTTATAGTGGAAAGACATGCCATATTCCTTGAGATAGAGGACATCTAAAAAAGTGATAGTGGGAGAAAAATATACATCGATGAAGTTGAGGCTCAAGTTATATAAGAGCTGTTACAGGAGAAGATTCCATAATACCCCATGGAAGAATGAACTATTCCAGAGACACAAGAGCTGCGTAAGAGTACAAGAGAGAATAGAGAACCAGAACGGTACAATTTTCAGGTTTTCAAGGATGGTGGCTCATTATTAGTTGATAATAACGAACTTATAACCTACAAGAAAGCAGTAAGTGGCATAGATGTTTCAAAGTGGAAAGAAGGCATGAATTTTGAAATGGATTCGATGTACCAAAACAATGTCTGGATTTTAGTTGATCCTCTTGTTGATGTAAATCCTGTTGGTTGCAAATGGGTATTCAAGAAGAAACTATACATGGAAGGACAAGTTAGAACCTATAAGACACGACTGGTTTCCAAAGGGTTTAAAAAGCATCAAGGAATTGACTAAAATGAAACATTTTCACCAGTTGGAATGTAGAAATCCATCATTATTCTATTAGCCATTGCCACTTACCATGACTAAGAGATTTGGAAAACGGATGTCAAAACATCTTCCCTTAATGGGATCCTTTAGGAAGATGTCTACTCGCACGCCGCGGTCTGGATTTTTTTGTTAGGCCTACCCCTTCCTTTCCAAAATGGCACCTTCTTCAAGGAGATCGGGGATTCACTCGGTGGTTTTCTGTGTACGGACGATCGCACAAGTCGGGGAGAAGAGACTGAGGTGGCCAAGATCTGTGTTGAGCTGGATCTATCGCTTCCCATTCTGGATAAACTATCTCTAAAGGTGCAAGATTCGTTCGTCTGTAACCAAGATGTCGTCTACTCAGTGTTTCCCAGGTATTTCTCTTCCTGTCAACTCCAGGGAAATTCTTTACAATTCTGCAGGAATAGGCACCTTGGTCCCCGTCGACCTGCACCTGGTGGCCCCCCAGTAGGTGAGGTTCCCCCATCCCGAGGGCATGTCCCTATTTATGGCCTCATGGTGTCAGGGAATTCCCTCCCTCCTTCTGTAGGGAATGTCCTTGACCCACGGGTCACGGAGGAACCCTCTCCCTCCATCTCTCATGAATAGATTTATACCCTACCAATGGTATCGTACAACATGTATTCCCCCCTGCGATCACTGATTGTGTACCTCTTTTATGCAACCCCTCTCAGTGGCTTTGGAATGGAGTTCTCCCAGGCTGTTTCCTAACATTTGGCACTCTGACACTCCCCAAATTCTTGGCCCCTGTTACTAAAACCACCCATAGGCCCCTCGATGATCCTTAGATCCTGGATGGAAGTGGCCAAGATTCTCTTGTTCTCATATAATTGAAGGAGGCTCGGGGCACTATGCGGAATAGCATATGCCTAGATGAAAAGCCGGGTCACCCAGAAGACCGGCTAACCAAAATTCCCAGGCCTTTGGTTGGGTCCCCGCTGAGCGGGGCGAGGGGGAAATCCATCAAATCCTCACCACGTCCTCAACGGGTGACTCTAGAAACGGGAGCGCAGATCCTTGGGATGTGTACAAGGCTTCGTTTGAAGCAAAAATATATCCAGGAATGCACATATTCCCTATGAAAAGAGACCATGTCGCCTGGGGCCAAAGTCGGGCTTTATTTTCCCAAATGATACCCATTTTCATATGGAACTCCCATGGAATCAGGGCACGGGTTAAAACTGACTTCATCGTATCGGAATCCAGGAAACCCGGGGCTCATATAGTCGCCATCCTCGAACACAAACAGAACCCCACGAAGATTAAGGAGTTTTCTCACAGAACCAGGATGCATGGCTCACTACATGAAGACCCTATCAAAAAACACATATGGGTGTTCTGGAACAGGGATACTCTGGTTACACTCATCCAAGAAGGTGCGCAATATATTACAACCAGTGTTACCCACGACACTAGTACTATCCTGGTGACCTTCGTCTATGGCAGTTGTGATGCGTAAAGGATGGAGAGCCTATGGCAGGAACTCAGCGGTTTCGATCTAGGGGACTTTCCCTGCATCATCGGGGGTGACTTCAACGTGGTAACAGAACCAGTGGAGGAGAAAGGGAGAGGATTCTTTCCTAGAAAGGTGAGCATGGAATTCGTCCAGTTCATGGATGGAAATGGCTTATTGGATATGGGGTATGTGGGTGACCCTTTCACCTGGTGTAATAATCAACGCGGGAGTAGCCACTACTAGAGCCGGCTAGACCATTTCCTTACTAACATCCACGCGTTGTCCATTTTTTCAAAGGCCATGGTCAGCCACCTTGTTCGCAGTATATCTGATCACTCGCCATGCCACTTTTCTTTGTCCCCAGCATAGGCCACAAATGATTGCTTCAGGTTTAGTAGTCGGTGGAACGATAACCCAGGTTACCAACAAGTGGTCAGGGAAGTGTGGATAGAACCGGCTCAGGGTCTCTCTTGGATGGCCATCCACAACAATTTGAGGAAGCTAAAACATAGGTTGTAAGTGTGGGCTAGGGATATTCCTCCAGTCGATCAGAATATGGAAGAGATCAGGAGGGATGTGGAATGCCTAGAGACCGGACTAGAGGAGGACTGGGACGATGTGGTGTTCGATGAGATACCTGATAAAACAAATATCTGGATGATATGGTTCTGGCCCAGGAGAATCGGGAAAGGGATGACTCAAAGATTAAATGGCTCTGCGAGGGTGACAAAAACATGGGCTTCTTTAAGGCCTACATCATAGATAGGTGAAGGCCAATCAAACCCGACATAATTCTGGATGATCGTACGTATACTTATTACATCAACTTGGTAGGGGACATGGCTCATAGATATTTCAGAAACCTCCTGGCAGGCCCTAATTCCACAATGCCTAATGGATATCCAGAAGGGGGTGAGGATTTTTTGGGGGAGGTTCCTAGCCCTGTCTCCACCCATGAGAGTTCATCTATCGAGTAGGTCCCTGGGGAGGAATATATCCATGAGGCCACGCTAAGTCTCAACACCGAGAGCGCACCCAACCCTAACAGCTTCTGAGGTATGTTCTAGAGGGGCTCTTGGGAAGTGGTTAAATATGACATTTCTACTGCAATACAAGACTTCTTACGAGGTGGTGGCCTCCCTCATGTGGCTTGTGCTATGACCCTCATACTCATCCTAAAGACCAAGGATCCCTCCTCCAATATCGACCAGTAATCATGTGCAATTTCCCGTACAAGATTCCGGACAGTATCTTCAATGTGCGGCTGTCTTCTCTTCTCCCACGGTGGATCGCACCTGAGAAACATGGATTCATCAAGGGGTGCTCGATCCAAGAGGCAATAGCCCTGTCACAAGAAACTCTGGTGGATATGAATACCAGTACGCATGGCTCCAACATATCTATCAAGGTGGATATTAATAAATCTTATGATCGTATGGAATGGGGGTACATCAACAGGGTATTGGTGAGACTGGGCTTCTCATTTTGGGCATGTGATCTCCTGTTCAGGTATTAGAGCTCTTCTTGGATAGCTGTCACATTCATGGGGAGGAGCTGGGGCTTCTTCAAGGAAACCTATGGCCTACATCAAGGTGACCCCATCTCACCCAGCATCTTCATCATCACTCAGGATATTCTCAGCCTAATGATCAACAGAGAGATATCCAATGGTTCCATCCAACCTTATCATAGGAAAGGGAATCATCCCTTGGTTTCCCATCTGATGTTCGCCGAAGACATATTAATCTTCAGGAATACTGGCATGAAGTCGACGCGGGGGATCACCTGGATCCTATAAGAATACAGTCACTGGAGTGGACAAATGATTAACAAGGATAAAAAGCAACTTCTATATCTCAAGTAGCTGTAACAATAGGATGGCTGCACATTTGAGTAGCAGGCTGGGCATGCAGCGGGGAGCATTTCCCATGGATTATCTAGGCACACCAATATCCTCCTGCAGGACGTGGATTTGGGACTCCGACCAGGTGGTAAGAAAGATTGTGGTCCATGTGCTTAACTGGAAAAACTAATTCCTCTCCTTTGGTGTCTGGATTGCGCTCACCAACATGTCCTATCAGCGATACCTGTCCATGCTTTGGTAGCCTCCAATGTACCTAAAGGGGTCATTAAGAACATTTATAACATGCTCTCTAAATTCATCTAGGATTCCACTTTGGAATGAAAGAGACGGTGGGACTCTTGGGAGCGGATGGCAACCCATATCCAGGACGGAGGTATCGTCGTGAAGAGTTTGGGAGTTACCATCCACAGCATGCATGCAAAATTGGTTTGGGTTGTGATCGAGGAGTGCATATTGTGGGGAAGGATCATCTCGCGTAGCCTTGGTGGGAGCACAGATAGCTCACCCCTTCACAGTTCCCCCCTCTGGTCCTCAGTCAGCAGCCTCATCTTGACCCTTCGCCAGAACTCCCAATGGATCGTTGGAGAGGGGATCATCCGGTTCTGGCATGAAAACTGGGCCGGCGACATGATTGTCTTCCCCAGCTGCCCCGCTCCCAACATCAGTTGCACAGAGGTGAGCCTCCGCCCTCAGTTCATCAGGTTTTTTCTAGATAAAAAACAATAGGCTTATGATATCATCACCCTCAAATCAGAGGTGGTCAGGTGCGTGTTCACCCCTTCATCTTCGGGGCTCTTCACCATGAAGGATTTCAGACGGTTGACCGCCTCCCAGCCACAAGTCGATAGGCAGTATGAGATTGTATGGTGTACAAAAATACCCATGTAATACGGATTCCTAATGTGGACGATCAGTAACCAAGCCATCTCATCGGATGACAACATTAAAAAAATTGGGGATCAAGATGGCCTCAAGATGCCATTGTTGCAGTAGCAGCCACGAGGAGACCACCCTACACCTATTATTTAACGATGGATGGGCTCATGAACTGTGGAGTTTATTCGGTGGTTTTACTGCGTACCAGGATTTTGACCTTCATGATGATTACTTTTTTGAGTGCTGGTACATGGGAGCGGACAGTGTGGGACCGGAAAGAACGGCGAGAATCATCATTCTCAATGCAGGATGCTGGAGTTTATGGCAGGCCATGAACTATGCAATATACGAGGGGACTAGGTATACTGGGAGATCAATCATTGTGAGCACAAGGAACCTAGTAGCTGACTGGGTAACCCACATCAGCAGCTGGAAAGATTCACCCTCACTCCGGCTCATGCACGGTGTTGCTCCTGCTCCTCATCCCAAGTAGCAGGGCCATTGGGTACGCTGGATACCCCCAATGGATGGGTTCAAGTTGAATACTGATGTCTTCTTCTCCTCAGGTATCATACGAGGAGGCGGTGTAGTGAGGGACTACATGGGAAGTATTTTCTTGGCCTTCATGGGCCACTATGGGAGGGGAAACTCTTAACAAGCCGAGGCCAATGCAGTCCTAACTAGACTCACTCTTGGCATGAAAAAGTAGGTTCACCTCTCTTAGGTGGAGACTGACTCAATGATCATTCACAATGCATTTCTTAGAGGCGTATGCACACCTTGGTCGATAGATTACATCATTACGAGGTGCAATACTCTCATATCCAACAATATTAAAGTCACTCATACCTGGAGAGAGTGGAACAAAGTAGCAGACCACCTTGCTTCTAAGGTAGGACAAACTTTTGAGGTCACATGTCTCCATAACACTTCTTGTTTTAAACCCAAGGGGGTGATCCTGATTAAAAGGGATTCCCTTGGCCTGCATTACTTCAGACCCCTTAGATAGATGCCGCTCTTGGTCCTTGCCCTTGTCTTTGGCATTGGTTGTTTCTTCCAAAAATAAATATATACAATTATGATGATCATGATAGATCCAAGAGATTGTTGGGCTTCAGTCAAAGTACATACATTGATATGAAGCTGAAGAGATTCATTATAGAACAATCCAATGGGGGGTTCTTGCAAATATAACATAGAATTAATCTTTCCAGAAAATGTGTTCTCAGACACATGAGGAATGAATGATAATATAAAGGACTCCATACGCATCAGTGATTGAGTCAGTCATGTATGAAATTCTATATAAAAGGCTGGATGTCGCCTATGCATTAAGTGTGGTTGTAAGGTATCAAGCTGACCAAGGTGACCGTCATTGGATGGCATTCAAGACAATCTTAAAGTATCTGAGGCATACTAAGGATATGTTCCTAGTTTATAGAGTAGTTGAGGAAATAGTTATCATAGAATATGAAGATGCTAGTTTCCAGACTGATCAAGATGACATGAACTCACAAACATGATACATATTTGATTGGAATGGAGGTGCAGTGAGCAAGAAGAGCTGAAAGCAGAGTGTGGTCACAGACTCTACAGTAGAGTCTGAGTATATCGCAACTTCTGAGGGAGAAAAAGAAATAGTTTTGATTTGAATATTCATCTAGAAGCTAGATGTGATACCTAGAATTAAATATCCTATCACACTATACTATGATAATACTGCAGTAGTGGCTCCGGAAAAAGATCATAGGTAACATCATCAGAAAAAGCACATAATTCAGAAGAATAATCTCTTGAGGGATTTTTCTCAGAGAGTTTAAGATGCAGTGAGCAGTATTTCCACAGAAGACAATGCGGCAAACCCGTTGAATAAAGCCTTAACTCAGCAGAAATATGATCACCATGTGAGGTCTAGAAGACTAAAAGTCATAGGCAGTTGGCTCTAGTCCAAGTGGGAGTTTGTAAAAGTTGGTTTCCTAGAACCAACTGGTTGTACTTTGATGACATGTATATTTAATGTATTTAAATATTGAACATCTTATTACATATTGTTCATTGTTCTACATTACTATGGTGTAATAATGTCTTAAAGTATTAGTTTCATTGATAAGGTCATCGCAGTTCCCCGCTATGATGAGAACCTTGAAATGCTATAACAATATTCTTAAATATAGTTCTATGTTTGGATGAAATACAATGAAGGGACACATAGAATGAATAACGTCAGGTGCGAGTACTCTTAATCTGATGAGACTTCCTCGCATGAAGTTCTCACTTAGTAGTCTCTAAGGTAAGAGATAATGAGAATAGACCTACTAGTAGGAATTCTGCATGTTTTGTTGTCATCAGATATTTCAATCTGTGAGTGTGTGTAATGATCCTTAGAAATTAAGATTATCATTAATGGGTGTTATGACTCACACACTTTGATTTACAGACGAAAAATGTCATGCAGATAGTTGCAGGAATTAGGGTATGTTGGGTGCGTCATGAGTGACATGATATTAATGAATAAGTCGAGGAAGGATTTTCCCCTTCCATTTACGAAATTTGATATATCAGCCCTTTGATTGAAATAGAACCATTGTGTGAAATTCCCTAGCCATGGTGTAATGACGAGTTTATCTCAGGTAGTTAAAAAAGGGTTTATCATGCATAATGGTTGATGACACTACCATGAAACCAGCTTGATGAGATATTGAGGCAATGGGATTTTATTATATAGTGAGATTTCATATGTGGATGTCATTGTTGTGACATTATGTTCTTTCTCTTAGGTTCCATGACTGATTGCTAGAAAACACTCTTAGACTTTAGTCACACCCACCTAATGCCAATGAGAAATAATTCTAGAGGGTCACACACTAACTATTTTTGTTCGTCTCGGTTAAATTCTATTTGAATTTAATTAATGAAATAAATATTATTCTCAAGACCGTGGATTAATTTTATTTAAGTTAAGATGATCCCATAAATTACATTAAAAAATATATTTTTTTATTAAACATTTAATAAATATTTATCTACTCATTTTTAAATAATATATTTTTTTAAGAGAATGAATTATTTATGTATTTATTCGGGTATTTAATAAATGGATGTGGAGTTAGATCGGACCAAGGCCTTTATAGTAGTAAAATAATTAATTTCAATATGGTAAATAATTATTAGTTGGAAAAATATTAAATAATAATTACACTACTATTATTTTGTGATGAAGAATTTTATTCATAATTCCGTTTTGTACATGTTGGTGCACCATAAATAATGACGCATTGTTATTATTATGATCATGTGTTTTCTCTATGTTCATGAATGTATTTAATTTATATTTTTAAATTAAATATTTTATGTGAAGTTCCATACATAAAAATAGACAAGTATGTCTATTGTGCCACAATAAACACACCGCACGCTTGGTGAATTGAGAATTGTTGAGCTAAAACTATTCTCTCTTGAATCCTCTTCCCACTCCTCTGAAGAATGAGATACATTCTTTAAGGACGAAGAAAAAGAGATCAAGAATGACCAACAAAAGACACTTGCTTCACCGCTCTATCACCCGGATAACAAGTGTTATCGATCGGAGGCCATCGGAGCATCTATGGATCACTGCTAGAGGGATTCTAATTTTGATCCTTACAAGCGAAACAAGATAATCCAAAAGGATCATTCCTAAGAAACAACATCATCAACGAAAAAAATACAGATGATCCAAGTATTATTTTCTTTATTAAATTAATTAAATTAATTATAAACATGATGTGAAAGATCCTCTCTAAAAGTTCCAGGCCTCTTTTTTCTTTATCTAAATCTTTGATTCTATTCTGTGGAGACTGGCGTTCATCATCGTATTGATCTTGGAATAATCATTGATCATGGGAAAAATTAATATAGGGTGTCAGTCCAACCATGATTCTGTTGTTCCCAGAACCTATAGGATTCTATTCCCTCCCTATTCTCATCATATTCTTAGTCAAGGATCTCTGACAAGAGTATAATACTGGAGATATTCCCTTACTGAACTTGGTTTACTGTACATTTTTATTCATATTATCTAATGACATGTCATTATTTATGAAATAAATTGTAGATATATATAATCTCAATCTCATATTTTATATAATTAGTCCATATATAATTGTACCACAAGATCATAAGATCATTTACAGTTTTTTCATTGCATAATTAACCAATGGGAATGAAATGAGTCTCATGAAGTCATCCATAAAACCTGATTATCAAAAGTCATCTAATGAAATTAATTGAGTGGTATATTAACACCATGTCCCCATTGAATCATAAAAATTGATAAATTATGTTGGCATAGATTGTAAAGTTCATTTATAAAATAATTTCAAATAAACATTGAAAATCAAAATGAAACATCCCTTAAATTTTGAGGATATATTAATATTTATATTTAAAGATAAAATTGAATTTTATTTTATTTCTATAACCAATTAAAATTTTAATGTAAAATTTATGAATAATGATATATATCATGGTTGGGAAATATGCACATTCCATATACATTAATGTATAACACTTTTCTATCTCATTAATAAAAATTAAAACTGTGTCATTGAAATATTTTTGAAAAGATTCATTTTAATAATTATTAAATAAATTATAATCTATTAACAATTAAAATACTTGAAAAAAATTTTATATAAAATCATCAATAAAATAATTTTTAGAACATGGGCATGTTGGACAAATATTCCTAAAAAAATAATAAATAAATTATACTCTTCTTAAAAACATCATTTTTGGAAATTTCATGTTCCAAAGGTGAGAAACTATTATAATACATTAAATACATGAAATATCCATGTGGGAATATATATATTGGGTTTAAAAGACAAAAACAATATAATTCCGCCCCATATAAAATTAACATTGACAACGCTCAAAAGAAATGAGATTGTAACATAAACCATTACCACTTTGGTAGATTTTCATTCCTAAACTAACTAACAGAAATAACATAAAATAGAAAAATAAATTAATTTAATTTCAAGTGATTAATGATATTACTTAATTAAAGGTCAGTATATATTCTACAAAATAAAAATCATTTTTATAAGCTAAAATATGTCATAACGAAATAATATTGAGATGAGTAATCCATACATCAAGACCTGAATTTAATCATTCTCACCCATAACCTAGTATGTAAAAAATTTATATTTATTAATAATTGTTACCAAGATGATATTATTTCATACCATAATATATATCATTCCATTAAAATTTAAAATTTCACATCCATTAATAATTCTTCATTAAATTCATTATTCGAAAGAAAACTGGTCTTTTTTCCATTATTGTTTTAGTTTGAACGTTCAGGTACATGAACCTTCATCATGGTTCATCATATATAAAATATAAATAATATGATAAATATATTATTTACTAAATATATAATCTTTTATAAACAAAAATAGAGGGTAGTGATAAATATTCTATTACATCACTTCATACAGAAGGTATTCTATACGTACACATGAGTAATGTTACCATTTTTCAATGGATGAAATTATATAAAGGGAAATAATAATTCAACTTTAATGATTCATTGCTATATAAAAATATCATGTATATTCATTACATTTATTACTATCATCATTATCATCATTCTTAATAGGAAATAAACAAATAAATCATATCTCATTGTTGAATTCGAATCCCACACATACACATATATGATGTTTTCATTTACAACAGGTTAGAAAATGGGATGAAAATGGGTGTAACTTAAAAATGATAAAATTTATTTAAATATTATATTTTAATTTAATTAAATTAGAATTTTTATAATTGGTTTAAAAGATGTAGAAGAAGAAATAAACCCAAAATAACTCGATTACATAGCATACCTCCTCTTCGGTATCCCTCCTTCGTCTTACACCATAAGACATATAGGTTATTATTTTTGAGATAGGAGGACCAATATGTCATGAATATGAATTTTTGAATGGTATTTGGGTAGATATACATCAAGATAAAGGGAAATTTTGGTATGAATAAGTGGGAGGAGGTGTTTCACTTTTATGAGTGTTGTGGGTGGAAAACATGTAAATAGTTAAAAATATATTATATAATATATGTTTTAATCAATTACAATGGCTCAAGATTTCCAAATAATATATGTTATGAAGTTAAATTTCTATATAAAATCTATTTAATATATGAGTGGGTATTTGGTGATATTTTAGTCCTTATATCTTAAGTTAACAACTCTTTTAACCCCGTTAATACTTTGTGTAGTAACAATAGTTTTACTATAGTTATTATTATATTTTCTAAAAAATAAATTTTAAATATTACCTAGTATTAATTTTATTTAATTAAAAATGATTCATCCATTTTAAAATATTATATTCCTATAAGTGAATAAAATAATTTTTTACATCCGTGCATAAAACATGTAAACGTTTTTTTAGAGAAAATATCTTTTTATGCATAAAAATTATTTTATCATCATTTAATGTCATATAATAACCATTAAAATAATGTAAATATATTTTATTAAATATATTATTTAAAAAATAAATTAAAATAATTCATTAAAAATGATTAATTAATTTTTTTAATTATAAAATTCATTACATATAAAAAATAGTTTTCTTAAAAAATAACTTTGTTTACATTCAAATGAATTTATCTTCACTTATAAGAAAAATTGTGATAAATTTATGAATGATAATTACTTTTATACATTCAATAACATAATACTTCATCAAAATATTAGATCATTAGTGTTTAGGATATATAGTAAATAGGAAAATATTATACACTGATAAAATTTGACATTTTAACATAAAAATATATTATTTATTACATTTATACTAAGTATATATTTCATAAGAAATAATAAATATAATTTAATTAAAAAAATTATACATATTATTCTTAATTTAGTTAGCTTATTAATACCTTCCAATCCAATAGCTATCTGATATCAATGAAATTTAACAATAATATTTGATTAGTATATCATCTTTTTTTTAATATAAAGTTTGTGTATAATGTAATCGATCAATAAAATTTAATTTAATTTGATGAAATATATATTGTGAATTATTATATTATAAAAATAAAATAAATCATATAAATAAATTTTTCATGCGTATTCATTTCTATATGGAGTTGCTAGTAAAGTACATGATCATCAATAACTCAGAGGAAAATATGGAAAATATTTATGAAAGAAAAATATATAAGTCACTAAAAATTAATAAAAATATCCATTTATAAAAAAAAATGATATCATTTTTTTGATTCATTGAATGGATGATTTGTAAATCCCAGATATTTGGGAATTAGATTTTTCTGTAAATTAATAATATTCTTATGTACATATTTCACACACAACACCAAAATAAATTTATCTATGACATATCATATAATTTTTACTAAGAAAATTAAATAATAAGAAAATTGATAGTAAATAAAATTATTTTAATAAACTACAGATAAAATATTATTATTATTAACATTAATGTTTGAAAATGTATTTTTTTATAATTAGTTGTTCATTATATATTTTTCTTTTCCATAGTAACATAATTTAAAAATTCTAGAATATTACTTTTATAATTGTTTTTTTAATTTTTCAGTTAAACATAAAAAATATTAAGAGTGAAGTTTTTGGGGGTTTTCCAAAATAATTAATTTTTATTAAGTAGTGAAAAATATTTTTTCGAAGAAAATTATAAATTTAAAGAAATTTTCAATGCATCAAAAAGACCTTATACTAAATGAAAATATTAAAATTGTTACACTTATTTTAGGGGTCAATAAATTTTTCTTAAAATGTTATTGGGAACATATATAACTTATTTTTAATTTTATCACTTATGTTAAATTTTTTCACAATTTGAAACAAGTGTTTAGTCTTTTGTTTTAATTAAACATTTTTCTGTTAAAAACAATTTTCTAGATCAAATTTAAATATTTATTTTATAACTTACCAAATATTTTGATTAAATATGAAAAAATATAAGTTTAATCCAAATATAAATTTTAATAACAAAAACATTGATTTTCTAAAAAAATTACGCCTTTTGTCTGTTTATTGTAAAAATATAATTTATCTTCATTAAAAATTATATTTGATAAAATTATTTTCAAAATTGAAATAAATATCTTTAAATAATGTTATCATTAAATTATTAAATTTGGTCATTATTATTAATTATCATAGTTAAAAATTCATTACCAATGTTAAAGTACATTAGGGTAAAATTTAAAAAGGAAAAAATTAAATGGATAAATTAGTCCATATGGTCTTCAATATGCGTTGGGTAGAAGAGTATTGTCCCAATAACTATCTCAACATCATATTTTTTACATTTAGTACCTTCTACTAATGAATAGTAAAATTTCCTAAATGAAATCTATTGGGTACACCCAAAATAATGTTTCATTAACTTAAAAAAGGGGACTCTTAAAATTTATTATTATAACCTTATTCCTTTAAATTTCATCCCAATAATCTGCCATTTTTATCCTCCAAGAATCATATATTATGATCATAATCCTATAATCTCAATTATATAGCCTAAAGACTCAATATAAAATGATATTTTATTTATAGTCGTTATGTTCTCAATGACGTTAGAGTGTGTTCGATTATGAAGGAATGCTTATTAACATGTTCTTTGTATCGAATTTAGTTCCTTCAAGCATATTTTTAATTCTGAACCATTACTTAATTTTTTTATCTTGATTACTATATAGGAAATTTATTTTACCATACTCATTTTAGTTTTTGGGTTTGAAGATCCATACATTTTTCATTCACAAAATGGATTTTGATACAATATATACAAAATTTATAAGGGTCTTTCTCAAGGAATTACCCATAGTTGAGTAAGAATATTTATTTATAATCATCAGTATTCCATGATTTTTTATCATACACATTGATTTTATTTTTGTTAATGTTTCTTGATCTCTAGGGGAAATATTTTTTTATTTAATTATTTCCCATTAAGGAATTTTTTCCAAAAAATCTATGTCATTGTTGAGTATAATTCTCATCCTCTTTACTAAAAATTTCCCATCATTTTCCATATCTCATTTCCATCAAAGGTTCATATTTATAATTGGAAACATAATTATGTGTTATCTCAAGTGAATTTTAAATATCTGTTGTCATCATTTCAAAAGGATAATTTTTTTTATCTTTTTATCATTTGTTTTAAAAAACATAATTTGAAATTTTAAAAGTTTCTCTGTATTTTCAAAATGAAATTTTTTATCTTCCTTTTCACATTTACTCTAAAAACCATTAAATAATTTTAAAGTATACACTGTTTAATATTTTTTAAAAAAATTATTCATTTTCAAATGCTTTCACCAGTCTATTATGAAAATTACTCTGAAATGTCACTTGTAACTTCACATTTTATGATAATAGTAAAAAAAAATTGAAAATTTTTATGGGTTCCTTTATTATTTTGGTCATTATTAGTTAAAAATATTCCTTTTCATTTTTTAATTTTTTTTAATTTATTTAAACTAATGATTATTTTAACAATAAGATGAATTATTATTATATTTCATAGAACATAAACAATTTTCTAAAATAGTGATAAAAATGAATTTTAAAGGACATTGAATTTAAAGAAGTATAAATTGATGTTTTATTCTTAATTAATGTTTAAAAAAATTATCTAAAATCACTTATATGTATGTATTTTCAGTTTTTTTATTCATTTTTTGAATATTTTTTATCAATATCAATGTGTTTCATTTTTCAGAAATTGTTTTTAATGAGTTTTAAAAAATTATAAAAATAAATATTTTATCTTGTTTATAAAAGTGATATATCTAATAAATTTTCTGTATTTTTAAAATATAGGAATTAATCCATTGATATAACTTATTTTACACTTAAATATTTTAAATTCACATTCAAATATATTTTCTAGGATTGGTTATGTAATATTACAGAGTTTTCTTTCTTGAAACCCTACCCTTTTCCACAATTTATTTACGTAATGTTTTATATATGAATGTTTTCCTGTTCTTTTTGGAGTAAAATGTATGAATGGATATTATTTAATTGTGGGGTCTTATAACGCCCTTTAATTAATTGGTTATAGTTTTATATATTTCAATAATATAATGGACTATGGGTTAGCATATTGATTTAATTACACACATCATTATGTGATTTTCTAGTCATCAATTATCAATTAGTTTCAATACTTGAATAATTAATAGACTATGATCTATAACTCTCAATTCACTAATGATACATGAGTTATTACACTCATGGTAGTATTGTCTCATTGTGTATTTTATTATCCATCATGTAATGGGTCACATGATTTTGATACCTGAACCATTATGTACAGATTTATTATTATTGTGATTATTCTATAGTTCTATAAAATGTTTTTTCACAACTATATTTCATATTTATATGATTATTACCCATGGATAATGTATATTATATCATGTTTGGACAATATTTTCTTCATGACATGTGTTTGTTCATATAAGAATTTATTCCCATACACCAGGACTAATGGGAATCACATATTGTTCCTTATCCTTTTTATTAGGATATTTTCCCTACTAATGTTTCTTAGACCCTTGTGATTTAACCCTTGATGACATGTAAATGAGTTTTTTCTCACTTAGAACTTGATATAATCCCTTTTTTTGTGTTTAAACTCCCTTTATTATGAATATTATTGTTACTTAGGGAAGTCTATAAGAGAGTGGAATGTGGTTCGACTATAGAAAATGTTCATTAATTCTATAAAATATTCAATGTAAATGGTCTTCAATGAATGTAAATGTACCATTCATGTTATTCTGTGATTACTTTATGAGATTTAATGATTAAATTATAATTTTATAAAATAAATATAGGTTCATCATGAGGTTTATGTTGTTTATATTATATTATTTTATTTTATATTATTTTTACATATTATTATAGTTTTTTTGGTTTATTAGTATTGGAGAACATTAGTTGAAGACATTATTATATATTTATGGGATATGTTTTAGAGTATGATAACATTCCAAGGGTTTGGTTAACTATAGATTATGTTCGTATCCATGAAATTACATACATATATGGATACAGTTAATTTGATGCTTATATGGGACATATGAATCTTTGGGGTAGTCACCCTAAATAAGGTCAATTTAGTGTTAACCCAATCTTCACATTGGTGCATGATAAGTAGACATATAAATACAAAACCATGTTAGATACTACCAATCAATATGATTTGGTTAATAAAATTTTCTATATAAGACATTATGCATGATTTATTATGTTATGAAATTTTGTTAAGGTATATAACATAACCCAACATAATGAAAATAAAATGAACAAATAGTGATTTATATTTTATTAAAAGATAATGTAATAGTATGGAAGTGTAATACATTTAATGTTTTTTTTTTCACAATCCCCTTATTTTTATAATATTGATCACTCATGATTAATTCTTTTGGTTATAAAAATGGGTTATGTGGGGATGAACCTTTTATGTAAAGGGTGTGATGGACAATAAAATAGTTTTTATAATAAGAATCTAAGTTGGATAGAATTTTGTGTTAACAATATTGTAGTTATTCTCACCTTCAATATTTATTTATGATTAGTTTCTTTATAATTCTATAAACAATGAAAACCTTGGAGAATTTGATGATTTGTTTCAAAGAATATTAAGAGAAAAGTATGATGACACACAAAAGATTCAATTTTTTTCTTGTCAAATGCGTGGGAATATTTACCCATGGGAATGGATATGAGGAATTATATAATGATTTATCTATTGTGATGGACTATATAAATAAACAATATACCATAGAAAAAGGAATATATCAGTTAACATGATGGATAAAAATTATTATATCCCTATAGATTCTGTAACACCTCGATGTTTTTGATGAATGGAATTTTGGTACATTTGAATCAATTTTTCAAATCCAATTCATTAATATGAAATAAATCAAAAAACCATCATATAACATGTAATAAGTGAAAATAATATCGAATTAATACTATTTATGTTGATATTGATAATTAAAATATTCTAGGTGTCCTCTACTCTAGATTTTTTTGATGTCTTATTTCATTTAAATTTTCATCAAATATTATCTATTAAATTAAAAATTAGACACCTATTGGTATAAATATAATATAAAATGTTTATAAATCTCCATCAATGATTACGGTATTATATGACATCTATGTCTAAATAATTTTTCCATTAGAAAAATTTTATTTCTTCACAAATACACTATATTAAATTCCATGATTGGGAAATCTAGTTTCAAATAAATCAATGATCATATATCACTACAAGGATCACTATGATATATCCTGAAAAAATAATTCTATTATACCATTCGGGATTACAATTCATGTGGGATGTTGAGTTAAAAAAATTAATGAAAAACTCAAAATAAGGTAAAAAAATATGTATTTCCAATATTTGCTGATATGAATCTAAATAATATATAGTGAGTACTATCTATATCTTAGATAAAATTTTCTATTTTCAATAGTTTTTAACAATTAAAATTATGTGGACATCGTTTATTTAATAGTAGTAGAATGAAAACTAGTTTTTCTGAATATTATTTTAAAGTTGATACGTTATTTGATCGCATGTTCTATGCTTAACACTAATAAAAATAGAAATGTGTCATATTTTTTAAATATTAATATAATAATTTTATAAATAATAAAATATATTAAATATAAAAAACTTTTTAATAAATTATAATTTCATGAAAAATAGTATTTAGTTATATTAATGTTTAAAAATGGTTTTATACAATATAAATGAGGGGGTTTTTATATATTTTATTTTTGTTTAAAGTATAATTTCTAAATTTTAGTATTTTAAAAAAATTAAAAGGATTATAATTTTTGAATTGATCATGTAAAAAATAGTTTATGTGTAATTTATATATTTTTAAGAAATAATTAATATTTAATTAAATAGTCAAAAAAATGTTTCACAAAAATTATATGTTTTATGATTTTATCAATATATGATAATGAAATTTAAATTTATAAAACCTTTTAATTGTTTGAAAAAAATTTAATAGAGTAAAAATATTTATTTTTGAATTTTTTTCATCTTATAAATCCAATTTTTTATTTCAGAACTAAAGTATCATTATATTGAAATAAATAAATAGTTTTTTTTTCTGTATTTTAATTTATCTATACATTTTTATATAAAAATTAAAATTGGTTTTATTTTTAAGAATATTTTTATAATAAACTAATTTATTTCATTTTATTTATTATCATTTATAATTTTAATATATAGACAAATTTAAAGCATTAATAAAATATTTTTGGAAAATACTGTTTTTAACTGCTGTGAATTTTTATTCAATACCAAATATTTTTCATCCTATTTTTTAAAAAAACTATTTTAAAATACAAAAAAATATTCCCACACTATATATTAAGTTCGTTTTAAATTTTTTCATTAAAATTAATCACCATGTTTAAAAACTTCTTACTAAAGTAAAAGTACATTAGGGTAAATGTAAAAAATTAAAAAAGAAAAGTTCATAAATCACACCATGTTGTATCTAAAATGATTATACTAGAGGTTTAATAGACTAATAAGAGTCCTTAATTAAAATTTTATGTTTTTGGAACATTTTACCAGTGAATAAAAACTATTAATTATTTAAAAGTAATTGGTACTCCAAAAATTACCATTCTATTAACATGTAAATAGGGAACGCTTATACCCCTTCATTATACTCTTATTCATCATAATATCATAATTAAAATCTTCCATTATTCTCCTCATATAATTATAACCCATTTTTATAATCCTCGGGTATCATATATAGTTTATAAGGCCTCCATTTCCTTGTATTTTTCTAATAAAAATCATATGGTCTCAATTAATTTATAAAATGTTCGAGTAGGCGGGGATAGATGGTACAAGTTTCTTTATCTAAAATCTAATTCCATGATTTATATTTTTTATTCTCACCAGGAAAACATTAACATGGTTTGATTACTTCATAATTAATTTCTTTTATAATATTCATGGAATTCATGTGTTTTGAAGATCCATATCATCCTTTTTTAAAATGGAATATTATTTAAAGGATACCATGGTTTTAAGGATCTTTGTAAACTTATCTCACCTTATTGATCCAGAATTACTCTTCATGAACATAATTCAAAATGTTTTTGGTTTCTTCCACCTTATATTTTAATTTTATTATAATTTCTCTTCGTTTCTAAGGAGAATTAATTTTTATTTCAAAGATTTTACCTTTTTCGATTTTTACCTCAAAATATATATAATTTTTAATAATAAATACCATCATCTTTAACAATGGTGTCTCTTCCATGTTCATATTTTCCTTTTCCTCCAATGTTATGATTTATAATTGGAAAAGTAGTTCTATGGCAAAACAACTATCTTTCATATTTGGTTATCTATTATATAAAAGGTAGTGTCGGTAATCTTTCGGCATTATATGTTTTCTAAAAAAAATAATTAATGTTAATTAAAATTTTTTATATAATATCAAGATTAAATGATTTATCATTCACTACACATTTACCATGATTTAATTTTGTATATTTCATGGATAAATTATTGAAAATCATTTTTAAATTATATTTTTTAAAATTATTCACTTAAACTATTTATAAATTACTTGTTAATGCGACTAATATAATTTTATATTACAATTATAGAAAGGCTATTTTCAAAAAACTATTTAAAATTTATATCACAATTCTGATCGTTATTCCTTATAAAGTTAAATTTTATGTTTTAAAATTGTTATAAAATGATTTTGAAGCCCTTTATTTTTATTTAATTCTCCCATGTTTTTATATATTTTCAAGGACTGTTTTTAAAAACATTTTTCTTTTTTTCTTTTTTTATAAAATTATTTTTTGAATCATTGGGTAATTTTATAAAAACCTTTAATCTATCTAAATGTTCTTATTTTTATCAATATAATTTTAATGTGTTTTCAAGAATCTGTTTATAGAGAAACTTATTATCATTTTCAAATTGATATATATTATAATGAAAAAATGTTTTTTGGATCAATGTAATCATATTATTATGTTCCTTATATATCAATGAATATTTTTTCATCCACCATCCTTTATCTCTATATTTAGGTCTTATAGAATGTTCACAATTTTTTATAAAATCCATCTCTTTTCAATGATTTAATAATGTGATGCTTTAATATTCTCATGGTAAATAAAATTTTGAAATGTTATCATCGTATGATGGGAGCATATAAAACCCAAAAATTCCTTGGTATATTTTTATATCATATGATATAATAATGTAAATTGAGTTCTAAAACCTATGTTTATACTGGACCACTAGTTTTAATAATTGAGACAATAATGGAACACAAATTGGGATACTCGAGTACATATTGGACCGTGAGTTTTGATACTCAGGTCAATATTACACCACAAGTTTTGATAATCATGCTTGTAATGGGTTTCTTGTTATGAGACTCGATTTATAATGGGTCACTTAAAATAATTCTAAAACCACCATGTAACAAGTTACAATATTTCTATTCCATGACCATTATGTAATGATTTCCTAGTGTTATATTTTTCCATTATTTCATTATTATTATTTTTCGACATATTTATTTATTATGCTCATGGTTATTATACATTTATAACATTTATTATCTCATGTTTAAAGACAATCTTTCCATGATATATGTGTTTTAATTTGAGATTAATTTCCTTTATATCATTATAAATTTCCATGTAATTTTACTATCATTTTTCCCTTATCATGTTTATTCATTTTCTTATGATCTAGCACTTATTGAAATGTAAATTATTTGATTCCTTATGAAGCATATCAAGTGAACCTTTTTTATGATTTCATTTCCCATGTTATAAATATTGGTATAATATACAATAATTATATAAGGGAGTCTAGTTGATTTCAATTATATATAAACGTTCAAATGGTTTATAAAACAAGTTTCTTATGTAACCAATCATCAATAATAATTAATCTTATCCTCTTTGGATTTTGTGATTATTTTTTATCAATAATGATTAACTTATTTAAATTATAGAAAACATATATAGTTATTCTTAGGTTCACTATAAGATCAACACAGAAACTTTTATTAGGATCTGGGATAATAAGAACCATTTATTATAGGATCTGTTAAATGACAATACATATAAAAAATACATGTTTAGTGGATATTACATTAGGTGTGTTTCTCAAATATTAAAAAATGTTCATGAATTTTTTCGTTATATATCATTCATCATTATTATCTTTCACTAATTGTGTGACTGGTGAGGGTTCACACTATTCTAGTGAAATATTTTTTCATAGAAAATAAAAATATCAATGAAGAAAAATGTTTTTTTTTAATTAAATCCTTAATTTAATTATATAAGTGGATTTTTGCATTAAACCATATTCACATAGGGTTAATAACCTTGAAAATATTGATTTAGAATAAACACTATCTTCATTCATGGAAATCAATGGGCTTAAATGTACAAATAGTCTGATATGCCTAGTAGACAATATTTAGATGATTCACAAGATCATTAAAAATATAATAATACAGTTGAATAAATTCTTAGAGAAAAAATAAAATTGATATCCTTGAATAATTAATTTACCATAAACTATAATTCTTTTTAATTTCATTGATAGAGGAACATCACTTTACATTTTGAATATCATATTGTGTATATGTTGATTGATCAATATTAACATACCTAAATGTATTGTTCAATTAAATGGGGGATCTATAGACATTATATATATCTATTATTTATATATAGATACATATTGATTAATTCACCACAATTAAATATTAGGATCATAAAGAAACATTATGATATGTATTTGGTAAAATTTCTATTTATATTGGGGATTAATTAGACTTATTATGTGATATGTAGGGCCCAATATTATATATCCCCTTGATTAATATGTTGGTATTATGAGAAAAACTATTTTAGTATTTGTAATAATAATTTCAAATTTATTTATGATGTCTTGAATCATGTAAATGGTGACATGTTTGTAATGTTTTACATTATGAATACCAACACTTTGTTATCATTTATTCATGAATATGAATTTATTTATTATTATGTTATCTATAGACATATTATATTGACAGGTCCATTTAATATGGAATTTATTTATTCAAAAAATATCCATGATTCCATTCTAATGTATAATATATTCTCTTTTATTCTATAAACCATATAGAGAATATTTTCTTTCCTCATTATAATATATTTAATATTCCCAAGAAACCATGAAGATTACTCTATGTCACTAATGGATTTTAAATTAGAAATACCTAATTTTGGTGTATTCAGTTGATGTATCATGTTATTTCAATGTAATTTAATGTTTATTTATCTTTCTAGTTTCTTTATAATAATAATCTAATGGATCATATACACATTGATATTTTATTTTTAGATAATGATAATAGACTAACCATCGAAAATTAGTTTTCAGAGTTTGGGTGTTTCATTATTGGACTGTCACTAGTTTATATTTCCACTATACTTAGAGGCATGGGAATAGATTCATATTAAATTGGATATATACATAAATAAATTTAAATATTTTTAAATATTTGTTGACACATTTATGATTATGGATATTATTATGTATTTGATTATTAATGGGATCTTACAATACCCTTCTTAGAAAAAAAAGGTGTAACCCCATTGATAATTATTTAATTCCTTCATTAAAAATTGATTCTCAACAACTTTTATATCATATACCAATATTTGTAAATGAAGATGTATTCCTTTTATTATATGTATTTTTTGAAAAAAATTATGGAATTTATAAATACATACCTATGTAACTTGAATAATTAAATATAAGAATTACAATATTTTTATTGTTATTGATCAGACTCACAAGTACATTTGTTCAATGAATGAAAAAGTGTAGAATATTTTTTCGAATCATAATATTTAGAATACACTCTATATACACACCTTGGGGTGTCTTAGAATAATTTTTATTGATATATTATGTAGTTGTGATCAATGAAATTAATCATTGGATTCAATAATGGATCAAGTAAATGATTTTAAAACTGGTGATTTATGATAGATTTCATAATTCATATGGTGTTGTATAAACATATCATTTTAAATGTTTCAAAAATTTTACAAAAATAATTTCACCATTATAACTTTTTATTTAATTGTTTATTTTTGTGTATTGAATTGTAATTTTTTCCCTAATGATATGTTTTCCTTAGTTTCATTTAATATCTATTTTCAGTAAAGGTAAAATCATTACCATATTTTCATGTACGATACCCTATATCATTGTTACATGACCATAATTATTAGGATATGAAAATGGGAATTATGGAATAAAAGTTCAGGTATAATATCATTGAATATGGAATGATATGTAACATTATATACTTAAAAGTCACAAATCACATCAAGCACAACTATCACACCTTAATACATTCTTCCATACATATTCTAAAATACATCAAGAAGACTCTCAACAATACTTATACAACTTTTTGTATTAGGATCAATAACTAATGAAACATTTTAGACTTTTCACTATATATTCCCCATATTAAAATACTTTTTGTTATGATTCTAACCATCTGGCTCATAAATTAATATTATTTGGTGGCATAATTACATAATTTTCAAAAATTTGTAGAAAAAAACTAAATTTCCAAAAAACAAATACACTATGTATCACTTCTAGTATAAATTAACAATGTATTTAGTTAATAAAAAAATGACGTTCCATAATTAATTAGTCTAATTATATCTCGTTAAATGTTCAATTATTAATACCCTATTCTGGAAAAAAAAATTATTATTAATAAATCAATTATTTTACCGAAATTTATGTCAACAATAATCACATGCACATGTGAAAACACACATATAATTTGTTTATATTCTAAATCGATGCATAATCACCCTAATATGCACTGAAAACTGAGTGTTCCACATATCATGAAATCATATTTATAAATAAAAAACACAATTCTTTAATCTGGGGTTATCTTAGAATTCCATTACAGTTTCCCTGATTAGGAATAAAAATATAAATTTTCCACAATGTCCTATTTCTTTTTATCTAATATAGAAATTCCCAAAGATAACGAATTTTAAAAATTAACAACTCTATAAATATTTTATGAAATATTTCACTATCTTGAGCATGTCGTTGAGGAAATACATTAGATGGACTCATATGGAATTCTGAATCACTAGAGTCAAGAAACAATCACAATGGGTCTAATGATATTTACTATATATATATTTTTCTTCAAATAGAATATCACTTAAAAATACTACGAATAAATTTTATAATAATAATCATAATTAGTGTAATCCAATATTTAAAACATTAATATTACATAGAAAAATCCCATATATTCTTAAATTATTATTATATCCATGAAATAAAAATAAAACTCATGTATGAATACATGTACATAATAACAGATATGATAAACAAAATAATATATGGAAAACCCCTAGCGTGATTCAATATATATGTGAATGTTGATCAAATATGTCTCTTAAAATCATCTCATAGCTCTTATTTCCACTTTCCTTTAGTTTTAATGTCTTTTATATAATCTATACACATATGAGTTCCATACATATATGGAGTGAAATTAATTACTTAGTATATACCCATAAAACACAAAAAATCACTTTTGAGATTAATTTTATCATATATAAATGGTTTAAAAATTTAAATTATTTAAAAATATCATTTTTTGTATTAAAAACCCAGTTATATGAAAATCATGTCACTTAAATTATCTTATACATACTTTATCCAAGGAAATTATAGTCTCTATTATTAATAAAAAAATTCTAGGAAAACTCTAGCAACATATGCTATATCATTCCAAAAAGTTACATCACATATAACCTTTAGAATAACATAGTGTATTTATATAATAATGGGTTACAAAACAATTCCAAATCTCTCTTACTAATCCGTGGATTCATGAAAGTCACCAACATCATAGATCATTTCAAAAAAAATCTAGGATAAAAGTATCTATATCAATCATTATTTTAATCACAAATTATTAAAAATGTTCCAAAAATTATCTAAGATGAATAACTCATTCAATTAAAAAAACCTATTAAAATTTATTTATCTGTAAAAAAATTATGATTTAACAAATTATTTATATTAAGTATCATTCACATAAATGTTAAAATTTTATGATTAATAAAATAACTTAATCAAAATATCATTAAATAATATTTCCTAGTTTTTTATTTATTCATTCAATTTCTTACGAGAAATTGACACCTTAAATTCATATATTATAAATGTTTTTTTATGGAATCATATAGATAATTCTATAAGTTCATTGGAATTATTTTTTAGCATAGTGTATACATTTTTCATTAAAATTGAATTAATTACCAAAACAATTCTAAACTATGATACAAAAATATTAATCATTTAAAATATAATAATTCATAAGAACTCATTCACTCATGAAATTAATTTTATTGTAGAAAAAAAATTAATAAATATAATAAATTGAAAAAAAATAAATTTCCTGCATAATATTATCACTAAAAATTCCAAAAATAATGATTAAATAAATTAAAAATGTCAAATTATCATTTTCATATTATGATACAATTTTAAATATGGAAATCAATAATTTTACCAGTGAATGAATTTTTTAAAATTTTCACACTATATAAAAATTCATCAAAAAATACACCAAACCATTAGAACTCTAATTTCTAGTTAGATAACCAGGGAAAATTATATAATCACAAAGGATGTTCATAATTCTAGTAAAATAAAATGGTCAAATAGAAAATATTATAAAAATCACCAACGTCATAGAAGATATACATTATTCACCAAGGGAGATGTCCAGATTCCTTCATAAATTAAAAAAATTAATAAAAACTTGAAAATATATGTAAACAAGAAGACTATAAAAATGAATGTAAGAAAACCATTATTTTAACTATACATAGGATTTTTCACTTTTTGGAGAAATCAATATGATTCCATTTACTCTAATAGATTAATATTTCATAAATAAAAATGAGAGATGTCACTACATAGTGTTAGTGAGAGAAAATAATAGATTAAGAGGGTATGAATTCATCAAAATATACCCCTTTGAAAAAGAATAAAAAGGCCATAACTGAAATTCCATGATAGCCTCATTTAAAAATAATTATTTAAAAAAATGAATACAAGGACCATAGTGCACTTAGTCAAAAACTATCAGCCACCCGATTGCCACCAGAAACTTGATTCATATCTACGAGTCATCCAATGGCTAGTTATGGGGAACCTACTCCTCTATCCTTCTATTATCAAATTGTTACTACAACACTATGTACCATATTATCATTTACAATTTATATTTGAATATAAAAAATCAGATTCCCTCTCATGTTTCAATTTTTTCACTTATAACACATAAAATCACTATAAAATGTTAAAAATAAATTAGAAACCATCAACAATAAAAATCAAAACACTCTTAAAAATGATGGGTTATTACATAACCAAGGAAATATCCTTTCTATGGTCATTCTCTTTAACAATTATTGATCAGTTATACATGTGAACACATATTAATTTTTAGATTTTATTTTATTTATTTTGGTACCATTTTTTAGGTATGTAATTCAATAAATAGTTATACTCTCCTAGAATTTTTTTATTAAATATTGTTAACAAAAATTTCCATGATTGATCTATATATTTGTTACTAACACTTATTAAATAATTTTATATGTATCCACATTTTTATATCCATGATGGGTGTAAACATGTTATAGTTTTTTAAACAACAACCAATATTAGAAAATTTAATATGGGTGAAATTCATATTTATTTAAACTACTAAAATGAATTTTCATTTCTTTTGAAGGATGATAAAAATTTCTAGGGAACTTCTTGACATATAATCCCAATCAGTAGTGGAATATATTTAAAATCTAGGTATCCTTATTTAGATTTATCTCTAAATGAAAAATAATATAAATATTTCTGTATCATATCATTCAAAACATAATGAAATAAAAACTGATTAAAATTAACAAGGAAACGTTCAATGTGTGCATTTATAAATCCATTTTGAAGATAATATAATTTAATTGAGTTTTAATAATTTATTGAAATCATAGACATAATATAAATTTATATATAATATCAAATCAAACTATAATGATCCGTATTAACCCAAAATGTGATGGTTAACAAAACTAAATTAACATTGATAATACTTGTTCCAATGTTCATTTATTCTTCCACTTGTTTATGTTGACCAACATAAGGTAAGTTAAATTTTTAATTTATTTCATAAAACCCATCTCTATATTCATACAATATTCAAGATGTTTCTTCCCTATTTAAATTATTTTTTTCTAATGTTAATGATTAGTGTATTAATAATTTTTAGATAAAAAATTATAGCATGGAAAAAATAAGTCATAAAAAATATTTGAAATATAGAAGTGGAAATAAACAATTAATATAACATATCAAATATAAAATATATATATATAATTTCATTATATATCTTTATAATTATTATAAAATCATAACCAAACTCAATGGATAATTATTTCAATGATAACAGTGATTATAGAGAATTAATATTATAAAAAATAACAATAACTTTTAGGGATTAGTATACCAAATGCAGACATCAATCACATACAAAGAATTTATTCTTAATATTAATAATAAAAAATCAATATTTATGGTTTTTAATTAAAGAAATAATTTTTTTTCTAATTAATACATGAAAAAGTACATATGATGATTTCAAAATAAGGTAAGCATACTGAGAATTATAAATCAAGGATGATGAAATAAGTATATTTAAAATATTTTATTGAATAATATGGAATCTTTTGAATATATAATAGAAAAATATATCATAATGTACTCATTCACATATTTACTAAAAAATAATGTATATATTATAATTTAATTAATTTAGTAATTTAGTTAACATAAGAAAATGTTTATTTACAAATTATTCATTTTCATTGAATGAGAAAGTAAAAAAAATCCACAAAAAAGATCAATAGAGTAATTCACAAATCAATAAAGAATGAAAATAAATTTTAATGGAAAATTAATTGATAATTAATTATGAAACTAGGAAAAAACATATTTTAATTGAAAAATAATATAATCTAATTAATATAATTGTCAATTTTTATGGTACTGAACATAAAAAACCAGTATCCTTATATGTTATTTTATATTTATAGTATTAGTGAATCAAAAAATTTCAAAAAGAGATATAAAAAAATGAAAAAATAAGTTATTAAAAATATTAATTTTTCTTAATGGGTACTTTAAACAAGAATTATCCCTTATGAAACCCCTATGTACTATTCCGAAACGTATAGAGAGCCATGATCATGAATTAACCATAATAATAAAAAAAACTTATCCCACTTACTATTAATTAATATTTAAAAAATGACCCTCACAATCCATGATATATTCTTCATCGACATGTTATGTCTAATATATCTCTTATTTTAAATTTCACCTCATATGAAAATCATAGTTTATAAATTATAATATTTCAGTGTGTTTTTTTAAATTATTGATTTAATCCACATAAAATTCTTTATAGCTACTATAATTTATCCATAATAATAAAAGGATTAATAATAACACATCACAAATGCTTCCTTTTCCACCATATAACATGATTACGAAACCATTGGGCTTCATACTTATTGAGTGGTTAAATTAGCATATCATTTCAATTATAATTTTCAATTTTTTAAATTTATTTAATTATGATCAATATGTATTGATTTTAATCCTATATTTTCTAGGATTCTACTCTAGTGAACAAATTTTTATCACCATAGTCTACACTATAATAGTAATAACACATATTCCTATCTAAATTGTCAGGAAATAGTTCAACATCACATCCATGAAATGATTTTTCTATACTAATGGTTAATAATTTATAAAATTAAAACTCCTTTTATATACATTATTTATAAAACATGTTGTGTTATAATAATCACATTATAAAAAAATTATTATCATTAATCAATTCAATAAAAATTCAATCAACTCAATCATGTTCAATTCAATATGTCCTCTTCTAGGTAAAATAAAATTAAAAATAACTAGATTTGTATAATCACCTATTATTTCTTGTAGTATTTTGTAACATGTGTTTTTGTATTCCTCCAGTAACCATTCATTATTAATATGTTTTTATTTTTAGTGTTCACATACTAACATGTTAGTTAAAGCTTCTTTTATTACCATACACTACATGAAGTACATGAAATCTATGTGTCGCTTTATTTACAAATACTTGTACCAAAATCAAAATATAAATACATGATTTATAAAAAGGGTTCCACTTTCATACATTTCCATGATATTTTAGTTTTATAGTATTAGATAAATAGTAAGACTAGTACATAACTAAGAGGTTATTGTCACACACTGTAATTCTTTTCTCACAAAAATTGGTTGTTATATTCACACACTTATATCAACAAAGTAAAACTTCTCTTGTTAACGATAAATTTAATTTATTTATATATAGACTTCTTAAATTAGTACTTAATAATATTTTTACTTGTTCAAACATATTTTTAAAAAATCAATGAGAATAAAATATCCTTAAGTAATATGATGATACATGAAACCTGTTAGTCCATTTGAAATTCATAAAAACCTATAAATAAATTTTCCATTTTTAAAAAATAATATATTTATTTAAAAAAATTAACATACTCATGAAATATTATGTAGATCCCTAAATTTTCAAACTATTTTGTAATCATAATGGAAAAATAACAATGAATAGAGTTACTAGAGAAAACATGGAAAATCGAAAAATATTTTAGGGTAAAATAAATCCTTCCTCTTTTATATGATCATAAAAATACATTAATGTATAAAATAAAAATATTTCCACTAAAATTGAATATTTGATTTGATAATTCGTGTAGGTTTATTAATAAATTTTTTTTAAAGGTTGGGGTCTAAGCCTCAATTTATTATTTAAAGCAAAGACATCTTTTTAGAGGGTAGAGGGAGACCCAATACATAGCGCGAAGGCCCAAGGCCAAGTGGCCTGGATACAAGGCTTGAAAGCCCATTTTTTGGCCCAGAGGACCCACTATGAATAGTATTGCTACAGTACCCTGTGCAGCTATAGTACCTGCTATAGTACCCGCCACCGCTATAGTATCCTGCAACAGTTCCTCCGCCACTACAGTGATGCCGCTGCTACAGTTCCACTACTGCTACAGTGTCTGCTACAGTGCCCTACTACAGTACCCTGCTACAGTAACCCGGAAATATTATTAATACATTATCATTACATTAACTCTTATAATAAACCTTGTAATGCAATATCCACCACTCATAATTCCTACATATCCCTTAAGAGTATCTTAATTCTTGTTAACTCTTTCACTTCACCCAATGTATTAGATAGTTATAAAATCCCATTCATCATCAATGATATATCAAGATCAATCTCAATAAAATTTATAATAATAATATAATTTGATAAAAAATAATTTTTCATGATCTTTTATATATAATATTAAATTGTTAATTTTATCCCATAAAAAATTATTTTGAGTATCTCATAATATAAAAAATATAATTTTATTTTGGAAACACTTCAAACTAAAAAATTCATAGAAAAATGGGGAAATGTTATTATTTTAAAAACCATATACAATTATATTGGATGACTAATAATGATTTTTGAACAATTTTTTGGATAATGTATTCATCTCGTATATATTATATAACATTATTTCCATTCTTTTTGAAAAAAACTCATTTTTTGGAAAATATTGACAATATTAATTTATAAAGACATTAAAATGATAGAAAAATGATTTTGAGGGTTTATTTTAAATACCATTTAATTGTAAATAATAATATTATTGAATAATTTATACTAAAATGAAAATATTTTAGTAATTATTTAATTCATTTTAAAAAAATTAGTTAATTATTTTTTTAGATTTTGTAACATTTTAAAAAAATAATGATGAGAGATAGGAGGTTATATATTTTTGAGCAGTTTAATTTTAGGTAATTAATTCTAAAATAAATCCATCATAAAGATTATATTCCACAAAATAAAAACATGTGGTAAAAATTTAATAGGTCTCAAAAGAGATAATTGTGATAAGAAATCCCCTCCCAAATGTCTCTAATTATTTTTTTCATTAATATTAATCATAAATAATTAAATTATATTAGTTATATACTTACATAAAAACTATTTTCATGTTAATTTCTTTAATAATATTCAATTTATTTGATTTTTACCGTGATTTATGTAGTTATTAATTTGGTTAAGCATACATTTGTGGTTTTGAGGAAATTCGATACATTGTCTGAAAATAACATTGGCCCATTGAACATGGTAAAATGATAAATAATTACATATTATTTAGAATCATAAGAATGTTATAATTATCATTTAAAACATTAAATATACTTTTAGAACAATCCATGTATGGTTGTAATGAAAAACAAGTCTTGTCATTTTACGGAGGTGATAGTTCGTACATATGCATGAGTCTTAGACTTTAAAAAATAGAATAAAAATAATGTTTTACTTTTATATAATCCAAAATATTTTATAAATTCAATATTTTTTTCATTATTTACATCATTTTGAGAAGTATTATGATGCGGCCATGAAAACTTAGTCACATTTAGTCAGGAAGGAGTTAGTCCATATGTATACATAAACAATGTTTTCATTTTCCAATAGATGAAAGTTAAATAAGGTAAGTAATATATTATGTTTCTATAATCATAATAATCTAACAAATTAAATATATATTCAATTTATCCATCATTTTATCCATTTATATGAGGCGGTGATGAAAAAATGAATTAAATCCTTATGCGAACATGGTAGTCCAAACATACGAACAAGAAATGCCTTCATTATCTAAAATATTGTATAGAAATGTTAAAATGATTAAACAATAATCATAATAACATTACATTATATTATAGATATTATTTTTATTATATCTTCATTGTTATTTATGGTTTTAAGGAGGCATCTGAAATGATAAAATAAATTAACACAATTGAGAGTTATACCTCTACATTGAAAACACCTTTTGAGTTACACCTTAATCCTTGTATTATTGTATTTTTGTGAGACTAAATCCTATAAATTAGGGGGAGGATGTTTGTGACGTGATTTGGGTGGGTCATGGTTGAGATAAATTTCCAAAAATTTTGAAGAATAGATGAGTGGAGGTTCTCTTTTATAAGTGAGGGGAGTAAAATAATTGTTATTTTGCTTTTATGGATTATAATGGAATCATATTTGTCAAAAATAGTTATATACTACACATGTTCCACCTCACAATCCGTTATCATGAAGGGATAAAAGAAAATAAATCATCTCACTTAGGATATAATGAGAAAATTGAGCATGAAACCATGTCAAATTTTTTATACACTATGTGGGAAAAATATAAATATTTTATAAATAACATTGTGCATGTGTATATTTGTAATTTTATGCAATAACCTATGTGGTATTTGGAAGGACCATAGTGCATCTCACTACCTCCATGTCCAAAATTTCACCATCATTAAATGTATATATATATTATTTCATTACCTATGTGCCATTTTGTAGGACCATATAATAAAATTTATTAAATCAATATTCATAAAAATAGACAATATTTGAAATATTACAAATAATCCATGTAGAAAAAACATTATGGATTAAAAAATATCATTATATCAAATATAATCAATTTCTAAGATAATTTTTATGATATAAATATATCATAAATCCCATGATATATAAATTTCATAATTTTTCTCCTATCATTATATATATATATATTTATTTATTTATTTATTTATTTAATTCACAACAAATTAAATATAAATCATTTTTTATTCCAACGAATATTTTTTATCAAAACATAGTTTAATATAGCAATATAATTATATCCCCAAATGATCATCAATCATCTACCCATCAAAAAAAATCAAATAATATTAAATTCAAATAGATAAAAATATATTATAATTATGAAGTGTATACATTAATTTCTGATATTAATTAATCATCAACCATAACTCATTATTTATATCATCTAATTATGTATCCACCTCACTTAATTACTAATAATAAAAGAGATATGAATATTTATCTTGAAAAAATCGAAAATGATATTAGTTTATGGGAAATTTTAAATGCTAATGTTTATTTCCATCATAATGAAAAGAGTAATCAAAATTATGCACTGATCACTATTACATATATTAAAAATCATCAATTGGTATTCCCACAAAAATATATGATTCAATTTTTTTGAGATGTTAATATCTAATAAAATTCCTCCACTATTAATTTATAAATCCATGTAAATATAAAATATAAAATATAATAATATTTACAATCTAAAAATATGAAATATATGAATTAAATATATTAATTAATGGAAAATTTCATATCATCAAAAGATGAAAATTTAAAAAAAATCAACTTCCATAAAATTTTTAAAAATTACACCCATAAGAAAACATCCTATCAAATATATAATGGCTCGGTCAAAAATTTATTATTAGAGTATTAAATTTACTAATTTACTATGTATAATTAATTGTCCAAAACAAACTTATAAATATTTCATACACAAAAAATATGAAATTTAATTGTATATATATTACACATCACATTGAAAATAATTTTTTATAAAGTTAAAATAATATTTAAATATCAATCATTAAATCGTCATTTCTCCTTAAAAAATCAAATATAATGCAGAGACCCATAAAATTAATTAATGGGACCTCAGAAAATTTTATTTATTTTTGAAAAAGAAGTGTAAAATGGTAATTTTTCTTGTATCTAAATTTATTTTTCATCATGTAGTTGGATTTCAGACACGAAGTATACCCTTTTGAAGGAATGATTAAATAATAGTGGTTTATAAATATTTTTAATATATGATGTTAATTGAATTCTAAACTTTATAATATTTTTTATTATCTCATTTTACATGGAATAATTTTAAAAATATTTAAATTAATTGTTTTAGATATATTTTTTTGTATAAATGGGGAGAAATATGAACATGGTGGGTTGGTAGGATATTTTTTAAAATATTTACTAATTTCATTGATATTGAATTTAAAATGGAGTCTGAATGAGACATAGTAAAGAAAAATCAATAGTATAAAGTTAAAATATATATGGAAGTAATTTAGTTTGAAGATACAGGATTGGGTTAGGTATCCATTTCTCACCAAAAATAGAATTCTATACATATAATATTTAATAACCCTTCTCTTGAAAACCCGTGTGAATTGATGTGAAATTTTAGATTAGATATATAAGAGAGTGAAGAAATGATTATTGATAAACCATATGAGAAAATATTTATAGGATTTAATATCTTCATTCACCATTTATTAGAGTTAAGTGAATTAAAAATATCATATCCTTATTTTTCATTCTACATAGTTTTTTTTTGAATGGGGTGATAATAAATTATAACAAATGGTAACTATTCTTTGAAAATCTAAAATTACAATTAATATTTAAATATGAAATTTATGAAAGAATAATTATGTTGAAAACATTTGATGAAAATAAATTTTATGATTGAATATTTAATAAAATAAATGAATAATAGAGGTAGAATTTGGACATATAAGATAAATATTATTCATTGATAGTGTAATTGAAATTTATAAATATGAAAGTTAATTAATGGTGGAAAATATGAATAGATATTATAAATAAAAAAAATTATAAATTGGTGTTTATTATTGTTTATAATTCATCTTTGAATTATTTAATAAGGGTATTATGGTTGAAATAGTGTTTATTATTCTTAATTATGATTTTGAAATATTTTTTAATTCTACATAGTGAATTTTTATTGAAAAATGGTGTGAAATAGTGAATTTTTTTAAAGAGGAAAGAGGAGTAGAATTACGAATCTTCCATAAGTGTTATGACACTCTCCTGGGATATTTTTCAATTATTAATAACAGATTCTAAAAAATAGTACTGTCTTACATGGGGGTATAATCACATTGGCATGGGACTCTATAAGATTTTCATGTGTTTCGGACACATTCTAAAATATAGGGATTTTAGAACTGATTTACATAGCAAAGAGTTATTTCTATATATGAAATTTCCCCACCATGTTGGATCATACATGATCCATACATCTCAATTCATAGTGTATGATTTAATAGTATGATGGTTTGAGTGTTATGTTATAGTGACCGTTAATTTTCACAAATAAATTTTACAACTTATTCGATGAAAATTCATTACATTACATTACAATCCACACCAGAATCGTATAGGTATAGAATCGTTTGATACAATGATACATAATTTATTTTTCCATAAGACATATAAATTTCCACCCACTTATTTACTTTTAACTAGCACACTTCTTAGAACTAACATATCTAAAAAAATCATTATCTCAGAAAAGGAAGCATAATAAAGGGTGAGCTTATATGATGTGTAATGGTAAATAAGGGAGAAATCAATTATCATTTAAAAAACATGATTATAATTATTAATAGATCATTATTTTTACCTTTGAAAATCATACCCCACAATTCATATATCATAAATATAAAACATGGAATAAATCATAAAATTTCATAAGGAAATAATCATAGTGGGACCATATAACAGAATTCATTATATCAAAATATTGAAAGACTAATTTCAATACCACTCCCCTAATTTTTACCATTCCTGGAGAAAAATTTATAGAAGGGTGATTGTGACCGCATGTGTTTTTCCTTCAGTAGGCCTCATGTTGGTAAATAGCAATGAGGGTATAATAATCATTCTTATAGGAGGCATTACCTCCAAGAGATCATGAAGAATATATAGAGATAAGATAGATACAAAAATATATATATATCCCTACATAATAATTGACATTAAATATCTTACTATAAGAGAATGGAAATGAAGAAGTACAAAAAAGTAAGGTTATAGTGACCTTGAAGCCCAAAATGCTCCTCTGAAACCATGAGATAGTAATATCTATTCTAATATCTAACCTACTCAGGATGACGTGAAAAAAAAGTTAATATATATGTAGGGTGATAATTATAATATAATCAATTGGATCCTTCCTAGAGCCTCTTTCAAAAGACATATATAATGACTGAAAACTTATAGAGAACAATAGTGAAGCTAACTCATCACCAAAACTGGTTTATTATGTTCCCAATGTATCTATGGATAAATCTCACTAGGTATAACATACAAGAGATAATATAATATATTAATTAAACATAAATTTTACCCCTTTCCCACTTCTCCACTAATTTTTTGCTCTTCCCCAATATCACACATCCTGAACCATCTCACTCCAAAATACATCAGCATGAAGAAACCTACGAAAGGCATCACAGCATGCATTTTATGTATCACATCATCAAATCGTTTCATATCACAAATCCAGATAGTATACAATTAGTTACTTTGAGCCATAAAAATTAGTATGATGTGTGTCATACTTCAGGTACTATACCTCAAGAGATCACAACCCACACATCGAGTAAGTACCTGAATCCATCTCAACCTTTACAAGTCATAAATATGATTATTCTTTGGATACAATATATAGAGATATATGTGTGTAAAAAATCAATCCATTATAAACCTCTATGAACAAATATGGTAAAAATAGCCTCTATTATTTCCACCACATGTAACTACCATGAGAAGAGAGCAGGTCTAGATGTTGTATGCAGCCATCCATCCTCCCATTAGGATATTTAGATAAATAGCCTCCTGAATTCCACTATGTGATAATATCCCCAACCAAAATGGGTGGGGAAACATATAAAATCACATGATCTACATGATATAATATATCTCCCAAACCCACTATGGTCATAACATAGTTTTAGACTCAATTTTAGTGAACATCACTTGGGTTCCCGATTTCCACTACTAAGACATGATATTTTATTAGCGCACAAGAATTTAAATAGATAAATTAATGAATTATTATATTTTTATTAATTTATACCATTAATTAATTAATTATACACTAATTAACCATTTATGTTATTTCATAATACATTACATTAACCATCAAAGTGATTTCCATTCCCTCTATGCATAATCCTAAACAAGTCAATAGTTTAACAGGATTAGAATATATAATTTATTTGTATTCCATCAATAGAAACCACATGTATTAAGAATTATATAATATTTTTAGTGTCATTATATAATCTAGGTACTTTTGGAAAACCATACTATATTACCACCAAGAAGAAACATACAACAATGCACAACCATCTTTCTTAATCTATTGCGAAAATAATGATGATAAATTAGGAAAATCGACCATCATCCATTAATCAAATTCATTAGTGAGAATCACATATCTCTTTATCACATAAAAAATGGTTGATCTCTTCATTAATCCATTATATTGTGTTCAGTTCCATCTTCAACACCTACAAGATGCATCTCTCATCACAAGAATGAATTGCTGCCATATCATCTTAGCCTCCCCATCCCATATCACATCATCAATCACATGTTTATCCATCCAAGTTTTATATCACATATGATCATCCCTACCCAATATCACATCCCATATATAATATAAAATTCTTATAACCTGAGAAGGGAATAATAAAAAATCATTTCTAATATGAGAATCTAGGCTCTAAAATAATGAATCCATTTTTCATACATTAGAAAGCTCTCATGGAGCCAAACACAAGGCACTTAGACATCACGAGATTATGAGAAACTCAGTCCCTACAAATTATCTTAGTAACAAAATTAGTCTTTATTCCATATTAACTTTAATAATTTAATTATTAATAGGTTCCAAATATGGGAAACCTAAGGCATCAATTTATAACAAGATTTCAAAAGATAAACATTTTTTTAGCATTATAACAATTCATTTTTTTATTCATTTTATTATTATCATCAATAATAATTATCAATATTTACATTCATTATTAATTACATTAACAAATAGATGATGAAATTTAATTAAGAAGGTTCATTTCATCGAATTTATTATTGTAACATTACAAAAAATAATCGATTCAAGCATACCTCTTGTTTTATTATCCATATTTTTATTAATTATATTTTAATTAATGTTTTATAGTATTTTTCGATTTCAAAATGCTACACCATGCATAATAACATTATAATAAAGAATAACATAGATATCACACTATCTAAAAAATTAAGAGGGACATTGTTATCACAATATAAATCAACAACATCATCATGTGATATATAACCAATTCTTTATTAATCAAATTTAAAAATTATTTGGACAATTATATTTCAATACAAAGGGATAAACAATGATAACTCCATGATTTCACATAAATTAATAGAATAATAAACTAATACCTGTATAAAATTAATCATCATTATTTATATGATAATGGACCAATTATTCAGATCCCTATCACCTCTTTCTCAAGAATATACATCCCTCTAGGGATACGTTGACCAAACCTAACCAACAATAAACCAAGAAAATATCTATTAAAATTAGGTATGTGATCCTCTATCAAAAATGGGAATCCAATAATTGATCTCTATCAAAGGAATCCCAAAAATATTGAAGGGAGGTTCATTGGATCTCCTTAAAGTTGAGATAATCCATATGATTTAATGAAAACATGAGGGCCTGTTATTTATAATTATGCATTGTACAAGTGATTTTCATGATGAGAAACCCTTCCGCATCATATAAATATTGAGCTTTAGATAATATTAGAAAACATGTCACCAAATTGTATTTACTCCCAAATATTTACATATTTGGAAACACCCCATGAACCAACATCAAAATAATTCCATCGATGGATTTAAATCCTTGAATGGGCACTCACATAATTCAAAAACTACACAGTGATGATGTGAAATGTGTAAATTTCATAAATTCCCTTAGTGTCTATATTTTATAAGATTATCACCTCCAAACCCACTCTAGGACCCCCTCTGAGTACCATGAAATTTAGAAACATAAAAAACATGGGACTAAATGTATTTATTTCCTTACATTAGATACCTCTCAAACAATCCTCAAGAATCCAAATCCAATCCCAAAAAGTAAATGAAATGGGGTAACCGAAACAACCACCCTATGATATACCTATCATACATCTCACTATCAATGAAGCTAAACCACATAATTAGAGGATCTAAGTGAGAAAAATAAAAAATTAAAAAACTTATCCTAAAAACTATACCAATGGATACCTCTCTCAAAAAATAGTAATTCTATAACACACAAAAATATGAAACCACCCAATAAACTAGAATGATCAACATTGAAAAAATTTAAGAATGTCACAAAAGTAGATCTAAAAATAAAAAATCTTTTAGTATTGAGTATTAATTTTTGACTAACATGTCTAGGTACTTTACTTAAAACCACCATTACACTATAATGAATGATATTAGGGAATATCGCACTCATGAAATACTATATACTTTCAATATTAGATCTCTATAGGATGCTCCTAGAAAGTTTCATCATCATAATCATTGATCTCTACAAAATCAATAAAATGGGATTCATCATGAGGATAATGAAATATATTTGACACGTGAAAAAAAATTGTATCTATATCATCTATAGGGAAAGTAATTTCTCATATTCCCTGGGTCCAAAATGAGAAAGGTCCAATGAATCCTGAGGGAAATATTAATCAGATGACCAAACATTTTTTACCTACTACGATGAGTCACTTCTAGGAACAAGTGATCACCAACTACAAACTATATAGGTATCATCTTATGAACATTATATTTTTTTTATTTCTCTCTACATTCTTATTTTCACCAATTAAAATTTTGATCTCTATTATTTTCAAAAGTAGTTGTATCCTGATAATTTTTGCCTCCCTGACCCTAGTCTTGCATAGCAGAGAATGGAATGGTTGTCCATACAAAGATTCCACTTGATACATACCAATAGTAGAGTGTAAACTAATATTTTATGAAAAATAAACCAAGGGTGGGTGCCTCATCCATGAACCACTATAATCTAAAACACAAGTTCACTCCATGTCATCAAGTGTATGGATAGTCCTCTATATCTGACCATCCATTTGTAGATGAAAATTAGAGATAAAGAATAAATTAGAGCCAAAATAATGATGGAGACTTATCCATATCATGGATGTAAAATGAGGTTACTAATTAGAGATGATAATCCTTGGGACTTAGTAGAGTCACACCTCCTCCAGATACATCCTCGATGAAATTTCTAATGATATCGACTCCATGATCACATTAACGTCAGCTAATTTTATCCATCAATATACTATCAATCATATAGAATCATATCCTCCATAAAGTCTTGGTAAAATGGTAATAAATACCCTCAAAATTTCCTCCCACTTATTCTTGAGAACATCTAATGGTGAGAGAAGACTACCATACACTTCTCAAACTCCACTTTCTGGTATACCAAACATCAAGAAATAAAATCTGAAACCACATGCTTTATCCCATGCTACCAAAATGGACCTATCAAAACCATTTACATTTCATTCAAGCTGGGATGTACCACCAAAGGTTTGATGTGTAAATCATGGAGAACCATGTTATGCATTCTCGAAGGAATGAAGAACCTTCTCTTAAACCATCCTCGATGTTGCCAATCCTTATACCAACCATTAGGGGCATATCCTAAAACAAAGTTATCCCTCTAGACCTCCACCTTAGAATCCCCCTAATAGGAATTATCAACATGGTTCATTAAATATGACTGCATTTTTATATGTAAAAGATATCATATTCTTATAAACTATCTTATATCTAGTGTCATTGGTGAGAGTTAATCCATAACAGTCCAAGAATCTCCAAATTCAGACATGAAATCACTATGTGACTTCCTTCTCAACTCATCAGCTACAACAGTTGCTTTTCCTGATGTATATGAAATTAAAAATTCATAATCATATATGAATCCCATCCACCATCACTAATGCATGTTTATTCCGTGCTGGGAGAAGGAATTACTAAGGCCCATATGGTAAATAAAACCCAAAAAATGATCATTTATGAGGTAACTTCACCATAAATTCAACGAAACCACAATTTCAACTCGCTCCAGATGATGGGTGGAATAGCTACACACATGGGGATTTAACAAACAAGACCCATAAGAAAAAAATATCAACTAAATCAAAATACATCCTAATCTGTTACACAAATCATTTTAGAAAACCTCAAACTAAACTAATTCTGCTGAAAAATAATAGACCAGAGTGATAAAAACATCCTATTAAGGTGCTCAACATGAGTCTAAAACTAGTTAGTCCACAATAATTATTGATTATTTATAGTCATGGATCTTAAAGGAGTCGTAAACATTGATAAATCTATTATGAACCTCTAAAAATGGAATGCATGATACAGGAAACTCTTCACCACTACCACAATATTGGGGACTACACAGGAAACAACCACCTACATATTCAAAGGATATATGGATACTACCTAATAATAAATAAAATTCCCCATAAAATGGAATTCAAAATCCAAAAACTCATATTTCTAAACCTTCAAGAATATATTCTCAGGAAAAATAACTCCCAAAAGGCATTAAGATGATCTGTATGCTTCTTCTTAGATGTGGAGTCCATAAGGAAGTCATAAATGAAACCCACCAGGAACTTATCTTGGAACTCTCTGAACCCTATTTTGATCACTCCATGAACATGGCGGAAGAATTCATCAAATCGTATAGAATCATAGTGAAATCATAATTCCCATGAAGAATATATAATATAGTCTTCATGATATATTCTTCGTTCAACTACATCTGAAGATATCCTGATCATAAATTGATCTTTAGGACCCGTCATTCTCCCTCCGGTTGATTAAATAAACCATTCATCCACAAAAGAGGATAGTGGCTCTTCAGTAACACTTCGTTCATGTTATGATAATAGATAAAATTTCACATAATTCCTTCATACATTATGATGAACAAACCGGTGCACCTCAAGGTGCAACACTCGGTCAAAAAACATCACATCAAATGGTAATAGAGTTCTACTCATATATCTCAAAACAAGTAAGGTTCTATCCTATAAAGATACGTCAAGAAAAGATACATTCCTAGAAATAGATATATCAAAAACTCAATCTCACATTAATGGGGTAACACTTCACCCTCTTATAGAAATACATCAAGGTACTCTTTCACCCCCTTGGTAACCATTTACTGTTGAACCTACGATGAAATAATCAACAACTCATACATTAATGATTAGAATTATGGAACTCTCCTTTTACCCATCCATGGTTTTTTCACACCAAAAAACACCATTGGATCTCTATCAACATAAAAAAACCTTCCTCCTGAAGCAATCCATTATGGAATGCACTGGATACAACCAATCCATACAGAGGATGATGAAAGATGGTTATATCGGTAAAGATATTAAGCCTCTCAAAGAGTGATTCTTTCCAATAACTAGATTACTATATCTAAATACATCATACAATTCATCTTGACTATTCAACTACCATAGTCAACACCAAGAGAACTGGGATACACTTTAATTCTTGTCCAAAACAATGGAATAATGTGTGTGATATAATGGAGTGTGTAACTTCTAAATAAAAAATAGAATGAACCAATTAAAAAATAATAATAGGGTAACCCTAATGATTTATGGATCACCCAAGGATTGAAATTATATAGGATGAAGTTTATACCAACCCAATCCACAGCATCCATGTCCTTATTTATGACTTGCTCAATGGTCGCACTCTGCTCTCTGAGGATGAAGAGCATGTTGGGGTTGTATTCTGATATCCATGTCTCATATCTGCTGATCCTATACTAGAACACCATTCTTATACTAAATCATTTGTAACTATCATAACGGAGGAACATAATGTGGAACACATGGAACAGTCTAACTATTCAAAATGGTCGGGTACTCACATCTTTGATGAATTTGGCCTCCAGAAGAGAAACAATTTCCTAATCCATTATCATAAGTCTAAGATATTCCTCGCCTAATGAAACAATACGAGGAGTGGTGGGACCTACAATAATAAATCCAAAACATATTATTTACATGAAACTATGAATCCTAGAACACATTTCTTCTTCACAGGGAATCCATACAACTCCACTCATTTGAAGATCCGGTTATGTCTAGAATCCTCCCAATTTCCTCTTCTCTCTCCAAAACCACTAGATATATCATAAAAATAAACAAGGGGACTTCGAAATGGATATATAAATTTAAAGACTCATTTAAGTTCTATATATTATCATCCTTATCATGAAATAGTTCTGAATCATATCAAATAGGGTTCTGAAAACAACTCATAAACTCTCACAAGCTAGAACATCCTTATCAAAGGATATGTAGCTTCTGGCGGCTGGACACCATTACAAAATAAGAAAGAAAAACTAGTCAAAACTAGTATAATAACATATCCTGTGAGTTTTTTTACTCCTAGAAATACCCGAGGAACTAGAACCACCACTTCCATGCTAATCCATAAAAAATCATCACATCCAATGGTACATGGTTCTCCTTCCAAGCATAGATAAATCTGAGTTCTATCTCAACCTCCTGTAATTATTCTTCAACTATTAAATTTTAAATAGAACCCTAATACTTATAAATAAACTACAACTTATACTCTTAGAGTTTCCAATACCAAATGTCCTCATAATTGAACTCTAATTTGTCCATATGTTATGGAATATCCTCCTCAAAATCATTATCACGAACGTGATGAGGATGTCAACATAGAGTAATGTATGTAAAAAGAAAAAACTACTAGTGATCCGAAACATGAAATATGGAATACATAATGGTATTTAATTAATTGTTTACTATTTTTTATGTTTTTAACCAATCCCAATCTCTACCTATTTTAAACAAATGTGAAAATAAGAATGAATCACGATCCTTTTCTAGGTCTCTACCATAAAACAAGTATCACTTCATTTAGTTGGATCTGTATACATAATGGTCAATGAATCAAATAAAAAGGGTCCCTCAATAACCATTTTTTATCTATTATCCCTTTTTTACATTTCATACTGAACATAGATGAAAAAATCTCACTACGGACCCATGGAATTTCAAGTTCTACTAACTCAAAACGCTATCATTTCCCTCAACCCAAACCTCTAATACCACACCATCGTGAATCCATCCCATTAAATTGTACCCCTAAGGGGACATAATGTTTTTAAGAGACATGTTGACTACCCGTGTCCCACCTCTAGTAGTCCATGGGCTAGTGACTAGCGCAGAATGTAAAATAATCATTCTTGTGGGGGGCATTTCCCACTAAGAGAACATATAAAAAAACATATAGATATAACAAATACCCCAATCAAAACCTGATCATGCATATATAAATAAATAAATATAAATTTAAAATATGAAATTAAATATAATAATATACATGAAATGAAAACCTAAAGTACTAAAAGGGTACAGACAATAGTGGAGACAAAGAAAAAAAATCTTGTAAAATGAGGATATAGTATCATTCATATTGATATCCAACATTCTTTGTTTTACCCAAAAATAAATGTATATATGCATAGGGTGAATTTATAAGTATACTCATTGGGATCCTCCATGTAGAATATCATCAAAATATAAATAAATCATGCCAAAGAATAGTAAACTGCAGTGAAACAAACTCATTACCTAAACATGTATACTAATTTCATATCCTCACAATGTTTATATATCACCAAGAATCACAAAAAATATAGGATATAATATAGTAATAAAATATAATGTCTACCCCACTCCCACTTCACCATGGTTCACCGCTAGTCACTAACATCAGATAACCTGAGTCATCACTCTCCATAATAGGTAATCCCAAAGACACATAGGAAAGATATCAAAACATGAAAATCATGTGTCACATCATCACATAATCCCATATATTATATATATAGTAACCAAGTAGTTCGCAGGGTCTACCATATCTCGTATAATGTGTATCATACATAGGATATTATACCTCAAGCCATCACATCCCATAAACTATGTATGTGTATTCATCCATTACAGCCTATACGCATCATAACTACAATAATCACTTGGTTATTATATCATTAGATTCGTGTTTATGAAATTAATATAAGATAATACATACCTCTACACACATATACAGGAAAAATAAATATTCTGCATACTTTTAAAATTAACTACCAGGAGAGAAGTGTGGGGAATGTGTGGGTAATTAGAAATACATCCCCCCAAAATGATATTAAAAAGAACACCCAACTACAGTCCACTAGGTATTAGTCGGTTGAACCGATATGGGTGGGGAATCATATGAAATCACAAAATATAAATGATATAATATATCTAACAACCAAACTAGGAGAATACGCTAGTTTTAAACTCAATAAAAACTAACATCTCCCTGAATCATCCCTTCCACTACTAAGAACATATATCAAATTAGCACACAAGAATTTAAAGAGATACATTAATTATGTATTTCATGTTTATCATTCCCGGATATTAATTAATTTATTAGACATTAATAAAACATTATTATAGTGAAAAATTACATTACATTAATCATCAACTTGATGTCTATATCCTCAAAGAATATTCCCAACTAAGTCCACAGTTAATCATGATTAAAATATTTAAATAATGTTCATTCCATTAACACGAAATATGTGGGTTATGTATTGCATACCCATTATTAATATCATTCTATAATCCATGTACTCTAGGAATACAATCCTAATCCAACAAAAAGTGGAAAACTAAAACCAAGACCATCTATTAGCCTCAATTATTGGGAAAATGAGTGCATATATACTAATAAACATAAACACCAGTCATTAAAAAATTCATAAATGAGAATTTGGGATCTCTGCAACAGATAAAAAATGGTTATACCTAGATTAATCCCAATCCATATCATCTAGTTATATCCCCAGAATTGATTTAAATATCCTGATATATGACGTTATCACAGGCATCAACTACAACCACATCATCCAGTCCACCCCACCGCATATTATATTTTTCATCCAAGGTTCATTCATCCCAAGATCATATCACATCAGGGACTCCCCCACCCATATCACATAACATAGAAAAGCACAATCATGAGAACATCTGATGATTATATGAAAAAAATCCAATAGTAAAATATAGCACCCAAAATAAGGCATCAAACCATCAAACAGAAATGATATCTCACAACTCCAAACTCAAATCACTCATCCTTCACAAGAATTCGATAATCTCAAGATCATGAAATTTCCATTACCACACATATAGTTATTATTCCTTCTTGAATTTTAAAAATTCAATAATCATACATTCCTACTATGGTATACCTAAGGAACTAAACTATAATAGTACATAAAAACATAAAATTTATTATATCAATGAAACAATTCTCATTATCAAGCCTTGTATCATTATCATCATCAACAATTGACATTCATCATATTATTTACCCATTCCACTATCACCTGGAATAACACATTTAATTAATCGATCACATTGAATTAATTTTATTATTATCAAATTACATGAATAATACGACAAAATTATGACCCATTTTTAATTAATCTTAAGAAATTAATTTTCAATAAACTATGGTATAAAATTCATTAACAATTTCTACATGATAAAAGATAAATAAAAATATTATAATGAAGAATCTCATATGTATCAAAATATCTATAAAATAAATAGTCAAACAGTTATCCTAATATAAAGAAACAATATTGATATGCAGTTTCATACCAATCATTTATTAATCTGGTTAAAATTTTATTAGGATACTTATTTTTTTAATCCAAATGAATAAACCCTAATAAATTTAAGATTATACATAAATAAATGAATTGATAAATTAATTCACTACCTAAAAGGCCTAAATATTCATCACATGAGAATGGAACAACATAGAGGATAAAGATCACCATTTATACAAGATGCTACATTGCTCCAATTACTCCACTACACAACCAAAAAAAACAAACATCCATGAGAGATTATATTAGAAACATTAATATGATCTACCATAACTTTGGATGAATAAAAAGGATAAATCACCTAAATGAACCATGAGATAAGAGGTATACTGTATCTTGTATCATCACTCATAAAATATGTGAATCGATGAATATATCTCTATCGAAGGATTCCCAAAAATCTTGAAGAGAGGTTTGTTGGATCACCTAGAAGTCAAGAGAATCCATAGGGTTTGAAAAGAAATGAGGCCCATTCTATCTATAATGGTGAAATTCATATGTTAATTACACTTTGTGAATCTATTTCACGTCATGTAAACGCCAGGATTTATATCGTATAGAAAAATGTGTCACCTAGAATTATTTAATCTTGAAATTTTACACATTTTTAACACCTCATGAACCATCCAATAAATAGACATGAATGGATTTTATAATTTGAATGGGATATCACTCAATATGTGAATTGGGAATTCATGATGTCAATATTTACACATCATGAACTCCCCCTTTTTCTAGATTTTAGCATCTGATCACCTCTAATACCACTCTAGGACCCCCTACGGGCACCACGAGCTTTTGAGACATAGAAAGGGAAAAACTACATGTATCTGATCCCTTATAAATATTATTTCATAAAATTTAGACAAAATAGTGTTATAAAAAAAATTAAATCATAGGTCTGGGATACCCTCGAGACATTCATTAAAAGTTTGGATTTGCCTAACCACATATGTACATACATCATTATTTGGATAACTTTGGGTGTAACCTATTTTTCAGGAATAGGATGAATTCACTTAAATTATCTTGTTTGGGGATTCAGATAACCTCTTAGGTACCCTTTTATCTCATAATGTAGTAATAAATAAAATAATTTATTGGGTGGATTTTTAATTTTGTTCCCACCCAACACATAATCATAAATCCATTCATATGTTTTCATTAATATCATAACAACATTCATCTTTACTGAAATTGTTAAAAAAGGGGTTTAATAGATATTTAATAATCCTTACCATAAACCATGTAGAGAATAATATATATATTAAAATTGGTAAAAATCACTAATAAAGGGTAATTAACATCAAATTATATTATTATAGATAAAAGTTTCTTTTAAAATATCAAAGGAATGTTTCTCGTTGAAAATACCATATTAATTTTTAAATAAAATATTAAAATCTATAAGATTTTATGAATATTAATTAAATAAATTTCTTTTAAATAGACATTGTAAATATTTTACTCAATGTCCAAATAATTTAGCAGTGATGGATTTGAGAAATGGAATTCACGTTGTATAATATAAATGAAAAAATTCCTTTCACACTTCATAACTAGTCGAAATGTACTACATTCAAAAAATGAAAGGAAGATTCATATTCATCAATTCTTAGAAAGTAAATAATTGTAAAAAATAATTTAAAAAATATAAGAGAATACTAAAAATATTTAATGATTTTTAGAAAACCACTATATGTAAGAAAAATTTATTTTCACCAAAGTGAGAAACAAAATATGGTTTTTATAAAAATAGTATTTCAGTCTCCTGAGAACTAAAAGATAAGAAAATAAAAAAAATTAATATCCCAAACTAATCAGATAATAAAATAAATCTCGAGTTTATATAGAGATATATTATAAAATATTATGATCATAATGGTATTCATAAATAATTCCAATAAAAAAGATATTGTTATAGAAATCTTTTACTTTGAGTTCGACATTCTTTAAAATCACTATAAACACAAGTATAATATATTTAAATTTATTATAATTATATAAAAATGTTATTTAACAAATATAATATCATATATGATCCAAATATAACATTTCAAATCCCATTTATTAAAATTATTTTTTAAAATTATCCATTCAATGTGTTAACTATTTATTTTTTCATGGGTTTTTGGTTATGTGTTTTTGTTCCTTTTACATTGATCATGGATTCATAATATAAAAACTTTTAATCATGAATTAAAAATAATATATATTATTATTATAAATATTTAGTGTCATGACTAAAATCATAGATTTCAAAAAAAAAATACTATGTTCATTGAGATGGTATGGCGTACATATATGTGAAAGTTGTTTTCACAGTTTTCCGAATGAAATGAAAGAAATGTAAAAAATACTGAAAATTTATAGAATAATTATTATAAAAAATATAATATATATATATATATATATTAAATATATCCTTATTACTATATATTTAAATAATAACTGATTAAAAGAATATTATCTATTTGTGGAGGTGGTAGTCCAAACGTATACAAAGGCGACGTTATCATTTTCCAATGAATTTGAAGATGAGAAAGAATATATGATATTATAAATTCATAATTATTATTATTTCATAAATATAATATATAAAATTTAAATCCACCACAAAACTCATCTATAAAATACGGCTACGAAAAATCAATTACTCTACTACGTAGAGACGGTAATCCACACATACGCATGAGAAATTATTTCAATTACTATAGGATGGAAAAGTGGTATAAAATGGTTGGACCATAGTAATAATATCATATCACAATATCAATGATAATATATATAAAATTATATTATGAGACCAATATATTTAGAGGATATATATGAAGAATGAAATTTGAAGAATCACTAAAGTTGATTACGTATTCTTCGGTAGTCATATGTTAGATATCCCTTTTAAGGGACAAGGGTTGGTATTTTGGGAATAAAATAACATATAAAAATTTTTAATTATGTTAATAAGTGAAATTATTAGGGTTTAATTGATCTATATAGCTCATTCTTATGTAAAGAAAAATAGAATGAGTTTTCATCTATAGGGGTGGGAAATAAAACAATTGGGAATATAAAAATGATTAAAATGTAATTAAGTTATTATATAGAAAAATTATTCCAAATTTCAATTTCATTAATGAATAATAGGATAATATTTTTATACCATCATCAAATGAAACATATAATTGTTTTGGTGTAATTTTAAACGTTATAATATTTTATTGACCCCTTCATTTACCATTTTTATCATTGACCACAAAACAACAATTTCAATATTAAAGGGTTAAAATTTTAATTTTTAGATAATAAATAGATCATAAATTGTAAATAGATAAACTTTTAGGCAATTTATCATCTTACTTGCCAAATTTTATGTTGTTTATTTTTTAAAATAAATTTTTAAATTATAATTTAACATAAAATATATTTGATGTCAGTTTTGATAATATTAAATAAATTCAATCACAACAACAAGAATATTAAAAATAAATTGGAATATAGAACATTAAAAGAAATCAAATATGTTATATAAATCTATAAAATTCAAGGAATATAATTATTCACCATGATTGTATTACAAATACTATTTTTAAAGTAATTTATTTTATTTTTCTACTAACTGTATAAAAACTATATTGGCATTGCGTACTAATTTATTTTCATTATTAAATTACTAAATATTAGAAATAAATTTAAATTATATAAAAAATATTTTATATTTTAATTAAAATTTAGAAAATAACTCATCCTTTTTGTACCTTTATATAAAAAATTTAGATATATTAATGATTGTAGAGTGAGGTTTTGTATTTACTGTTTTATTTAATTAATAAAATGGTTATATTAAAAGAAAAATGATGCCAATTGGAAATATATAACTGATATGAATGTAAATAGAAATAATCCACCAATCCACTTTGAAATATTCATGTTTTTTATGAATTTTAAAGCCTTATCCCAAATTTGTTACCTTATTTTACATGTTTGACACTTACCGAGGAAACAAAATCAAAATAACGTTACTATTAATATTTATTAATATTCAAAGGGAAATATTTTAAAAAGATGATCCTCTTCATTCAAAATATTTAATTCTTTTTAATCATTTTATATATGTTTTCTAAATTCATTTTAATAAAATTATGACAAACATGATGAAAATATTATTAGAAAATCAATTTTATGCATAAAAATAGATATATACTCTTATCCCTTGAATAAGAAAATACTAGATGAATGTTAAAAAAATATTGAATAATATATATATATATCCATAAAATCCTTCACTAATAGTCATCAATTCCATTTATTAAGATAAAACACATAATGCACATAAATAATTGTTTTTTATGCATATTTAATATTAAAATTATTTGTTTATTCATTTATAATCAATTGATACCCAATTAATTCATTTTATAGTTGTTTAATACATACAGTTTTCATGTATTAAATTTTTATTCAAAAATACCAATCCAATAGCTAGGATATAACTGTCATACTAAATAGTAATATCTCATAGTATATTTTGGTTCATTTAATCTCGATATTGTGTGTAAAACTATATTTATTTGAAAAATATATATTTATAGATAAATATATAATAAAATATCATGGTGTTTCATTATAACCCCTATTAATACTAATTTTTCACTCAATATTGTTTATCTTATATATAAATAAATGAGGATATGGTTTTCTATGGGATACTATAAAAACATTGAAGAATTTAACAAGACATGGGAAAATAAGGTCCACTGATTCCAGGATGAAATAAATGATTATCCATAAAAAATGGAAATATTTATTGGGTGGATGCTACAAAAGGTTCATTTATCAAATAATATTTTTTTTGGAGTAGTCTCTTCATATCGTTGGCATCATAATTTTCCCTACCTATTTCAATGATATGTGGGGGTTAACAGTATTCTTATAGAAGTGTTTTTTTGGGAAATAAAAATTTATATTTAGAATATATTTTTTTTATAGAAAAAACACCTATTAGGATTATATAAGAGGATATGGGATATGAATCATATTTCTGTATGTTTAATAAACAAGAAAGATGATTATTGTCTATTAGCTCAATCTTCACTAAAAGAACAAAAAGTGGTCCTAATTCCACACCTAGTTTAAGACTCATAGTGAATTTGATTTGTATTAATCACACTCTATTTACAAAACACAATTACAATGCTTATTATGTTTTTATAGACTAATTTATTTTGAAATCCAAAAACTATAAACATACCCAAAACTATTATTTTAATTTAATTCCATTCATAGAAGTAGAAATAATGACATTGTGAATATCATATAGTTTATAATTTTATTTTTTGATATTAACCAACATAACTATATTATTAAAATAAATGGGGAAATATTTCCACACTTTGTATCCTTTATCTATATATATAGCTATTGATTACTTATCTATGATGATGTGTGGGTTTCTAAAAGAACCTTACGATAAGTTTCTTGTATAAATTCTATTTATATTACTAATGTCATGACCCGTCCCTTGGGGCCTATGTCATGACTACCCCAAGCACGCCTCTCGAAGGCTAGAGGCTGGAGACTATCACTGAAGTTGTCAACTTGAAAGTGGGAGGCATTTTCTTAAGAAACTGTACGCATACACATGCCCAACCATGTCCCACAAACAAAAAAGGGAAACAAGGATCGCTATGACAAATGTGAGGACAAGTTCAACCAATATAAGTGGGTAAGAATACAAACCCAAAAAAAGAACTAAAAATAGAAATGTAAAAAAAGGAAACTCTAATAACAATCCATGGAATACCCCACCTGATCGTGAGTGTAATGTAGCTACTAGAATCCAAAGTAAAATGTCTTGTCCACATGATCCTACTGAGGCCCGCCTGGTCCTAGTCCACCAAGTCGACCATTATAGTGCATTTTGGTCTTATCCCCCTAGGAACCTCTTGGTCCTAGTCGACCAAATTCTATGTCAAAATTTTGATTGTCAGCACCAGAAAAAACACGTGCGGGCGAATCCCATGAAGGGGTGAGTATAAAAGTAATCAGTAGAGATCCCAAATCAAAAAAGGAAAGACCACACAACAATCCTCAAAGTAATGTACAAAACACAAGACAAGTCACACCAGGTATACATTTAGGGTACTCATAGAAGAATGATCAGTCACATCATCAAACACCTTGGCTTCTAGAGAACTCATCCACCTTCGAGTACATTGTGTATTCTATGTCACATAGAAGTACTTCCCACTAACCTTGGACTTCTTAGATAAACCTCCTCATCTTGTACTGTGGGCCTGAAAAGTCACACAAATGTGCTTCCCACTAATCTTGGCTAACTTAGGTACTCCTCGTCACATACCATTGGACTGTAAGGTCACACAGATGTGCTTCCCATTGTGGGTCTGTAATGTCACATAGAATTGCTTCCCAATGCGCCATACCCAAGTCTCACAGAGTCAAATGTCAATAGTCTTTAGATCTCATCCAACTTCATGTTTCCATATGTAGTGCATCTGAGAGAACTACTCCTCAAACAATGCATTGCATCTCGGAATCCATGAAATTGACCTTAGAGCATGCCAACAGATCCGCCTAATCAAGAGGGTCTAAACTCTGCAAATTGATTGTTAATCAGATTCTCGGGTTACAAGATATGGGCGTTTTATTAATCAGTGGCCAGTTATGTCTGAGCCCAATATGACCCGGTCAGACTGACCCAGTCAATCTGGACTGGGGATCCCACATACCCCGGTTTAAATTTGACCTGCTTGACCTGACCCGATTTGGATATGGGTCGGTCTGATCTGTCCTGGCCAGTGGGCTGGGCCCAAAGGACCTTGTTGGACCCGGCCTGGGTTGGCCGAGGGTCTAGCCTACTGGATTACCCGGCAACACGGTCTAGTCTAGCCTATCTCAAAGGGCATGGGTCTGGCCTACCAGCATGGGTTTGGCCCGCCTGTGTGGGTCCAGCCTGCAGGCGCAGGTCGTCCTGGCTTGGTGGTTGGGGGTGTAGCCCACCATCCCAAAGACCCATCATGTGGGAGCTCAGTGGTGGACTCCATCAACATGGAATCTGGTCGTGTCTGGCCTTCCTGCCTACCCCGTAGTCACGTGGGGCTCCTACAACCGTAGTCGGGCGACTGGGCCCACCAGCCACCCAGATGTCCGGGACATGGTCCGTCACTCCACGTGGTGCCAGGCAGGTGTCGCGTCTCCCCACTACCACCGCGACGCACCAACAGGTGTGCCGCCATCCTCCACTCATGTAATCTAGTGCGTACCACTGTCGAGGCCGCCGCACTGGAGGTTCCTTCATCGGGCCACTATAGTTGATCTGGTGGTCCATTTTCCATTCTTTATGCACCTATGGTCTCTGGGGAACGTTCTCTTTACTTCGATGGTCTCCAACCTAGCTTGTCTTCGATTCAGATGGATGTCCACAAAGTGAATACACGGTGGAGGTGCTTGGGCCTTTTTCGTGTCAGCTCGTACCCTATGCATTAGAAGTTTATAATCATGGTTGGTTTGGGGATTTCAGTCCAATCAAAAAATTATAATTTCAACCCGGGTAAAAGAAAATCCCAAAAATAGTTACCCTCATGAAAAAACACACAATTTGTGGATCAACATATCATAGGTTGATCCATGTTTGTTGTTTCTTGAATAATAAAGGTGAAAACATGCACAAATTTAAACCCCAACCTCTTGGGTGTTCATCGCAGCAACATTAGTCCTCGAGGTTTCAAGATGTTGACGTCGTTCGTTGCTTTCAGATCTGTTCTTCGAGGTGGATCGAAGATTTTTTAAATTTTTCCAGTGTTTTCTATTCTTTTTTGGAGAGGAAGTTCATTGTAAGTTGTTTATAGAATCCTCGTAGTTTAATTCCTCGTTCCACAAAATCATCAACCAAAATAAAAGAAAACATGTCATATCATTTCTATTATGTTGCAATTCCACGTCATTACACTGCTTCATTTATGAAACAACATTGTTTTTACACGTCATTAAATCATCGTTATGATGTGTGCTTATAATATATTAATGAGATCCATTAATGTGTCTCGTCTCTACCTCATTGTTGCATGACAGCATCACCGTGTTGTTGCTCATCGGAGAGAAAATAAATAAATTAAATTTTTGAATTTAGTTTATTATTTTTCTCAAAAATTATGAAAATTAAATTTTCCATTAAGCCATTTCTGACTGAATTTAATCCATTTATAGGAGAATCCCAGTGTTCGTAGTTTAACGATTCCCTCATATTTTCGTTCTAAGCATCTGTTCAAAAGTTAGAAAAACCTGCTCAAATGTTTATTTAAATAAAACATAAAAAAGGTCAAAAAATTAACATTCATCCTTGACTTGTGTTAGTAGAGGTTTGGATCTTCATGAGGGGAACATGCACCCACGAGATCAACAATACTCTCATATTTTCAATATAAGTTACCATTTTGGAGTTATAAGGATTATACAATAAAATAATTGTTACTTAATTATTTTATTTACGTCAAAAAACTAACATCCACTGTTGGTCTACACCAGCCAATTTTAATATATTCCTAATGAAATAATACCATAACAAGTTCAGTGGTGGTCTCAAAATTTTAATCTATGTCACAGTTCATGAGTTATAATCTTTTGAAAAATAAAATAATTTTATATAATTATTTTATTTACAGTTATTCTATTTTTGGGTTTTCTCTCTAGAGGCATGCATCGACTAAAAAAAAGTGGATCCAAGGGTATACCCACCATCCTGAATGAAATGGTGCCCTCATATTTCTAATCCAGCACCTGTTTAAGATTTATTCTACTTTTTTCAAGAAAACTACCAACACACGCTATTTAAAGCATAAAATTTTTTGATGGATCATTCTGAGCCCTCCAGCCTCAGCATCGCATGCCGTCTCAGTGCCTGGTCTCGAAATAATTCTGTATAAATAAAAACATTACATGGAAATTCTAGGAAATTACATTCTCCCCACCATAAGCTTTTATGTCCCTGAAATCCAAAAAAGGAAAATAAAACAAATGGGGTTAATGAGTACAAATCTGGTCTTCCTACTCCCATGTTCTCTCCTGAAGATTCACGTGCTATCACCGAACACACACTAGAGGAATCGACCTTCCATGAAGGACCTACTCCTGTCAATCCTCTATCTAAACCAGAAACATTGCAAATGTCACCCCATCATTAATTTCCAGCTCTCCCCAGTCGATGATGTGCGATGGATCACGCACGTACCTCCTCTGCTGCGACATGTGAAAAAAACATTGTGCACCCAGTGCATCTATGGGGGAAGATCTAGGCGGTATGCGACCTCACCATATCTGATGAGAATCTAGAAAGTTTTGATGAACCTCGGAGATAGCTTGTCATCTCGACGACATCTCTGCAGTACCCGTCAGGGTGAGTCCCAAAGGAAAACATGGTCTCCCTCATAAAACTCCAAGGGTCTCTGTCTCCATCCAGCATAAGACTTATGTCTTCTATTGGAAATCATCATCCTCTCCTGGATGATATACACCTTCTTAATGGTAGCCTTTACCAAATCTACACCCATGAGTCTAGAATCCCCGGGGTATGTCCAACATAGAGGGGATCAACATGGCACCCCATACAAGGCCTCAAATGGTGCCATTCCAATGGTGGAGTTATAGTTGTTATTGTATGAAAACTCCAACAGTGGAATCTGGTCCTACCAAATGAAACCAAAATCATGGATGCAAGCACGAAGCATGTCCTCCTAGGTCCCTATGGTCCGCTCGGTCTGACCATTAGTTTATGGGTGAAAGTTGTTCTCAAGTGTAGTTGTGACCCCAATGCCTCCTGCAATACCTTCCACAAATAGGACATAAAATGTTCATCATGGTCTGAGATGATCATTAAAGGAACTCTGTGAAGATTCACGCTCTCCTAGACATAGAGGTATTCCATTCCCTCTAACGGTCTCTACTGCAGGATGGGTAGGAAGTGACCCAACATGGTGAGTCGGGAAACGATCACCCATATAGAGTCTTGGACCCTAGATGTGCTTGGTAACCCTGTCACAAAGTCCATCTAGATACCATTCTATTTCCACTCTGGTACCTCGACTAGATAGACCAAGCTTGCTGGAACCTGATGCATGTCTATCACTTGTTGACAAGTGAGGCATTGTGAAATGAACTCATCCACCACATTCTTTATCCTCGGCCACCATTATTGACGTCGAAGGACCTGGTATATCTTCACCACTCTAGGATGTACATCTAAGAAGGATGTATGAGACTCCCTCAATAGCTCCTCCTGTAATGTCACTGGTACTAAGTTGTGTCCTATGAAAAGGATGACGTGATACCCAAATATTGAAAATAAATCAGGACCTTTTTTTGAGGATAACTGAGCAAGTCATTCCTCACAGTCAACATCCAAAAATTGTGCCTCCCCGACTCTCTATAAGAGTGGGGGAGTGATATTCATTGACTTAAGGTATGATTATCCATCTTCATCCATGAAGGGTATTAGCATTTAGGCTAGATGCTCCATCACCTCACTCAATAGCTATAAACTAGACCTCCTACTATGTGTGTCTGCCACCATGTCCCCCTTTACAAGAGTATATATTATCTCAATGTCATGGTACTAGAGGAACTCTATCCATATCCACTGTCTCAACTACTAAAAATCATATGGGCACCTTTCCATCCATACAAAAGGGTACACCTTTTAACTAATTGATGTGACAATCAACCCTTTGGAAGCAGGTACTCATTATCCATGTCCACTTGGTTAATGTGCCGAAAATCCACACATAACCACGATCACTGCGTCTTACTAAGCCCTTTCTCTACAAGTCCCCCACCTACGCCCCTTTCTTGAAAATATCTACAAAATCCCTCTAATATATTTATTCTCATATTAGTGACAACTTGGGGTGTAGAATGATACAAAAGTCACTCAACCTATGGGGAGGTAATCCTGGAAACATATTTTGAAATGAAGTTCCCACACTCCACCTCTACTGTTGGGAATTGAAAACTCAAATCATCTACTTCCACAAGGGTGAGGCTGACCGAATCAAGAGTTATTAGCTACACCCTAATATGGATGATTTTATTCTGAGCTTTCTGGGTTTCCTTTTTCCCAACCAAGGGAAACACCATTCCAACACTGTTGATATACCAAATCCTTTTCCCCAAAAATAGTTAATCTAAGATTGAATTTTTGATGACCAGTCCAAACCCAAACTAACATCAAAAGGCCTCGATGCTACCATAAAAAGGTTCCAACCAAAACTCTCACCTCAAGGTTCATATCACGCCATCGGCATAACTTTGACAATTGAGTCTCCACCCAGAGGAATCTCCAGATGTAAGGATCAATTCAACAGTTTAACCAGAATATCTTGATCTTGAACATGATTCTTAATAAGAAGGAATGATTAGTACATATGTATATTAATATGGCACCTAGTAGTAGACACAAATCGTACCTCAAATGATTCCTGGATCCCTTGGTTCATACTCCTTTACCTTATGTAGTTACTCTCTTCTCTTGTCCTTAGACTCCCTAAGCCTCGTGGGGACCACATTGGGGTGGTGGTTGTAACATGTCAAAATATATACCACCTCCTGGTACTCTCATAGCTCCTCTTCCACATCTTATACCCTGCAGAATCATCTATCCCAATAACTTCCTGTACCCAAAACATTTTAGACATCCAATTCATTGAGACTAATGTCAGTTTCTTGCTTTCCTACAGGTAACATTCACTAGCTGTATCTGCTCAGCCACAGAAATTTCATCCAAAAAGGTTCTCTCTAGAACACTAGCATATGTTGGAATGCACAGATGAATAGTGATATCTTAAGTGTCCATTAAAACATCTCACTTAGAGGTCCAAGCCCTGAAGCACTGGTCTTATCATATTCATCAATTACCTAGAATAGTTTGTATGCCTTGATTAATACCCAGCTACCTACAAGTCTTCCTGCCAATGATATTGAATCTCTTAGGAAAACATGCCCCAAATCTTTTTTTCGAAAGATTCCCCTTCTACGAGAAGGGTTCTCAAGCGTTGTCCACAGAAAAGTCACCTCATCATAAGATCTGGGTGAATTTGACACTACCATAGCCCTACTAAGCCATGTAAAAGTCTCACTGCCAAGACCTCCATCTGATCTAATGGTGCTCTGGATAGATGGAAACTTATTCATCACATCAAGTCATTCCTTATACGCCTGTGAGTTATGATCACCTAGGAACTTGAGGGGTATCTATCGTTGAAACTCATATAAGGAACTGAGCAAACATGTTTCCTCCAAAGGTAGTGCCGGTAGTAACTGCAGACTAACAGGCAGTGGTATTGGTTGGACATCGCCTAAAGGTACCATCTTAGGAAATGGTCCTTGTACCGAAGCCTCATCACTCTGTATACCATCCTCATGGTCATGCATTGGAATTATGGATGGTTGTCTGCATGGAGGCATCTTGAAAGAGAATCAATATTACCAAAGTCAAAACAGTATACATGGTGAGCTAACAATTATTCAAAAGAACATAAGGAGAAACTTATGAAACCATTTTTTTCATGTATTGAGCTGAAAATTAGAATTCAAGGTCCTCGTGTATGGATGCTTCGGGCACTGTACAAACACTGGACTCCTCTAATCTGAAATTTGATCTCGTAACACTTAAAAATGTTTCCCCAAAACAAAACACAGACCCCTGGTCATTGTGGTATGACTGACTACCCTATGATACAACTATTTCACGACCCGTATTCTAGGTCCCATGTTGTTACTACCCCAAGCCCACCTCCCGACTACTAGGGGCTGGCGACTAGCACTGATGTCATCAACCTGCAAGTGGGAGGCATTTTCCTGAGAAATTGTATGCACACACATCCCCAACCATGTCTGACAAAAAAAGTGAATCAAGGATCACTAATAAATAGCCGAGTAAAAGTACAACCAATAAATGTGGGCCAAAATACAAACCCAACAAAAGAACTAAAAACATCAAAGTACAAAAAGAAAAATCTGATAACCATTCACAGAATACCCCACATAATTGTGGGAGTAGTATAGATACTAGAATCTGAAGTAGAATGTCTTTTCCACCTGATCATATTGGAACTTGTCTAGTATTAGGCCACCAAGTCCACCATCGTAGAGTCTGTCGGTCTCGTCCCCCTGAGCACATGTTGGTCTAGGTCCACCAAAGTCTATGTCCAAACATCGATCATCTGCACCAGACACAACATGTGGGTGAATCCTTTTCAGAGGTGAGTAACAATGTTCTCAATAGGGACCTCAAAACAAAATTGAAAAACCACACAAAAATCCTCAATGTAATGAATGAGACACAAGAGAGCTCACATTGGGAATATATTTCGGGTTGTGGTAGAAGAATCATTAGTCACATCATTGAAAACTAGGGCTGCTAGAAAACTCATCCTCTATCGAGTATAGTGGGCCTGGAAATTCACAAAAAAATTGCTTCCACTAACCTTCTACTGCTTAGTTACACCTACTTAGCGTGTACCGTGGGCCTGAAAAGTCACAAAAAAGTGTTCCCACTATTCTTGACCAACTAAGTTACTCCTCCTTGTCACATATCGTGGGACTACAATGTCACACAGAAGTTCTTCCCACTATGGGAATGCAACTTCACACAGAATTACTTCCCACCAGGCCATAGTCGATCCTCACAGAGTCGAATGTCAGTACTCTTTAGGTCTTAGCCAACTACAGAGTTCTGTACATAGCTAGCCTGAGAGAACTACTCCTCAAGCCATTCATCACATTTCTACTTCAAAAAAAGTCACCTTAGATTATCACCAAAATATATGCCTATTTTAGATGGTCTTAACGTCTCAAACAACTCGTCAATCGGATGCTCGATTTTCATGATACGGGCGTTTTAGTAACCAGGGGCCGATTATGTCTGGGCCTGGTCCGACCCGATCGGACTAACCCAACCGTCATAGTCTGGGGGTCTCATATACCTAGATTTAAATTCGATAAACTTGACCTGACCTAGTTCAGGTATGGGTTGGTTGTGTCCAGCCTGGCCAGTGGGCCATGCCGAAAGGGCCACGCTAGACCTAGCCCGATTTGGCTGAGGGTCCAGCCCACCGGTGAACTGATCTAGCCCGGCCTGAACCGAAGGGTGCGAGTCTGACCTGTCAGCGTGGGTCTGGCCTGCTATGTGTGGGTCCAACCCAACAATGCAGGTTCGAGATGCCAGTGCAGGTCAGTCCCGGCCCAGTGGATGGGGGTGCGGCCTGCTGGTTAAGGGCATGGCCCGCCAGCCCGAAGACCAGATGTGTGGGCGGTTGGTGGGGTGCTCCTGGGATGCATTAGCCAAGCGCATTCGGTATTCCCGCCCACCCCATGGTGGGTGCGGGGCACCTCTAGCCGCGGTCAGGAGACCATGGCTCGCCAGCCACCTGGACAACCCAGATTCAATTTGTCCCTCCATGCAGTGCCAAGCCGGATCCACGTCTCCTTACTTCCACCTCAGCCTCATGCCATCGTGGTGTGCCACCATCCTCCACCTACAACTGTCAGCACAAGTAGACCCATGGTTTCTTTAGTGGGCCACCTAAGTTTCTCTGGTGGTCCATTTTCTATTTTGTCTACGTCTACGGTCTCCGAGGAAGGTTATCTTTACCATGAAGGTATCCTACCCAGCTAGTCGTTGATTCAGATGTTTGGCCACAAAGTACCCATTTAGTAGAGGGGCTCGGTCCTTGTTTCTGTCAGCTCGCGCCATCTGTGTTAGATGTTTATAATCGTAGGAGGTCCAGGGATTTTGGTTTAATCAACAAATGATAATTTCTAGCCCAGTTAATGAAAATCCCAAAAAAAAGTTACCCTCCCCCAAAAATGTACGATTTGTGGATCAACATATTTTTGGGTTGATCGATGTTTTTCATTTCCAGAATAGGAATGGGGAATAACTTTCCAAAATTTATACCCCTACATCTTTGACATTCATCACTACAGCGTCACGCCCTCATGGTCTCAAGATGTTGACGTTGTTCATCTCTTTTGGCTCTATTCATCGAGGTGTGTCAAAGATGTTTGATGTTTGAAATTCTTCATTGGTAAAGAATTTCATCTGAGGTTCTACAGAGAATCCTTAATGTTTAATTCCATGTTCCACCAATGCATCAACCAAAATAAAAGGAAATCATGTCGCATCAGTTCTGTTAAGTTTCGATGTCACGTTGTTAAGTTATTTCATTTACAAAATATTATTTCTGTTACATGTCATTAAAGAATCATTACGTTTCATCTTAATGATCCATTAATGATCTCAATTAATGTGTCTCATCGATGCCTCGTCGCTACACCACATCATTGATGTGTCACTGCTCATCGATAAAAATGAAATAATATAACATTTGTATGTTATTTTATTATTTTTCTTGACAATGTTTGAAAATAAACATTTCCATTCAGCCCTTGTTTGCTGAATTTATGTCCTTTTAAGATAACCCCAGCATTCTAAGTTCAAAGGTGCCCTGAGATTTTCAATCTGAGCACCGATTCAAAAGTTAGAAAAACATGTACGCACATTTATATAAATGAAACATAACAAATATTCAAAAATTAACATTCACCCTTGACCCGCATTGGTCGAGGTTAGGCTCTGAATAAGGGGAACATGCCCCCAGTATATCAACAGTACCCTTAGATATTCAATTTGAGTTACCATTTATGAGTTATATGGATTTTACAATAAAATAATAGTCACTTAATTATTTTATTTATGTCAAAAAAATAACTTCCACAATTGGCCCGTCGTACCCATTATTAGGATCTTCCTATAGAAATCCTACCCTCACAAGTTTAGTAGTGGTCTCATATTTGTAATCTAATTCACTATTTGTGAGTTATAATCATTCGAAAAAAAATTGAATTATTTTACTTACGGTTTTTTCATTTTTGGGTTTTCTCGCTGGAGGCTTGTGCCAACTAAACTTAAGTCTTGCATAGGGTAAATTTGCTATCCTGAATGCAATGGTGCCTTTGGATTTCTGATACGGGCTCCCATTTAAGATTTATTCCACTTTTTAAAGAAAATCGCTCATGTGTTCTATTTAAAGTTAAACATTTTTTATAGATCATTCTAGGCACTCCGAGCCTTGGAATCACATGTCATCTTAGTGCCTGGACTTGAAATAATTCCATATAAATAAAAAAAATTATACATAAATTCTGGTACATTAAAACTAATGTATTATACTTCTAATGTGATTATTAGGGAACAAAATTGTATATCCCCTTAATCAATCAGTTTGTCTAATGGGAAAATCTTGTAGTGTATTTTTCACAATCCTTAACCATTAATTTATAAAGTCTTTGAACATGTACATGATGATATTTTTATTATTTTTGACATTATTAATATCCTAAAAATGAGATAAGTTATTCTAGTTTATGAATTTATTTATTATTATTTTATCCATTGAAATATTATAATCACAAATCCATTTATTTATGGAATTTATTTATTCGGTAAATATTATTGAATCCATGATTATGTATGATAACTTTTGTTATACACTACCCATTAAAAAGAATAAAATATCACTCCATTATAATATATATCATTTCCCTAGGAAACAATGATGATTACTATATGCCTCTTATAGATTTTTATTGGGAAATAATTAATTTTACTATATTCAATTGATGTAAATTATGTTTTCAATGTAATGTAATGTTTATTTATCTATATAATTTCTTTAGAATAATAAAATATAGGATCTTATATACTATGGTCCTTCTATATATTCTATTGGTAACATACTAACCTATGTATCTTGGTCATTAGAGATAGAATGTTGCATTATGGATTCATTGTATTTCATCTTTCCACTCTCAATAGAGGAATATTCATCTATGGATGTTAAAATGGATATGAACATTGATACATATAATTATTTTGAAATGATTATCATCATGGTGATGATTATGGTCATCATTATAAATTTTATTATTAATTTTATCATTTGAGTCCCTTCAAAGTAACATTATTGTACTACCCTACATTATTATATATTGATTTTATTAAAAATGATTCGTAGTTATGTTTCTATCATAAACTTCGGTTGTTTAATTTAAGAGTATTCTTTTTGTGATATGAATTACCATAACTTTTTATGTAATGTATATTATAGTAACCAATGTAACTTCTTTAATTGAATGATTAAAATAATGTTATTTTAATTATTACTGATCAAACTTGCGGTTATGGATTTTCAATTAATGGAAAAGTGTAGAATATCTGGTGGAATCTTACTTGGATTTGGATTACACTCTACATAATCACTTTGGTGTATCCCAATATCATTTTTTAAACTATATTATAGTTATGTTAAGTGAAAATATTCATTGGAGTTTACAATGGATCATGTACATGATGTTAAAAGGGGTTATATATGATAGAGTTCATTATAACAAGGTGTTATTTAGAATTATAATTTTAAAATTTTCAATTTATTTAAAATATAATATCACCAATATAATTTTCGATTATGTTGTTTCTTTTTGTTTTGTAAGGAATTGTTCTTTTTTTCTAATCATTTTTTTATGTTTGTTTTATTTCATATCAATAGTCTATAATATTTATATCTTTCCCATTTTTTCATGTATGATACCATTGAACATAGTAATAGAGTTATAGAATACGAGATTGGGAATTGTAATTTTTGAAAAAATAGTTCATGTAATGTGTCCTTGAATCCATATTGTTATGTTACATTCTATTCATAAAAATATTGATTCACATTAGACAAAACTATTACACCATAATGTGGTATTCTCTCTATATTCTTAAATTCATTAAGAAGACTGTCAATTATTCTTTTATTCACTAAATTCTCTATCTCACTCAGTAAATCCCTATTCATAGACACTAATTATAAATTCACCTCATGAAAATACCCCCTTCAAATCCATCTTCCAATAAGGCTCATAAATTCAATTATTTTTTGAATAATTATATAAATACATACACAATTTAATAGTCAATATATAAATTTTAAACAATCAAAGAAACTATGTATCACTTGTAGTATAAAATAACTAGGAAAAGATTCTAAAAATCTAAAAACATTACATAGTTAATTTAGCTAACAAATTCTATTTAATTGATATATTATTATAAACAGGTTCTAGATAATAGTAAATACTTTATAAATTATTCAATTATTTAACTAAAAATTAAATCAGTTGTTAATCACAATTGCATGTGCATAAAAACATAGCATTTTTATACATTCTAAAATTATGAATAAAAGACCAAATACTAACAAAAAAATAGAGTGTGAAACATGTCATGAAATCATGTTTATAAATGAAAAATATTCAATCTCGTATTCCATGTTTATCTTTGAATCATACTATAGTCACCATACCTATGAATGCTTAGATAAATTTTTCACCATTCCATGAATATTAATCTCTAATATACTTGTTATGGTTTGGACCCCCCTGGTCTTCTACTTTTTCGAAAAGTCTATTCCACCAAATAGTTCCACAGTTACGGTGGCACTTATCATGGTGGCACTGTTATGGTGGCACCGTTACAGTTGCACATAGAAACAGTGGAACAAATTTATGGTGTCTCAACACACTGGTTGAACTGTTATGGTGGAACCGTCATGGTGGCACCTTCATGGTCACACCATCATGGTCGCACAGTTATGGTGGCACCGTCATTGTTGCACACCGAAACGGTGGCACCGTCACAGTCGCAGACTGAAACGGTGGAATCGCTTGTGGTGGTACTATAATGGTCGCACCATCATGGTGGCTCTGTGACCCTAGCACCGCTTACAGTGTCTCACCAAATGGTGTCCCACCTTTGTTTCTTCTTCCAGTCCAGCTCCCACAATGTATCTTTTGACGTAAGAGTGTTTTAATATCCATTTAAAATCCATTAAAATCCCATAAATGATATCGAAAATCCCCCCAAAAGTTAGGAGACCCTTGTCTTACCAAAACATGTGGCTTTTTCCTTGGTGACACACCCTTTTGCTGTACTTTCCAGTTCCGCCCTTGTTATGTGTTTTCCTCTGATTAAAGGAAACCATTTAATGAACAGCTATTATGGAAACCTCTCTGATGAGAATTAAGAAATAACAATTAATTCCATCATGTGTAACCTTCCAACCGCGTGGTGAAACCATAATCCACCTTTTAAAGACGTTAAATATTTCAAATCCTGTAACTCTAGGATCTCACCTTTTATCGCACGGGATTCATTATTCTTGTTATCCTTCTTCTTGACTAGTCTCCCTTACTTTCCTTGGTGTGTCTGGAGTCCCCCTTCCTAAGGCTAGTGGTGTGCAAGGTTTGGAGAATTTTATTCCCACTCTTGGAGTCCTCATAGTTACTCCCCTTCAATTCATGCATCCCCCATTCTTGGCACATGGGGAAAAACATCAATCGTTGATCATCCAATTAGTTTTCTTCCATTTTCTCTCTTTATAGTGTATCATGTGGGGAGGGTATTCCGATGTTTCTATGGGGATAGATGAAACCAAACCTTAATGAAGATAATAAACATAATTTTAAAGAATGAAGGGGTGTATTTTATAATATTGTTGTACTCTTTTACCCATGATTATATGTTTTGAATTGTATGGGATTATATCCACTGAAAATCCTGGTTTTTGGTGGTCTTTCCTTGCCCACTAAAGAACCCATGTTTTCTGTGATGATTGAATGGTTGTAACAAGGAAATTGGTTAATCATGTATGCTCAGTTGATTAAATGGATGTCTAGTGAACAAGAATCCATGTGCGATCAACCCGGTTAAACCAATAGAATAGAAGGAACTCAATGAATGGTGTGTTTAAATCATAAAACAATCTTACTCTGTCTTGGTAATATGTGTGGTTTTTTTATTTGATTATTTTCAGGTGACATGGATGGGGATAGGATCCCCTGTTATGGTGCAGTTGTTGGTTTGTGGATCTAAGGCCGTGTGAAGACGTATGGTGGCGATTTGATTGGTTCTAGTAATTTTACTGATCTCATGGATCCCTTTTGTTGTTGTGAATTACAAGAGAACTGGGTCTGAATTCTTAATTTGCTTCTTGGTTGTTTTCCCTTCCTTGGATTCTGGTTATGCCTGTTAGTTACCTGGTAGTGAAGAAATTTTAAATGGAATCACTTGAATATGAAAAAAATGGGTATAGTGGGGAATTTTTTTTATGAAAATGATTTCTTACATGGCTGTGGTTGTAGTGATTCTTATGAATGAATAGTAACGAGGATGTTTGTGTATGAGCTGGTTTGAAACCCCTAGGTTGGGATGAGTTCTTTTTTACCTATGTTTATAATTTTAGTTCTTATTTTTCTTATTCATGCCCACACAAGTTGACCACTTTATTCCGAACACCCCCATTTCATGGGGGAGGGTGTTTTCCCAACACTCTTATGGGTGGATGGTTATTAGGCCATTTTCTTCTCCCTTCCCAAGTAGCCCAAGACTCTTCAGGCAGGTTGTGACGGCCTAAGGTCTATTATAGACAAAGATTCTTTGGGCAGGGAATGTAGTGGTGGTTGGCCCAGGTGTGTGTGGGTAGGTTGTTTCCCAAGTGTCTTCGGGATGAGTCCTAGGTGTCTTCAGTCATGGCATTAGTTGTACGGGATCAGATGTCTTCAGGCGTGGTAGTAGTTGTTCTAGACCAGGTGTCTATGGGTGTGGTTATGTGTTGTTGTGGCCCAGGTTTTTGTAGGTGGGATATGTGTTTCTGGTATCCCAGGTGTGTGCGGGCGAGGAAGGGTAGTGGTACTACAGTGAAAATGGCGGGGAACGTCTGACGCATATGATGTCTTCAATAACTAGTGGGAAAGTGGTGTGGGGTACCCCAACATCGATGTGTTATTACTATTACTCTACTTGACTTGCGTTATTTGGGGAGTGTTCCTTGGTGAGTTTTGGGTGGATAGTTTCTTTTCTTGGTGCTTTGGTTATCTCCTTTTTCACGGGGAATTAGAATGCCTCCACCCTTGTGCATGAGTGCTTTTAGTTTTCACTAAAGAGTAAACTTGTATACTCACCCTACATATATAAAACTGCATGCAGGATTCTAGGAGGACTTCGAGGACTGTGTAGGACCGTACTAGTTCAGACGTTGGGACAGTTGCTGTTGCTTTTTTTTTTCTTTTATTTGGTACTTCCCTTTAGAGTTTTCTTATATTGTATCACCTTATTATTTGAACATGCATATGGAAATGGATAGTTTTGGATTTAATTTTACTTCCATATTTGGTGTTGTTTGGGATTTATTATCTTATCTTCTGGTCCTACTAAAAAAAGGGTAATTACTTCCATATTACGAGTGATTATATACCCTTGGTGCTGGTCACTACTCCAAGGATTTTTGAAGGTGGGTCTCAGGGGTCAGTATATATCTTTCAACATCAGAAAGGAAGGTTTTGGAAATATTTTGTCCCTCCCCTCATCATGGTGAAGTTGGGTCGTGACAGAATGGTATCAAATGGAGGATGATATATAGAATGGATTTCAGAGTTAGGAACAGTGAAGATTTCATGGGATGGTAGGGAAAGAGTGTTAGGAAATCTTGGAATGTGAAATAGGCTAGGGAAGACCAACTAGGACATGGGATTTTAGGGCCCGCTGTGACCCGATGCAAGGACTCTGGGCCTACCTAACGACCATGTGAGGCTACACTGATTGCAGGGTAGAGACACTAGGAATGTTACATGAATCATAATGACTTGTGTTCTTGTGTGTATTGGGTATTTTGGGGATTTAAAATGAATAAAAATTCTATAAAAATTTAAAAGTATTCTTCTACACTACTCATGCTTATGGATTCCTTATTTACCTTGTAGCTATGGAACCCATAGGATGGCCAGGATTAGTGCAGGTGATCAATGCCCAAAAGGCTGATTTAGCTGACCAGGAGAGGCCTGATCGAGAGGAGGAGGATTACCAGTTGTAGAAGACACTTCATTCCTTTCAGTGATAGACCCTCAGGAAATTCTAGGGCCGTATCTCAGACACGGAGATAGAGATCTAGCTCGAGGATCTGGTGATAGATTTCAGTTTGATCTGGGCTTCGACGGAGTACTAGTTTCCTCTGGCTATAATCCAAATGCAGGGAGCAACGTGTCTGTGGTGGACACTCTATCATGTGGAGGAGAGGGAGGCTGAGGTTTTGTGGACTTAAAAAATCATGTTGGGACCACATCATTCCACTGATAGCTCGGATAACAATGAAACAAGGGGCTCCACTCACCAGCTTCCCTTCTAGCCGAGCTATCAGTGGAGTAATTGGACTCAGAGATGGTGGATGCCTCAAAAAGTTTTAGTGAGTTCATGGACATCTTCCTTGAAGAGGTGGTGACCCTACCCCCTCGACGTGATGTTGAGTTCGGGACAGACTTGCAACCCGGTGCATGTCCGATTTCGATGGCTCCCTATAAGATGATACCTTCTGAGTTGTGAGAGTTACAAATTCAGATTGATGATCTAATGAAGAAGGATATTATTCAACCAAGTGTGTCTCCATGGGGTTCTCTAGTCTTGTTCTCGAAGAAGGCATATGGTGGTCTCAGGCTGTGCGTAGACTACCAGAGACTGAGTCGGGTAACGATCAAGAACTGTTTCCCTCTCCTGAGGATAGATGACCTTTTTGACAAGTTGAAGGGTCCAGGGTGGTTCTCCAAGATCAATCTGTGGTTAGGATATCACCAATTGAGGGTGAAGGAGGGTGACATCTCAAATACTGCCTTCACATGTAGATATGATCACTTTGAGTTCGAGGTCATGTCGTTCGGTATTACGAATGCACCATCCGAGTTCATGGGGCTCATGAACTCCGTCTTCCGGAAATATCTGGACCGATTCATAGTCATGTTTATTGACAACATCTTAAACTACTAAAGATCAGAGGAGGATCACACTGAGCTTCTATGGATGGTTTTAGGGGTCCTCTGGCAGCACCAACTCTATGGTAAGTTGTCTAAGTGTAAGTTCTGGACCCGATAAGTGCACTTACTTGGACATGTGGTGTCTGAGAAGGGGATATCAGTGGACCCATAAAAGGTCGAGGTGGTTTTTTCATGGGTAGAACCCAAGAATATGACAGAGTTTCATAGTTTCCTGGGTCTGGAAGGCTATTACCAAAGGTTTGTTCTCGACTTCTCTCGAGTTACAGCTTCTTTGACAGCCTTGACAAGAAAGGACCAGGACTTCGTGTGGAGTGAGCAGTGTTAGGCATCCTTCGGTTATCTGAAGGGGAAGTTCGTTAGTTCCCCAGTGTTGAGGTTTCCATAAGAAGGGGTGACGTTTGAGGTGTTTTGTGATGCTTTAGGCTAAGGCATGGGGTGTGTGCTAATACAACAGTAGGGGTGATCTCTTAAGGGTCTAGGTAGTTATTTACCCATGAGTGTAACTATTCCACCCTCAATCTGGAGCCTACATCAGTTGTATTTTCACTAATATTGTTGAGGAATTACCTCATTGGTTAGTGGTTCATGGTCTTCACAGATCACAAGATCTTGAAGTATATCTTCTCTCAGTGATACCTGAACTTGTGGAAGTGGAGGTGGATGGAGTTTCTTCAGGACTATGACATTGAAATTGACTACACCTTAGGAAAGGGGAACGTGGTGGATAATTCTATGAGCATGAAGTTGTAGAAGGATGTGGTTCAAGAATTAGCAGATGCTTGGAAGGCAATGGAGGAGTTGGCTAGCCTACACCTTGATTCAAGGGTGGAGGATGGCATAGGTTATCTGTTACAGATGATAGTCTTCTCCTCTCTATTACAGTAGGTGGAGGATTCCTAGTGTGGGGACTTAGAGGCTGAAGTGATGCACGATTGTGTTATCTATAGTGATGCTCAAGGAGGATGGTCAGAAGATAGAAAAAATCTGATGATGTTTCATGGGAAGTTTTCCATCCTGGTGGAAATTCACAAGAGAGTTCTTGGTGGATTCCACAAATCACCACTGGTGGTGCACCCCAAGAGTTTCCAAGATGTACCGGGGCTTGAGGGGTCAGTTTTTGTGGCCTGGGGTGAAGCAGGAAGTGGAAGAGTTTATGGTAAAGTGCCTCATGTTTCAGCAGGTGAAGGCTGAACACTGCATCCTATGAGGTCTGTTACACCCTTTAGATGTCCCAGAGTGTATGTTGGATGAAATCTCAATGAATTTCTTCAGGGAACAACCTAGATTTCAAGGGGTTTGTGATGCTATCAAGGTTGTGATGGATCGGCTGACGAAATTAGCTCACTTCATATCAATCAAGGAGTCGAATGCAGTGGATGCCCTAACACAGTGGTACATGGACAATGTTGTGTGGTTTCAGGGAGTTATAAGTTCCATAGTCTCCGACTAGGATACTCGGTTTACCTCATAGGTCTAGAAAGGTTTTCAACATGATTTTGGCACCCAACTATTCCTCACCACTGCTTTCCACTCCCAAACAGATGGGCAGACAGGGCGTATCATCCATACATTGGAGGATATTCTACGGGCTTGTTTTTTGGACTTTGGGGGATTGTAGGTATGACACTTGACTCTGGTAGAGTTTTCCTACAAAAATAGATATCACTATAACATTGGCATGGATTCATTCGAAGCCTTGTACAGGAGGTCGTGTCGCTCACCCATGTGCTCGGCAGAGGTCAGGGAAGCAGGTGTTCTTGGCCCGGAGGTAGTGCAGAGCACGAAGGAGAAGGTTCAGCTTATACGAGATAGGATGAAGGTGGTTCAAGACCGGAATAAGTTGTATGTCGATCATAGGAGGAGACCCTTGGAGTTCGAGGTCGGGGACCACATGTTCTTGAAGGTCTCCCTTCGGTGTGGGAAACCGAGTTTTGGTAGGGGGAGTAAGCATTCTCCCAAGTTCATCGGACCCTTCGAGGTGTTTTGGCGGGTCGGTTAAGTGGCTTATCAGCTGGTGCTACCACCACCTCTACTAAGGGTTCATGATGTCTTCAATATGTCTCAGATCCGTCGGTATATACATAATGATTCACACGTCCTCTACTGGGGAAATCTAGATATCGGGGACGATGCGACATATGTAAAAAGACCAGTGAGGATCAAGGATCTTGAGTAGAAGGTTATTTATGGATGAACCATTCCCTTAGTTATTGTGTTGTGGAGACATGGTGGCTGCGAGGAGAGTTCCTAGGAATAGGAGGCACAGATGCGCGCCCAGTACCCAGAGTTGTTTTGAGTTTGTTCTATTTGTTTTGTACTTGTTTTTGATGTAGTGTTTGACCTTGTTAACTATGAAATGGATTGTTTCCCTTCTTCTATAGATGTGTGTGAGGAGTCCTGACTATGGGGAGGGGAGGACCTGATCCCTAATCGAGATGAATTAAGGTGGATGCGATTATACCCGGGCAGGTGAGTCGGTGCTACCTAAAGTGGATAGTATATTGACATAGAGGAAGGGACTCCCTAATCCATATGACTGGATGGTATTACCTTTATTTCTTTTTGTGGTTACTAGTAGAGGAGGTGTTCCTAGATTTCGATGATGTCTAAACCTGATAGGTTTCTTCAAGATGGTTGTTCGAACCCCTCTCTTTTCTTTAGTTTTATCCTTGAATTCTTGAGGATGAGAATAGTTTGAGAGGTATCTGATGTAATGTCTTGGACCCCCTTGGTCCAGTACATTCCCAAAAACTAGGTTCCACCAAACGGTTCCACCGTTACGGTGTCACTAGTCATGGAGGCACCGTTACGGTGGTACCTTCTCATTCACACACCAAAATGGTGGCACCGTCACGATCACACCATCATGGTCGTCCCATTATGGAGGCACCGTCATGGTCGCACACCAAAACGGTGGCACTATCACGGTGATGCACCGAAATGGTGGCACCGCCTATGGTGGCACTGTGAAGGTTGCACCTTAACGGTCACACCATCACGATGGCACCGTGACCATGGCACCACTTACAGTGTCTCGCCAAATGGTGTCCAACCTTTGTTTCTTCTTCTAATCCCTCTTTTGAAAATATATTTTTACATAAGAGTGTTTTAATACCCCATTAAAATCCATTAAAATTCCATAAATTATATCAAAAATTTCCTAAGAGTCGGGCGACCCATGTCTTACCAAAACGTGTGGCTTTTTCCTCGGTGCCATGCCCTTTTCTTATACATTCCAGTTCCACCCCTTTTAGGTGTTTTCCTCTAATTAAAGTAAACTGTATAAAGAAAATCTGTTATGGACACCTCTCTGATGATAATTATTAAATAACAATTAATTCCATCATGTGTAACTGTCCAACCGCGTTGTGAAACCACGATCTACCTTTTAAAGTCATCAAGAATTCATATCCTCTAACTCAAGGATCTCACCTTTTATCGCATGGGATTCATTCTTCTCCTTCTCCTTCTTCTTGACTAGTCTACCTTCCTTTCCATGGTGTATCTGTAGTCCCCCTTCCCGTGGCTAGTGGTGAGTCGGTGCTGGAGCCTTTCCTTTCCACTCTTGGAGTTCTCAGAGTTCCTCCCTTGCATGTCATGCATTACCCATTCTTGGCACGTGGAGAAAAACATCGATCGTTGATCATCAAATTAGGGCTCATTATTCATCTATCTTTACTATTTATCATGCAGGGAGGGTATGCTAATGTTTCTATGGGGATGGATGAAACCAAACCATAAGGAAGATAATAAACATACTTTTAAAGAATGAAGGGGTGTGTTTGATGATGATGTTGTACTCTTTTACCCTTGATTATATGTTTTGAATTGTATGGGCTCATGTCCCTGAAAATCATGGTCGTTGGTGGTCTTTCCTTGTGCACTAAAGAAACCCTATATTCCGTGATGTTTGAATAGATGTAACATGGGAATTAGTTAATCACATAAGCTCAGTTGATTAAAAGGATGTCCGGTGAACAAGAATCCATGTGTGATCACCCCGGTTAACCCAACAGAAAAAGGAGGAACTCAATGAATGGTGTGTTTAAATCTGAAAAACACCCTTGCTCTGTCTTGGTAATATGTGTTGTTTTTTAGGCCTGATTCTTGTTGGGTGACATGGATGGGGATGGGATCCACTGTTGTGGTGAAGTTGTTGGTTTGTGGATCTAAGGCCATGAGCAGTCGTATGGTGTGTCTTGGTTTGGTTCTAGTACTTTGAGGGGTCTCATAGATCCCTTTTGTTGTTGTGACTTAAAAGAGATCCATGTTTGAATGCTTAATTTGTTGTTTGGTTGTTTTTCCTTCCTCATCTTGTGGTTATGCCTATTAGTTTCACGGTAGTGAAGATTTTTTAAATGGAACGACTTGAATATGAAAAAATTAATGGGTTCAATGGGGAATTTTTTTTTGGGAATGAGTTGTGACTTTGTTGTGGTTGTGGCACTTCTTATGAATGAATAGTAAAAATGGTGTTTGTGTATGACCTAGTTTGGAACCCCTAGGTTGGGATGAATGATTGTTTACCTATATGTATAATTTTAGTTCTTATGTTTCTTATTCATGCCCCACCCAAGTTGAGAACATCATTCTGAACACCCCAATTTCATGGGGGAGGGAGAGTTTTCCAACACTCCTATGAGTGGCTACTTATTAGCTCCTATTTTTCACCCTTTCCTTAGTATCCCAAGACTCTTCGGCCAGGATGTGATGGCTTGAGGTCCATTATAGCCCATGATTCTTTGGGTAGGGAATGTTGTGGTGGTTGGAGAAGTTGTGTGCAGGCTGGTTGATTCCCAAAAGTCTTCGGGATGAGGCCCAGGTGTCTTCGGGCCAGGCAGTAGTTGTTTGAGTCCAGGTGTCTTCTAGTGTGGCAGTAGTTGTTCTGGCCCAGGTGTCTATGGGTATGGTTACGTGTTGTTGTGGTCCAGGTGATTGTGGGTGGGATGTGTGATTTTGGTAGCCCGGGTGTGTGCGGATGGGGTATGGCGGTGGGACTGTAGTGAAAATTGTGGGGAAGGTCTAACATGTTGGACGTCTTAAATAACCGGTGTAAAAGTGGTGCAGTGTACCCCAACATTGATATGTTATTACTACTACTCTACATTACTTGTGTTATTTGGTGAGTGTGCCTCGGTGAGGTTTGGGTGGATAGTTTCCTTGATAGGTGCTTTGGTTATCTCCTTTTTCACGGGGCATTATAATTTCTCCCCACTTGTGCATGAGAGCTTTTGGTTTTTCATATTGTGTATACCATTATACTCACCCTACATATATAAAACTACTTTATGGTTTCTAGGAAGACATTGGGAACTGTGCAAGACTGTACTAGTTCATACTTTGGGACAATTGTTGTTGTTTTTTTCTTTTCTTTGGTACTTACCTTTAGAGTTTTCTTATCTTGTTGCACCTTATTATTGGAACATGAATATGGGAATGTATTATTTTGGATTTAAATTTACTTCTAGAATTGGCGTTTTTTGGGATTTACAATCTTATCTCCTGATCCTACTAAATAAAAATGGTAATGCCTTCCATATTATGAGTGACTCTATAACTTTGGTGTTAGTCGCCACTATGGGGCCACTAAAGGCGGTTCTCGGGGGTTGTTAACTCTCCTACAACTTGATGAAAGAAGGGTTTGGCAATCTTTTGTCCCTTAACTCATATTGGTGAAGCTGGGTCGTGACAATAATAATTCCCAAAGATGATGACGTTAGATTATAAACTAATGTAACACCATTTTATGAAATCAAGCTTCTTCACATCTTTTCTGCTAAGAAATGACATCACATTTCCAAAAGTGTTCTTCACAATCATAATAGTTTAGATACTTTCCTAAAGGTTCTAATGATATTTACCATGGATATATTCACCATCTAATATCATATCATATAACAAACTACAAATAAATTGTATAATAACAATAATTTGTGTAAACCAACAGAAAAATACATAATATTCCATAATAACGTTCCATAAATTCATAAATGTTTCAAATATTAATGAAATTAAAATAAAAAACTAGAATGAATACGTGAAAAATATTACTGAAATGATAAAAAATAAAATATGAAAAACCCATTAACCTTATTCTATATAGATGTAAAAAAATCAGTTATGTCTCCTAACAACATCTCTTATCTTCCAAGGCCACAATACTTCGGCTAAAAAGTATTTAATATAATTATTACACACTAGAGTAGAGTATATATATTGAGTGAGATTAATTACATAGTAGAAACCACTAAATCACCAAGCATCATTTTGATATTAATGTGATCATATATATTTGGTTTAAACCATTTAAAGTATTTAACAGTAGCACTTTTTGTATCAATATAACCAATTATTTTCACCTAAATTCACCTAAATTTTATTGTACATACTTTATATAGTGGTTGTATAGTCTCAATTACTTATCATAGAAACATTTAGGAAAAAATAAGGAACATTTATTAAATTATTCTGGAAAATTAAATATCATTTAACTTGGGGAATTACATAATTACATGATATAACCCTTGTTTAGATCACAATATATCATGTTTCTACCTAACATAAGGATCTATGAAAGTCATAAACATCTTATAAATTTTCAATGAAATATAAGTAAGGTTAAAACAATTCTAAATCCATATTTTTCTCTATTAAAAATTATCGATAATAAAACACAAAATATCCAACATGAATACCATATTCCATTAAAAAATCAATTAGAAAATTATTTACTCCATAACACACATTTTTTATTTAATAAATTAGTTATATTTAGAATAATTCACACCCAAATTTCCAATTAATTAAAATTGAACTAATTCTTCAATAAAAACATAATTATATAGCATTTCCATTTTTATTATCTTTATTTAATTTACTATAGTAAATTATCAGTTTAAATTCAAATATTTTTTCATGAAACTATTAGAAAAGCATAAAGCTATATCTTTAAATTCATTTTATTTTCCCTCATAACACATTCTTTTTCACTTAAAATTAATTTTTGACAACATTAATTGTTAACTATGATAATAAAAACATCAATAAATTAAAAAAAAATTATTAGATTTTATTAACTCATGAAATGAATTATATTTCCATGAAAAACTAAGTAATCTAAAAACTATTAAAAAATAAATCATATGACTAATATTTTCAATATTAACTCTAATAATAATTAGTACATCAATTAAACAAGTCAATTTACAATTTTCATCATTAATCTATAATTTCAAATTAGTAATTCAATCATTTCTTCAATGAATGAAATTTTTAAAATTTACCAACTATATAAAAAATTATCCAAAAATATAAAGTGGTGTTAGAACAAATATTTCATGTTAGTAAACCAAGATGAATTATTAAATCACAATAACAATTAATAATTCATATAAATTCACATGATTAAACATTAATTATTTTATAAGGAAACCTACATCATAAGTATACAATATTCTCTAATAGATAGGTCTCAATTCCCTCAAAAACAAAAAATAATTCATAAAATTTCTATACTATATTTAAAGAAGATGAATCTGAAAATGAATATGACAAAAAATGATTCTATATTTGAAAAGGGTTTTATCTTTTTTGGAAAAAATGTTCCAGTTTTAAAAAAAGATCAAAATTTCAAAAATAAACATTAGATAAATAAATTATTAATTTTAGAAAGAGAAAATAATAGATTAATGGGGTATTAATTCATCAAATGGTACCCTATGAAGAAGAAAAATAATACATATCAAAAGTTCTATGATGGAGTAAATTAAAAAATTTATTTTAAAAAATGAACAAGGATTCCAATAGTGTAAATATTCACCTACTACCAACCACCTGATCTCCACTAAATAATGGATTCCTATACAAAAGAAATCCAATTTCTAGTTATTAGGAACCTACTCATTTGGCCTTCTATTAGGTTCATTATACTACACAATATGTACATGAACAATACTAATAATTTATATTTAAAAAAACCATATGATTTCCCTCTCTCATGTTCATTTATCTCTTATAACCCCCCAAATCATTACAAAAATGTCTAAAATAAATACGTAAACATAAAAAATCAAAATAAAAATATACCTAAAAAACATAGGTTGTCACATGACTAATGAAATGGAAAATATAAGGCCATTAACATTTATAATTATTGCTCTATGAGGTATTTAATGAATTTTAATTTTTTAATATTTATTTGACTTAAAGTGGATATTATTTATATATATTTCTATAAAAATAGTTATAGTCTCCATGAAATTAACTAAATAAAAATCCTTGAGTAGAAATTTCCTTGATCGATATGTATCTTTGTTACCAAACTTTATTTATTATTTTGATAAGTAATAATATATGATGTCCATGATGTGAGAACATCAATTAGAAGTTTTTAAACATATATAATTATTATTAAATTTAATATCTATGAAATTGAATAAAATTTATAACTCCAAAATGAATAATCATTTATTTTGAAGGATGAAACAATTTTCTGGATAAAATCTTAACAGATAATACCAATCAGTGGTTGAATACTTTTTAAATATATGAATCCTTATTTGGATTTATCTTTGAATTTAAATTGATATAAATGCTTCATATATTATCATTTATGACACCATCAAAATGAAATAGATAAAAAAAATTCAAGGGAATATTCAAGTTGTGAATTTATATATCTATTTGATAGCCTATATAATTTAATTTATTTTAAATGAATTTCAATAATCACAAAAATCATTTATGAAATTTATACTATAATATCACACTATAATGTTTACTATTACCATAATTTTTAATGGTTAGTAGTACTACATTAATATTGATATCCTTGGTTTTACACTTTCCATGTATTATATCACTTCTTGATGTTGACCGACTCAATGGAAATTCACTTCTTTATCAGATTCTTACAACCCTTCTCAATCACGGGATTGTATTGAATAATTTTATTCCATGATAAAATGTTGTTTTTCTAGTGTTGGTGGTTAATATATCAAGAAATATTAAGTTAAAAACTATTTAATGGAAAATGAAGTCATAATTAAGAATAAAAATATATAAGAGGAATAATTAATTAATATGATCTATGAAACATCAATTTTATATAGGTTCACATAATAACATTACAATGATTGTGAAAAAATAAAAAACCTCAAGTAAACATTAATTCAATAAGAATAATGATTTTTTAAAATTTATATTATCTTAATATAATAATAACTAACATTGATTAGTATATCACAAGAATTCTATTGATATCATAAAGATAAATTAATCCTTAAAATTTTAATGCAAAATCAATATTTATTATTTGTAATTAAAGAAATAAATTTTTATTGTCTAATTAAAACATAATGAAATAAATATGATGTTTTTAAAATAAATATATAAAAATAAAAATTATAAATCTCATGTGATAAAATATTTAAATTTCAAATTTCTTAATGAATAATATTTTTTATTTTGAATGAATAATAAATTAATATATCATCAATTAACCATTCACTTAAATTTAACATATTTGTTTTAGATATTTTAATTGAATTAATTTAATAATTCAGGAAACCTATGACCTTGTTTATTTATAAATAATTGAGTTGCATTCAATGGGAATGGAAAAAAATTCAAATATCACATAAAAACTCCTAAAAAGTAATTCATAAATCAATAAACAAGGTAAATAGATTTTAATGGAAAAAATAATTAATAACTAATTAGTAGCACATGGAAAATATATTTTCATTGAAAATTAAAACAACATAATTAATCCAATAAAAAATTATTATTACATTTAATAAAAAATAAATTATCCATATATGATGTTTTAAAAATATAGTTTTCGAGAATCTGAATTCAATACATAGAGAAAAAATATAAAAATGTATGAAATTATTATTTTATTTCTATGATGTGTAATTTACACATTCCATCCCCCTTATAATACCATCAAGTAATATGATAAAACTTGAATATAAAAAATATCATAAAATAAATATATGAATGTTCATATTTTATACCACCTATCCTTAATTAAATGTTTAAAAAACACCCCATAATCAATGATGTGGTCTTGCACAAGGCATTTTATTTAATATTTCACTTCATTTAAAATATACCTCATCCAATAATAATGGAATATATATTATAAATTTTTGGAATTTTTACTTTTCATATTCTATATTTCATTCATATAAAATTCTTCAACACTAAAATATCTCCCCCCACCAACATGTCATTGATTGGATCACCTCCGGATAGTTTCATTCTCCACCACCAAACATGTGAGATATATAAGGACCCAACCTTAAAACATTACATAATTATGTGTTTTAGTCAAAATTTTACCTTATTTTACATTGATTCTCTTTTTAGAATTAGAGATTTAGATAATTTTGACATTATAAATTCATACCAAACCATATTCAAAAAATGAGAATACTTCTAAAATAGTATCTATTTTTTAAAAATAGAAAAAATTTAATATAAAATATAATTACCTAGAAAAGTATTTACATTATTTTACATGAATGAATTATTTCTATTAAAAATTCATATAACTTTTGAAAAACGTTTATGAACTTGGGATGAGTATTAAAATCATCATAAGGGACATAAATAAAGAAAATAGCTAGTCTACAGAAAACATGAAACCCCATTAAAAACGTTTATTCTTAAAAATTCATAAACATACCCAGAAAAATAATAAAGCAATGTTGGCAAATAATTACCATATCACTCTTATTTACATCCTTATAAATGGAATATATTAATAGTAAACTTCCATCTATGGGGTACCCAATGAATTGGAGAGCCATGATGGGGCTCACCCATCATATCTTGAGCTATAATGGGATCTTTCCAACATATCCTTTGTTATAGTGGTGCACAACCCATCATATTTTGAGTTATAATGTGATTAAACTATAATAAACAATCTCTAGGGAACATATAATGATTAAAACCCTAGATAACTCAATAAAACCCTTGAGAAAAAAACATTCAGATATCAAATTACCCTTTTTCCATAAAAATCAATTTAACAATACAAAATCCATGCACATAATAATTTAATCATACTTTTAAAAAATATCATTCAAAAAATATAATAAAAACATTATAATTATAAAATGTTATGAAATAACAATTAACCGCTCATTCTATAAAAATATAATCATTTTGAATTATCGTAAAAGAGACATTTATAAATATTTTTTAAGGAAATGCCATTAACTTGGGTCCAACATCCATAAACTTGTAATAAAATAACGTATAATAGTTCTAATAGTTTTATTAATTTATGAAATAACTAAAATAATATTTATAATACATTAAAAAATATTCTTATAAAATTTTACACCCATTTATTAAATATATGTTATTATTTCCATTATTTCGGGTGCGTACATTTCGTAGATTTTTAGGACCATTATATCATTTTATAACATAGTATTTATTTTAAAAACTCATTTATGTCAATTTTTATACTATTCATATCATGAAGTTTTTTTAAAACTCCATTACAAATTGATTATTTAGAAAAAAAAACTTCAATAATTCAAATATAACAAGTGATACTCAACTCCAAAATTCGTGGATGGTTTTAATAGTTTCAAAATAAATTTATTTTAATATCTATAATCTCATTTATTTAAATCATTCATTAATAAGGTAATCACTACATCATCATTGTGTCATAAATAAATTTATTTATTTGATGTCTAAAAATTATAAACAATATACCATTATGTAGGAAATATTTTTAGCATTTAAATAAATATTTATAGTTGAAGAGATAACTTATATAACCAAATATATATTTTTTTACTAAAAGATACTTGTTTATGTTACATTTTTCCATAATTTAAATTATTTTTTATAAAATGTCATTTTCACGTCCAAGTGGCTCCATAGGGTCCCCAAATTGACCCAAGGATGCCCATAGTCTAACATATCTCATCCAATAGGATTATGACACATGTTAGGGTTGTTTAATATTATTATATTATTATTTTTTTACCCTTATTTACCATATTAACTTAAACCATGGTAAATAAAATAATTAATTAAGTTACTATTCATAATGTCTAAAAAAAGGTACCTATTTAACCAATTTGGACCTCCTTATTCCAAATATGGAATCCATTTTTTCAAATTCAAAATATAGAAGTTGTAGTAATTAATTTAAAATTTAATCCCACTGTCAAAACAAAAAATTATGTTTTTAAGAAGTAAAAACAACCAAATGATTGACATGTGATTTTGTCCAATTTCAAAGTGAAGTTACATAAATTGACCAAAATTGGATTAAATGATAAAAATATAATCCTATTACAATTTAAAACCGATTAAATGTACAATATAACTATATAAATAAATTAGATTAAAGGCAGTTTTGAATTAAAATGCAGTATTTTTTACTATTAATTAAAAATGATCTTTATCATAAAAATAACAAAATTTCATCCAAAGTAAATTCAGATATCCCACTTCTAATGAATAATTTCATTTTGAAAAATTAAACATATCAAAGTGACAAAAACTATATTTAAAAAGGGTTCTCTATCAAAAGGCATTAAATCGACGATTTAAAGAATATTGATGTATTTCATGCATATAATCATATTCATTCTTATTTTAAGACTCTAATATTTATTGGATAATTGTAAAAACATTTTACAAACATGTGTAATCATAATGTAGTTAGTTATGATCATTATCAAAAATAAAATGACTTTGTGTTAACTACTATTTAAAATAATGATATTATTATTTTATTTTTCAGTATAACACGAAGTTGTGTGCAACGTATGATTTCATGGAAACCTATTGTTGTGTGTTGAGTATGCTATCAGAAAAAAGTGTCCTATTTAACATAAAATTTATATCTTATTCATAAATATTAATTGAAATGAAAAAATGTATTATTATATAAATACATGGGTTGTTGAAATATCATTCTAACATTCACACTTACAAATAGAATAACCTTATAGTGAACTTCCATCTCCAAAGAACCTAATCCATTAAAGATATATTATGGGGATAACTCGTCATATCTTGATCTATAATGGGCTCAACCCAATATATCATGAGGTATAATGGGGATCAACCCATCATATCTGTAGATATAGTGGGAATAAACCATAATAACAAATTTCCAAGGAACATATCACGAATAAAACCATTGATAAAATATTTAAACCCTTGACAAAACCACATACAAATTTCAAAACACCCTTATTTATTAAAAATAACTTTAAAAATATAAAAGCAGTACACATAATAATGATATAATATTCATCGAAAATAACCTTGAAAAGTTATAATAAAAATAGTATAACAATAAAGAGTCATTAAATATGGAGAAAATTCTCATGTCGTATAAAAAATTATCATTTGGAATTTTCATAAAACAAGCATTTAAAAAGATTTCAAAAGGATCATCCCTTACCTCAGGTTCTAATTCCTTCATATCTAATCAATACTCATATATAATGGTTTTAATAATGTTATTAATTTATTAATGAACTAGTTTAATTCTATAATACCTTAAATAATCTTATTATAACATTTTCCAACAATTTGCTAACAATATTTAGTTATCTCTATTGTTTCAGGTTCTTTATTTTCATAGTATCCAATGTCGGTTTATTAGGGTCATCCTTATCAAAAGAAATAATAATCCCGAAGTTATAATATATATATATATATATATATATATATGTCATTTAAAACAATTATAATTGAATTACCACTTCCCATGATTGTGGTAAAGGTAAATGAAAAACACATCATACAGAAATGAGGTGAATTGACACACCACAAATGATGATTTCTTTATTTAAGGATAATAGAAGTAAATAAGATATTTTATGATGCATATACCATCAACACATAAATGTTAAAATATATATAGGACACTAGAGTTTTCATGAACCATTATATAGGAGTTTAGGATAACATGTAAGTGAAAAATAATTTAAAAGTAAAGAAAAAAGAATCTAACTTCTTGAAAATTTATCCTTGAGAACCTCATCAAGGATCTTGAAGGTGGTATTTTTGTGGGATAAGTAGAACTATAATGTGTAATGGGATGAGGATAAGGAAAGTTTTCTGATTATATTTGATCAATAATGCTAATGGTTATGAATATTTATGAAGTAAGGATCTTCACTTTATAATTGAGGTTAGGGGTAACTTATGAATTACTCAAATTATAAAAATATACTAATTCTATTATTGGATATAATAAAACCAAAAATATCTAAAAAATACAAGGGATTTCATTTTCAAATAATTCTTTTCATTTTTTTAGATTTTTCAATAAATATGAATTTTTTATATAATTTAATAAAATATTTTAGTCGTGAAAAATATTATTTTTCAAATTATAAACTATCCATAATTAAGACTTTAAAAACATCAACAAAGGATTTCCAAATCGAATAATTTTTTTATTATATCATAGAAATATCATATTAATCAATGGAATTCATGAAATATATCGAAAATATTAACAAACAAATTATTTTAATATTTTTAAAATATTTAATTTTGATTGATATATTAACTAAATAATTACTGTGTCATATTTTTTCGAGCCATTAAGTTATTTATTTACTCTATAAAAATTAATAATAATATTTGATGGAATATTTAATTTTATTCTATTTAAAAAATATATTCATTTTTTAAAAAAAACTTATGGATAACCTCATATTAAAATGTTATACAAATTATAGTTTATATTGTGAACATAAAATGTCCTAAGACTACTCTTTTAGACTTGGTGCTAAAACATGTTGTGTATTTTTTTTGTAAAGGATAACTGATAATATATAATGATTTATATGATAGAGGAACTTTTCAGATCTAGGTTCTACAAAATTAAACAACATATTACAAATTATGAGAGTTAAATAAAATAAATAATAAGCTCACTATGTTTCAGCATGTAATATATACAAAAGTGACACGATACCTGTGAAAATAATTTCAAAAGAAAACATGGTATAAACATTTAAGTTTCCTAGGAAGGGTTTTCAAAAGTCATTGATAAATTTATTTCGAATTTTCTTTTGAAAATATTTTAACTAATATATTCTAAAATACCATTTAAAACTAATCTTAAAAATATTATAATATTATAAAGAAAATACTTACCTTTAAAAATTTCTCTAAACATATTCCAATGTTAATTTAAAAAACAATTAACATGATTCTTAAAAACTAAACACACAAGGAACTTGAATCGTGGAAGGATATATTGGTCCTACCCAGTTATCAAGGGATGGGTTCACTCCTTGATTCCTTATCATATTTACACCATTCAAGAGATAGTTATCTAAAAATGGTTAAGCTTACTTTACCTATTTATATATTTTCACTGGTGTTTCTTTAAAAACTAGATAACATATCATTTTCTAATAAATCACTTGAAAATAGTGCAACTGATGTTCTATACTTCTAGATAATGAACTGAAACAATTGCAAACATGACATGTCACAAATTATAAGAAATTACAGAAATTATAATGTAATTAATATACCAGAGTGCAGATAAGAATAACACACCTAAAATGATAACATTTTTTCTGATAAATTGCATAAAATAGTAGCATTCTAGGTGTGTAAAATCATAGCATTATCATATAACTTAGAATATTAAACCCATAAATTATTTGAGAAATAAAAAAAATTGAAAATATTTAATCTATTGAAAATAAAATTTAAATAAAAGAAAAAAGTAATCCCTTACACACAATATGTTTTATAAAATAATATTTTGAAACAGAAAAACATTATCTCAGAAATACTGAAATTTGATAGTTATATATGTGTATAAATTTGTATATATATATATATACACATATATATGACACCTTTTATATAATGAAAATAATATGAATAAACTTTACAAAATAAATTTGAAAATAATAAACACCTTAAATGTTTTATTTTCATAAAACCCATCCTCCTAGGAAAAAAAATCAATCACTCACAAACATATTTCCTTATATAGAGTGTGCAAGAAATTAAGCACATATGCATTGTAGTCCTCCAATGGCTCATAAATAGAGGAATAATATTTATTAAAATACTCTGCTTAAAAACCTATTTTTAATCGTATTTGGTGGGTGAAAAAAATAATATTTATATGTTTCATATTAATTGGTCAATGCATATTGAAATACCTAGGTGAAGAAACAATAAAGCAATTCTATATAAAATGCATAGAGATTGTGAATATTACATGTTCAAATATACATATATGTGTGTGTGTGTGTGTATTTTTAAAATATATTTTTTTTTATTTTATGTGTTTTATTGAATTAGAAACAAGGCCCATGACAAATTGTTACTTAGACTTGTCAAAAAATCAATTCAATTTGAATTCAAATAAATATTTTATATTGGAGAAACAACCACAGTCAGAATTACAAAATTTTGATTTGTCATTTAAATAATATGATGATGTTGGTTGAGGATGAATTAATAGAAGAAAACAAATAATAGGAAATTAAAATGACGAACTGATTGTCCAAATTGTTTTCAAAATGGTTTCCATTTAATTCAATCATTAAACTATAATTCTGGATAAAGAGAACTTATTAATGGAAATGTAAACCAAAACAGAAGGAGGAAATATATTTACAATCGAAACCCTTAACGGCTTCAGATATGGTGTACTCAACCCATAACATGACTTGGTATACCCTCATTGGAATCCATCTCACTCAGATATCCTTTTAACAAAAACCTTGATCGAGCTCAGATCCAGATTTGGAAGTCAAACTATCCAATAACGCTCGACTAGTCTCCTTCGGCTTCAGCTCCTTTGAAGACTAACTTTATATCAGCCTATACCCTAATCTCAATCGTCATAGTCTTTTGAAGGAGGCCCTCATCACGACCTATGCCCGACTTCACTACTTGACTACTCAAGCTCTAAAACCACGTTACAGTTTCCCAAAAAACACTATCATTATTTTCGTAATTTATTTTGTTTTTTTATGTTAATAATATTATTATTGTTATCATTTACTTAATGTAAATTTTTATATTTGCGTTAAACCATTTATTATGAATTTAATTTCATTAATAAAAATGAATTGAAATTTGGATAAATAATAAGTAACATAATTCATAGTTATATAATTTTATAATCTTATAAATATATGAATTTTTCACATATTTTTAAAATTTTATAAAATAGAATCAAAATTGAAAATAATTTATCATTTTAAAAACTAATTATGATAGTTTTAATATTTTTAATTCTCAAATAAGAATAGAATTATAATAATTTATTTTAATATTCTATAATAAAAATATATTACATAAATTTAGAAATATAAATTTAATTATCTTATATTTTATAATTTTAAATGTCAATAAATTATCTCATTACGAAAAAATTGATAATTTTAAATTTAAATAAATTATTAATTATTTAATTAAGATTCTTAAATGTTATCGTAAGAAAATTATATATAATAATTTTATAAAATAGTTGTCTTCTATATAAAAATAATAAATTATTATTAAAAATAAGGCTCATATACATACATCCTTGCAACATATATTAATATATATATATATATTCATTAATAAATGTACGATATAAAAATTAATATTTTACATTTTTATTCAAATTTTATTTTGATTATAGAAATATATATATATATATAACATTATTATTAAATCAATATTTAGATAGTTTTAATTTATAAATAGATTATTATATTCTGAATTACTATTTAGATTTTTCCAGGGTGTTATATCCCCCCCCCAATGATTTTCACTCTCACGATTCGTTCGTCAGACATTAGAAAATTTTGAATTTCAATATTCAGAATTAATTAATTTCTATGGAATCCTAATTATCTAATGGAAATTATATCACATTAATTTTATTTCCCTAAAAAGAAAATGTCTAATCTCTAATGTTGTCTACACTGTTCCACTGATACAAACTATAATGACATGAGCCTGTGCTTCCAGACTCGATGCTAAAGCATGTTGTGCTATTTTTTTATAAAAAATAACAGAAAATACATAGATATTTATACAGTAGATGACCTTTTTCGATCATGTTTATGGAAAAATAGACTATATATTACAAGTTATCAAATTTAACATAAAATAAATAATAAGTCCATTATGGTTCTGCAGGTGCTCTCTCCAAAAGTGCTATGATAAATATGAAAATATATTTTAAAATAGAACAACATATGAACATTTAATCATTATAGTAATGTTTTTTGAAACTCTTTGATAAATACATTTGAAATTTTATTTTGAAAGTATTTTCACTAATGAATTCATAAATACCTTTGAAATATCATCTGAAAAATAACATAACATTATAATGAAAATACATATGTTTAAATATTTCACTAAATATATTCCTATGTTCTTTGAAAATCATTAAGAGAGCTTCTTAAAAACAAAACACACAAGGCATGTTAATCATTTATGGCCATCCTGGGCCTAACCACTTATCAGGGGATGGGTTCACTCTAAAATTCCCCATCATATTTACAACGTTCGAAAGCCTATTTTCTAAAATTTGTTAAGCATGATTTTATTATTTGAATAGATTCATTTGGTTATTATTTAAAACTAGATAACATATCATATCTTTATAAATCACTTGGAAATAGTGAAACTAATATTCTCTACTTCTAGAAAATGAACTGAAACAAGTGTGTTCATAACATATCACAAATTATAGGGAATGTCCATAACATATAATGTAACTAATACACATGAGTGAAGATAATATAGTTTCACCGTAAATGAGAATCTTTATTTATGATATAATACATAAAATAATAGCATTATAGGTGTGTAAAAAAAAGATCTACTATATAACTTGAAATCATAAAACCATATATTATTTTAAAATAAAAAACCACACCCTTTGAAAATATTTAGTCCATTTCAAATAAAATAAAGAAACAAGTAACCCTTTACACACCATATGTTTTAGAAAATATAATTTTTATACATAAAAACTCTATATCATATACACTGAATTTTGATAGTTATCTATGTGTATCTATTAATATATACACACATATATATTACACCCTTGATAGAATAAAGATAATATGAAGAACCTTTACAATTTTTTTGAAAGTGATAAATCCCATAAAAAAATTTATTTTCTAAAACATCCTCCCCCCTTAAAGATGAATCAGTCACTCACGCAGTTATTTTCCTCATAAGGGGTGAAGAATACATTAAGCACTTAAATAGGGTATTCAAACACCACCTCATAAATAGTTGAATAGTTCTTCATAGAACACTCAACATAAAAACCTATTTATAATTTTAAATGGTGGATGAAATAAATAATTTTTATATATTTCATGTTAATTAGTCACAAAAAATTGAAATTCTGAGATGAAGAAACCCTAAAGTAGTTAACATACAAAGGCAAGAAGATTGAGAAGATTAGAGGTTCGGGAAAATTTTTATATTTATTTTTTGTCATGTTTTGATTTTATGAGGCTTGTTCAATTAGAAACATTTCTCACAACCAACTATTTCATTGAATTAGAAAAAAAATAAATTCAATTCAAAATCAATGATTGATTTTATATTGATGGAACAGTAATGAGACGAATAAACAAATTTACATTTTTCTTTAAAACTACATGAAAAATATTGTTGTGGTTGAATGAATAGTAGAAAAAAAATAAACTAACTAAAATGATTCAAAACTGAACCAAATTGTTCTCAACATGGTTTCCATTTAATTCCAACCTTAAAAAGTTATTTGGGAAGAAGAAAACTCATTAACAGATCTGTAAACCAATAAAAGAGATGAGGAAAGTGATTTAAAATCGAAAACCTTACCACCTTCAGATATGATATAGTAAAACCCTAACATATCTTGGTCTACCCTCGTTGGACTCTATCTCTCTCAGATATCTTGAAACAAAACCCTCAGTCGAGTTTGGATCCATATCTGGCGGTCAAAAAATCTAATAGTTCTCGACTCATTTCCTTCAGCTTCGACTCCTATGAAGAAGAAATCGATCTCATCCTACACCCCAATATCCATCGTCGAAGACTTCTGAAGGAGACCCTCATTGAAACCTATGCCCAACCTCACTGCTCAATTACTCGAGCTCTGAAACTGAGTTGCAGTTTTCTAAAAACCACAATCACAGTTTTTCTAATTTATCTTCATTTTTTTAACTTAATAATAATATTGTTGTTATTATTTATTTAATATAAATTTTTATATTTTTGCTAAAACATTCATTATCATTTTAATTTCATTAAAAAAATGACTGTAAATATTGATAAAATAATAAATAACTTAATTTATAGTTATATAATTTCATATTCTTATAAATATATGTATTGTGTTTCATATATTGTTAACATTTTATAAAACAGAATCATAATTGAAAATAATTTATCATTTTAAAAACTAATTATGATAGTTTTAATATTTTTAATTCCCAAATAAGTATATAATTATCATAATTTATTTCAATATTTTAAAATTAAATTATATTACATAAATTTTAATATATAAATATAATTATCTTATTATTCATAAATTTAAATTTAAATAAATTATTTCATTAAGAAAAAACTCATAATTATAATTTAAATCAATTATAAATTATTTAATTTATTATTCTTAAATTATATCATGAAATAATTATTTATAATAAAATTAAAAAATATTGATCTACTATTCAAAAATAATCAATTATTATAAAAATAATACTTATATACATATATCCTTGAAACATATATTAGTATATAGATATATTAATAAAATATAATCTATACAATGTAATATGTTATATTTTGATTCAAAACATATTTTGGGTTATTTAAAAATATTTATTAAACCCTTTTATTAAATCATTTTGTAGTTTTCTTTAATTTAAAAAAATTATTAAATTGTTAATTCATATTTAAATTTTCTCGGGGTTTTATAGAACACATTGAGTTACTTTTGATTAAAATATCATAAATGCCTTAATGTGATTCTTATGGGTACAAAATGACCCAAATTTGCATAAAAGTGTGACAATAGTCGAAACATGACCATATAACACGACTTAGTCATTATTTGGGCCATTTAATAATTCTAATATTTTATATTAAAAAAATCATTTTATTTTTCTTTTGCCTGCACAAGCGCTGCATCAGTATTTCATAAGCACTAATGTTAATTTTTCATACATATAAGTTAAAAATTAATTTGTTTGGTTGAAAATAATGTTATATATTCATTCCTTATGAATATTCACTCATATACATGTCAAGAAAACTTCTTAAATATGTTATTTTGGATTTTCTTTCATTGTGAAAGCATTAAACTTTAATTTTGATAAAACTAATGTAATATATATTTGAAATTAGAAATGAACATCCAAAAACATCAATTATACATAATAATTAATAAAATAGTCTTGAAAATACCATTTAACACTCAATTATTAATTATAAATAACTAAATCTAACATTGACAATGCAGCGTAGGTGCTACGTCATCATTTACAATAATGCTAATACTAGTCATGAATATAATATAATTTTCATGTTCTAAATTATTTCAGTATGATATTCCTCTTGTAATTTAATTATTTAACTATTCATTAAATTTTATAAATTTTATATTGTAACTATGTCTTCAGGAGGTCAAAAAAAAATATAGTATTTTTTAAAAAAAAATTAATAGTCACCAAGAATTAATATGTTTTCATAAAATTATCAAAAATTCATACCAGGATAAATTTAACATGATATAATTCTAAAATGAAGTCATTTTTTTAAATTAAAATTTTATAATTTTGAAATTAATATTTTAGATAAATTATCTTATAATAAATTATTTATTTTAGGATTTACAATAAAAATTAAAAATAATAATAAATATAAAATCAAATTTTTAAATAAATAATTGGATTGTTAAAAGGAATCCAAGATTTATCATCTCTATTGAGTGTATCAATTATCATATAATTTCAAATCTAATTTTCCCTTTTTAAAAACATAATTATCATAAATGTTTTATGGACTTAATCTCATAGTTTCTAGGATTCTACTCTAGTAGAGACATTATTATCATTATAGGTTGTATGACAATTGGCATGTCACCTTGATCTATTTGAATTTTGAGTAATTAGTTCAACATCACATCCATAATATGACATGTCTATACCCATGATTTTTTTTCTAAAAATATATCTTATTTTACAAACATGATTTAAAAACCATAACATGTTATTTTAATCAAATTTTTTAAAAAATTTATAATGTATAAATTCATTAACAATTATTTACTTCTAAAACATGTTCAAGATTATCTATCATCTTCTATGTACAAGAAAAGTTATAATTACTTGATATGTCCAGACAATTATTATTTAATGTATAATTATTTAATAGGTATTTTTCTAGTTCCCTATTAACCATAATTTAGTAATATCAATTTATTTTTAGTGGTCACACACTAAACTATTTATTCACCCTCCTTTAATAACCAAACACAACCTGATGTACCATAAAGAAACATCACACTTTCATTAAATGTACATGTACCATAATAAACCCATAAATACATGATTTATACTAAGTGTTTCAGTTTCATATATTTATAGGATCTTTTATTTCTAGAGTTTTTTAAAATATGTAAGTCCATTATATAAAAAATTAGTCTTTTCAACACATTGTTCATTTTTTATCAAAATATATTCTTATGTTTACACTAGCATTTCATTCGAGTCACACTTTCATTCTTAAAGCCCAATTTCTATCATTCATGTATAAACTTCTTAATAATTCGTACTCATATTTAGACACTATGAAAAAGACTTTAAAACATTTTATGAGATGAAAATCTATGTAGGATATATTAAAAGAGTAGAAACCAGTTTGTCTATTTTAAATTCTAGAAAACCCATAATGGTTTTTTATTTTATTACATAATAATTTTCTTACATCAAATAATTATTTACATATTCAGGAAATCCTTTTCAAATAATATTTTTTTCATAAAATAATTTTAATCATAATCAATATATTTACTTGAGAAACTGGGATAACTCATGAAAAAAATCCTAAAAAATTATGTTCACTATTAGAGGAACATAAACATCCATTAACTTTTGAAATCATAATATTTAAATAAAAATGTGAAGAAATAATTGAAAATGTAGTAATGTTTGTATATTATCACTATAATTACCATTATATAAATCATCACAAATGAGTAAATCCTATAGTCTATTCTAACATATCCCATAGGGGTATCTTAATTACCGCTAAAATAGTCACTTTACCAAATTCATGAGACAACTATATCATTATCATCATATATAAAATCTATATTGGTATCCCCTCCATAAAATTTACAAGATACATATCATTTTTAAACTAAAAAATAGCCTAAATATCATAAAACACATGGAGTTTTTAAATTTTATCCCATATTAAAAGACACATTTAGTTATCTCCTAAAATTATTAAAAATATCATTTTCTTTTTATAAAATTTATAAATATAATAATAATTAGAACATTGGGGAAATATTAATCTTTTAAAAATAATTGACTATTTTATTGGGTGATTAATAATGAGTAATTAACCTAGATTTAGGAAAATTTATTCATCACATATATATTAAAAACATTATTTCAACACTTTTCATAAAAAAAATAAGTTGTGTGGAAAATAATAAAATGATTTCTATAAAAATAAATTTAAATTGAAAAAAATTTATTTTGATAATTAATTTTAAAACCCAATGATTTATACATTATAAAATTAATTAATAATCTAATGTACATGAGGATGGAAGAGATATAATTTAATATATTTCAAAACAGCCTTTTAATGTAAAATACCTTATAGATTTTTTATCATTTAGAAAAAAGATTAATAATCAGAGTAAATAAAATGGATTTTTAAATGATTTTAATTTAAAAAAAATTAATTTTAAGATGAATCCATTTGTTATTTCATACACCACACAAAAAAACTCTTGGTAATAATGACATAAGACTCTTAGTAATATAATTAAAATCTAAAATCCCTAACCTCATGTCTCAACTTATTAATTCATAAATATAACTCATAACTAGAAAAATTTTATTTATTGTATACTTACATGGAAAAAATTTACATTTTTATTCATTTCTACTATTATAATTACATAATTTATTACTCATATTTAATTAGTTATTAATTGTCTAGTGTTTACATCGGAGGGTTTGAGGTCGTTCAGTTCATTATCAAAAAATAAAAATGGTTCATTCACCACATTAAAATAATTAATAATTGCATAATATATATAATAATAACCAAATTATAATTATTATTTTTGTGCATTAAATACAAATTTATAAAAAGTCATGAATGTTGTTCATGGAAAATGAATCTCATTGTTTCATTAAGATAGTAATCATAATGTATGTGTGATCGATGTTTCCATTTATCTATATAGTGTCAAATAAATATAATTAATAATATTACACTTATAAAATCCTTAATATGCTATTAATTTCTTATTTACTCTTTATTTACATCATCCGGAGAAGTAGTGTGAGGCTTTAATGAAAATAGAATCACATCACTTTGCAGTTGTGATTTTCCATATGCATGAATGAGGGACGTTAATATTTTACCACAAATTGAAGGGAAGGAAGGTAGGAAATTTATTATTTTACCAAAATCGAAATAATATCATAAATATCATATATATTAATTAGATACATTATTATAACCATCCATATGAGGCAGTGATGAAAATAAATTTACATCGCTATGTGGACATGATAGTCCATATGTACACATTAGTGATGTTTTCATTTCACATAAGATGTAAAGGAATTGGAAAACATGGTTATACCTTATGAATAATAACATTTCATTATATTAGAGATATAATATTTTATATCATCAACTTTATTATATAATTTTTGGCGGCATAATTATTGATGAAATGATTGAAATCGGTTAATAATTACACCTATACATTTGTAAAATCCTCTAATGTTACGCTTTTATAAATATATGAAGGAATATAATTGATAAAAAAATATATATGCCTTGGGAAGGATGTTTTAAAGGGATTTGGTGGGTTCATGGTTGAGCTAACTAGATTATAAAGTGTGAGGAGGAGATAAGAGGTTCTTCCCTTTTATATGTGAGGGGAGTGTCACTAGTAATTTCCATATATTGATTAATGTAGTTTCAATTTGATTAAAACATGGAACATAATACAAATTTCCCCTATTAAATCCTTTATCATGAAGGGATAAGTGCACATAATTCAATTTTCTTCACTTAGAATGAGTAAAGTGAGCATGAAACTATTAATGAATTTATAGGAACTCTATGGAAATAATATAAACACCATATAAATCATAGAGTAAAGGAATTCCTTTAAAATTTTATCTCATAGACATTGGGCTTCTTATAGGAAACTTGGTGTATGTCACTACATCATTTTCCAATAATGTGCAATCATTCAATTAAAATGTATTTAATATTTTAAGACCAATGTACCATTCATTTGGACCCTTTTCTATATGTTTTAAAACTAAGTATATTAGCAATATATAATATATGATATCATTCTAGTATTACATGCACAATAAACCTTTTGTATTAAAAAATATCATTACCTAAAAAATATTAATATTCCATGATAAATTTTATAATACAAAATATTATAAATCCCATCCAGTAGATATTTCATAATTTAACACTTATCATTTCGTATACATATGTTAATTAAAAAACCTGAAAAGAGAATTATTTTTTATATCTATATAATATTTGTTTTTAAAAAGAAAATATAATATATCTATATAATAAATTTCCTAAATGATCTTCAAACTTTTACATATAAAAAATAACTGAATAATGAAAAATTAACATAGATTAATATATATTATTATCTCAAAGAAAATATATAAATATATATGATAATCGTTTATCATCAACCATTAATAATTATGAATCACATCTAATTATTTATAAACCTCTCTTGATTATCCATAATAAATGAAATATGTAGAGTTTTCTTGAGAAAGAAGATAAATCATCTTAGATAATGTGAAATGGATAAGCAAGATACCAATTCCATCCCAATGAAATTAAAAATCATAATATTCAACCTATATTTATTTCTTCTATTTGAAATCAACTACCAATATTCCTTCTAAATTTTCTATTTATAATTATTTTTGGAGTTTTTTATGTCTAAAAAATACTCCTCCATTACTCTATAAACCCCTATCAAAATACACTATAAAATATAATAATATAAATTTATAAATAATTATATATATTAATTACATAAATAAAGTACATAAATATATCATTTAGTTAATATATGATAGTATCAAAAAACACAACTATCATATAAAAGTAAAAAATATTCACCCATAAGTAAACCTATTATCCAAAATATTTTATCTAGAAATAATTATATACCTAAATTATTAAATTCACTATTTTATTATCTATATTTAAATTTCCAGAAACACATTTAGAAATTTCTAATACTCTAAAATAAGAAATTTATGAGTATCTATATCACACATCCCACTAATGTTATTGATCATTAATAGAAAGCAACCTAAAAATAATAATTATTAGTTTATAATTAATCATTTTAAAAAATTCCAAATTTAAGGTTGAGACTCAAAAATAAATGTATTTGATGTTTGTAATTTTTATGGATCTTCAGTTGATAAATGTAAAATAATAATTTTCCAGGTCCCTACATTTATTTTCAATCATATACATGGATTTCAAATTTTATGTACACCCTTGTGAAGGAAATTTTTAATATTTAGAGTTTAATAAATTTCCATTAATGTATGATGTCAATTGAATTCAAATTATTTCTTTATTTATTTAACCAAACCATTTTATATGGATTAATTTTTAAGATAGGTAAAGTGATTTTTTGAGGTATAATATGTTATAGAAATTGTGAGGAATATTAATAGAGAGGGTGTATTGATATATTTTTAAAAAATTACATATTTACAAATTATTTAATTTAAAATATTTGTTTAACGAGGGAGAGGGGGAAGGAAATTCAATTGTGGAAGGTTAATGTAGGTATGGATATAATGTGTTGAGAAAATGGATGATTGAATTAGGGATTCATTTCCCACCCACAATATTTGTTTATACTTATTCTATCTATTCTCAAATCTCTTAAACAACCAATTGAATCAATGTGACATGTTAGATAAAAAATAGAGAAGAAATAAGAAATGATTATGGATGAACAATCATTGGAAATAGTCATTGGATTTCAGAATTTCATTCACTATGGATTGGACTTAAGTGAATTTAAAATATCAGTTTCCTATTTTACTTTTTAAATATTTTATGTTTTTTATTTTTTGAAAGGGTTGATATTTCATTATAATAAAGGATATTTGATATGATTAAAATTAAAATTAAAATTATATTTATGTTTGAATTTTTGGAAGAAAAAATCACGACTAATACATATGATAAAAAATTGTTTTTGATGGAATATATATCAAAATTAAAAAATAATATATTTTATATGTGTTCATGTAAGGGGAATATTATTCTATGACAATATAACTTTAACGAATAAATATTAAAGTTGATTAATGGTGGATGATGATGAATTTTTATTATGAATAATGAAATTGATAAATTAGCATTGATTATTTTTTAAATGATCGTTTTATTATTTTATAAGTTCATTATGGATAGAAATTATGTTTTATAAGGTTAAATAATACATTATAAATATATTTATAATTTAAATAAAGAATTTAAAACGCTAGAATACTATTAAGTAGTGAAAATGTTTTAATATTAAGATATGAGTGGAATTGAGACTTTAAGATAAGGGTTATGCAACTATTCTGAAAAATTAATGAAGTGTTTATAATATATTCTAAAAATGTGGAAGGGAGTTACATTGGGGATTTACCAAATTTTCATGGGAAATACAATATTTTCAAGAGCATGGTATAGATTATGGAATAATGGGATTTGGTAAGTGAGTTAAATGTCCTTTTAAAATCATACCCAATAATTTATATATCATAAATAGAAAATTTTCTGCAAATCTTGGCGGTTCATAAGATATGAATCATAAACCGAATAAAAAACATGGTTAATGAGAATATAGTATTGTCAAATGATCATTTCAAAAAATTTATTCATTTTAGTGGAATAATAATAATTAATTAAATATTATCGCATGGATACCCACAATGTCAATACAATCCATTTATTCTTATGTTAACCTCTATTGTACCTACTATGGGCTTGGAATAGCCTCTTGTGTACCCTATAGTTTTATGCTGGGGATAATCTCCATTTCACCCTCCTATTTCAGGCTTCTTATAACCTCCTAGGTACAGTTTGGTCTCATAAGACCTTAATTAATAACTATTTAATTGTAGATATATATTTTTTGGTCCCACCCATCACACAAACAAAAATCCATTCATATGTTTCAAAAATGATCATAAAAATTTCTTCATAACACATGTCATGGAAAAAAATGTTTTTCATTTAAATTTAATCATCATAACTATAAACCATATATATAATAATAGATATATTATCATTAGAAAAAATAACCTATAAATCCTAATTAAATTCAAAGTATATTAGTATAGATGAAACATTCCATTAAAATATCAATGGAATATGTCTTCATGAAAATACCTTTTTTGTTTCTAATTCACACATTTAAATGTATAATATTTCAAATATATTAATTAAAAATTCTATTTTAATATAAAATTTCAAATTAGTAAATGAGGATCCAAATAATTTATTGATATTTTCAACGTCTAATTAATTTCATGTGGTTAATTTTAAAGGAAAAACTTCCTTTCAGAATTTTGTATAAGTCAAAAAGTGCCTTATTCGAAAAATGAATAGAATATTCCTCTTAAAAAAATTTGAAAAAAGTCAATCATGGGTAACATTTACAGTGAAAATAGTATATTTAAAATATAAACACTATTGATGAATTTTTAGAAAACATGGATATATAAGAAAAGGTATTTTTGACCAAAGAGTGAAATAATGTCGGTTTTCCTTATTAATATCATTACAATCTATTAAGTTATAAAAGAGGGGAACATAAATGGGGAAAAAATAAATAACCTGAGTTAATATGATGATAATAAATTTTATGATTTATTGGAGAGATATATTAAAAAAATTATTATTATTAACATAGTTATAAAAAATCCAAATAAATAATGAGATTGTAATAGAAATCATTTACATCGAGTCTGAGTTACATCAAATGCACCTTAACCGCATTTATAATTAATTTAACAATATTAAAATTATATACCTAACACATTTAAACACATATAATATCATATATTGTCAACTTATTAAATTTTTATAGCCATTTATTAATATATTTTTCTTGAAATTATTCATTACGCGTGTTATCAATTTCTTTATACATGCGTATTTCAGTTTGGTAATTCCATTAATTTTACTTTTATCATGGTTTCATTATCACCGGAATGTTAATCATGAAATAAATATCATATATATTTATAATATACTTATTTATAATCATCCAATAAATATTAATGTAGAAAAATGAAGTACACTGTTTTGGGAGACGGTAGGTCATACATCCGCATGAACATCGTTTTCAATTTTCAATGTACGGAATGATATATGGTTAAATAATAATTCAAATTTATGAAATAAAAATTACAATGTGTAAATATATATATATATATATATATATATTATCATTAAATCTACCCTTGTCACTATCTATGTGAATTTGAAATGATAAAACAAATAACACTGCTTCATGGAAGTGGTTTTCCAAATGTATCCATAAATGACGTTATCATTTTCCAAAAAGCTTATTGGTAAGAAGGTAGATTTTAAATTATAATTCAAGAATAATAATTATTTCATTAATATAATATTTAAAAATTAAACCCACCATAATAATCATCCTCAAACTATTGCGGTGAAAAATGAGTTACACCTCTAAGTTGAGATGGTAAGCCATATGTACGAACAAGAGATGTTTTCATTTCCTAAAGGATTGAAAATAGGTAGAAAATTGTTTTCCAAAAATTATAATTTTATATCACTAAATATATTATACATTATTTAAAATTTGAGTATGATCATAATTTATTTAGAGAAAGTACAGAACGAATAAAATTTGAATGTAACGGTAATAGCAATTACCTCTTCATTAGTAGACATCATTGAGATCTAATCTTAAGGGGAATAGGGTTGTTATTTTTTGAAGAAATAACCTATAAAGTTCATTAAGGATATTTACAATATAAATGGGAAGGTTTTTGTTGATCTAGATGGCTTAATGTGGTGTAAATAAAAGTGAGAAGTGTCTTCCTTCTATAAGAGTATGAAATGAATCACATGGAAATAAAAAAAGATTAATATAAAATTAAGTCATATAAGATAAAAATACTTCCAAATGTACAAATAATAGATGCAATGGAGTATAACAAAAAAATTTAATCATCCAATTAAATTTATACATCGTTCAATTTAATTTCAAACCTATCATTTTTTATTAAACCCTTCAATATCAATTTTTTACCTTAACCATAGTAATTAAAAATTTTATATTAATGGATTAAAAATATAACTATAATCTAATAACTATATCATAAATAGTAAATAGACTAAATTTGAGACCATTTAACATCATAGTTGTTATATTTCATGTTTTTGGGGCGGTGGACCAGTCTGGGGTGGTGGCCAGCTGGGGCATCGGCCCACTCTGAGGGCGGCGTCCCGCTTTGAGGGAGGTGGCCCCCTCCGAGGGTGGCGGCCCCCTCTGAGTGTGGTGGCAGTGGGTGGTGGCCGGATGCCAGGGCGGAGGCCCAGTCTGAGGGCGGGGGCCCGGTCTGAGGGCGGCCGCCCGGCTCGAGGGCGGCGGCCAGGCTTGAGGTCGGCCGCCCAGCTCGAGGGCGGCGGCCCCGCTCGAGGGCGGTAGCCCCGCTCGAGGACAGCGGCCCCGCTCGAGGGCAAGGGCCCGATCCGAGGGCAACGGACCGGTTCGGTCCGACATGGGGGGTGTAACCCCCAGTCACCCAGATTTCTGAATGATCTGGAGGCTGTTCGGTTGGCGTGGAGGCAGCGTCATGTGGGCGCCACTCGGTCACTGCGAAACCCACCTTATGCGGGTTTCGCCTCTGTCACGACTTCGGTCGCAGCATTTGTTCTTCGGTGGAGTGGTGGTCACGGCGCCTTCTTTCCCACAGTCGTCCGTCATGCTGGCTACCTCCTCTGTTCGTCATGGATGACGAGCCGCGACCCTCTTCTTGCGGAGTTTTTTGACGTGCTCATGGTCTTTAGAGGTGGCGCAAGGAAAGCAAGATAGCGTAGGGTTTAGGCCAGGTTCGTTAGGCTCTCACACTCCACATTATCTTGTAATATGGATGATATTAAGGGAGTTAAATAAATAGTTGTATTGAACACAATATATACCCCACAAGATTCCCCGTAATAACCTCCCGCAAAGTCGAATGAATCGCGGGTCAACCCGTAAGTCGGTTGACCCGCGTTCTTCTTAAAATTTGAAGAATGGGGAAGAGGGAATCAAAAACCAAAAAACTAAAATAACCCCCTACCTGGAAGAGATGTTCGCTGACGACGGTCAATGGAACCTCCTTCATCATTGTCGTTGGTTCGTGACTCAGTGGCGCTCATCACCGCTCGTTGGAACTAGTCAAATCCTCCAGGTGGTTGGTGTTGTGGTACTTTTCTAGGGCTTCTTCGCTTGGTGAAACTGTGCCAACACCCCTCCCCGAGCTCTATATAAATAATAAAGGAGGAGTGTGAAATTCTAGGGGAATTAATGAGATTTATTTAATTAATGAACCTCCCGATTTCCCAATGAAGCAGTTACAAGAAAAGAAGAGTCAAGACATTTATTGTCCTGACACATCGCTAGCCCCACCAGTGTCGTTTTTCTGTTGGAGGAGTGAATGAAAATAAAATAACAAAAAATGTTATTTTGTTAATCTTTAAAAAGTCCAAAAAAATAACTTTTTCACCCGACCTATTGCGGTCAACGTTATGCCTTCCTTAAGTGAATCTTGGCGTTGCGGATTCAGCAGTGCCATCGGATTTTTATTCCTAACAATGGTTCAAAATATATAAAACACTTCTCACTCATTTACTGAACATACCCAAAAACAATTTCGGAAATTTATTAACAGTCACCCTCGACCTATGTCGGTCGATGTTAGGCTCTGAATAAGTGAAACACACCCCAATGAACCCAATGGTACTCTCGGATTTCCAATCCGAGTTATCAATAAAAAGTTATGGATTTTACAATAAAATAATTGTCACTTAATTATTTTATTTACGGACAAAAACTAACTGTTGGGAAAAATCCCTCAAGGTATCTTTGAAATTTTTTTGAGGTGGTTGTGTTTGTTGACAAAGTGGAAATCTGTGTGGTGATTGTTGACAAAGCTAAACAATTACATAAAAATTTGTTGACAAAGGGGATTTCATGATGTAATGTCGAGTTCAAGAGATGTGGTCAACGATCCATGTTTTATTCAAGAACGTCAACAAAGGAATGGATGATCTGGAGGTGGTACGAAAAGAGAAGATACAAGGTGGTTCCGTTTTCCAGGGTTTACCAAATTGTTGGGCCTGAAAATCAAAAAATGAAGAGAAGTGGTTTTTGGAAAAGGGACTTGTGCACCATGTACTTGAAGGAGAGGAAACTTGTGTGCCTAATTTTTTTCAGGATCAGAAGGTCAAAATATGGTAAAGGAAAGAGGGTCGCGCAGGTATTGGTGTGGTCACGTAGGTGACTTGCGTGCCCTGAAGAGACTTGCGCGCCAATGCCTAGGTGGATTGGAAACTTGCGCACCATATGTTTTTTAAGATCAAATCTTCGAAATATGGAAAAGGAAAGAGGGTTACATAGGTGACTTGCAGGGGCAGATACCTGCACACCGAGACTTGTGCATCGAGGGGAGACTTGCGCGTCGTCGTGCAGGGTTACTCAATGCCTATAAATACAGGATCACCCCTCCTCATTTGAAACGGAGTTCAACAATTAGAAAAATCAGAGCTCCCATCGCCCTGGTGTGGTGGTTGTGCAAGTGGTGTGTGGTTGCACAGGTGAAGTTACGCGCCAGGTGATAGTTGCGTGCCTAAGGTGGTTTGGGCGAGGAAGTAAGTGAGTCACGCGGGTTTGGAGTCGAAGAAGGTTGTGTCGCACAGGTGGTTGAGGTGGACCTGCACACCAGTAGTGACTTGTGCGCCGATACTTGTGCATCGGGTTAGACCTGCGCGCCAAGTAAGGTCAATTCACGATGGTTATTCAGGGCTGTGTAAAGGCTGGAAGATTTCCCGATACCTTTGCTGCAAAGAGAAATTCATCTGTGGGTGAAATTTGAACTTCAACATAGTATCCACATACAATAGAGGATGTGTTCATTAGAGATAATTAAGTGACCTACAAGTCTATAAATTGTGAGTGGTTACTTCCAGAGCAGTGAGAAAAGGAAGAGGAAGAAGGTGATCCTCTCCACCGGCAGTGAGCCAGAGAGAGAGAGATAGTGAGTGACCCTTGGGAAAGCAGTGAGCTAACCCTAAACTTTGTAAAGGTAGTGAGCCTGGGCATAGAAGTGATCTAGCCCAAACCTTGTAAATAGCAGTGCGCTTTTAGTGAATTGGTACATCGGCACATTGTCGGTGTATGCTCCTTGGACATAGCCTAGTGAGGGTTAACCAAGTAAAAATTGTTATGTAATGTGCATGCTTTACTTTCTGTTTATATTGTGTAATGGAAAATAGAGAGAAGAGTGTTTTACATAACAGCAAAACAAGATCTGAATGAGCTATTATTTTAAATTAGTCATACCCTGATTCACCCCCCCCCCCTCTCCGGGTATTTAGCCTTGTGGACCTAACAATTGGTATCTGAGGGAAAGGTTTATATTTGTTCTTCTCTCGATGGAGGTCACTAATAATAAAGGGATTCCGATCGTTGACATATGTAATTTTCAAATATGGAAGAATATAATGCAACATTATTTCTGATTTTTGGGAATGGATGTGTTTTCAGCATCTATGCATGGTATCACAACTGATATTACTAGTGGTGCATTATCAGAAGCTGAGCATAGAGAGTTGGATGTTGATGCCAAAGCAATCAATGCCTTAGGGGGATCCCTTTCCAATACCATCTATACAAAGTTGATGTCATGAAAAATGTCACATGCCATGTGGGAAAAGCTTTTGAATATATATGAAGGGGATACAAAGGTCCGAGAGGCAAAGCTGCAAGTGTTGTGGAACAAGTATGAAGATCTGAGAATGAACCCGAATGAGTTTGTTGATGCATTCTTTGATAGGTTAAATGTTGTGGTAGAAGACATGCGAGGTCTTGGTGAGATTATCGAAGACATAAAAATTGTGAAGCACATCTTGAGAAAACTTCCTCCTTGGTTCAATCTGAAAGTTTCTGTTTTGGAAGATAAAGACCCGAAAGAACTAACATTGGATATCCTATATAGAACCCTTATTACATATGAAATGAGAAATGATGATAACGACATTGTGGAAAAGGGGAAATCCAAAGAGGTAGCATTTAAGTCCATGAAGAATCTCACCATTGAAGATTCTCAGGAAGAAGAAGAGACAGATGAGGTAATGTCATTACTCTCCTCAAATCTTCAAAGAGAAAAGAAAGTTCAAAGGGAAACTTCCTCTTGCTTGCTTTAGATGTGGAAAGGTTGGATATCTCGCAGTAAGATGTCCCAAAAAGTTTCAAGAAGAAAATGATGAAGATGACATTGAAATTCCCAAGAATAAATCTTCAACCTATGTGAAAGGGAAGAAGCAGTTCAAGATAAATTTCTTCATGAAGAAGAATCTTCTTTCACAAGAAATAGATAGTTCAGATGAGTATGATGTTGAAGAGGTTGAGGAAATAGAGAATTGAAATGATTGAAGATAAAATGCTATGGTTGATGTCATTGGTAATTCTCAGGAAAAGGAAGAAATTAACGCTGGAGAAGAAGAAGAAGAAGTTGAAGGAAGAGTTGATATGGAAGCCAAATTGGAAGCAGCTCTTGAGGAGATAGATGTTTGGAGATCCAAAACGAAGAAAGCCAATAAAGTTGTTCGTGATGCCAAACTTTATATGTAGCCGTAGGAATAAGAGAAGACTGAGTTGATGGAATAAATTTAAAAACTCAAGTTATCAACACCAAAGAACTCAGAATCAGTTAGTGAGTATAAGCTCATGATTGAAGAATAGAAAAGGGAGATCGATGGCTTGAATAGAGAAGCGAAATATCATGTCAAGAATATATAAGATCTTGAATAAGAAGTTGTCGGTCTGTGGAGAAATGTTAAGGACTAGGAAAAATCCTTGATTCCCATTACATTATTGGGAAATAAAGTCATTCCAAACACTGAAATGATGAAATAGGATCCTAGTAGTTCGGCAGGAAAGAAGCACTAATTGAGCTCAAATGTTAAGGCTGATTCAGGGCTTGATCTGAAGCAAAAATCTGTGGCAATTGAAGTCATACTGTAAGCACCCGTCCCTAGATTGAAGGTAGATTTGGGCACAAATTCGAATCAGAATATTCAAAGATCCCAAGGGGAAACTCGTTTTGATGAAGTAACATGAAGGAATGCACCTTATATTTGGTGTTATTGTTGTGGAAAGATGAGACATTCATAGTATGTGTGTTCCATAGCCATGAGATATCAAAGGGAATGAGAATAGTGTTGGTAGCCAAACAGAGAATGGTTTTCCAGAACATATTTCAAAGGAAACTGTTTTTGGTGCGGAGGATTTGGGCACATGGCTATGTACTGTACTTCAACCATATAGATAAATATACCAAAGAAGAATCAAAAAGTTCACAAGCAGTAGATTAATAAACCCACAGGTGAGTTTAAAATGTAGAATAGATTTACGGCTTTGCAAGATGAAGCCGGTCCATCATACTCTGAGAAAGAACAGAAGTCTTAATCCATGCCGAGTGTGAAGGCAAAAATATGGACCAAGAAGAAGAAAAATGAGAAGGTTGTGGTGGTAGAAATTTCCCTTAAGGCATCAGATCGCTCTGGTGTATGGATCCTTGATAGTGGTTGCACATCTCACATGATAGGTAATAAGGATCTTATTACAGGCATAAAATATGACAAAGAAGGAGTTTTCAAATTTGGAAACGATGAAGGCCTGAAGATTGTTGGCTCAGGAAAAGCCAAGATTGGAGGCAAAGAAATGAGACGTGTTGATGTATTGGTAGTAGAGGGTCTTATTCATAACTTGCACAGTGTTAGTCAACTATGTGACTTTGGGAAATCTATTCGATTTACCAAGAAGATGTGTGTTGTGAAAGGAAAATATAGAGCTATTGTTCTACAGGGAAAAAGGACAATGGGAAATATTTACCTTGTAGGTGGGGAAGAAGATACGTGTCTTTTATCCAGAGAGGAAGAAAACAAGTTGTGGCATAAGCGACTTGGTCATCTATGTCAACCATCCATGGAATATCTGGTGAAGTGTGATGTTGCTAGAGACCTTCCCAAACTATCATGTGATCACACTCATACGTGTGATGCTTTCCAACAAGGGAATATCATTAGAAAAACATACATGCCAAAGGAACAGAAATCAACTAGAGTGCTCGAATTGGTGCTTTCTCATGTATGTGGACCTATCTCACCACGAGCTATAAATGGGCAATGGTACTCTGTTATTTTAATTTATGATTATAGCAGAATGGCCTAGGTATTTGTAATTACCCATAAGACAGAAGTGTTCAGTTGTATAAAGTAGTATAAGAGGGAATCAGAAAGGATGGTTGGGCAGAAAATTTTGAAGTTTCTTACTGATAACGGTACAGAATTCACAAACAGTCAAGTCGAATACTATCTCAAGAAACACAGGATAAGGCATCAAGTTTCATCAGTGAGAACTCCCCAACAGAATGGAATGGTTGAGAGGATAAATTGGATCATCAACAACATGTCCAGAACGATGCTTATTGAAAAGGACCAACCAGAGAAATTTTGGAAGGAAGTAGTTTTGACATCGGTCTATATTTCGAACAGGTCTCTGTTGTGTCCGAAGGAAGGGAAAACTAAATATGAAATGTGGTATAGAATGAATCCAACGTTGAAATACTTTAAAATATTTGTAAGTAATTGTTTCATTCTCAACAAATAAAATCACAGGAAGTTTGAGTCATAAGGAGATGAGGGGATATTCCTTGGATACTCAGGGAAAATCAAAGCATATAAATGCTTCCACAAAAGGCTGGGAAAAATTGTTGAGAGCAATGATGTCACTATAGTTGAAGATGAACAGAATACTCAATGACCCAGTAAACAGTTTCTGGATGAAAGTGATGATGATATAAGAAAAACAGGGGGAGTATAAGTAGCAGAGGTTGAATCGGAAGAAGATACTAATGATGATTAAGAAAGTGTCAAGTCTGTGTCTACAAGGAAGCCAAAGAGTCGATCTGAAATTGATAGGATAAATATCATTGGTGATCAGAAATCTCCAGTTCAGACTCAAAGAATGAAATAATTACAAAAAACATCATTTTTATCTCGGGTGGATCTGAAATGGTTTTCCGATGCAGCTGAAGATGAAAACTTGTTTTAGGCTATGAATGAAGAGCTTGATCAGATTGAGAAGAACCAGACATGGGAGATTGTATCGAGGCTAGAAAATGAGAATGTAATCAGGACTAAATGGGTCTATCACAACAAGATGAATGAATATGGCACAATGATTTGGAACAAAGCACGACTAGTGTGCAAGGGATACTCCCAGATAGAGGGAATAGATGTTGATGAGACATTTTCATCGGTTGCAAGGCTGGAGACAATTAGATTATTTTTTTCCATAGCAGTGCAAATAAAGTTCAAAGTGTTCCAGATGGATGTCAAATCTGCATTCCTGAATGGAGTTCTGGAAGAGGAGGTGTATATTGAGCAGCCAGATAGTTTTCTCATTCATGAGGATGAGAACAAATTTTTTAGGCTGAAGAAGGTGTTGTATGGGCTGAAACAAGCACCAAGAGCATGGTACTCAAGGCTTGATCAGTACTTGAAGAAGCTTGGATTCCAGTATGTGGGAGTTGATTACAATCTCTATTTCAGAAATGACAGTAATCAAAGAATGATAGTGTTGGTTTATGTCGATGACATAATATTTGGCAGATCAGATGAAGCTCAATGCAGACAATTTTCCGAATTCATGAAAAATGAGTTTGAAATGTCAATGATTAGAGAGATAACATTTTCCTTAGTTTACAGGTGACACAAGGAAGTAATGGAACATTCATTTCTCAATAAAAATATTCCAAAGAGGTTCTTATAAGGTTTGGAATGGAGAATTCCAAGGAGATGAAGACTCGGGTTGCTACCCGGATGAAATTATCAAAAGATTAGGATGGTAAGGCAGTTAATATCACAAAATACAGTCAAATTATTGGAAGTTTTCAATACTTGATCGCAACAAGTCCTGACATTGTTTTTGCCACATGCCAACCAGCGAGATATTAGAGTGATCCCAAGGAAAGCCACATTCTTTTAGTGAAAATAATAATTTGGTATATCAAAGGCATTGTGGATTTTGGTCTAATGTATAATGACAAATCTCAATCAGTGTTATTGGGTTACACAGATGAATATTGGGTCGGATCAGTAGATGATCGAAAATCAATGTCAAGAGGTGCATTCTATCTTTGTGTATTTTGTATTTCTTGGATAAGAAAGAAGCAAGATTGCATCTCATTGAGCACCAAAGAGGCTGAGTATATTGCGGCTACTCAATCATGTACTCAGTTATTGTGGATGAAGCAGCAGCTTAAAGATATGGGAGTTGAAGTGAAGTCTCTGATCGGAATCTAGTGAGATAACTCAAGTTCTATCAATATTAGAAAAAATCTCATCCATCACTCAAGGACCAAGAACATTGAGATCGAATATCATTTCATCAAGGAGAAGGTTGAGCAAGGAATTTTGAAATTCGAGTATGTTCCTGCAGAACTACAGGTTGCAGACATTCTGACAAAGGCCCTACCCAAGGAAGCGTTTGAAAGGCATCGACTAGCTCTAGGAGTTCAGTCAACTCCCCACACTTAAAAGAGTGTGGATGTGGACACCCCCTCTCCCCGAGGTATGATGTGTTTTTTCCTAATCTTCTAATATGTGTTCTCTACTCTGTTACAGACTACAAATGAGTGACCTTTGGGTTCGTTGACAAAGGGGGAGAAAATAGTGATTGTTCAAGGGGGAGACAGTGTGACAATTTGATAAATCATGATTGATATGGGGAGAAGCCAACGGGTGGAGCAGCGAGATAGGGGAGAGCAATGTGATAGGGGGATAGTATGAAATATAATGATACTAGAAGTGATCGATCAAAGACTAGATATCCCGACAGCTGAGGATCGTGATAAAAGCAGAAGAGTGGTGTTGGAATGCGGTAAGAATATTTCCAACAAATTGGTATCAGTGTGGTGTCAACAGTGAGTGTCAGGGATTAAGTGATTAATTGATGAACTTTTCATTTACTCTTGTTTCTCATGCAGAGAATTGCTCATGTGGGCTTAGAGTATGTGTTGAGTAAATCCTTGATCGCTATCAGAATCGCAATAGGCGAATGCTGGATGAAGAAGTAATGAAGTATCTTTTTATGGAAGAGTTGTCGACAAACCCAAAGGGGGAGACTGTTAGGAAAAAATCCCTCAAGGTATCTTTGAAGCATTTTTGAGGTGATTGTGTATGTTGACAAAGTGGACATCTAAGTGGTTATTATTGACGAAGCAAAACAATGACATACAAATTTGTGGAAAAGGGTATTTCATGGTGGAATGTAGAGTTCAAGAGCTATGGTCAACGATCCATGTTTTATTCAAGAATGTCGAAAAAGAAATGGATGATCTGGAGGCGGTTTGAAAAGAGCATATACAAGGTGGCACCGTTTTCTAGTGTTTTCCAAATTTTTGGGCCTGAAATCGACAAATGAAGAGAAGTGGTTTTTTGAAAAGGGACTTGCATGCCATGTACTTTAAGGAGATTAAACTTGTGAGCCTAATGTTTTTCAGGATCCGAAGGTCAAAATATGGCAAAGGAAAGAGGGTCGTGCAGGTATTGGTGTGGTCGTGCAGGTGACTTGCATGCCGTGAAGAGACTTGTGCGACGATGCCTAGGAGGATTGGAAACTTACGTGCCATATGTTTTTCAAGATCAGATCTTAGAAATATGGAAAAAAGAAAGAGGGTTGCATAGGTGACTTGCAGGGGCAGAGACCTACGCGCTGAGACTTGCGCGCTGAGGGGATACTTGTGCATCGTCGCTCAGGGTTACCAAATTCCTATAAATATAGGATCACCCCTCCTCATTTGAAATAAAGTTCAAAACTTAGAAAAATCAGAGCTCTTGTCACCCTGGTGTGGTGGTCGCGCAAGTGGTGTGTGGTCATGCAGGTGGAAGTTGTGCGCCAGGTGATAGTTGCACGCCTAAGGAGGTTTGGGAGAAGAAGGAAGTGAGTCGCGCAGATTTGGATTCAAAGAAGGTTGTGTCGCGCAGGTGGTTGAGGTGGACCTACGCTCCAGTTGTGACTTGCGTTCCGATACTTGCGCGTCGGGTTAGACCTACGCTCCAAGTAAAGTTGATTCATGGAGGTTATTTAGGGCTGTGTGAAGGATATAAGATTTCATGATACCTTTAGTGCAAAGAGAAATTAATCTACGGTTGAAAGTTGAACTTCAACAGAGCATCCACATACAACAGAGGATGTGTTCATTAGAGATAATGAAGAGACCTACAAGTCTATAAACTGTGAGTGGTTCCTTCTAGAGAAGTAAGAAAAGGAATAGGAATAAGGTGATCCTCTCCACCAGTAGTGAGCCAGAGAGAGAGAGACAGGGAGTGACCCTTGGGAAAGCAGTGAGCTGACCCTAAACTTTGTAAAGGCAGTGAGCCTGGGTATATAAGTTATCTAGCCCGAACCTTGTAAACAGCAATGCGCTTTTAGTGAATTGGTACATCGACACATTGCCTGTGTATGCTCCTTGGACATAGCCCAGTGAGGGTGAACCAAGTAAAAATTGTTGTGTCATGTGCATTCTTTAATTTCTGTTTAAATTGTGCAACGGAAAAAAGAAAGAAGAGTGTTTTTCTTAACAACGACACAAGATCAGAACGAGCTTTTATTTTAAATTAGTTATATCCTGATTCACCCCCCCCCCCCCCATCTCAGGGTATTCAGTCTTATGGACCTAACACTAACATTCATTGGTTGCACGCACCGGCCAATGTTAGTATCTTCCTAAAGAGATTATATCCTCATGAGTTCAGCGGTAGTCTCAGATTTTTAATCCGACTTACCATTCGTGAGTTATAAGCATTTTAAAAATAAAATGATTTTTATTTAATTATTTTGTTTACGGTTATTCCATTTTCAGGTTTTCTCAAAGGAGTCTCGTACCGACTAAACATAAGTCGCGCCTAGGGTAAACCTGTCATCCTGAGCGCAATAGTGCCCTCGGATTTCTGATCCAAGTAACTGTTTAATAGTTCTTACAATTTTTCAAGAAAACTACTTACACATGCTAATTAAATATTAATAAAACATCGACGGATCATTCTAGGCACTCTGGTCCTTGGAATCATACGCTGTTAGATTTCACAGTCTCAAAATAATTCCATATAATAAAAAAAAATTGTACAGAATTTTTGAGACCTTACTTTCTCCACAAATTTTGGACTTACGTCACCGAAAGCCACAGCATAGACTATGAAAAAAAATGGGGGTACTGAGCATAGATCTGAGCCTCCTTCTCCCATGTTCTCTCTTGGAGGTTCTCATGCTGCCAGCGAATGCGTACCAGAGGTATCGACCGCCCACGAAGGACCCGCTCCTATCAATCCTCAATCTCTACTGGAACCTCTGTAAATGTCATCCCATCATCTAAGTCCATCTCTCCATGGTCGATGACTTGAGAAGGGTCATGAACATATCTCCTCAGCTGGGATACGTGGAAGACATCAAGAACCCACTTTAAATTTGGTGGTAGTTCCAAGTGGTATTCCACCTCACCAATCCTCTGAAGTATAAAAAATGGTCTGATAATCCTCGATGATAACTTTTCACATCGGCCAAATCTCTGTAGTCCCCGCTGAGGGTGACTCACAGGAAAATGTGGTCCCCCCTCCTAGAACTCCAAAGGCCTCCATCTCTTGTTGGCATAAGAATTATTCCAACTCTATGCAGTCTTCACTTGCTGACAAGTGATACATCGTGATATAAACTCTACCACTACTTTTTTCATCCTTGGCCACCAGTACTGACATTGGAGGTCCTGGTACTTCTTTTCCACTCCAGGATGTACATATAGAGGGGACGTATGGAACTTTCTCAAACCTCCCTCCCATAGCACCACTGGTACCATAGTATGTCCTCTGAAGAGGATGACGTGCTCCCTACCTTTATAAAATCCATCAAGTGTATGTCATGTGGATATCTGAGCACGTCGAGCCTCCCAGTCAGTGTCCCCAAGCTGCACCTCCCTTACTCGCTGAAGGAGTGTGGGAGTGATAGTCAGAGACTAAAGATATGCTACTCCATCTCTATTGACGTATGATATCTACAAAGTGACTAGCTACTATGTCACCTCACTCAGCAACTGTATACCAGATCTCCTACTTAGTGCATCAGCTACTACGTTTCCCTTCCTAGGAGTATAGACTATCTCAAAGTCATAGTCTTGGAGGAACTCTATCCATCTCCGCTATCTTAGGTTATGGTCTTTCTGAGAGAAGATAAACCTAAGACTCTTGTGATCAGAGTAGACTATAAAATGTTCACCCGTCAAGTAGTGCTGCCACATCTTTAGTGCAAAGACCACTGCTGCTAACTCCAGGTCATGGGTAGAATAGTTTACTCATCAGTCTTTGTCTTACCTCCTGAAATATCTGATGAAACTTCTCATTCCATAGGAAAGGCTCCCCTTTTTCGTCAAAACTGACAAGGGTGCCTCTACCCTGGAGAGGTCTGGTCCAAAACTCCAGTAGTACCCAGCTAAAGCAGAAGTCCCTCCCCTTCAGGGAGGTAAAACTGGAAGCATATTTTGAAAGGATTTCCCCCACGCTTTTTCACTTCTGTTGGGAATTAAAAACTCAAAACTCTCGCTGCCACAAGGGTAGGGCTGGCCGACTCAAGCATGATCGGTTGCACCCTCCTTTGCATGAGTTTGCCTTGTGCTTCCTGGGTTTCCTTTTTTTCCGACTGAGGAAAATCCCATTCCAATGTTGTAGGTAAACCACAACCTTTTTCCTAATATAGTCAATCTGAGTACGTACTGTTGATGTCCAATCCATACCCAAACTAACGTCATAAGGCCTCGATGCTGCGACCAAGAGGTTCAAACTGAAACTCTCACCTCAAGGGTCAGATCACACCGTCAGCATAAGTGTGATTATCGAGTATCCTCCCAAAGGTACCTTTAGATGTGAGGGTAAAGTCAATTTCTTAACCAGAAACTCTAGGTTTTGGCCAAGATTTTTGGAAGGAAGGAATTATTGGTACATATTTCTATTAATACAGTAGCTAGTAGTAGACACAGACCATTCATCGAATCATTCCTATAGCCCTTGGGTCGCACTCCATGACCATATGTAGCTACTCCCTTCTCTTTTACTCCAAATCCCTAAGCTCAGTGGGGACCACAAAGGAGGGTGGTTGTAACATGTTGAAATGTAAACCACCTCAGGATATTCTCCTAGCTCTGATTCCACATCTGCAGCCCTGCAGATTCATTTGTACCTAACACATCTTCTTCCCAAAACATTTTTACATGCCCAAGTCTCTAAGACTACTGCCAGTTTTCTGATTTCACACTACTAACATTCACTGGATGTATCCTCTTTTCCAAAGAACATTCAACTGCAATGGTTCTATCTAGAACCCTAACATGGGTAGGAATTCATAGAAATATAGTGATGGCTCATACGTCCTTAAACACACCGTACTCGGAAGACCGAGCCCTGAAGCACTAATCGTATAGTATTCATCGAGTACCAGGAATGTTCGGTACACCTCGATGAATACTCAACTACCAACATGTCATCATGCCAAAGCTATAGAAGCTCTAGAGAACTCTCAGCCACCTCCTAAAGCCAGTCCTCAACTTCCTGTGAGTCGGGCTCACCTCGGAACCAGAGGGGTATCTAATGTTGAAACACTTGTAAGACACTAAGCTTAAATGTGTCCTCTATTGGTACCACTGGTTGTAACTTATTCCCAATGGGTGGTGGTGCTACTGGTACACCACCCGAAGGTGCCAATAGAGTAAGAGGGCCATGCACCATACCCTCATCACTTGGTGGGACATCATCATGTACTCTCTCGGGAAACCAGGGTGGCTGTCTTTGTGGAGGAATCCTGATAAGGAATAGGTTCACCATGGTCATTAAGTTATACCTGGTGATCTGACTCCAAAGAAATAAAAATAAAAATTTTTCAAAAACACGTGCAATTAGTGTTTTCGTGCACAGATTCAAAAATCCGAATTCAGGGTCCTGGTGTATGGACACGTCGACCGCCACACCAACACTAGACTCCCCGAACTAAAAACCACACTCATAACACTTAACAATATTGATTCAAAGAAAATATCATAGTCCTATTTCTTCTGTAGAACCAAACTCCTCTAATAGCACTTTTTCACGACCCGTCCCTCGGGGGCCATGCCGTGACTACCCCAATCCCACCTTCCATAGGCCAGGGACTGGCGATTAGCACCGGAAAGGCATATCCATTAAATGGGAAGGAATTTCCTTTTTAACCTGTATAGACACACAGTCCAAGAACACAACAAGAAGAAACCACACATACTTTAATGAAATAAAATGCAACCATTAAAAGTAAACAGCTGTAGTAAAAGAGTGATGAAAGTAAAAAGGGGCTAGAATACAATACCAACTGTAAAAGTACAAGTACTAATGGAAGGAAAATACAACGAAAAGAAAAAGGAAAACAGCTATTGGGTCTTCCTCTGAGGTTCCTACTTGTAGGGTAGGTACATATCACCCCCTCAGCACTCCAAGTCCATCAGTCTCCTCTGCATCACATTACGTCGAATGACCCGCCTCCAAGCACCGTCCAGTCCTAGCTCCCTCAGCCTCAATCAATGTTCTACATCATCTGCACTAGACACAACAAGGTGTGGGTGAAGCCCATGCAGGGGTGAGTATAACAATACTCAGTAGGGACCCCAAGGCCCCTGTAGGTCTCTTAGTGTTTCACAATGGAAAAACCACAAAGAAAAACATAAAATCTACTTAGGTATATTCCTATACATATACCTATGTTATCATGATATACTCATATCGTACATGAGGGAATGACACCATGAAGGTAGAAGTACCACACAGGTAACACCATGAAGATAAAACCCCAAAGACAGAAGTACCACAGAGGTAACACCACAAAGATAGAAGTACCACACAGGTAACACCACGAAGACAATACCACAAAGGTAGAAGTACCACACAGGTAACACCACGAATATAGAAGTACCACACAGATAATGCCACGAAGATAGAATTACCACACTGGTAACACCACGAAGATGATACCACAAAGGTAGAAGTACTACACAGGTAACACCACGAAGCTAGAAGTACCACACAGGTAACACCACAAAGATAGAAGTACCACAGAGGTAACACCACGAAGATAGAAGTACCACACAGGTAACACCACGAAGATAGAATTATCACACATGTAACACCACGAAGACATTACCGCAAAGGTAGAAGTGCCACATAGGTAACAATACAACGCTAGAAGTACCACACAAGTAAAACCATGAAGATAGAATTATCATATAGGTAACACCATGAAGATAGAAGTACCACAATGATAACACCACGAAGATAGAAGTACCACATAGGTTACACCACAATGATTGAATTACCACACATGTAAAATACATAGATCACAATCAGGTATAACTTAAGTACATAAGTACAAATGATTAGTCGTAAACTAGATCATCTTATTCTGTTAAGGAGCACTATTGCTGACCCACACATGATTGATAGGTAACTAACCCCTGCTGACCCACACAGGATCTGACCCACACAGGATCAGTATGCGCTTACCCACATAGGATCACTGAGCTTTGACCCACCTAGGATCTAACCAACATAGGATTGATATATGCTAACCCATATAGGATCAATGTTCTTTCTTCACGTTGCAGCCTGCAACAAGTTTCCTCACACCCAGTGTGCTCGAGTTCTGTAGAATCTTCCCTTTGAGATATTGGTCTTACCTCGAATGCCACTAAGCTCCAAAAAAGAGTAACTCAAAGGACCTCCATGTTTTAAGGGTTCCAATGTGACGGATGGAACGTCAATCAGATGCACGTTCTATGAGTCATAATCATTTTAGATCCAAGGGACCGATTGGATTCGGGCTCGATCCAACCCAGACATACTCCAACTTTCTCCAAATCTCATGTGGAGTATAAAAAAAATAATGTCTCGATCTAAGGATCCCAACACTATAGATGGTTCATCAAACAGATGTCAGGTTCTCAAGATATGCCCCTTTAAGTGTTTCTAGGTCCGGTTGGGCCCGAGTTTGGTCCGACCCGACCCGACTCGATCTGCGTTGGGCTGAGGTGGACTCAGCCTGCTGGACTGATGTCTGGTCCAGCCCACAAGAGGGGCAGCCCTCAAGGGAAGCCCATCCAGAATAGGGTGGCCCACAAGGGTGGCCCGACAAGAATAGCGGGGCCCATCCCGCGAGGGGTGGCGCCCCGGTCTGGGGTGGTGGCCTGCTAGGGTGGTGGCTCACATGGACAGTTGACCGGTCCAAGGGAAGAGGCATGCTCTGACGGTGGCGGCCCACTCTGAGGGAGAAGGCCCACTCCGAGAGTGTTAACTTAGTGTGAGGACGGCATCCCGGTCCGAGGGTGGTGGCCCGATTCGACGGCGGCTTCCTAGTGTGAGGGCAGTGGCCCGGCTCGAGGGTGGCGGCCCATCTCAAGGGCGTCAGCCCGCTTCTAAGGTGGCAGATCGGTTCGGTCGGTCGCGGGGGGTGTAACCCCCCTGTCACCTAGATTCCCGAATGGCCCGAAGGTCATTCAGTCGGTGAGTCAAGGTCGCCGCGTGGGTTCCACTCAGTCGCTGCGGAACCCGCCGGAGTCAGTTTCGGCCTCCACCACTGCTTCGGCGGTGGCTTCCATTCGTCGGTGTCATGGCGGTCGCGCCACCTTCCTTCCCGCAGCCGGCCGTCGTGCTGGAAACCTCCTCTATTTTCTGCATCTGAAAATTTGCGGCCTTCTTCTTGCGGCATGCATCTAAGTGCTCGCGGTATTCTGTGGTGGCGCAAGGAAAGCATGATAGCGGGGGGTTCAGGCCTGCTTCGTTTGTCCCACACCCTCCGCATTATGTCGTAATATGGAGGATATTAATGGAGTTCAATAAATAGTTGTATTGAACACAATATAAATCCCACAAGATTCCCAGCAATAACCTCCTGCAAAGATGAATGAATTGCGGGTCAACCCATTAGTTAGTTGACCCCCATTCTTCGTATAATTTCAAGAATGGTGAAGAGGGAATCAAAAACGCACAAACCAAAATAATTCCCTACCATGAAGATACGTCTGCTGATGACGTTCGATGGAACCTCCTTCATTGTTGTCGTCGATTCGTGACTCAGTGGCGCTTGTCACTGGTTGTTGGAACCAGTCTCATCCTCCAGGTGGTTGGTGTCGCGGTACTTTTCCAGGGCTTCGTTTCTTGGTGAAGTCATGCCAACACCCCTCCCCGAGCTCCATATAAATAGGAGAGTACGAGTGTGCAATGCTTGGGGAATTAATGAGGTTCATTTAATTAATAAACCTCCTGAATTCCCAACGATACAGTTACAGGAAAATAAGAGTCAAGCCATTTATTATCTTGACAAGCCGCCAGTCCCGTCAGTCCCATTCGCCCGTTGGAGGAAAGAAGGAAAATAAAATAACAAAACATGTTATTTTATTAATCTTTCAAAATTCAAAAAAAATAAATTTTTCACCCAACCTACTACAGTCGAAGTTATGCCTCCCTTAAGCGAATCTCGGAACTATGGATTCAATGGTGCCCTCCGACTTTTAATCCGAGCAACAGTTCAAAAGTTAGAAAACACTGCTCACATGTTTACTGAACGTACCCAAAAAAAGTTTTAAAATTTATTAACAGTCACCCTTTACCCGCACCGGTCGAGGTTAGGCTCTTCCTAAGTGAAACACACCACAAATAACCCAACGGTACTCTCATATTTCCAATATGAGTTACCGTTTAAAAGTTATGGATTTTACAATAAAATAATTTTCACTTAATTATTTTATTTGTATCCAAAAACTAACATTCACCGGTGGCCCGCACCAGCCAATGTTAGTATCTTTCTAAAGAGAGAATATCCTCATGAGTTCAGTGATGGTATCAGATTTTTAATCCGAGTTACCATTCGTGAGTTATACGCATTTTAAAAATAAAATAATTTTTATTTTATTATTTTATTTACGCTTATTCCATTTTCTAGTTTTCTCATAGGAAGCCCGCGCCAACTAAACTTAAGTTGTGCCTATGGTAAACCTACCATCCTAAGCGCAACAGTGCCCTTAGATTTATAATCCAAGTAACTGGTTAAGAGTTATTCCACATTTTCAGGAAAACTACTTATGCGTGCTAATTAAAGCTTAACAAAACATGGACGGATCATTCTAGGGACTCTGGGCCTCAGAATCGTGCACCGTTAGATTTCACGGTCTCAAAATAATTCCATATAATTAAAAAAATTATAAGGAATTTCTGGGACATTGCATGAATGTCCAAATCATTCTTTATACATTTATTTAACACAAGAGCAATATGCCTTTACATTATCCGTATTGAATAGAGAATATGGATTTATCAATATTTCCATAGTCAAAAAAACATTCAAAATAAATACGGAATGTAAAATGGTATACATCTTTGACAATAATCATATCCATGATATGAGAATATGTACATATAAATGAAATATAATTTCAATTGAAAATTTATCTCAAATGAGAAGTAGGTACACTACATAAGAAAGAGTAGGTGCTCAATACTAAGCAAGTCACAATGAAGTGAAAGTAGAGACATTGCTCGTTACCGTGATGTAATCAATTGAGTCGTATGAAAAAAAGTTAATAACCACCAAGTGAATCCCAAAATACCATGAATATATAGATAATCATGATAATGTATATCAAATTTCAGTACACCTATACAACATATAATAAATAATATGTGAACAATGGAAATCCCACAAAATTGAAAGTGAGATGAGAAAACCCCTTGAAAACATTTCGGCATAGTAATGAGTGTTATTTTGATGGGTTAATGAAAGGTGAAGGGTTATCCCATTATTTATATATCATAAAGGATGTATAGGGGAGGTGAAAAAACATACCCCATCATTAGGTATTATAATTAAAAGAGCAAAACATAGGGGGGATTCTTGAACAAAAGTGTGAGAGAGGATCCCTTATCTTAAATCTGTTGGTGTTATCCACATTTTATTAAAGAGATTAAGAAACAAATTAGGTTTATTAATTAACAATTATAGAAACTCTTCTATATTTAATTGGTTTAGTATAATCATTTTATGTTCATTTATAACCGTTTTGATTAGTTATGAGGTTCAATTTAATTGTTCGAGCTCGTTTGTTTACTTGGTTTTAATGACTGGTTCACTTATATTCATGTTTGGATAAACATGTAAGATGAAATTGGTAATCCAAAATTGAATTTATATTCTATTAGTTCACATCTATTAGATTATATGGTTTTAAATTTAATTTGGTCACTTAGAGTGAATTCGAATTATTATATAAAACCATAGTGACAACCGTTTTTGGTTAATTGGTGGTTTGATTACAAAGAACATGTTTTGATTTATAACTTTATACCATTTATACAAAAGGATTACAGAACCAATAATAGGATATATTACATATATAATAATCTAGTTCAACCATAATACAAATGGTTTCACGACAAAAATTAAAGATAATAATAGAAATTGATAAATTGTTGTCCTTGAATGTGCTAAATTAGCACATCTCATACGGTGCTTTCATATATTTTAAATAAAAGTTGGAGAAAGGAGATAATATAATGAAATATCCCATTATCATAAAAACATTTCAGTACATTTATGTTACTAGATTTATCATAAATAAAAGAAGGAATTGGAAAGAGGAATTTACCTCTTGAGACTTACTCCTTTGAGAACCTCTTAAGGGGAGAGGTTTTGGTATTATGAAGAGGATAGGGGATTTTGGACATGGGGGCGGAGCTTGGGGAGAGATTTGGGAAGAATATTTGAAAGTCACAAGGCTTGAGGGGAGTGAAGATAAGAGGGAGTGGGGGGTTTATAGTGGAGGAGAGGAGGGTTTTCATAATTTTTTAATCATTAGTGTATTAATTCTTCACAAGACAAGGATTAGTAAGTATTCCATGACTAAGAACAGTAATAAATGAATGTGTCTTCAAACCAAATGGGCTTCTATCAGCATATCATCATCAATGAATCAATAAATCCCTTATTTAGCATTTATCATAAATTATCACATTTTACTATTCATCAAAAATTAATGTATTTTTGAACAATCCTAAAAAATCAGCCTAACCATATATCAAAGTGTAGAATCCAAAAATAAATTCCATTTTTCAAAAATAATTTTCTAAATATGATTATTTTAATATTTAATTAAAATCATTATTTAATCAAAAAATATAAACACGTAAATTATTCCACATCATTTTAAAGGTGCCAAAATTTATTAATACATTCATGTATGTGGATACCATTCATAAGAGTCATATTACTATTCATAAGGGTAAGTTACTATTCAAAAGGGCTGGTTACTATTCATAAGGGTATGTTACTATTCACTGAAAAATAAGTTAATTTTATCAGACTCTAAATATCATCCTAAACACAACAATGTATGTCATATCTTCAAAATTTAAAACACATAAGTGAAAAATTTATGTTCAATGGCTAGGATATGAATATATCCTAAATAAAAATGTGTTGTTTCAAAGAAACTAAGTGCGTTATGAAATATAGTCTATGACTCAAATATATTTAATAGAAACATACCATAAAATGTTTGGGGTGCTACATTATTCCCTCCTTCGGAAATTTAATCCTTGAAATTTTTCATTTATAAATCCCACCAAAAAGATATGGGTGGTTCTTCTTCATAACATCCCTAGGTTTCCATGTAGCTTCCTCCATATTCTGGTTTTTCTAAATAACCTATACTAGATGAGTCGTATGATTTCTCAATACCTTCTCCCTTGTGTTAAGGATCCCGATAGGCTCTTCACAGTATGAAAAATCAGGTTCCAGTTTTATTTCTTCATAGGTGGGTACATGTATTGGGTCTGACATGTATTTATTCAACAATGACACATGGAAAACATCATTAACTTTAAAGAGACTTGGTGGCATTGATGAATAGTAATCTATAGCTCTGTTTCATTCCAGAATTTCAAGTGGTCTGATGTACCTAGAGCTCAATTTCCCTTTTTTTACTGTAACTTAAGACACCCTTCCATGGAGATACTTTCAGAAAGACATGATCTCTCACTTGGAATTCCATATTTTTTCTCTGGTTGTCAGCATAACTCTTCTGCCTACTTTGGGATGTTTTAATATGGGATTGTATTATCTTCACCTTTGTTGTGGTATCTTCAATAAGTTCTAGGCCTATAAGTTTCCTATCACCAACTTCGTCCCAACAAGTTGGATTTCGACATCTCTTTCCATATACTGCTTCATATGGAGCCATTTGAATACTAGAATGGAAACTATTATTGTAGGACAATTACACCAATGGAAAATATTGATCCCACATACCTTGGAAGTCAAGAGAGAATGATCTCAACATGACTCCCAATGTTTGAATAGTCCTTTCAGATTGTCCATCGGTTTGGGGGTGATAAGCAATACTCATACAAAGCTCGGTATTCAAAGCCTTCTGCATACTTTGACATAATATTGATGTAAACTGGGGATCTTGGTCAGACACAATAGATAGAGGTGCACCATGAAATCTTACAACTTCATTAATATAAAGTCTTTCTAGATGCACAAGTAGAAAATCCTCTCTTATATGAAGGAAATGTTCTAATTTTGTGAGATGATCAACAATTACCCATATTTCATCATTCTTTCTAGGTGTCTTAGGTAGTCCGGTGAAAAAATCCATTGTAATATTATCCCACTTCCACATAGGAATAGGTAGAGGTTGCATCACTCCTCTAGGATGTTCTCTCTCTGCCTTTACTTTTTGACAAATTGGACACCTTGATACGTAGTCATCAATTTCCTGCTTCATATTATACCACCAAAAATATTCCTTCAGATCTCTATACATCTTTGTGTTACCCTAGTGTATAGAGAAATTTGACCTATGTACATCATCTAATAGTTACCTTTTTTCTCAAGTACTGATGGAATGCATAACCTCTTCCCAAATTTCAGATTTCCTTCTTTATACACAAAGTCTGTCAATCTCTCGTCCTTGAAAGCATTAATTTTCTTGTGCATATTCTCATCATTAGATTGATAACTTTTTTTATTCTATAATAAAGATGGTTTATCAATAATTTGAAAGAGTAAATATGATTCCCCTTCCTTAACAATTACCTTATCCATCTTCAGTAGATCCATGAATATAGGTTCTCTATCAATCCTTATTTAGGTTAGGAGTCCTTGATATTTCTTGCTTAATGAATATGCCACCATATTTTCCTTTATTGGGTGGTAGTGTATTGAACAATCATAATCTTTGAGTAACTCGTGTCATCTCATTTTCCTCATGTTGAGTTCTTTTTGGGTGAAAATGTATTTCAAACTCTTGTGGTCCGTATAAATCTCACATCTTTCTCTATAGAGATAATGTCTCCATATTTTCAGAGCAAAGATTATGGATGCTAACTTAAGATCATAAGTTGGATGATTTTTCCAATGAGTCTTAAAATGTATCTATGTATAAGCAATAACTTTATTTATTTTCATAAGGATGCAACATAGCCCATTCTTTGATGCATCATTGTATACTACAAATCCATCACTTCCAGATGGGAGAGTCAATATTAGAGAATTGACCAATATTCTTTTCAATTCATAGAAGGATTATATACATTCTTTTTCCCACTCAAATGTAACTCCTTTACATGTGAGCTTGGTTAGTGGGTTAGCCAGTCGGGTGAAATACTAAACAAAAGGCCAATAGTAACCTTCTATGCCCATAAAACTACATACCTCAGTTATGTTTGTTGGCGTGGTCCATTCTTGGATTTCCTTTATCTTCACAAGATCAACTAATATTCTATCCTTAGAGGCAATATGGAAACAAAAGAAACTGATTGATGACAGAATTCTCACTTGATAAAATTCCCATAAAATTCATTTCTTCTAAGAGTTTTCAAAATAATCCGAAAGTGATTCTCATGGTCTTCATATCTTTTTGAGTATACCAGGATATCATCGATGAATACCACAACAAATTTATCAAGATATTACTTGAAAACTCTATTCATTAAATCCATGAAAATAGAGGGTGCATTTTTCAGTCCAAAAGGCATCATTGTAAATGCGTAATACCCATACCTGGTTTGAAATGTTTCCTTAGGAATATCTTTCTTCCTCACATGCAGCTGATGATATCCGGATTGAAGGTCAATCTTCGAAAAGTACTGAGATCCATGAATTTGATCAAATAAATCATCAATCTGAAGAATATGATACTTATTATTTATTGTAATAGCATTGATTTCCTGGTAATCAATGCATAGCCTCATTGATCCATCTTTCTTATTGACAAATAGGACTACGGCTCCCCATGGAGAAACACTAGGTTGAATAAATCATTTGTCACTCTATTTCTCTAGTTTTTTCTTTATCTCTACTAACTCTATAGTGGCCTTTCTATATGGTTATTTTATATAGGTCTTGCACCAGGAATTAAGTCAATGGAAAACTCAATTTTCCGCTCTGGAGGATGTCCAAGTAAATCCTCTGGAAATACATTAATGTATTTTTTCACTATATTCATATCTTAAATCTGAATATTTCTTTCCTCTCACATAGAAATTGGGTTATCTTCCTCCCCAAGTATTGAATGCATTAGATCTATTAGGGGCGGATCCAGATAAGAATTAGGTGGTGAGGTTTCTGCTCTAAATATAAGGGATTCTACGCCATTTTCAATAATTAAACTTCATTTTTCTTGTAATAAATATTCACATCATAGTTTGACATCCAATTCATACCGAGAATTATATCAAATTAATTCATTGGTATGATGATAAGGTTTGAAACTGAATCATGTTTATGTGTCATGAGGGGGACTAGTTGACATGCCTTTGTTGCAATGATGCATCCCCAAGGTGTTTTGACTGATAACTCCTACATTAAATCAAATTGCACATTGTAATTTTCTTGCCAATCTAGGAAGATATAAATGAATGAAATGATCCAGAATCAAATAAAGTGTTGGAAATTTTTTAGGAAACAATTAAAGTACATGCCACCACATAATTAGTAACTTCAACATTCGCAGTTGTAATCGTATAAGCTCTCCCTTTCTCTATTGGCCTTTTCTGAGGCATGTTTCCTTGGCTCTTAAAACACTCATTTTCATAGTGTCCAATCTTTCGACAATTGTAGAATTTAACATCATAAATTGTTTCTCCCCCTTACATTCAATAGATAGATGACCCTTTTCTCCACACTTATAGAATACTCTCATGTATTTCAAGCATTTCCCGAGATGATTCTTTTCACAGTTCTCACATAATCGGAATTTATTCATTCCCTTATTCTCCATTGGTGCTTCACCATTCCCTTGGTTCTTTGAGTACTACTTTTTTATCTTGGATTCCCTTGAAAAAATTTGATCTAGAAAATTCCATCTATGTTTTAATGGCACATGATGCAATTTCCTCACATGATGAAATTATTTGAGAAGCTAGTGCCCTTCGAAGACATGGAATAAGACCTTCATAGAAATGATCAATCTTGTCTACCAAGTCACGTATGTAATTTACGACATACCTATCTAGCCTTGTGAAGGTATCCTCATACTCTACAACACTGTTTTCTTCCCTTTTCTTTAATCCAAGGAATTTCCTCTTCGTTTTGGTTCGCTACTCATGAGGGAAATATTTTTCAAAAAATATTTCCTTAAAAGTCTTCTATTCCATATCTTATATTTCTTCTTCCTCTGTGGTATTCTGAATCAAGGACCACCATTGATCATCATCGCCCTTGAGAAAATATACTGCTAGTACTACCTTTTAATTTTCATTGCATTTTAATTCCATGAATTTAATTTCAAGGGAATTGATCCATTTCTCAACAACCAATGTATTAGTAGTGCCGCTGGAAGATGGGGGCTTCTGCCACATGAAATTATCCAACACAGGTGGGGAATGGTTATTCGTTACAACCTGAGAATGTTGTCCCAATATGGTAATGATCTGATCTGCTCCAACATCAATTGTGTTGACTTTCTCAGTGGGGAGATCCCTACATTGCCCAGGAGTATTGTTTCCCCTTCTTCCATTAGATTCCATTTCTAAATAAAGGGACACAGTAGATTAGGGTATGAATCATAATGTATAATATTAACTTTACAAAATACTTAGCATAAATTGATATCCTACCCATGTGTAATCCCATAATCATAAAAATAGTTTATATAGCATCCCGCCATTTTGTCACATAAACTTTCATTACATTAAAAAAACTGAGGATCTTTAAGGTTTAGTGTCTTGGAAACCAGAAACTTAATACATGAAACAAAAAAAAATCATTCTTCTTAAACACTTGAAAGGATTCTCCTTATGTTCATCTTAGGTTCATTACTGCATCTCATAACCTGGGGACATACATCAAAAGAAAGGGTGATCATAAGGCCCAGTAAAGAAAACAAGAGAAACATTTTACATGTGAACTTGAGATACTTCACTAAGGTCATGAAAAGAACTTTAAGGCATGAGAAAGAAATCATGAGGCATATCATAATAAAAATAACATTTTTCATAACTTAAAGATGTGGCTACATCATTTAACATAGAAAATCATGAAAATATCACCAAGGTCCATCCCCAAGGTGTCATTTGAAAATTACCAAGGTTATTCACCAAGATATCGTGAAAATTGTAATCTCTAGTGGTTACATCATTACCCAATACATTGGAGCTCTATCAGGGCGCACCCTTAAATTTTCCATTATTATCATGTGAGCCACATATATCATCATCAAAAATTTCATAAATAACCCATATATCATAAAATAAATTGGTTTCATTTCCTAATCATAACGTTTTTAGAAAAAAAAACTGCTTTAAAGACATGATCTTTGTGTCACTTTAAAACCCACAGAAAAGGAATGTGGGTCTCATGTATGTAAATCCTAGAATTTAAAATAGAATATTTTGGTATATATGCGAATACCCCTGTAGAAATAAGATCTTTGAGTATTCACTTAATAACATGAAATAATTTTGAGAAAAGAGAGAGGCATTTTGAGATGAAAATTCTGCAGCATAACGGCTATGTTTCGTGTTTTTAGAAAACATTGAAAAGAGAGGGGACATGGGTCAAACATTCATAAATGACCCATAAAACAGTAGATGGACAGAATAAAAAGGATATATGACCATGGTAATGAAATTTTAAGGACATACCATTTGAAATGAAAAACATGTAAGGAAGAAAAAAATTATATTTCTCTTATGAAAGTTCGGCAGCCTAATGGCGTTACTTAAACTTCAACAAAAATGATTTAAAAAGATCAAATAGGGTCTCTCATAATGTGAACATAAGAGTTAAGTATGATAGATATAGATATCATGCCCCAACATAATTAAAAATGAACTTTAAAGACTTGACCTGAAAGTAGGACTTTGAAAAGAATGAGAAAGGTGAAAGAATCCCCTTAAAAAATCGGCAGCCTAAATGCGCCACTTAAAACTTCAAAATAATGAATTGAAGAGATAAAATGGGGTCTCTCATCATATGATCATAAAATATCAGTATGATAGATATAGATATCATACCCCAACATAATAAAAAGTAACTTGAAAGACTTGACATGAAAGTAGAACTTTGAAAAGAATGAGAAGGGTGAAAGAATCCCCTTAAAAATTCGGTAGCCTAATGGCGCCACTTAAAACTTCAAAATACTGAATTGAAGAGATAAAATGGGGTCTCTCATCATATGATAATAAATGATTAGTATGATAGATATAGATATCATACCCCAACATAATAAAAAGGAACTTGAAAGACTTGACAAGAAAATAGAACTTGAAAATGAGAAGGGTGAAAGAATCCATTACAAAAATTTCGGCAGCCTAACGGCGCCACTTAAACTTTCATAAAATGAAATGATGAGAGTAAGAGGGGGTATCTCATCATATGAATATAAAAAGGAAAGTATAATGAATAGAAAATAACATCCACCAACATAAGAACATGGAGCATAAAATAAATTACATAAAAGAGATCACTTGAAAAGAAAAAGAGGGGTCGGATCCCTTACCTAAAAACGTAACTCTTAAGACTCAATGTTTTGGACCTTGAGGGATTGGGGGAACCTTGGGAGGACTCCTTGGGAGGTAAGGAGACCATAACTTCTTTGATAATGATTTTGGAGTCCAAAGGATGAGAGAATGGCTTGGTATTTATAGGGAAAGTGAGGGGACAAGGCATTAATGGCCACGGGACACCTCATAAGTGGGTTTCTCAAAACCATGTGCTCTCCCAAGATATTTCCCATGAAGATAGGCCACATGGGGCCCCCAATACAATAATTCATCACCTTTGGTTGTCCAACCCATAAAATATCTCATGAAATCATCATGACACAGTTATGATGTCATTAAACATACCGAAACCCTAAAACTGTATTTTTACTATTCACTGAAAATTCAACTTTCTCAGAAAAATCCCAAAATTTCACCTTAACCAAATATAAATGCTCTGATTACAAAAATGAACTCCATTTTGTAAAAATAATTTTCTAAATATTTTTAATTTAATTTTTAAATAAATACACTATTCACCGAAAATTCATTTTTTCAGAAAAATCCCAAAAACTTACCATAACATAATATCGACGCTCTGAGTTCAAAAATGAAATCCATTTTATAAAAATAATTTTCTAAATATTTTTAATTAAATTTTTAACTAAAAAACACTATTCACCCGAAAAAACTAATACTTGAATAATAATATATGAAACCGTTATTTAACCATTTTATTGAATCACATTACTTAATCAAGGTGCCTAGATTATATTAATACTTTCTTTAAGTGATATTACTAATCCATTTGGTCACATTACTAATCCTAAGCATAAAATCACTATTCATAATTTACAATTCATCAAAAATCAAGTTGATCTTATTAGACTCTAAATTTCATACTGAACATAATTTTAGAAGACCATTTTTTGAAAATCATTACACATTTTTAATTATTTAAGGTTTACATAAACATTTTTTAAAATATCCTTTTTCTAAAATTCATCAAAAATATGCATACTATATTTATCCGATCATTTGAAAATTCATAAACTTCATCATAAGAATAAATCAAAGTTTTTATTTAAAAAAAGGATTACACAAGGCAGTTACAGTCTCCTTACATAGCCCCTTATCACACCAGCATAGGACCTAAGTGTAAGGTGTGATAAGGTGAAAGAATCCGAGGGAGGCTCGGCCAACATCGCACAAGTAGTGATTTCTATCAGTTTGAACTTCTCGCGAAGGCGATTCAGTTCTAACTTCACATGATGAAGTTTATCTTGGGTTTGGTCCAGAGCAAAGCCCAGTGGTGCTACCTCCTTCCCAAGTTCTCTTAGATGGGCTTCAATTGGTCCAAGACTACTGGGTGAGGCCATCAAATCTTCTTTATATATCAATTAACCAAGATTACTTGTATTTAGAGACAATAATCAAAACGTTTAGTTTCTAGTGGGAATATTGACAAATGGTCATATAACAGTCAAAAACTCAACGGTCTCATTTTAGTTATACTCATGTTATCAAATAAAACATTTTTGTTGAGTATAAAAAAAAATAACACACAAAATTAGGAAATAAGATTTATTCAAAATTTCGGGTCGTTACAATATTCCCCCCTTAATAAATTGCGTCCTCGCAATTTTTAAAATTGGATTTTGAAATTTCATTTAAAGTCCCACATTGGAAAAGGAGTCAGTAAAACTATTACTTTAAAAGAACGAAAGGGAAGTACAAAGGTCACCCGAGTTAACCCACACTAGTATTCCATGTAGGAAAACATGGACATGGGGGAGAAAACAAAGGGTCAAGTTCTGAGGGAGAGTGATAGAGAACATTATTAGGAGAAATTTAACTATAAGAAAATCCCAAAATTATGACGTGTGTAAACGGTCTTTGATTACCTAGTAGTAAATGTAAACCAACAACATTTTTGTTTTACGTTTCTTTTCATAATTTTGAGGAATTCATTTACTACATAGAACAAAAATATAAGGAAATATACCTACCTTCATGTAGAGTTTCATCCTTTAATAAGTTTCTACAAAAACTAATCTTTTCTCCAAACGATGAGCATTCAAAACTACTTGGTCTCATCAAAACACAAGAATAATCTTCTAGAGAATCATGTATTCCACAAAATAAAAACTATCTATCTTTAAAAATTTCTCCCAAAAACAGAAAGGGTAAGATAAAACAACTCTTCAAAAAGAAAGATTCTCATAGGAAGGGAAACTACTTTTAAATCTTCAAAGTTCCATGGTACTACCCAGAGTTCATCATAGACCATTCCGTAAGTAATTTTCCTTAAAATCTCTCAAAAATAACCCAAACTAAGATTGAAAACCAAATACAAGAAAGACTTGATAACATAGTCATCCAAGATAAACATTATCGTTCATCTCCAAACAACATCAACTACTCGTAACATCTTATAATCAAAGTAACTAACCTAAACATATTTTCCCAAGATAGGTCAATAATTTCCATAAGTAACCTATAATACCATAAGTTCACCTTAAATTCGTTGATTCTTCAAAATATAATTCAACCTTTACTCATCAAAGAAAATACCGTAGTAATCTATTTACCTCGATCAAATAGGGTTCCCAAAATAGTGAATGTCTTCCAAAATAATAATCATCTTTTAATCCCCTAATCATCTCTGTCATATTAATACGGAAATCGTCGCATTTCCTATCACATTGGTTGTTGGGGTATGTTCTTCCATTTCCCACCATTAACTAAGAAGAGAAATTATAATTAGGGGCTTAAATACTTAGCCAATAATCATGAAAAGGAACTTAAATCATATAAGGATAACTTGTAGAAGAATAGTATACCCTAACTTGTGATCCCCTAGGTTCCAATCTAGGTTATCCATGATCATATATTCTTATGTGAATCTTTATTTTGTTTTATCTTTGTTCCTTTAATAATGGTTCATACTAAGCTTATAAATTTACCAAAGCATATCCCCCGGGAGTGTTGTAACCAAGAGTGCAGCAAGGCTCGTTGCCGTACACTAGTTCCCGTTCGAGTCTAGCTCAAAGCGGTGTTTCGGGTTTTACCCCTATGCACATCTGTGCCAGAGCCACCTCTACTTTCTCATATCCAGACAGGGATGTATTTTATTGGCAACCCCTTACTCAATACTCACCAAAATACCAGGAAGATCTACTATATTTAAACTTTTCTATAGGGTTATTCCTAAAGTTTTCATATCCTAATTTTCACAAATAACTAAACAATCCTTTGATACCAAATATAGAATCCCACCTTTTTGTCACATAAACTTTCATTACATTAAAACAAAACTGAGGATCTTTAAGGTTTAGTGTCTTGGAAACCAGGAACTTAATACATAAAACAAAAAAAAGCATTCTTCTTAAACACTTGAAAGGATTCTCCTTATGTTCATATTAGGTTCATTACTGCATCTCATAACCTGGGGACATACATCAAAAGAAAGGGTGAGCATAAGGCTTAGTAAGGGAAACAAGAGAAACATTTTACATGTGAACTTGAGATACTTCAATAAGGTCATGAAAAGAACTTTAAGGCATGAGAAAGAAATCATGAGGCATATCATAATAAAAATAACTTTTTTCATAACTTGAAGATGTGGCTACATAATTTAACATAGAAAATCATGACCATATCACCAAGGTCCATCCCCAAGGTGTCATTTGAAAATTACCAAGGTTATTCACCAAGATATCGTGAAAATTGTAATCTCTAGTGGTTACATCATTACCCAATGCATTGGAGCGCTATCAGGGTGCACCCTTAAATTTGCCTTTATTATCATGTGAGCCACATACATCATCATCAAACATTTCATAAATAACCCATATAGCATAAAATAAATGGGTTTCATTTCATAATAATAACGTTTTTAGGAAAAAAAATTGCTTTAAAGACATGATCTTTGTGTCACTTTAAAACCCACAGAAAAGGAAGGTGGGTCTCATGTACGTAAATCCAAGAATTTAAAATAGAAGATTTTGGTATATATGTGAATACCCCTATAGAAATAATAGATTTTAGTATTCACTTAATAACATGAAATAATTTTGAGAAAAGAGAGAGGCATTTTGAGATGAAAATTCTGCAGCATAACGACTATGTTTTGGGTTTTTAGAAAACATTGAAAAGAGAGGGTACATGGGTAAAACATTCATAAATGACCCATAAAACAGTAGAGGGACAGAATAAGAAGGATATATGACCATGGAAATGAAATTTAAAGGACATACCATTTTAAATGAAAAACATGGAAGGAAGACAAAAATTAGATTTCTCTAATGAAAGTTCGGCAGCCTAACGGCGTTACTTAAACTTCAACAAAAATGATTTGAAAATATCAAATAGGGTCTCTAATCATGTGAACATAAGAGTTAAGTATGATATATATATAGATAATTCCCCAACATAATTAAAAAGTAACTTGAAATACTTGACATGAAAGTAGAACATTGAAAAAAATGAGAAGGGTGAAAGAATCCACTTAAAAATTCGGCAGCCTAACGGCGGCACTTAAAACTTCAAAATACTGAATTGAAGAGATAAAATGGGGTCTCTCATCATATTATCATAAAGGATAAGTATGATATATATATAGATCATACCCCAACATAATAAAAAGTAACTTGAAAGACTTGACATGAAAGTAGAACCTTGAAAAGAATGAGAAGGGTGAAAGAATCCCCTAAAAAATTCGGCAGCCTAACGGCGCCACTTAAAACATCAAAATACAGAATTGAAGAGATCAAATGGGGTCTCTCATCATATTATCATAAAAGATATGTATGATAGATTTATAGATCATACCCCAACACAATAAAAAGGAACTTGAAAGACTTGACAAGAAAAAAGAACATGAAAATGAGAAAGGTGAAAGAATCTGTTACAAAAATTTCGGCAGCCTAACGGCACCACTTAAACATTCATAAAATGAAATGATGAGAGTAAGAGGGGATCTCTCATCATATGAAAATAAAAAGGACATTATAATGAATATAAAAGAACATCCACCAACATAATAACATGGAGCATAAAAGAAATTACATAAAAGAGATCACTTGAATAGAAAGAGAGGGGTCGGGTCCCTTACCTTAAAACGTAACTCTTAAAACTCAAAGGTTTGGACCTTTAGGGATTGGGGGCACCTTGGGAGGGCTCCTTGGGAGGTAAGGAGACCCGAACGTCATTGATAATGATTTTTAGAGTCCAAAGGATGAGGGAATGGCTTGGTATTTATAGGGAAAGTGAGGGGATAAGGCATTAATGGCCAAGGGACACCTCATTAGTGGGTTTCTCAAAACCATGTGCTCTCCCAAGATATTTCCCATGAAGTTAGGCCACATGGGGCCCCCAATACAATAATTCATCACCCTTGGTCGGCCAACCCATAAAATATCTCATGAAATCATCATGACACAGTTATGATGTCATTAAACATACCGAAACCCTAAAACTGTATTTTTACTATTCACTGAAAATTTAACTTTCTCAGAAAAAGCCCAAAATTTCACCTTAACCAAATATTGATGCTCTGATTACAAAAATGAACTCCATTTTATAAAAATAATTTTATAATTATTTTTAATTTAATTTTTAAATAAATACACTATTCACCGAAAATTCATTTTTTCAGAAAAATCCCCAAAACTTACCATAACATAATATCGACACTCTGAGTTCAAAAATGAAATCCATTTTATTAAAATAATTTTCTAAATATTTTTAATTAAATTTTAAATTAAAAAACACTATTCACCCGAAAAAACTAATACTTGAATAATAATATATGAAACCATTATTTAACCATTTTATTGAATCACATTACTTAATAAAGGTGCCTAGATTATATTAATACTTTCTTTAAGTGAGATTACTAATCCATTTGGTCACATTACTAATCCTAAGCATAAAATCTCTATTCATAATTTACTATTCATCAAAAATCAAGTTGATCTTATTAGACTCTAAATTTTGTACTGAACATAATTATAGAAGACCATTTTTTGAAAATCATTACACATATTTAATTATTTAAGGTTTACATAAACATTTTTTAAAATATCCTTTTCCTAAAATTCATCAAAAATATGCATACTATATTTTTTCGGTCATTTGAAAATTCATAAACTTCATCATAAGAAGAAATCGAAATTTTTATTTAAAACAAAGGATTACACAAGGCAGTTATGGTCTCCTTACATGGCCCCTTATCACACCAGCATAGGACCTAAGTGTAAGGTGTTCTAAGGTGAGAGAATCTGAGGGAGGCTCGGCCAACATCACACGAGTAGTGATTTCTATCAGTTTGAACTTCTCGCGAAGGCGATTCCGTTCTAACTTCACACGATGAAGTTCAGCTTGGGTTTGGTCTAGAGCAAAGCCCAGTGGTGCTACCTCCTTCCCAAGTTCTGTTAGATGGGCTTCGATTGGTCCAAGACTACTGGGTGAGGCCATAGAATCTTCTTTCTATATCAATTAACCAAGATTACTTGTATTTAGAGACAATAATCAAAAAAATTAGTTTCTAGCGGTCATATTGACCAATGGTCATATAACAGTCAAAAACCCAATGGTCTCATTTTAATTATACTCATGTAATCAAATGAAACATTTTTGTTGAGTATAAAAAAAATAACACACAAAATTAGGAAACAAGATTTATTGAAAATTTCTGGTCGTTACAGTTTATTTGATGAATAATTTAAATTTCTATCCTTCATAATGGCTTGTAAAGAAAATATGAATTATCCTAAGCATATTCACCGAGAGTGTCATAACCAAGAGTGAAGAAAGGCCCATTTTCATGTACCAGGATACCCCAGGTCAAGCCCGAAAATCCTTGTCTGAGCTTTCACTCCTATATACATATGTGCCAGAGCGGCCTCTACCTGCTCGTATTCAAACAGGGGTGTATTTTATAGAAGGATTCATATAATCTATTCCTTACCAAAATAACAGGATGTTCTTGTATGTTTATACTCAAATACTACCTTAGGTATTTGTTCCCTACTATAAATTTCCTATTATAGTTTCCATGATTTTTTACTAAACATCCTCTAATACCAACTGTAACACACCAACCCCTCCAGACCAGAGTTACTGCGTTATAAATTACATTGTCTTGGTTAGAAGGAATGAAAATCCCGAAGGAAAAATTAGATTATTAGTCATGATGAAACTAGATACATAAACGTAATTCAAATTACATTGGAAAAGGTTACATAATACAATACATAACAAAAATAAAAACTTCATCCACAAGAACTCAATAAATGGTCTCCTCTTTATCACATGTTGAATGTAAACAATGAAAGGAATGAGATAAAATGCTCAGTAAGGGTTAAAAATAGCATAATCATGAATCAATTATAATTAAATTGTAAACAATTTGACTTAATTAATATGGCATGGTGAATAAATGAAAAACTGACGCCATTAATAAACTGAGAATGAAACTGCATCCATATATTTTTTCACAGTGAAAACATCATGGATAGTAATAAATAAGAATGAAAAAAGATAATTATTATTAATTACACATCATGTATCTAGCACATGATACCATAATACCATAAAAACGGTTAAGTTACATGTGTAGGAACTTGTCTAATTTTTAAAAACAAACTCGAAGGGTTTGTCGCTAACAGATTTGTCTCATTAGACCTACCAATGAATATAAGGTTTTTAATGGGCCCCAATAGCCATTTCATGTCCAAGGAATTATTTATACATAGATTCAACACAATTGAAACATTCCTTTACATTATCCATATAGAATAAAGGATACAGATTCATCAATATTTCCACAATCAAAAATACATTCAAAATAAATACCATATGTTAAATGGTATATGGATTAAACAATAATCATATCCATGATATGAGTATATGTACATTTAAATGGAATATAATTTTAATTGAAAAGTGATCTCAAATGGGTAGTAGGTACACCACATAAGAAATATTAGGCGCATAATAGTAAGGTAGTCATAATGAAGTGAAAATAGAGACAGAGCTTGTTACCATGTGGCAATCAATTGAGTTAACCACCAATTTAATCAAAAAATACCATGAATATAAAGATAATCTAGACAATATATATCAACTGGAATTACACCTATACCACATATAATAAATAATAGGAAAACTATGGAAATCCCACAGAATTGAAAGTGAGATGAGAAAACCCCATACAAACATTTCTTCATTGTAACGAGTGTTCTTGTGAGGGATTAATGAGAGTTAAAGGGGTATCCCATTATTTATATATCTTAAGGGAAGTATGGGTGAGGTGAGAAAACATTCCCCATCACTGGTTATTAAAAATAAAAGAGCACAACATAGGGGAGATTCTTGAACAAAAGTGAGAGAGAGGATCCCTTACCTTAAATCTGTTAGGGTTTTCCACTTATTATTAAAGACCTGAATAAACAAATTTGGTTTATTAATTAATAATTCTAGAACATATTATATATTTAATTGGTTTAGTATAATAAATTTAAGTTCATTTATAACATTTTTTATTGGTTATGAAGTTCACTTTCATTATTCGAGCTCATTTGTTAACTTGGTTTTAATGGCATGTTTGCTTATATTCATGTTTGGATAAACATGTAAAATGAAATTGGTTGTCCTGAATTGATGTTATATTCTATTAGTGAACATCCAAGAGATTAAATGGTGTTAAATTTAATTTGGTTACCTAGAGTGAAGTCAAATTATTATATAAAACCATTGTGACAAATGTTTTTGTTAATCGGTGGGTTTGATTACAATGAACATGTTTTTCTTTATAACATAATCACATTTGTACAAAAGGATTACAGAATAAAAAATAGGATATATTACATATATAATAATCTGGTTCAACCATAACACAAATGGTTTAATGACCAGAATTAAATATAATAATAGAAATTGATAAATCCTTGTCCTTGAATGTGCTAAATTGGCACATCTCAAATGGTGCTTTCATTTCTTTTGAAACAAAAGGTGGGGAAAGGAGAGAAGATAATGAAATATCCCATTAGAATAAAAACATTCTATTACATGTATGTTACAGTAGTTATCATACTATTTTGGTGAAGGGAGGTGAGGAATGAAATAAAAAGACAATAACATAAAAGAAAAGGAGTTGGAAAGAAGAATTTACCTCTTGAGACTTCCTCCTTTGGGAACCTATTAAGGGGAGAGGTTTTGGTATTTTGAAGAGGATAGGGGATTTTGGATGTGGGGGAGGAGCTTGGGGAGATATTTGTGCAGAATATTGGCAAGGAACAAGGCTTGAGGGGAGTGAAGAGAAGAGGAAGTGAGGGGGGTATTATAGTGGAGGAGAGGAGGGTTTTCATAATTTTTTAATCATTAGTTTATTATTTCTTCACAAGACAAGGAATAGTAAGTATTCCATGAACAAGAACAGTAATAAATGCATGTAAATTCAAACCAATTGGGCTTAAATTAGTAGATCTTCATCAATGAATCTATAAATCCCTTATTTAGAATTTATCATAAATTATCACATTTTACTATTCATAAAAAATTCATGTATTTTAGAAAAATCTCAAAAAAATCACACTAACCATTTCTCGACATGTAGAATCCAAAAAAGAAGTCCATTTTTCAAAAATAATTTTCTAAATATGATTATTTTAATACTTAATTAAAATCATTATTTAATCAAAAAATATAAATACTTAAATAATTCAACTTCATTTTTAATATGCATAAATTTAGTTATACATTCATGGGTGTGGATACCATTCATAAGAGTCATATTACTATTCATATGGGTAAGTTAATATTCATAAGGGTAGGTTACTATTCATAAGGGTATGTTATTATTCACCAAAAAATTATGTTAATTCTATCAAACTTTAAATGTCATCCTACACACAACTATGTATGTCATATTTTAAAAATTAAAAACACACAAGTGGAAAATTTAAGTTTAATGGCTAGGATATGACTATCTCCTAAATAACCAAGTGTTGTTTCAAAGAAACTCAATGCTTTATGAAATATATGCTACAACTCAAATGTATTTAATATAAACATACCATAAAATTTTTGGGGTGCTACAGATGGATCATAAAATTTCATCATCATATTCATAATCATAATAATTCCAAGAAAATAGTGAGATTGCAATGTAAATCACATACCTCGATTTTGAATAGCATTGAAATAACGTTAAAATTAATTATAATAAATTTAAAATTACTAAAACTCTATAATATAGTTGTTTAAATACTTAAAGTATCATATACAATCCAGTTATAACATTTCAAGAACCATTTATTAACAATTATTTATTAAAATCAGCAGTTTCATGTTTTAACTGTTTCATTTTTCATGATATTTCATTATTAATTTCTGTACTTATTATTTTATCATAGTTCTGTGAAATATAGAATGTAAATAATGATATAAATAGAATATATATTCATTATATAAATATTTAGAGTCATCCAAAAATGATATTGATATAAACTTAATTATAACATTCTTAGAGAAGTTATGCTATACGTATACATGAAAATTGTATTCACTTTTTGACATAATGATTGAATGAAATGTAAATAATAATCAACCATTTTAGAATAATTATTATATCATTTTTATATCATATATATATATACCATTATTAATATCCATTTATAAGTGAATTTAGAAAAAACTCACATCCCTTTGTGGTGGTGGAATTCCACTCGTCTAAATGAGTGGTGCAATTGTTTTTCAACGAATTTAAATATAGGAAGGTATATTTGATATAATAACTAAAATAATAATTATTATATTAAAAATCTCAAATAAAAACTTTTAAATCATTAAAATAACAATTTATTAACGATTATCAAGAAAAAATAATCACACCACTATGTAGAGATAGTAAGATGTATGTATACATGAGTGATGTGTCCATTTTACATAGGATGGAAATGATGAAGAAAATAGTTTTCCAATTAATATAATTAAATATAATATATTTATTATACTTTATTAATTATTTTATTATGGGTAAAATATATTCATATGATGTATAAGAAGTAATAAATATGATAGAGTCGGTATATATGATTACTTATCTGGTAGACTTCTTTTATATCTCCTCTTAATGGGCCTATATTTGGAATTTTTTGGAATAAAAACCTATTGAAAATGAATAATGATTTTTAGAAGATAAATAAATAGGGTTTTTTCAATCTAGATGACACAAATTTGTGTTAATATAAGGGAGAATGGGAGTCCTTTTATAAGGGAGGGAAAGGACATACCTAAAAATACAAAAAGAAATAATATATAATTAGTTCATTCTCAAGAAAAATTCATCAAAATTTAAATATAATCAAGATAAAATATTTCAAGGTTTAAATATTAATATGAGATATAATTTATATAGGTTTTGTTTCAACTTTAAAACTTATCATTTTGATTAACCCCTTTATGAATCATTTTTAACCTTTAATTTGGTACCTGATATTTCAGTCTTAAATGGTAATAATTCTACATATAAGATGATAATTATCTCATGAATGGTCATGGGATGAAATTATATACCATTTATAATCATAATTTTATTATTTAACTATTTTTAGGTTTTTTAAATAATTTAATAAAGTTTTATTTACCATAAATTATCATTAATGTAATTTTTGACACTATAAGTTTTATTTGAGAGTATAGAAAACCATAAGAGTAATGGAATTTGAATTTAAATTTCAGAAAATATAATATAGTAATTTAATAAATTAAATTCATTGAAAACAATTATTTACCTAGAATTTATTAATATTAATATTTTTTAAATGACTTATTTTATTTTTATATTAATTGAAATAATATAGTTTTGGTGTTGTGTAAGAATTTTAGTTAATTTTTCAATTAATAAAAATTATAAATAAAAAATATAATAAAAAATTATTTATCCTAAAAATAAACATTTATAACAGAAATCAACCTTCTATTGTTTCCGTAAATGAAATTTTTTTAGATTTTAAAACCATGAAAGTCACACTTTGAATTTAATCATATATTAAATTAATGTAATGGAAATATTATAATTAAAATTTCACAAATATGTCATATATATATATATATATGTGAATTTCATCAAAATTTACCAAAATGATTTATCATGTAAGAGAATTCAATATGGTATAGGATGTTTAAAGACTTCTCAAAAATATTTAATCATATTATACTCTTTTTACCTGTACTAAGGTGTTAAAAATTACTACATTCACTGTTCATATTGACAAAAAATTAAAGGACCCGATTTAGCATGTTTATTCCTCCTAATTAGAAATATGGAAAACATTTCTTGAGAATCAATTTCTATAATTAGAAAAAATAATTTTAAAATAAGTGAAACAAAATCAACCAAAACCAGTTTTCCAGAAAATAAATTATTAACATAAAACTGTATTTGCATTTTTATCACTATTTCTGATGAATGTCTGATTCCTGATGATTTATTCCATGAATATTAGTTTTTCCAATCATTCATGTCAGTTTTAGTATTTCTTAATTGTATCCAGTGTGTTTTTTTTATGGAGCCAGAAACAACCAATGGCTCTCAAATCCCTAACGACTCATGCACCAACATGGGAAAGGGATTCATTCATTAGGGAACTAGGAAAAATACATAGAATAACTCACATTGGTCTAGAGGATGGTATGTTGGTCTCATCACAAAATTTATAGGGGGTAACTATTGCACATATTGGGACTCTCATATAGATTTAATATATGTTCGCAAACCATTGTTCATTCACAAGTATGTATACATGGATCCCCTTGAAGTAATGATCATTTATGAACATAAATAGGTTTAGAGTCATCTTTATATATCTTTAATTCCCTGTTGATAGGGATATATATATATATATATAATGTTCTATATCAATGGTACCCTTTGATGGATATATTACAGACTATTGGGTCATTAATTAGGATGATGCTAGTTTTAACCCATGTGCTATGGAACTTTGGTGTTTACTAGAATACCATGATGTAGAAGACGTTTGGATGTTGGGATCAAACCCATAAGATGAGATTCATACATATATTCATGAGAGGAATCACAACCCATGTAATTAATTTCCACATAATATGACACATCATATTTTAAGCTTGTTTTATGAAGAAAAATGCATGTAATTTAAATTCTTGCAATAAGGTCATCCAAGAAAATGATGCCTATTAAAATTTAGTTGTGGGACTTATGCTAAAGCGGACAAGGGGACCCATAAGAGATTTTTTTTCCTACGTGCGTCCTAAAGAATATTTGGGTGAATTTGTGTGTTGGGTTAGGACCATAGGTAGTCTTCCTACATATCCCGGTAAGCAAGGAATCAAAGACAACATTATTTAGAATTGGTGGGAATTATACCTAGTAGGAGTCCCATTCAATTATTGAGAACATTAGGATTTTATGACCACCACTAACCTATAATTTCATGTGATTCATGCTTTGTGAAATAAATAAGAGTAATTAGTAGATCTAAAAATAATATGATCCACTTTTTTCCACTAGTAGATAGATTCTGAATCCAAAATGGAGAGGGAGTGGGATTTGAGTGTGCATGTATCCTCTTATATTTTTTTAAATTGGATGGTCAAATATGGTGATATATCCTACTACATCATAGTCTGGTGAAGTGGATAAAGATTCTCACCTCCCAATAAGAGGACAGTGGATTACTCTAGGTGGGATTCTCTCTAAACTATAACTATTATGAGAATCTGAACTCATGGTGGTTTAGTTTTTTTGGGGCTTAGACATTAGAGGATTCCCATATTCGTTATTTGGAAGTCATATCATGATCATTTCCTGAGGCATCATATGATTGATGTATAAGGCATCTCCTGTTTATCAAAGGAGGTGTTCTATGTAATATAGGGTATACTACAGTTAAAACTCATATATATAGGATGATGTAAACATATTTTAATGTCATGTTATGAGGAAAATGGAAGTGTAGTTTAATCTCAACTTTCAGGGATGAAATAAGAGTAGTTTAATGTAATGTTGAATAGATTATGGAATCATAGTTTAACAACATTTTGTGAGGATTACAACCAAATTGTGTAACCTCGAGTTTCTTTGATGAGTTCTGTATATTTTAATGTCTTTTAGTTATCAAAACTATGAGGAATATTCCTATAAATGGTAGGTGAGATACTTTTGAAATAGATACTAATTTTGGTTTAAACTATCATAAGATCTAGTTGATGGGATTTTAAGAGTCCCATGAGGAATTTTTTAACTCGTGGTATTGTATGGTGTTCACGTTAATGATATATAAGGTGGAACCCAATGTTTTCTTGACCCTGCCTAAAATGTTGGTGGTGAGACCCACCATTTGACATGGTGGTTAGTGATGATAACTAATGGAACAATCTGGATGGTGTGGTTTGTATCCCGATAGTGATCCTGAGTGGCAGTGTGGGAGGGGGTCTTGTGGAATAGTCCAATAGGTGCATAGGGTTGGCCACATAGGAGATGGCCACATAGAGATATCCAAAAGGGAGATCGACACAAAAGAGGTGTACACAAAGGAGATGGATGTATAGGAGCTGGCCAAAAACTACAATCCATAAATGAGATAACCACAAAGTGATTTCCATGGTGTATAAAGAAGAAAAGGATCGTCCTTGAAGTTTCTAGCTAAAAAGGATAATCCTGAAGTGATTCACTATTCAGGAGTGCATAAAAGCATGCCTCATATCTAAAATGAACAGTGGATTTATAAATGGCTGTAATCCTATGGTTCGTAGGATGGGGATTTTCAAAGGTACACCGATATACGGTTTATCAGATAGTGTCTGCAATGTACTATACATGTATTAGTTCTCACTCATGCTCCCTTCATGTTCCTTTTTTCAGATTACAGAAGGGTTCTTTTATAGAGGAATGGAGGGACTAGTACCCATATGACACGTCATCTTTCGTGGGATGCATGGATTCATGTTTTGGATCCCATAAAGGAATCCTCATCATGTGAATTATTTCACTCATGGGAGATGGAAAAGACTATCACAAAACATAAATGATTTTTCATTAGTGGGGTTGATAATTATTGGGGTTAGAAATCCCTATTCAACCACAAATATTACATTGTTTCATGTGAGGGTGATGTCAGTTCATAGGATTCCTCACATAGTGGCGGAACATCATGCGGAGCAGTGACGTACATAGTGTTTTTTATATCACAGGACCAATCCTTCTTCTATATTGTCCCATACATTGATCGTTTTCTTCAAAATATTATTTGGGTTTATCATTTAACCCTTTTCCGAATTCATGTAATTATTTTATTCTTCAGTGCATAATTTTTAGGACCCAACAAATGCCTCTATTGAAATGGGATAATATTTGGAAGAAATGACAGCAGTTCTGATGAATAATTGGCCCTTATTTGAATGAAATATCAAAAAATACTATAATTTTTCACTAAATTAAGGGACTCAGCAAGAATAGTTTCGATTATTGATATGGTTACATGAAAAAACCTACAATGTTTATCACTTTTCTATTAGCCACCTAATTTTTTCTAATTCAATTATGTTATGAGATTAGTGGTCATAAAATTAATTTTTATTAGTCTTACCATTGTGAGTTTTCAGGATAACAAGTTTTTAATTTTTTATTTTCTTTTTTTGGTTGATAGATTTTTTCTAAACCAATCAATGAATTTGTTTAGAGTGTGAGAAATTGAATTTTATCAAGGTCTACCTTTATGGTATTTTAACCTGATGAGAACTGTATCTCATCGAGGGAAGTTAAATGTATTTCCAATCATATTAATTTGATTGATGTTTTAGTTTGAACAACTATGAGCATGAAATATGGGGTAATAACCCCAACAGGGATTATATTTGATAAGAAACAAATATTTTATATACTTTAATTATGGGATTTTTGAATCTAGTATATTGATTTCAATATCTGCGACATGATATGGGGAATTTATGTAAGGATTATCCATAAGAATGGTTTCCAAAATGATTTTTTTGGGTGTACAGAGATAGAAGTAGCCTCTCTAGTGGAAGAATTAGCCTTTGGTTGATAGATTATTTTGTGGGAAACATATACAGAGCCAACTGGGATATATTGTGTATAGTAAAACAAAGGTTTCCTCATGAAACTAACCAAAAAATTTTGATTTCCATGTAATTTATGAAAATTTATATTTCTCAAGACTAAAATGGGTGTATTTTTTAGGGAATGATGTAAGAAAATGTAGAGTGAATATTTATCAACAATATCCATAAATTCGAAAACAATACTATATTATTTTTTCATCTGTAAATGATAGATAGAGAATTGTGAAATTTAATTTTCCTAAACCATGTCATGGAAAGTTTAATTTAATGTCTTATCAAAAGGATGTTTGAGTTCTATGAATTATTCTCACTCTTCTTTGGCTGAGAGATAAATTATTTTATTTTTTCATAGTAATATGTTCATGAATGTTCCATCATCTATATAAATAAAGTATAAAATATTTAAGCTATAATATGGGGTTAAAAAATCAAAGGACTTATGTGGGATGAAAAATGACATTATAAAATATATAGATAGGAAATGCATCTACTCAAAATAAATTTTCCATTGGTTGGCATGGCTTTTTTTGTGGAAGAATTATGTAGTACCAACTGGGGAATATTTTTCATTATCAAACAATGTTTTCCTCAACACACTAACACTTCATTTCCAATGGATTTGGTTCTTTATATGGAATTATAATTCCCAAGACACATTTTTTTAAAGGAATGTTATTATATTTGATAGCAAAATTTCATATTGAAATTTCTGAAGAATGGGTAAAAATATTTTCCCTTATGTGTGTTTGACCCATACATATGAAAGATGAATTTATTTTCTTCTTATTTTTTGTGATGTATGGGCCCATGATATACAGTTATGTCATAATTACAAATCTCATAAAAATAAGTATCAATACATACATAGTGTTGGTAAGGATTCAATATGAATGAATTGAATTCTTGTGTGGGGAAGGGGATTTTTTATTTGAATACGAGACCAAAAATGGGGTGAGGAATATATTGATATCTCTAATAAAATCAAGATAATTAATAAGAAAGTGGGGGTATTTTTTGTCTTTTCTATACTGGGATATGGGATCTGGATGTTGTTATATATCCCATAAAATATTGAATTAGTTATATATTGTTCTTATAGGGATCCACATGTAGGTCTAACTCATGTAGTGAAAAAGGAAATTTTTAACTTTTGTTGTAGAAGGACCTAGAAATGGATATTAAGATGTTAGTACATATACTATGATGAATGTAATAAAAACACACAATGTTTTGGACCTCTTGCAGTTTAGTGACATGTGACAGGGATGTAAGTTGGGAAGTATAACAACATAATATGATGAAAGAATGATGGTCTTGTATTTTTAATGCCATACACTCATTAAAATTTTTCATAAAAATGATCAGTAATAGGGGGATTTATAGTTCATGATGTTCTGACAGACTATAGATAGTAGGGGCTATGAAACTCTAAACCCCGATTTCGGGGATTCTCAGATCAGGAGAGATGATATTGTGTAAAAATCCATTAGGGCTTACATTTGGATTAAATTTTTTTTGTGAAACTTATATAGGTACAACTAGGACATATTTTTCATATCCAAATAACATTATCCTCAAGGCAATGACCCCATTTCATCTCTAATCACCAGTGGAAGATTTTGAGTATATTACATTTACCAAGGAATAGATCATGTTTAATGGAAGAAATGTGCCTTAGTATAAAGGCCAGACCCCTGTTTCATAGAGTCGGTGCCTTATAACATTACATTTTCAAGATTAAATGAATGTTTTATCCCGAAGTACTTAATATTTTAGTATATTTGGAATTTTAGATACATACATAAGTTAAACATTTCAACTTGAAATGAAAAAGAACATAAGAGTTCCATTGGTAACATTCAACACTCTACAATTATCCAAAAAATTCAATTATAATATACCGCTTCATGTTCTAGAAAAAATGAAACATAAAATGGGGTGAGCTTATATGCTCAGTAAGGGTAAACTATATAGTAGAAGATATCATAAGCATAAACATTATGCAGGGTGAATAATTGAAAACACATGCCTTTAAAAATATTAAACATGAACACATTATAGAAGGAATATGAGTTGAGTAAACAATTCCATAATAAAACATAATCACGTGTATTATACTAGTCGAATAACCACATTAACTATGAATTTATAGCTTCATAATTAGGGTAATTCATATTTCATATATTCTGAAACATATCGTCAATGCCTCATCCAAGCCCGTATCAATTTGTCTCATGAGACCTACCAATTCATCGAGGATATATAGTGGGCCCCACCCATAAAATAATAAGTACAATTCATTCCTCATGTGAATGGGGAGGAAAAAAACACCATATATATTTATATGGAAAATAAAATATGAATTGTAAATAACTTCTCGGAATTAACATGAGTTTTCAAATAGATGATGATACTCTTATAAAGTCATCGAGTAATTCTTGAGATAAATACAGTTTTACTTAGAAAAGAATAGTTATATTGGAGAAGTATTTGTATAAAACCAGAAATTATGTAAGATATTATTTTCATAATAAAATTAGTGATTTTATAAATTTAATGGTTTCTAAAAATATATTATAGTGAGTTCTTGAAAACTTGTAATAATTTGAAAAAATCCCCTGAAGCGGGCATGTATTTCGGGAAGAACTTTTGAAATATCCTTTTAAAACATATAACTCACATGAAAGAAAGAATTATTATGGTCTTTACACAGACATATAATCATTAATATATAATTTATGATTAGTAAATTAGAATAGTTAATATATTAATTGGGATAAAGAGAGTCAAAGAGTAACCTAGAAGAAAATAGAAGTTTGGGTAGAAAACCTTTACCTTAAGTCTGAAGGTGTTCCTCACATGATCTTAATGACCCCAATAATAAAATTTAGGTTAATAAATTTATAATTATAGAACCTCCACTACATTTATTTGATATATTATAACCTTATTAGGTTCATTCATGCTCTTTTTATGGTTTAAGAGAATCAATTTCATTGTTTGGGAGCGTTTTCTTCCTTGGTTTTCATGATCAGTTTACTTATATTCATGTACGAATAAACATGTAGAATGGGAATTTTTTTCTAGAATACAAGTTATATTATATTAATAAAAAATTATAATATTACATGGTTATAAATTTTTTTATTTATTTGGATTGAAGATGAATCATTATATAAAACATTAATGACATTTTTTTGGGTTAATTGGTGATTTTTGATCACAACAAACTCATTTTAATTTATAAATTAATATAATGTTTAAAAAATGATTAAAGAACATTAAATAAGTTATAATACATATATTATATCCCGTTTTGTCCATAAAAATGGTTTCATGACCATAATTTAAGACGGTAATAGAAATTAAAAACATGTCATCTTTGAATGTGATAAATTAACACATATCAGTGAGTGTTTTCATTTCTAGTATAAAAGAATCGAAAAAGAGAGAAGATAAAGAATAATTAATTTATCAGAAAAAAAATTATAGTACATTTATGGTACAGTAATCATCACAAAATATGTATGAAAGGATGTTAGGAAAGATATAAAAATAATTAAACTTGAAATAAAAGAAATGAAAAGTGGAATTTACCTATGGAAATAATCTTCCTTCAAAGACTCTTTATTGGAGAGGGGTCGGTCCTTTTATGAGACCAAGGGCTTTTGGACATGGGGGAGGATCTTGGGAGGTTATTTGGTCGTAATGTAGACAAGTCACAAGGATTTATAGGAGTTAAGAGTAAAGGCAGTGAGGGGGGTGGGGGTTGTAGTGGGGGAGAGGGGTGATTTGTGAATATCTTATTAATTATGTCATTACTTACTCAAGAAAACCAATAGTGTTGATTAATGTGACTCATAATAGTAATAAGTAATTTTGAGATCTAACCAAGTGTTCTTACACCATCCATGATTCTAGGAATAATGACTTTAACTTATAATGTATATATATGGTAAATTACCATTTTTTTACTATTCATAACAAATTTGAGTATTTCATAACGAATCCCAAAAATTCACCCTTACCCTTCATTGGAGTGTAAAATTAAAAAATGAACTTAATTTTTTGAAAATAATTTTTTAAATATGATTATTTTAATTTTTAAATAATATTTTAATATATTCAAAAAATAACAATTTTAAAACAATAATTCGTTTTATATAATTTTGAAAAATAAATCAATATCTCTTTATCTTATAAAATTAATAAAAAATAATAATAATATGACTTACTATTTATAAGGGTCATATTACTATTCATATTACTCTTCATAAGGGTATTTTACAATTCATCAAAAATTATGTTTGTCTTATCAGACTCAAAATATCTTACTGAACACCACTGTGCATGTCAGTTTTTCGAATTTCAAATCACAGTGGTGTCAAAATTATTTTTACAGTATAGATTACAAAAATTTGGTGTTTTGTGGAGAATCATTGTTTCATGAATTTATTTATAAATACTTGGGGTGTGGCATTCTCACCTCCTTACAAAACATTCATCCTTGAAATTACCAGAATTTTACCTCACAAAAATATTTGTGTAGTTCTTCATCATTGTATCCTCAGGATCCCTTGTTTTCTCTTCGATTTTATGATTTTTTCAATGTATCTTTACCAGTCAATTCATCGGATTCCTAGACACCTATTATTTAGTGTCTATAATCCAAATAGTCTCTTCATTGTAAGATAGTTCAGGTTCTAATTCTATGCCTTCGTGTGTGAGTACGTGTGTTGGGTCTGGATTGTACTTTCTCATCAATGAGACATGGAACACATTATGTACTTTAACATGCTAGGTGGCATAGTCAAACGATATGAAATTTCTCTAATTCTCTCTAGAATTTCAGAAGGGCCTATTTACCTTGGGTTGAGTTTCCCTTTCTTCACAAATCTTATAACACCCTTTTATGGAGATACTTTTTAAAAAACATGATCTTCCACTTAAAATTCCAAAACCTTCCATCAAATATTAGAAAATTTTTTTTATTCATTTATATCCTTTGATATGGCCTTGAATAGTCTTTACCTTTGCTAGTGTTTCCTCCACAAGCTATCGGCCCACTATACTCCTTTCACCAACTTCATCCCAACATGTTGGTGTACGACATCGCTTTCCATACAATGCTTTATATGGTCCCATTTGAATACTTGAATGGAAACTATTATTGTAGGAAAGCTCCATTAAAGGTAAGTATTGTTCCCACATATCTTGAATGTAAAGTGAACATTATCTCAACATGTACTATAAGGTTTGGATCGTCCCTTTTGATTTCCCATCATTTTGTGGGTGATAATCAGTACTCAAATGAATCTGATTATCCAATGATTTATGAATAAATTTCAAAAAAATTGATGTAATTCTTGGATCACGATCATAAAAAATTGAGATTGGTTCCCCATGAAGTCTCACAACTTCGTAGATATAGAGTTGTTCTAGGTTCTAAAGAGTAAAATCCTTCTAATAGTGAGTAAATGTGCAGATTTCATAAGTCGATCAACAATTACCCATATTCCATGAATCATTCTCTGGGGTTTGGGTAATCCAGTGAAAAAATCCATAGTGATGTCATCCCATTTCCATGTAGAAATATGTATAGGTTTCATGATTCATCTAGGATGTTCTCGTTCGGCCTTAACTTATTGATAGACTAGACATCTTAATATATAATCAGTAATTTCCCACATCATGTTGTCCCACTAGAAATGTTCCTTCAAATATCTATACAACTTACTGCTACTGGGGTTTATTGGGAAATTAGATCTATTGAAGTCATCCAATAACTCTCTTTTTGTCTTGGTTATAGAGGGAACCCATAGACTCTTTAAAAATTTTGGAATTCCATCTTCATATATGAATTCAACCAACTTCCCATATTTCACAACATTAATTTTCTTTTGAAGTTTCTCATCATCATCCTGTGAAGCTTTAATTATTTCCAATAAAGATGGATGGGAAACCATTTGAAAAATTTGTGATGTTTCACCCTATTTGATAATTCTCATATCCATCATCAATGGATCCATGGAAAAAGGATCCTTGTCAATCCTCACTTTATTGGGAACTCCATGATCCTTTCCGATTAATGCATCTACTACCATATTTTCATTTCGTTGGTTGTAGTGTATGGATGAATCATAATCCTTGACTAGTTTGAGCCATCACCTTTGCCTCATGTTGAGTATTTTTTTGATAAGATATACTTCAGACTCTTTTTATCTGTATATATCTCACATCTTTCACCATATAGATAGTGTATCTATATTTTTAGAGAAAATATAACAAAAAATAACTCAAGATCATGAGTATGATAGTTTTTTTAATGAATTTTTATCTTCATTAATTCATAGGAAATAACTAAATTATTATCAATAAGGACACAACCATTTCCTTTAATTGATGCATAATTATAGATCACAAACCCATCATTCTCTGATGGTAGAGTTAGGATTCGAGCATTGAATAATATCCTCTTCAATTCTTCTAAAATTTCCTCGCATTATTTTTTCCATATGATCTTAACCCCTTTATATGGAAGCTTGGTCATTGGTTTGGTTAAATGGGTGATGTTTTGAATAAAACACTGATAATAACCTACTAAAGAAACAAAACAACATACCTCAGTTATGTTCGTTGGAGTAGGTAATTCTTGAACAACCTTTGTCTTTACATGATCAAATGATATTCCATCCATAGAGACAATGTGGACAATAAAGGAAACTGATTGAATCTAAAATTCACACTTGCTAAACTTCCCATATAATTCATTTCTTTTAAGATTATTCATAATATTGTGTATGTGATTTTCATGATCTTTGTAGCTTGTGGAGTATACTACAATATCACTATCACAATGTCATCAAGATATTCCTAGAAAAAACCTATTCATTAGATCCATGATCATAGAGGGCTCATTAATAGGTACAAAAGGCATTACTGTAAACTCATAATGCTCATACCTGTTTCAAAATGCTACCTTTGGAGCATCTTCCTTCCTTACTTGCAACTGATGATATCCAGATCGAAGGTCAATATTTGAAAAATATTTTGCTCCATGATGTTGATCAAATAAATCATCAATGAGATATAGGGGATATATGTTCATTATTCTTATATCATTTATCTCTAGGTAGTCAATGCAAAACCTCATAAATCAATATTTTTTATTAATGAAAAGAATAGGGGCTCCCCATGGAAGGACACTAGGGTGAATAAAGCCATTGTCACTCAATTATTTGAGTTGTTTATTTGGTTTTATTAATTCCATAGTTCCCGTTCTATAATTATTCTTTAATATAGGCATTGAACTTGGAATTAAATTAATGGAAAACTCAATTTTCCATATTGGAGGATGTCCAAGTAAATCCTATGGAAACACATCAACATATTCGTGCTCAATTGGTACAATATCTATTTGATCATTCCTTTCCTCACCCATATATGTTGTATTCCATTCCTCCCCAATAATTGAATTTAGTAGAGATATTGGGGGTGGATCTAGATAAGAATATGCTGGAGAGGTTTATACTCTAAATATGTGGGATTAAAGACCGTTCTCAAAAATCATAACTTCCCACTTCTTGAAATAGATATTCACATCATAATGTGAAATCAAACTCATAACAAGGATTATATCAATGTCAATAATGGGAATGACGATATGGTTAGAAACTGAAGAACATTTATGTTTCATATGTGAGACTAATAAACACATCCTTTTTGAAATGATACATCCCTTTGGAGATTTGACTGACAACTCGTTTATTAAATAAAATTAGATATGTATAATTTTCTTGGAAATATGGGAAGATATAAAACAATGTGATGATGAAAAATCAAGTAATTCATTGGATAATTTTTAGGAAACAATTAAAGTACCTACCACCACATCATTAGGAACTTCAATATCAGTAGTTATGTTCACATATGGTTTTCCTTTCTCCGTTGACTTTTTCTGATGCCCATTTCCATGAAAATTTGTAAAATCATCATCTTAGTGACCAATCTCCTTATAATTATAGAATTGAACATTGGTAGCTTCTTTCTTTCCTTTACAATCACAAGTATGATGGCTTTTCTATCCACACTTGTAGCACACCCCTTTTCCTTTTAAGCAGGAACTAGGGTGTTTCATTCCACAATTATCATAGGGTGTAAATTCAACTCTTCCCTTATTCCCCATTTCCTTATTTCCTTTTCCAGATTTTTCAGTAGCCCACTCCTTCTATTTCTTTCCTTTAAAGACATAAGACAAAGAGAACTCCATTTCTTTCTTGATAGTGCATGTGACTCTATCTTCATATAATGATAATTTTTGTAAGATCATTTCACATTGGAGGGATAGATTTAAGACATAAAATATTAAATCAATCTTTCTATTTGGATTATGTATATAATCCACATCATGATTTTATATCATTGTGCAGTTAGCTTCATACTTTTCAACAATCTCATTTTCCTTTTGCCTCAAATTTAGAAACTACCTTTCCATATCCACTCACTGTTTATGTGTAAATTATTTCTCTAAAAAATATATTTAAATTCACTCCATCCCATGTTATATATTTATTTCTCCTCTATTGTGTTTTGAATTAGTGACCACCATAGATCACAGTATTCCAACATATGATAAATTTCCATAACAACCTTCTCCCATTTATTACTTACCAATGTGATAAATATCTTCTCTAAAGAACTTATCAACTATTTCTCAATTATTGGGTTTGTAGTCCCATTAAATGATGGAGGATATTGTCACATAATGTGATCTGAAATTTCTCATCCATGTTAAGGATAAGGATGCTCCATATGGTTATGATTATTGTTCATAACTTGAGTCAACTCTCCCATTAGTGTTATATGTTTCTCAGAACTAGTCACATCACTAGATCCAAAATCATTATCAAGAATCAGAGGTCAATCCCCCAACATGGGATACACGTGTTCATGTAGTTTACATTCCATCCACTTGGAACCATTTCTAAATAATGGCATACACAATATTAGGTTATGAATCATAATGTATAATCTCAAATTTGAAAAATAATTAGCATAAATTTAAGTCATATCTATAGTTAAGATCTTAATCATTAACATGGTTTCATTGAGGAAAAATTTACATTTAATTCCTTCATAATTGTTTTTAAAGAAAATGTGAATTATCCTAAGTATATCCCCCAGGAGTATCAAACTAGGTGTGCAGTAAGGCCCATTGTTGTGTACCATGATACCTCAGGTCAAGCCTAAAACAACTAGTCATATTTTTCACTCCTAGGTACATATTATCCCGAACCACGTCCACTTGTAGTATCAAGATATAGATTTTTTTTATAGAAATATCCACATAATTTATTCATTACCATAATTATCATATGTTCTTATATGTTTATCCTCAAATGTTATCTTAGGGGTTTGTTCCCTAATCTACATTTTCTAAATCTAGTGTCCAAGCTCTCTATTAATCATCCTTTAATACCAACTATAAAGACCTGACCCAAGTTGACCGAAGCCGGTGCTTTATCACATTACATTGGCATGATTACAAGAAACTCGTAACCCAAAGGAACAAATAGTTTATTAGATTTGGAAATCTGGATACAAATATAAGTTCAACATTACATCTTGAAATGAAAAAAAAACATAGAAGTTCCACTGTGAAACATTAACCACTCTAATATTATCCCTACCAGGAAACCATAATATACCACTTCATTTCCTAGGAAAAATAAAACATATGAATGGGTGAACATAGATGCTCAGTAAGGGTAAATGATACAGTTGAAGATATAATAAACATAATAATTAGGCATGATGAATAATTTAAAACACACACCTTTATAAATAATAAAATTCAACACATTATGGAATGAATATGATCTTAGTAATCATTTCCATAATAACACATAATCATGGATATTCAACTAGTTGAATAACCACATGAACTATGAATTTCTAGATTTATAATGAGAAAAATTCATATGGTTAAAATTTCAGAACATACCATGAAGGCCTCGACCAAGACATCTAAAAATGATCAAGGCGTTGGCTAAAACCATATCTAAAAATGTACTATTCCTTGGCTGTGTCCATATTTATTTGTCTCATGAGCCCTACCAATGCATCGAGGGGATATAAAGGGCCCCAACCATCAAAAACTAAGTCCAATGAATTACTCATATGAATTAGGATACCATAAACAACATATACATTCATATTGAAACTAAAATATTAAATTTAAATAACATCCCTGAATATTAACCATAAACACTAACCATTCAGAGTAAATAGTTGAATGGTTTTAAGATAGAAAATCCGCATTCAAACTAATATTAATCCATTTAATTGAATATGGTATTCTATATCAAAAAATATTAATCCCAATGATACATAATAATCAACAATAGTGTGGAAATAGATGAAGATACTCTTATAAAATCATCGAGTAATTCTTAGAATAAGTACTCTATTACTTTGAAAAGAATTCTTCATTTGGAAAATAATTTTTATAAAACTAGAACATAATTAATATAGTATTTTTATAATAAAATTAAATATTTTAAAATTATAATGGTTATTAAAAATAGATTATAGAGATTCCATTAAAATAGGATAGAATTTGAAAAAATCCCTTGAATTAGGCATTTATTTCTGGAAGAATTGTTGAAAGATCCATTTGAAACATATAAATTCTATGAAATAAATTATGATTTTTGCTTTCGCCGATACAGATAATCATTAAAACATATTTTATTAGTATGACATAAAAATATTTAATAAATTAATTATGATAACGAGAGACAAAGAGTAACCCAAAAGAAAATGGAGGTTAGGGTAGGAAACCCATACCATAAGGCCCAAGGTGTTCCTCACTATGTCACAATGGAATGAATAATAAAATTTAGGTTCATAAATTAGTGATACCATAACCTAAAATTCATTTCATTGATTCTTTACTGTCTTATTAGGTTCTTTCATGGATTTTTGATGTGTTAAGAGATTCAATTTCATTGTTTGGGTGTGTTTTCTTATTTGGTTTTCATAATCAGTTTACTTATATTCATGTACGGATAAATATTTAGAATGAGAATGGTTTTTCTAGAATAGAAGTACTATGTTATTAGTGAAAAAATAGAATATTACATGGCTATAAAAAAAATTTGTTTATTGGGAGCGAAGATGAATCATTATATAAAACATTAATGACAATTGTTTGGGTTAATTAGAAGTTTTTGATCACAACGAATTCATTTTTATTTATAAATTAATATCATGTGTAAAAAATTATTCAACAAACTCAAATAGTTATAATACATATATTATAGTTTGGTTGATCAATCTATATAGTTTCATGACTAGAATTGAAGAAGGTAATAGAAATTGAAAACCCGCCGTCCTTGATTGTGATATATTAACACATCTCGAATGGTGTTTTTCTGTCTAGTATAAAAGAATGGGAAAGGAGAGATGATGAATAATTATTAATTTATCATAACAAAAATACAATACATGTAATGTATTTTATTAATCACAAATATTGTATGAATGGAGGTGAGGAAATAAAAAGAAAATGATTGAACTAGAAATAAATGAAATGAAAAGAGGAATTTACCTCTTGAAGTAATCTTCCTCGGGATCCTCTTTAGGGGAGATTTTTTGGTCTTTTTATGAGACTAGGGGATTTTGGATGTGTGGGAGGAGCTTAGGATTATATTTGGGACAAATTTATACAAGGAAAAAGGTTTAAAAGGAGTGAAGAGAAGAGGGAGTGATGGGGGGTTATAGAGGAGGAGAGGGGTGATTTGTGAATATCTTATTCATTATTTTATTATTTAACTCAATAAAACGAATAGTGTTGATTCATGTGACCCATAATAGTATTAAGTTCATCTGAGTTCAAACTAAGTGTTCCTATATCAGACATGATTCTTGGAATAGTTAACTTAACTGATAATTTATATATATGGTAAATTGCCATATTTTACTATTCATAAAAATTTGAGTATTTCAAAAAAATACTAAAAATTCACACTAACCATTTTTTATGTTTGCAATTAATAAATGAACTCTTATTTTTTAATATAATTTTATAAATATGATTAATTTAATTTTAATAAAGTCATAATTTCTTTGAAAAATAACAATTTTAAACTATAATTCGTTTTATATCACATTAAAAAAATTATTGAAGATATAACTATCATATAATGTTAAGAGAAAATTATAATATGATTTACTATTCTTAAGGTTCATTCTACTATTTATGAGGGTGTGTTACTCTTCTCTAAAAGTTATGTTTGTCTTATCAGCCTCTAAATAACATACTGAACGCAACCGTGTTTGTCAGTTTTTCAAAATTAAAATCATAGAGGTGGAAAAATTATGTTTACTAGATAGGTTACAAAAATTTTTAATTTTGTGGAGACTTAGTGTTTCATGCATTTATTTATAAATCCTTGGGGTTTGACACTTAGTATTAAGAAACATTAATACCACTATTGTCCATGGAGTTTTAAATTCCCTACATAGATCTGGATTATATGTAGGAGGGGATGATCCAGTTTCATTGATGGATCACTGAATGTGGAAACCCAAATTTAAGATCACCTGTATTAATATTTTATATTATATAGGTGTTGGAAACATTTTTTATTTACCCCATGGATTGGACTACAACACGAGGTATAGTCTTCAGTATGTATCTCATATAAATGAAATGAAGATATATGTAGTTTATATGGAAACATTCAGTTTAACATCATATCATACCATTTCGTTAAATTTAAAGTGATAAATACATAGGTTACCAGACATGAAGAGTAAATATTATTGTTGAACACATGATTAGTGTCTTGGGTATCACTATGTATCTTGTGATGGTAGGTTTCAGGGCATCGATAGTTAAAAAATAGCTTTGACCACCTAGTTTAACATTATGTTGTAAAGAAATATAGATTTATTTTGTCATCTTGATTCCTAGATTATGGAAATGATTATTTGGATTGATACACCTTGATCATGTGGGGAATACCCTCGTGAAACTCCTAAGTCCATCTGAGTTATGATCAGGGATAGAAACACGGGGTGGAAAAGGTTTATTACTCCAAAGAAAGGTGATAAAACAATGGTTATTGGTATTTTCCATTTGTGGTGGCTAGACCATGATGAAAAATTTGGGTGTTACTACATATCTCATCTGAATTAGAATCGTTCTATATATAGTTCTCAAAAAACTCCTAGTGAATATTTTAACCACATAAATATAGGAGAAATTTTTTTCCTTTTTTGTGGCCGGACCTGGGATTAGTTATCTAGGAATCACTATGTATCCTATGATGGAATGAATCAAGCCACACATAATTCTGAATGGGAACCCTCTATTAATGTCTTATCCATATGTAAATGGGGCATTTTTTGTTGATATTTTGATTTTTTTAGGTTCGGACCTGAATTAGATATGCAAGCATTACTACATTTCCTATGTGAGTCAAAATTGAGGCAGACATAGTTATTGAAGATTCGTGTAGTTTAATGTCTTGCGATAATGAATTTTTCCATATATTTTATCATTAAAAATAAAGGACATTGGTGTCATGTAGTTTATTATCATGCAACCTGGATGATGTTCCATGTAGTTCAATGTTATGCAATCAGGATGAGAACGAAGTATAATCATGGTTGGGACCATGAATAAAGAGCTTGGCATCACTGCATATCTTTCAGGTGTGGTAATCAATTCACATGTTGTTCTTGATGGAAATATCCCTACGTAAGTATACCCCCTACATTAATAGGGGCACTTTTTTAGTTTTGGGGTGGCTAGATGAGGATGTAAAATTCAGGCGTCACTACATATCTTACATGGAAAGGAACCAAGACACCCATAGTTATTGAATATAGAATGGTAGATTACTGATATCAAGGGTGATTTCAACTCGGGTGAGAAAATTATGGTGATTTTCTATTTAACATCATACATCAAGGACATTGGTGTCATGCAGTTTATTTCTTGTAACCTAGATAGCATACCATGTAGTTTAACGTCATGCGATACATATGATTATGTCTTCTAGTTATGAGAAGGATGATGTTTTAGAAAATTTAGAAACATAATCTCGACGTGAAAAAGGGAATTGACCCCAATGGGTTAGAAGAAAATAATTATATGAATTGAGATAAACTTGTGGCCCGACCTAACATAAGAGTTTAATTCCTTAGTACGTATCCTGTGATGACAGAAATCAAGCCAAATTTATTTCTTGAAACAATTTAATTTATCATCATGCCACTTAGATAATTTATTGTGTAATTTAACGTTATGAAACCAAGATGGTGTACCATGAAATTTATGTCATGTGATCAATAGAATATACCATGCATATTAACATCATGTAATCAGGAATATTGAATCTTATGATTTCATGAAATACTTCTTTCAGAACTATGAATTATTGGTGGCCATGGTATGCTTCTCATCCTTCGAGATCAAGGAATCTGGTTTATAGGAGTATACATTGTGTATGAAAGTGTCCCTCCCACCTTGTCTCTAACATTGGAGGTTTTATACCGGGTATCATTGGAGTCCAAATAGAAAACACTATCTCTCTCTCAATGAAATATAAAATGATAATTTTTTTGTAAAATTATTGTGCAATCCGATCTCGGTGGACTTCCACAATGGTGATAGGTTTTCAATCTCTTCTCATCCAGTTGCTCCAATTCATATAGTTATTTCTTTTATTTCTCATCTATTTATAACTAATCACATATAGAAATGTGGAGTGAGGTAAATTGAATGTCGATGGGTAGGACCACCATTGTCATGTCTACGAGAGAGTATGAGGTCACCTATGAGGAAGTTCGGAATGTGGTCTAGTAAACCCACAAGCCATGTATGATCTTGTCCGATAAATAATTTTTATCCTTATATACCATATTCTATATTGTATTTGATTTGGTCTTGTTAAAGTGCTATATTTATCCATTAGTGGTTTTATGGTATTATGATGAATGGTTCGACTTGATTTTATGCTCCTCATATAGTTTTTCCATATCAGTATAATTTTTTTTATCATCGTACATCATAATTGTATGAGGGACACCAACTCTAATGATGATATCGGCTCTCACAAAGCTGATAGTGTTCCTTTCACCAACCTCTTTGAGTGGTATGACTTTAAACCATGTGGAGAAGAATTTTCATGCATGGAGAATGCACTTGAACTACTTAGTTGTAGTGGGAGGATATGGTCCCACAGAGTGCATCCCCCACATGAAAAATGGGTAGGAGTATGTGGCTATGTGAAGTAACTCATGTGGTTGGTGAATGATGTTTTCATGAACCTAGTTGGAAAGAAACGTTATGGTGAATTTAGTGTAGTTAGGTGTTATAAGGAGATTGTAGTACCCAAGGAATCATATTTGATAGAAAATCATGGATCTTGACTGGTGGGCATCACATGCTTTAGCGTGTTCTTCCTTCATGATTATAGCAATGTCTTCTCTATCAATTCACCAGAGGAGGACCTCCTTAGGGATCCTATTTTGGAAAAAATGTTGATTATTCATTTAATCATATAGAATTAATATAATGGGTTATATTCATATTATATAATATTTGACTCATTTTTGTGGGAGTTCCCTATTTCAATGGTAGTCAACAATGGGTTTCATCCATCCAGTGGCACGGCCATATGGTTTAGGGATGGGGAAAATCTCATGAATATCTTCTTTGTTGGATTGAATGATAGGTGAGACTATTCGGCGAATCAAAATACTAATGATTATTTCATCCTGATCTAGATTAACTAAATAAATGGATACATATTCAAATAAATCAGATTGGGAGTTTTTTGACCATGGGACTTTAGTTAGTGTTTGATCTAAAGATAATTATGCCATTATTACCCGTACATGGTTTTTCAGGGGTTATATCATCCATTTTTATCTTATAATCCCAATTAATCTACTTGATGACTAGTTATGAATCACATTTTTTCTTCATTTTATAGACATGTACTAGAAGTTCCAGCTATAACCCTACAATAAGAGCCCAATATTCTGCTTCATTATTCATGAATACATCTGGTGGTAAGATAGAGTAAAGAATAACTGAAATGGATGGGGATATGAGCATGACTCTAGCCCGACATTGTTGAACATGGGGTCTTCCATACACTACCCTATCATACTTATGGAGGCACCATAAAAATAAAACTCACGTATCTTAGAACCTTCTCGATTAGAGAAATCATCTTCATCATTTAGTTCACTGTCCAATGAATTCATTTCTACTAAGGGGTGCTCTACCTAAAGAATCTGCAAACATGTTTCCCTTTGATTCTTTTAGAGGAACAAACTGAATGTCAAACTATTGTAGGATGAATTCCCACCATCACAGAAATTTAGTCGACATTGGAAAACTAATAATTTATTTGAGTGGGTTTCTATGAGTGACCAAATGGACCTTGTGATGTATAAGGTAGTTCCTCAACTTCCAGACTACAATGATTAAAACTGGAAAACTCTTCTAGATATTTGAATAACCCATCTAAAAAAATTATTATTCAAAACAAATAATAAAGATATTTATTAATTATAAAATCATTATTTGGTGTGAGGAATACACCCAGTGGTCTCTCTAAGGCCATTACATAAAATAAAATAACTGAAATTTATTCAACATGAAATATAAACATTATCATATAGAAGAGAAATTGTGTGAAACTATTGAATGATTCAAGAAAATCATCAGTACACTAGTATGTAACCTCTTTTTGCATAAACCATGTTAAGGGAAGACATTTTCCATCAAGGTTGTCTATGTGGCACTAAATGTAGGCTCGGTGTGCTTGAAGTCCTTGTGTCTCTATAATGTTGTGAAGAGGTGACATTCCAATGATAGCCTTTTTCTTCTCACAGAAATTATTAATTACCCAATGTCTTGTGAATACATGGAGAAATGTTCCTAAGGTGACACTAGAAGATCATTTGAAGGAGTTAATATTTGGGATGTGTTGTCACAGGTTCTTGAAGACTATTTTAATATCTGATAGTGGATAAAGAATTTTTGATATTTAACCACCATAAAACCAATGTAGAATTCAAAAAAAATTCCTAGTAACAGCAGGAATATGAAATGCATGGACCATTGGTACATAGCATCGACATTAATCATGAAAAATGGAAAAACCTGATAATAGAACACCCCATGGGGATCCCTAATGGCGGTGTATTATAAATCATCTAAGGAAATTCAGATTTTATTGTATCCTAAATAGAAATCCTTGAAGGAGGGTTCCCGATATTTTTATATTACATTGATCAGTAGTACAGTGAAATATATTGGTAAATCATCCCTCAATAATCATCAGTGGATAACCATGAAATCAATATAGACTCTAATTATCCTCCTCTTTTTATTTATGAGGAAGATATTGGATATCCAATTGGGATATTGGACTCCTGAATGAAGTTGAATCTAATGAATTTGTAAACTCTAGAGTCAATTTTGGTAGCATGTGTCACATGCATTCATATGACATTTTATTTATAGAATCAGTGGTCCTCTAGTAGGCCCATGCGGTGAGTGGACACCTCTATATTCAATCCCAACATTTCTATGTAGTTCCTATAAAATACATCCTGATGCTTATTTGGGATGGAGTAATATTGCACTTTCTCCTCATAAGACATGGTTTCGCTAATAAAGGTGATCCATGAGACTTTTATAGTACCCAGATTTATTTATCTCACCTAATAAACAGTTGTAAATATTCCCTCCTCAATTGTGGAGGGGTGTCCCTAAGGTCCTCATCCACTTCTTCTTACTAAACTTTGTCTTTTTTTTCTCTTTATCTATAAAGGGAGAAAGTAGTGGGATAAGTTCTCTAGAGTTAGTGTAGAAACTTATGTAAGGGAATTTTGTAGATGAAGTGACGTCATGTGACCTAGCAGGCAATGAGTTATTTCCTTGAAACTGTAGAAAGGGTGGAGTAAGGGAAGGTGATAGAGTGTCTCCACCATATTTTGTTGATGAGATAGCATATTATTCCTCAACTAGTGAGGAAATGATTCTTTGAACTCTCAGGATAGAATGAGGGTATTTTTCTCATACCATTCTATATTGTCTTAAGAGTCAGAAAACTCTTCAACCCTGCTTGACTCAATGGTCAAGATTGATAATATTCACATATATTTGGGATTATAAACAAAAAATAATTAATCCGAAAGAAATACTATTTGTTGATATATTTTAAGGGGTTGGTAGAGATTATTTCTAGAGAGTTTAGGGAGGTAAACCAAGATACACCATTAATTAGGGTTAGTTTCTATTTCCTCTGATAGAATCATATATCAATATAATGAGACTCAAAGGATTTTAATAGTTCCATATATAAAATTATATGTTATTATTTATCCATTAATATAGTATTTGATGCATTGATGGTATGAAGATGGTATTTCCATGTGTTGATGCAACCAAGGAGTTTCTAGAAATACACTGAAGGTCGTGTTCTTCTGATCCACCATACATTCTGTGTTTAGTTATGAGGTCTCCAAAATAAGCCTTGATATTTATTTTCCCTAATATATTTTGTTCACTTTTTTGATAGTCCTGTCGAGTTATGGAAAGCAGGCTCTAGTTTATCTTCATTGTAGTCCATTAGGTGTAGTGTTACTACTGGGATTAGGTTTAATACAGAGCCATTTTCAACAAAAAATAGCCATAAATTATCCTAATTTATCATTTTTAAGACATAAAATGGTATAATTCATCCCTCTAAAATAGAATATGCATATTTAAATTTGGAGGAGATAACCACAGGACATTCCATAGGATTAGCCTCATATTGAAAGACATATATTGTGCCAACCTTAGCTTCAAAATCATAAGGTCTTAGCAATACCTCTATGACTAATTCCCTGATGTCATTTTAAAATCCTAAGGAATCCAAGAATTATATTATATCAAGTAACATGGATATATATTTCAAGATTTCATACATCTGTTCTAGAGGTATGCACTTCCCTGGTATGGGATGATATTTCATAAGAAAATTAGGTGATTGAGTATTTGATGTTGATGGATCATCCCTTGAAACATGAGTTGGGGGAGTTCCTTTCCTGGATAGTTGGTTTGATCATGTCTCATAACCCACCATGGGTGTTCTAATTAATGTACAACCTCTTGTTGATATTTCGGAGTGATAGGGTATGGGTGGATTTTGGAAGGTGTATGGCGATTTTCCTGCTCTAGTTGGACATATTAAAGGACTCTTTCATGAGTTTATGTGACATTGATAGTCCGAGTAGATTCATTCCAGAATTTTAGATCCTTCAATTATTATATATTCCCCAGTTTCCTTGGATCCTACATAGTCTTCCATAGGTACAATAATCAGTTGTGGGGAAATTGGGTCCATGGACATGTTCATCATCATTGAACAGATCTGTTAAGTGAATGGAATTAAAAGAATTGATGTTTGACTCCTCATCCAATGATGAATATTTCTGGGATACCATTTCTAGTTGTGTTTTTTAGTAGGATGGTGCCCGCTGTTTAAAATGTGAGGGCATAAAATTTGAGAGAGTCAAAGAAAACAATTTCCATGATCTATTTTTATCCTCCTATGCTTCCATTGCACCATTAGGTTGAATACTCCTTTTTTAAAGGATGTCATTAAGATGTTTTGGGGGCTAATGATTTCGGGTGTGTCATAGTGTAAGTGACTACAGAATAATAAGTTGTTTCTACTATACTTGGATAATACAATGAGTTTTCTTGATAGTATTTCAAGTCATAAAACCATAAAAAAAATTCTTCTTTGTTCTAATAACTTATTTCCAATCACCTCCTTCCATAGGGGAAGTAGTTGAAATATATTCTACCTATGCCCACTGATTTCCCAACATTACAAACCTAGATTCTACCATTTAATATAGAATGTATTTGATGATGATAAATTATTGAATATTGTTACCAACATTCTATGGAAGGGGGAATAATCTAATTTTTCATCGAGTCCTATGTGGTCAGGCCTTTTATGATTTGGATGGTAGAGTAAGTCATTTTCTATAGCATCTATAGGGAATCCAAAGACATAATCATCTCAGAACGAGTAATTTTTTTCTTTTTCTCCTATGGTTGATTCTTCTTGTGTCCCCGTTAATTTTCTTAGAGATGCAGGGGTTTCTATTGTTACCTAGGGGTACGTTGTAATATGACATAGGTTTTTGAGATGGTTTTAGAAAAACAGCTCGTATAAATGTGAATGATGCCACCTCTTCCTTTACTACTCTTTTCACTGGGATAGGTATAGTTATCCCAAACATGAGCTTTATTTATTATATAGAGGAATCCATTTTTAAGTAAATTGAGGAGATATACCAAAACCCACAAATATATTTCATGATGATAAGAGGTGTTCTTAATGTGTCATGAAGTTTCTCAATACAAAGAGAGAGAGAGAGAGAGCATGTCTTCATAGAAAATTAGCGGGTTCATGTAGTAGACCATCCCTTTCCATCTGGAAATGAAATCCTAGAAAATATCGTTTTCTTAATACTTTTCTATTCAAGTGGTCATTGATTGTTTTATTTTATAGCATTGAGATGAACTGAAATATGAATTTCTAAGAGAGATACCCATATCAATTAATCTATCGAGTAGGAAAATATGTGTACCATACGAAGGATATTCCCTAAAAGGTTCATATGAAGCATCTGAGTTTAACTACTTATTTCATAAGAGTTAAAAACAAGGGTTCAGAATGTGATGAATAGTGCATAAAATTTTATATTGGGTTGCCTAAGATATTGAATATCAAAAATGTATGAATCACAAATTTTAGAGCTAGTGGGGTGCTCCTCAACCAGTTGGGGTAAGTATCTAGTTTCGGATGTAAGGGTCCATATTGATCCTCTATAACATACAATGGATCTTCCAATGTCTCGTTGGTGTTGATAATCCATTAATGGTTATTCAACTGAATAGGATCTAAGATATTTGAAAAAGTCATTAGGAACTGATGTATTGTTTCTTCCACTATTTGAGGATGATATCTGATTGGATACATATTTTATAGAATTTCCTAAACCCACACAAGTTGTCTCTATAATAATGTGAAATCATGAGATACTTCCATGAGATGGTATCGGTAAACACATGGTCCTAGAATAGATTTGGGTGGATGTCCTGAATTTACATCAATCACTAGGATGAATCCTGGTTACTGAGGTACACCCCTTAGAATCATACTTTGTGGTGAAACCCATGGATCGAAGGCTACCATATAGAAACTCACCATTGAGTCTAATAATCTATTTAATTTCCTTCTCCTTCCAAGAGAATCATTATTTCAAAATATGGAGCTCATCCTCATATAGAGAAGGTGGAGGATAATATGTGTCCTTACCTTTTTTCATAGTTTCATTGACGATGCAATAAATAATTGATCTAGGGAGAACCTAAATTTAGGGATATTATCTTATTCCGGGTAAGCACAACTTCTTATTTAATCATAGTGTAGCACATGTTTTGGAGGGAGTCATCCTCTCCTTGATCCTCTTTTTTACATCATTTACAGTGTTGTCTATAGTATTGATGTCCATGATGGTTACCTATGAAAAATGCAATGTAGGCATAATACTGGCTATCAAATAATAGGAGGTTTGTTTCTAGACTTTTTTGGTCCTCTTCCTTCCTTTATATGATCCTCTTCTGGCATCTTGGTGAAGTATAACTCAGTAGAAACCTCCAGTCATCAAAGTCAAAATACCCCATTTTAGAGGAAATTGATTTTTGAGATGGGCAGAATGTGATACCCTATCTCTTATCTCCCTCCATATATGTTAATATAATAATTTCCATTTAGGGGTGGTTGACATAAAAATTCCCCCAGCCCTACCGGATGGGGTTGTTCTCATTCTCTTATTTTTGTTCCTCGAGTTGAGTTTTTTCTGCTTGGGGGTATTGTCTAGAAATTCCACCTACCCAATAGGATGGTAGTGATCCCATACTACCGAATCTTTTACTCATGTCTCTACCCTCTAGACCATGTGAAACCTTTTTTGAGAGTGGTCCATAAATGATGTCGAATCTTCACACAAACTGCTTGCTATCGAGGAAATTTTTAGTGCTTGATGATTAGTTTTCCCTAAGTGAGAATCCAATAGAATGTTGTCTGGATCTTATTTTGGGAGTTTTTTTATAGATTTATCTAATTGTGATTGACACTTTTGAGACATATTCAAGGTGTTTTATTATTTACTGCGAAATCTTTCTTATTAGAGGTTTTTCCTATTATCCCCCTTAGATTAATGAAATTAAATGATTTCATTTACAGTCTATTCTATGGAATGGGGATTGAGATGAAATGAAATGATCCATATTTTTACCATCCTTAGATATGAACACCAGGTGGGGTTTCAAAAATTATATGTTGCAACTCAAGATATGAATTTATTCATGAAGATTGAAGAACGTTTCATTGCATCTCTGATCATGGTCACCACACAGATGGAAGGGATTCTAGGCCAATTTGATAATAAATCACTCCCAATATATTAAAATGGTATGCATAACTATTTTATGCACATAACTTTTTTTTTCGGTGGAAGTAAGATTTCGAGATATTCATACGGATGTCATGCATGCATTATTTTTGAAATGACTCGGGAATGTCAAACTATTAAGTGGATGGTAGCCAAAACATGATGGGTATGTCATTTGTGTCCAATTATGTTCTCATAATAAATGTATTATTTTTTTTCTTTTGAGATTGAATCCTCTAATTGATCATCCCATCATGAACACTTAATGACGATTTTATCACAACTAGTAGGGATTATGGAGGTATCGTTGGTATAGGAATGGTATAGGGTTCCTTAAAGGATGAGAGTTTCCCCAGGTTTTCTTCTAGTTGATAAAGAATGTTTATTTTAACTGAAATGGTATCTAACATGTCTATACCATCATTCCAAGAACCATTGAATATTAGGGATATATAATATTGGGCTCAATAGGGAAATAATCTTATTGTGGGCATGAAATGATACTTCATCTAGGGAATTCAAAGTGGGTGATGTCATGGATATGACTACAATCATAGCTCGATGTATTACTGTAGATGTAATTTATTCAACATGTTTCTTGGGGAGGTCCTTTGAGGATGGAGATAACAAGGGGATAAACTTCTTAATGTTTGATTTTATGGCCTAGAGGAGGGATACATCAATTATCATCAGGAGATGAGTTCTCAAGATTTATCAGTGAGCACTGATGAAGGAACCCTTTATAGTAGATAATTTCCAGAGGGACTTTAAAGATGATAATAATAATGTTACATGTAAGAACTTATCAACTACTATTACCACTCCCAAAATTTGTTAATCGATTGGTAGGTTCATAAACCACTACTGAATGATTCTTGATGGCCAAAATACCTCCGGCTTCTAGTAAGGTTGGGTTACAATTTTCTCTTCATGTTCCAGTTTCCTTTAACATGATTTTTTTTAGGAACTCTCTTGAGGGTGACTGGGTATTATTTAATTATGTTATGAACATCATATATGGGTTTTAGTTCAAGTGGTTCCTTGGGTGCTTTATGGATATGTGGGGAAGTCCTAGTAATTCTATCATAGATAGATGCCTTTCTTATAAAAAGAACCAAAGTGGATCTGTGTCCCCCAGTTGGAATAGGTATTTCTACCTATTCATATTTTCCATTAATAATAGAATATTACTAAAAACCCTCATTGATGATAACATTAATGCATGTTTTTTTCCTGAGTAACCACACTATTGTGTTGATCAGTCACCCCAACTGAGGAGTGAGGGTTGTGTGACCAACACCTATCCATTTTCACAGATGTGACTGTATCTTGGAATGTGAATAGGATATGTCATAGGTTTATATATGACCCTATGTCATTGATAATAATTTTTGAGATAACTCTTTGGTATGAATAATAATATATGCCCCTTCTAGTGTTGGAACAGAAATATGCCCCTTGTCTGGTCCTCCAGTTCCTACCAATATGTTCTGATAGTCCCCATATATGGGGTATAGGTATGAGTCTTCCCATGATTCACTACTTGTATAATCTAGCTTCTTTCTCCATTTTCTACCATATTTTAATGATAGGGTTCAAATGAATGTGCAAGAAATTTCATTTTCTCATAGATGGTAGATGTTGATTTTAGATGATAGGCTTGATGTGAATAACTAGGGATATGAATCATCTCATTTTTCATTGTATTTTCTCAGATTTCATGATACGAATGAGTAAGAATTTTCATCTACTTATAATTTACCATCATATTTTCATGGGATGTTTATTTGAACAAATATAATTTTCTTATACTCAATGCTTTCCTCGTATTTTCATGGTGGTCATGATATGCATAAGAAGTAATTTGAGAATGTTTTTCTTTGTTGTATTTGATTAAAAACTTAGTAAGAGTGAGTAGAAATATGCATATTCCCATAGGTTTCCACTGTATTTATTTTGTGGGATTCTTTAGTAGGAGTAACGATGATGTCTTACTCTAGGTTGTTTGATAATCTCCCTCCAAGAGTGGATCGGGTGACCAAAGTCCATGTGACTTTAGCCGGGGCCTATGGGGAAATATCATTTGTATTGTGAGGATACTAAGGTGTACAGTGTTGATAGTGATGATTACCAGTAGAGGACATCAGACGATACCCATGTTATTTTGGGATGATGTTTTTGGTAAACACCTCATCAGAATCCATATGGTAAGTGAGGAACATGTTATAACATTTTGGGAAAGTAAATATAATCTATTTGAGATGAATGTTGGGGACATCTATTTATACACTACCAAACATACCTGCAAAGACATCTAGTGGGGCTTTATATATTGGTGTTCATGTCGAGCCACCACTAGGGTTGTGAGAGTACCATTCTTGTGGTACTCTCAAACCAATGAATTTTAAACATAGTGTTGAAGACACATAGTGGGTGATAGAGTCCTTTTTTTATTTGAGGACCTTACATGTGTTGTGGTCAATGCAAATGTCTAAAAAGGCTACTCAGACATCATTGGATTGAAGACATTTCTGGTGATAGGTAACTATAATATATGTGAAAAATATAGAAAAAAACCACATCAAATTATTATCTCCTAACCATAGGTGTAATTGACTTTCTCATTGGATCTGCTTCCATATTTGATGAAGATGGGATTAATGGGGTAACACCGCAACATTAGTTAAGGATTCTTGTAGGTTTCACCATTTTTTTCAACAAAATAATGGAACCCAATTATTGATTGTTGGGTGTTTAGTTTCATGAAATAATTCATGTTGTGTTCACTACTTCTAAATAGTCTCCAATAGGTTTTGATTATAGAGCCCAAAACAACCAATGGAACTCAAATCCAGGATGACCCATGGACTTACATTCCAAATGCAGGTGTTCGTTGGGGATCTTGGACCAAAACACTTATGAAATCACATTGGTATATAGGATGTGATGTTTGGATCATCACACCCATTGGGGGGACTATTTTTATTTCTTGGACTCCTATATAGATTTAATATTTTTAGTGAATCGTTCGTTCATTCCTAATCATGTATATGTGAATAACCCTATGTAAATGATCAATTATGAACATGAATATGTTCAGAATTTTTTTATGTATATGAGGTTCTAGAATGATAGGGATTTATATTGTATTTTAGGTTCACCATAAATGGTACCCTTTTATGGAAATATCATAGGTTCATTGGTCATTCATTAGGTTGATTATTATTTTATGCCACATGGTGAGGTGCTATAGATTTTTCATTTGTACATGGAGAAAGAAGTTGTTTTGATGTTGGGATCAACCCAATAAGATTGGATTCTTACATATCCTCGTTAGAGGAATCAGAACCCATATAATTTAGTTAAACATAATAGGACACTTACATATTTAATGTCATGTACCTAGGACCAAATCACTCATTTTAATTTCACGTGGAAATGAATTATGGGAGAAAGGTTACTAGTAAATGTTTGGTGTGGGACTTATGAAAAATGAATCCTAGGAGACTGGGAAGAGATGTGGTATCCAAGGTGGATACAACCCTGTTAGGATTTTGTCTTAGAGAATATTAGAGTGAATTTGTCTGTAGGGTTTACCACGGTGATTCGTTCAATGTATCATAGTTTTCTGGGAATCATATCCCATATAGGTTCAAATAGGTTGGGGCTTATACATTGTAAGAGAACCATTATGGTGACTCTACATTGGGAATATTTCCTTTTGATGTTTGAGGCATGGTTTTGGGATTATAAAATATATGAGGCTCATGTTTCTGGAATGTTGGTTTTTATTAGGGATTATCCTTGGAAGGACACTCATTAAGGATGATTCGAGATTATACAATGTAGGATTCCCACGTGATGTTTAGGATCATGCTTCTACCTTGATCACCACTAACCTCTAAGATCAAGTGAGAAATTATCTGTGTGAGGAATAAGATGAAGGAGTAGATTTGAATATCACACAATCCACTTTTTTCAGCTGGTGAATGGATACTAGATCTTAAAGGGATAGGGGAATGAATTTAAGTTTTATGGTCTCCTACTTTATTTTTTTGACTAGGATAGTCACATATAGTGATCTACTGGGCTATGACCTTGTTTGGAAAATAGGATTAGGAGCACTACCTCCCATATAAAAGGAAAGGGGATTACTCTAGAAGGGATTTATAGTTTAATAAACCCATGAGGAGAATATATACTCATGGTTGTGTAGGTTTGTCTTGGAATTATACCTAGGATGATCCACATGACAGATTTTTGGAAGTAGTCTAATGATCATTGCATGAGGCATATTATGATTGATGTATAATGAATCTCATGTTTGTCACACGAGGAATCCTATTTTTTCATATAGGGTATACTATAGTTTAAATTCATATAGGTAGGTTGATGGAAGCATAGTTTAATATCATGTTACATGGATGAAAGAATAATAGTTTAATGTAATGTTTTGGGAATGATGACATCACAGTTTAATATCATGTTGCATGGAAGATAAAATTATTGTTTAACGTCATGTTTTGGGGATGATGGTTGACTAGATTAATATCATGTAACATGGAAGAGTTTTATATAGTTTAACATCATATCATTAGAAAAACTAGGAGTATGTTTTCTATAAATGGATGATGGGATATTAGAAGTTTCTTAAGGGATGTTTCAACTCATGGTATTAAATGGACTGGATGTTATGTTTTTATAAAGTAGAGTCCAAAATTTCCCTTGATCCACCCCATATTGTTTGTGGTGGGAGTATAAATATTTCATGTGTGTTATTGATGGTAGTGAAGGGATAAACCTAAAGGGTGGGCACTGTAGTGCCGTAGTGGTCCCATGTGGGGGTTCGGGGGCACATACCCTATTATATGGACCATCTGACACACAAAGATGGACACATAGGAGCTGACCACATAGGTTCAGCCACATAATAGAATTTCACCTAAGAGATGTATGTATATGAGTTGGTTTCATATGATCCATCCACAAAGCACTGTATATAAAGGAGATTGACACAAAGGACTATCCGTGAAAGATATGGTCGTAATAATTCTTCAGGGAAGAAGCTAGATGAAAATGAGAATCATGAATGATTATCAATATTTTAGGGCATAATATCATGCCTAATACAAGAAACAACTAGGTAATCCATGAATTTTCATCCTCCTATAGTACATTATATAGGTTTTGTTAGAGTTGGTGTCCTGAGAACCAACTGTCTGTACTTTGATTACATGAATGTACCCTTATTATATATTGTTCACTGTTCTGTATGACTATAATATAATAATTTATTGGAATATTTGTTGAATTAATAAGGTCATGGAAGATCCCCTCTATGATGAGAACCTTAAAATTCCATAACAATATTCATAAATAATGTTCTATGGTTGGATGAAATACTATGATAGGACACATAGTATATAGACTGTCATGTGCGAGTACTCATAAGAAGACGAGACTCTCTCTCACGGAGTTCGCACTTAGTAATCTCCAAGATGGAGGATTATGAGAACAGACATGCCAATAGTAATTCCACATGTCTTGGTGTCATCAGACATTGCTATCTACGAGCGTGTGTAATGGTCCTTAGACTGGAAGATTATCATTAACCCATGTCCTGACTCGCACACTTAGATTTACTGACGAAAACCATCACGAAGATAGTCGACGGGAAGTAGGGTACGTTGGGTGCGTCACAAATGACATGTTGTTAATGAATAAGTTGAGGAAGGATTTTTCCCTTACATATTTATGGAATTAGATATCTCGTTCCCTTTGATTGAAATAAAACTATCGCCCAAATTCCATGGCCATGGTGTAATGACGAGTTTATTTCTGGAAGTCAAAGAATGACAGATGAAGAATATAGGTTTATGACACTGCCATGAAACCTGCTTGATGAGATATTGATACAAAGGGATTAAATTACATGGTAAGTTTTCGTATGAGGTGAAACATCAATGTGGCGTCAACTTCTTTCTCTTGGGTTCCTTGACCCGTTGCTAGACAGTAATCTTGGACTTTAGGCAAGCCTACCTAATGTCAATGAGAAAGTGTCCTAGAGGGTCACACATTAAGTGTATTCAAGTATCTCAAGCAGAATAAATATTATTCCCATATGTGGTTTAATAATTATTCAAGGAATCCTAAATCATTTTAATGTCGGCAGAATAATAATGAAAACAAGTACACATTGTGTATTAATGATTACACACCGTGTAGTTTTTATTTTGAAAACAAGTACACATCATGTATTAATGATTACATGCCGTTTAGTTTTTCTAGTAGGGATTTTGAGGATATAATATTGTTTTATTAAAAGATATTTATTATAATCAGCATGGGCACATGTCAAGGAATTAATTATTCGACATGGGGGTTTTCGGATGTGTTGTAGTTGTTTATTTTATTACTGAAATGTGTTTTGATTATCTATATTTGAGGTATTTGATTAAAATTTTCCGAATTGTGGTATTGATTATTATTTTTTGATTGTTACATTTTGTATCAACATGCCTCCCTGGAAAGCTCTCACGCACCCACGGGAGGAAGCCGGATAGAGTTCTCCCACACCAATTGATCAGAGGCTAGTCGAGGTCATGGTCTGGGCTGTCCAGGCTCTAGGATATGGACCAGCTCCAGTTCCAGCTCCTATTAGAGAGGATGAGACTGGTCCTAGAAAGGAAAAGGCCCAGGAGTTCCTGAAAAATAAGCCTCCAACCTTCCGAGGCAGCTCAGAACCCCAAGAAGCAGAGGAATGGCTCGAGAAGATCGAGTGTATGTTTGAGTTCCTGGAAACACCCGAGGAGCTCAGGGTGAAGTGTGCCTCATTTCTGTTGGAGGGTCCCAGCCGTAAATGGTGCGAGTTAGTGCTTCAGGCTGGGAAGAATGAGCAGATGCGCTGGGGAGATTTCAAGGTTGTCTTCAATGAACAGTACTGCCCTGAGGTGTTGGCTTATTCCAGGTCTAGAGAGTTCATGGAACTTGTTCAGGGAAATCTATCTGTGATGGAGTATGCCAACCGTTTCGCTGAGTTGGTTCGGTATGCTCCAGAAATTGTCTCTAATGGGCAAGTGAAGGCCCAGAGGTTTTAGAAAGGCTTGAGACCAAAGATATACTCCCAGGTGTTCTTGTTTAAGCTGAGGACCTATGCTGAGGTCGTTGATCGGGCGTGCATGGTGGAGATTGATAGAAAAGGCAGGGCTGGTTTCTATGGTTCTGTATCAGCAGTGGGAAGTGGAAGCTCCTCAGAGAAGAAAAGGAAGCGGGAGGATCAGGTGAAGAAAGGAGGAGGCAGTTCAGGGAACTCTTCTAGGCAGTTGTCATCAGCGGCTTATGATGCGAGATCGGTCATGTGCCACCAGTGTGGGAAGCCCGGGCACATCCGTCCAGCATGCCCTCATCCTCCTAAGACCTGTTTCCAGTGTGGAGGTATGGGACACGTGCAACGCTTTTGCAGGATAGCGCGTCCACTTCAAAGTGGGGCAGGATCCATGGCTCCCAGAGGAGTGCCAGCACAGTCTGAGCCGTCGAGGACTAGGGGATCTCGATTTGGCAGCCGTGGTGGTAGGGCTGGGTCATCTTCTGGGTAGAGCCAGTTCAGGGCACAGCCACAGACTAGCAGTCGTCTTTAGGAAGAGACTGGACATCTCCATGCGGTGGATCATGCACCACCAGGATCAGAGGCGAGACCGTCGACTGTTCGAGGTACCGTTTTGATTTCATCTTCTATAGTTGCTGCTCTTTTTGATACTGGTGCCTCTTTTTCATTCATTTCTGCCCGTTTTTTGGACATTCTGAATCTGCCAACTGATTTTATGTCATTCGCAATGGAGTTGGTGACACCGGTGGGAAAGAAGAAGGAGCAGGGTCTCAGGTGCCCACCATGTGCGCTTTCTGTGTCAGGGGTTGAGATGGAGTGGGACCTCTTGGTCTTAGATATGAACCTTTTTGATGTCATACTCGAGATGGATTGGCTAGTACACTTCCAGGCACACAACGATTGCTATAGAAGGCGTGTGAGTTTCACGGCACCTAATGGGAGTCGTCAGGTTTTTCATGGAGAATGGGATCCTCGGTCAGGTTGCGCAGGGCCTCCACTCCCAGAGTTGGGAAGTGTTATATTTCAGTTATCTTCTCTTATGCTAGAGTATGGTCTTTCCCCTGAAGGTTCACTACCTCATGTAGTGAATGAGTTTCCGGAGGTATTCCCAGATGATTTTTCAGGCTTGCCCCCAGAGCGGGATGTGGAGTTTTCAATTGATCTGGCGCTGGGAACACAGCCGATATCTCTTCCCTCTTATCGCATGTCCCCCACCGAGTTGAGGGAATTAAAGATACAGCTGGACGACTTAGAATCCAAAGGATTCATTCACCCGAGCGTCTCTCCTTGGGCCGCTCCTGTGTTGTTTGCAAAAAAGGCTGATGGATCCCTCCGGTTGTGCATTGACTACCGGAATCTGAATAAGGTAACAATAAAAAACAAATACCATTTACCCAGAATAGATGATTTGTTTGATCAGTTGAAGGGGGACAAGTGGTTCTCAAAGATAGACCTGCGTTCAGGGTATCATCAACTCAGGGTGAAGGAGTCAGATATCCCAAAGACAGCCTTCCGAAGCAGGTACGGGCACTTTGAGTATTTGGTCAGGCCCTTTGGATTGACAAATGCTCCAGCAGTCATCATGGCACTTAAGAATAGGTTTTTCCATCAATATCTTGATTCCTTTGTTGTGGTGTTCGTGGATGACATTCTGGTATACTCTAGCTCTGAGGAGGAACACGAACATCACTTGAGGGTCGTTTTGGGTACATTACGGGATCACCGCCTCTATGCAAAGTTGTCGAAGTGCAGTTTCTGGATCAGGGAGGTGAGATTTCTCGGGCTTGTGATCTCAGAGAATGGAGTTTCAGTGGACCCTGATAAGATTAGTGCGGTTATGTCATGGGAGCAGCCGAAGAATGTGTTCGAGATTAGGAGTTTCCTTGGCCTGGCTGGTTATTATAGACGATTCGTTCGGGATTTCTCTCGGCTTGCTTCACCGATGACTACCCTCACCCGGAAAGGGGTGAAGTTTGTATGGGGTCCAGAATGTCAGGCATCATTCGAGGAGCTGAAGAGGCGATTGACTACTGCCCCCGTGCTGATTTTACCAGAGGCTGGAAAAGGATGTGTGGTTTATTGTGATGCCTCAGGTATGGGTCTTGGGTGCGTGCTTATGCAGGATGATCACGTGGTGGCGTATGGCTCTCGCCAACTCCGGCCACATGAAAAGAACTACCCAACCCATGACTTGGAGTTGGCAGCAGTAATGCATGCTTTGAAGACGTGGCGTCACTACCTCTTTGGGGAGAAGTTTGTGGTCTATTCTGATCACAAAAGCTTGGCTTATATCTTCTCACAAAAGGACCTCAACATGAGGCAGCATCGCTGGATCGAGTACTTGCAGGGGTTTGATTTTGACATTGTCTATACCCCAGGTAAGGGTAATGTAGTGGCCGACGCCTTGAGCAGAAGGGTTCCAGTGCAGGCTTTGAGGAAGTCCAGTGATGAGTGGACATTGATGTGGATCTTTTCTCAGATGCATGTGGAGACCAAGGAACATAGTGGAGGGGCATTCTTGGCGAGCATCCAGTTGACTCCTTCTCTGTTGGAGTTGATTCAGCAGGAACAACCTAGTGATGATCTTTGTTAGTGATTGAAGTAGTTTCTTCATGGTGGGGAGACATCCTCTGATTGGTCGTCGTCTCCCGAGGGCATCTTGTGCTTCAAGGGTCGTTCGGTAGTGCCGTTGTCTCTACAGAAGGTGGTGATGCAGGATAGCCACCAGTCTCAGTGGGCTGTCCATCCGGGTGCCACTAAGATGTATTATGATGTCTGTCGGCAGTTTTGGTGGCCTGGTATGAGACGGGACATAGCGGACTTTGTGTCGAGATGCTACACATGCCAGCAGGTGAAAGCAGAGCACCAAAGGCCCTCCGGTTTGCTCCAACCACTGCCCATTCCTACCTGGAAGTGGGATGAGGTTGCCATGGACTTCATTGTTGGATTACCTCATACACCTCGAGCTAAGAATTCCATTTGGGTGGTGATTGATCATCTAACCAAATCAGCCCACTTCATTCCGATCAGAGATACATCTAAAGTGGATGAGTTGGGCCGTTTGTATCTTCAGGAGGTGATGAGACTCCATGGTGTGCCATCAGCAGTTATCTCAGATAGAGACCCTTGTTTCACATCTCGATTCTGGGAAGGCCTTCAGAAGGCCTTGGGGTCCCAGATTAAGATGAGCACAGCATACCATCCGCAGACGGATGGTCAGATAGAGCGGGCAAATCAGATTTTGGAGGACATGCTTCGTGCATGTGTCCTAGACTTTGGAGGTTCTTGGGATACCCATTTGGGATTGGTTGAGTTTGCTTATAATAACAGTTACCAATCCTCGATTCGAATGGCTCCTTTTGAGGCGCTCTATGGTCGGCCTTGTTGGTCCCCCCTCTGTTGGGATGAGGTAGGTGAGACCTCACTACTGGGGCCTAGTATGGTGCAGGAGACATCTGAGAAGGTAAAATTAATCAGGCAACGTTTATTGACAGCTTAGAGTCGTCATAAATCATATGCTGACCGGAGGCGTCGAGACCTAGAGTTTTTTGGGGGTGACAGAGTATTCTTGAAGGTGGCCCCTCGTTTAGGACACCGTCGATTGGGAAAGCAAGGTAAGCTGACTCCACAGTACGTCGGGCCATTTGAGATCATCGAACGTATTGTAAAGGTGGAATACAGGTTGGCCTTACCTTCTCAGTTGACATCCATCCATGATGTCTTCCATGTTTCTCAGTTGAAGAAATACTACCCGGATCCGTCCCATGTGTTGAGTTGGGAAGAACTGGAGATAGAGTCTGACTTGTCTATTGTTGAGAGGCTAGTGAAAATAGTGGACTCCCAAGAGAAGATACTTCGAGGGAAGTCTATTCCATTAGTCCGGGTTCTATGGCAGCATGGAAATGATACACATGAAACATGGGTTCGAATGTCGTGGGTCGAGGAAGAGTACCCGTTCTTGTTTTCCAATCAAGCCTCATGTTGACTTTCCGGGGCGGAAAGTCCTTCATGGGGGGGAGAATTGTCACATACATGAAATATTTAGAGGTATTTTTCATTTAATTTACATCCTTTATTTGTTTTGGTGGTTTTTCATGCATTTTTAAAGGAAATAGTGGGTTTCAAAAATTTGGGCCAACCTAAGAGCTCATTTCCAGTTTTGAAAGTATATTTTGTTTCTTTAATAAATCCTTCGTTTTTCAACATTTTTCAACCATTAAAATTCCAAAATGACCTTCATTTAAATATTAAAACCACAAAATAATTTTGGTCCCCTTAAAAATTCATTAGAATCATGGATTTGGGTGATAAAATTAGGTATTGGGACAACCCGAAAGCCCATTTCCAGTTTTAAAATTGTTTTGTAATTCTTTCATAAAATATTTATTTTTTATACTTTTTCGGTGATTCCACCTCTCACACATTCCCATCGAACCCAGACACACCCCCATATTCGTTTTTTCCTCTTTGGAGCTCATATTGATCGCGATTTAGGGCCAAACTTCTGAAGCTCCAAAAAACGTCCAGATTTCTCAAGTAAGTTGTTTCTCTTCCTTATTCCTCCCTTCTTATTAGGGTTTATTCCTTTTTTATTGAATCCCCAAATGTCCAGAAGATGGGGTTTCGTACCTAGGGTTTTAGTTTTGAGTTTCTTGGTCCAATCCTCTGGTTTTAGGTTCAATCGTACTCCTTTGTGGTGCGGCGGAGGTGCGGTTGAAGTGACGCACAAGGATTTGGGGGTTTTGACTCTTTTGGTAGGTGATTTCATATGTAGGTATTGTATAATGAGTTGGATTGATGTATTTAGGTTTCCATTATGTTCATCATTCAGTATTTTTAGTTCAAAAATTGATTTGGTTAGCATTTTAAAAGTGATTGATTTTTAAGTGTCAATCTTGTGTGAAAATGGGTGTTTTACATGTGTAATCCATATTGTGCCTCTTGGTGTTGTTTTATAATTCAGGGATTGGATTTATAAAAATGTTTTGATGCTGAAATTTATGTTTTGGTATAATATTGGTCTCCATTTGGTTTTAAATATGGGATTTTAGATGAATTTAATGTGCAACATATGATTAATTTTCTTGAAATTGTTTTATGGAAATTATAAATGGTTTATTGAGTTATGCAAAAGGTGAAAAGAAGGTGTAGATACTGTTTTGAATGTGTGTGACCAGAACTGATATTTATATGTGAATATTGATTTGGTGGGCTAACGTGTACTAGTACGCTAGTGAACGGAGGGGTTTTGACCATGGTTCACTTAGCAAGTCTGACATGGATAACACTAACAAAACTATAATGGAGATGATTGGAGACCAATATGTTATGGGTATGCTCCCTACTAGTGGCTCGTGTACGAGAACGAATTTCGTTATGGTTACTTTCACCGAGGTACGAGGTACTTGGGGCTCACAACGAACTAGTACCTAGGGGGGTCCTACGCTTGGTGCTCATGGCCTTTTTGGAATTTAAACTTTCTTTATGGTATTTTGGGATGTGAAAACCAGAAGATTGAATGTTTTATTCAATTTAAATGATTCTTTATAGTTATCCCCATTGAAAGTTATTTTCTTTTCAAAGTTTCACTTTTAGAAATAAATGCCACTATTATCTATTTATAACTCTTGCAAGCCTTTTATTTTACAATGCCTATCACTTGAAATACTTGGGTGATATCCTATTGGGCTTAGTCTCACACCCTACTTACACCTTTGGGTGTAAGTAGACTTGATCATGTTTGACACAGGCAAAGGAAAAGCCTTGGGCGATGGCGGTTCGGGTTGCTAGTTTCTCTCGATGGTGCGGTGTTGTGGAGACGGCTTATGGGTGATGACCCCTTGTCATGTGGAGTCTCATGGGCTGTTTTCTGCTACTTTTATGTACCTTTGGACCTCTTGTGTCTTGTTTAAACTCATATACTAAGTTCTGAATTTTTATTAATTCTTGTTTGGCATAATTTTTCAGATTTGGTTTGTTGTTTGTTTTTGGTTATCTTATGAACCCAAACTCGGGTAAATCGTTCCCAAATGAATTTTTATGATACCTGGGCACTTGTGCCAGCCCGTGGGGATGGGTAACGCTCTTCGGGTCTTGCCATGAGCCGAGTTTGGTGCTAGTTTGATGGAGACCAGATTCGGTTCGTGACAAAATGGTATCAGAGGAGGTTAATGTTTTTGGGTTATATTGTTATTTTGGGATGAGTCAAGATAGACAGCAGCTAGGACTGTCGGGGCTCGGGGTTTTGGTTGTGAGTAGGGTGTCTGGCCCACACCTCTCATGGCATACCCTAATTCACCAGGGGATGTTGGAATTTAAAGATTGACTTCACTTCCAGGTGAGGCGTGTGGGCTGCAGACCACATGTGGACATCATGCGGATGTGTTGTAGTTGTTTATTTTATTACTGAAATGTGTTTTGATTATCTATATTTGAGGTATTTGATTAAAATTTTCAGAATTGTGGTATTGATTATTATTTTGTGACTGTTACATTTTGTAGAAACATGCCTCCCCTGAAAGCTCTCACGCACCCACGGGAGGAAGCCGGAGAGAGTTCTCCCACACCAATTGATCAGAGGCTAGTTGAGGCCGTGGTCCGGGCTGTCCAGGCTCTAGGATATGGACCAGCTCTAGTTACAGCTCCTATTAGAGAGGATGAGACTGGTCCTAGAAAGGATAAGGCCTAGGAGTTCCTGAAAAATAAGCCTCCAACCTTCCGAGGAAGCTCAGAACCCCAAGAAGCAGAGGAATGGCTCGAGAAGATCGAGCGTATGTTTGAGTTCCTGGAAACACCCGAGGAGCTAAGGGTGAAGTATGCCTCCTTTCTATTGGAGGGTCCCAGCCGTAAATGGTGCGAGTCAGTGCTTCAGGCTGGGAAGAATGAGCAGATGCGCTGGGGAGATTTCAAGGCTGTCTTCAATGAACAGTACTGCCTTGAGGTGTTGGCTTATGCCAGGTCTATAGATTTCATGGAACTTGTTCAGGGAAATCTATCTGTGATGGAGTATGCCAACCGTTTCGCTGAGTTGGTTCGGTATGCTCCCGAAATTGTCTTTAATGAGCAAGCGAAGGCCCAGAGGTTTGAGAAAGGCTTGAGACCAGAGATATACTCCCAGGTGTTCTTGTTTAAGCTGAGGACCTATGCTGAGGTCGTTGATCAGGCGTGCATGGTGGAGATTGATAGAAAAGGAAGGGCTGGTTTCTATGGTTTTGTATCAGCAGTGGGAAGTGGAAGCTCCTCAGAGAAGAAAAGGAAGCGGGAGGATCATGTGAAGAAAGGAGGAGGCGGTTCAGGGAACTCTTCTAGGCAGTTGTCATCAGCGGATTCTGATTCGAGATCGGTCGTGTGCCACCAGTGTGGGAATCCTGGGCACATCCGTCCAGCATGCCCTCATCCTCCGAAGACCTGTTTCTAGTGTGGAGGTATGGGACACGTGCAACGCTTTTGCGGGATAGCGCGTCCACTTCAAAGTGGGGAAGGATCCATGGCTCCCAGAGGAGTGCCAGCACAGTCTGAGCCGTTGAGGACTGGGGGATCTCGATTTGGAAGCCGTGGTGGTAGGGCTGGGTCATCTTCTGGGCAGAGCCAGTTCAGGGCACAGCCACAGACTAGCTGTCGTCTTCAGGAAGAGACTGGACATCTCCATGCGGTGGATCATGCACCACCAGGATCAGAGGCGGGACCGTCGACTGTTCGAGGTACCGTTTTGATTTCATCTTCTATAGATGCTGCTCTTTTTGATACTGGTGCCTCTTTTTTATTCATTTCTGCCCGTTTTGTGGACATTCTGAATCTGCCAACTGATTTGATGTCATTCGCAATGGAGTTGGTGACACCGCTGGGAAAGAAGAAGGAGCAGGGTCTCAGGTTCCCATCATGTGCGCTTTCTATGTCAGGGGTTGAGATGGAGTGGGTCCTCTTGGTCTTAGATATAAACCTTTTTGATGTCATACTCGGGATGGATTGGCTAGTAAACTTCTAGGCACACATCGATTTCTATAGACGGCGTGTGAGTTTCACGGCACCTGATGGGAGTCGTCAGGTTTTTCATGGAGAATGGGATCCTCGGTTAGGTCGCGCAGGGCCTCCACTCCCAGAGTTGGGAAGTGTTATCTTCCGGTTATCTTCTCTTATGCTAGAGGATGGTCTTTCCCCTAAAGGTGAACTACCTCATGTAGTGAATGAGTTTCCGGAGGTATTCCCAGATGATTTTTCAGGCTTGCCCCCAGAGCGGGATGTGGAGTTTTCAATTGATCTGGCGCTAGGAACACAGCCGATATCTCTTCCCTCTTATCGCATGGCCCCCACCGAGTTGAGGGAATTAAAGATACAGCTAGACGACTTAGAATCCAAAGGATTCATTCGCCTGAGCGTCTCTCCTGTGTTGTTTGCAAAAAAGGATGATGGATCCCTCCAGTTGTGCATTGACTACCGGAAGCTGAATAAGGTAACAATTAAAAACAAATACCCTTTACCCAGAATAGATGATTTGTTTGATCATTTGAAGGGGGAAAAGTGGTTCACAAAGATAGACCTGCGTTCAGGGTATCATCAACTCAGGGTGAAGGAGTCAGATATCCCAAAGACAGCCTTCCGAAGCAGGTACGGCCACTTTGAGTATTTGGTCATGCCCATTGGATTGACAAATGCTCCAGCAGTCTTTATGGCACTTATGAATAGGTTTTTCCATCAATATCTTGATTCCTTTGTTGTGGTGTTCGTGGACGACATTCTGGTATACTCTAGCTCTGAGGAGGAACACGAACATCACTTGAGGGTCGTTTTGGGTACATTACGGGATCACCGCCTCTATGAAAAGTTGTCAAAGAGCAGTTTCTGGATCAGGGAGGTGAGATTTCTCGGGCATGTGATCTCAGAGAATGGAGTTTCAGTGGACCCTGATAATATTAGTGCGGTTATGTCATGGGAGCAGCCGAAGAATGTAATCGAGATTAGGAGTTTCCTTGGCCTGGCTGGTTATTATAGGCGATTCGTTCGGGATTTCTCTCGGCTTGCTTCACCGATGACTACCCTCACCCGGAAAGGGGTGTGAAGTTTGTATGGGGTCCATAATGTCATGAATCATTCGAGGAGCTGAAGAGGCGATTGACTGCTGCCCCCGTGCTGATTTTACCATAGGCTGGAAAGGGATATGTGGTTTATTGTGATGCCTCAGGTATGGGTCTTGGGTGCGTGCTTATGCAGGATGATCACGTGGTGGCGTATGGCTCTCGCCAACTCCGGCCACATGAAAAGAACTACCCAACCCATGACTTGGAGTTGGCAGCAGTGATGCATGCTTTGAAGATGTGGCATAACTACCTCTTTGGGGAGAAGTTTGTGGTCTATTCTGATCACAAAAGCTTGGATTATATCTTCTCACAAAAGGACCTCAACATGAGGCAGCGTCGCTGGATCGAGTACTTGCAGGGGTTTGGTTTTGACATTGTCTATACCCCAGGTAAGGGTAATGTAGTGGCCGATGCCTTGAGCAGAAGGGTTCCAGTGCAGGCTTTGAGGAAGTCCAGTGATGAGTGGACATTGATGGGGATCTTTTCTCAGATACATGTAGAGACCAAGGAACATAGTGGAGGGGTATTCTTGGGGAGCATCCAGTTGACTCCTTCTCTGTTAGAGTTGATTCAGCAGGAACAACCTAGTGATGAGCTTTGTCAGCGATCGAAGTAGTTTCTTCATGGTGGGGATACATCCTCTGATTGTTCGTCGTCTCCCGAGGGAATCTTGTGCTTCAAGGGTCGTTCGGTAGTGCCGTTATCTCTACAGAAGGTGGTGATGCAGGATAGCCACCAGTCTCAGTGGGCTGTCCATCCGGGTGCCACTAATATGTATTATGATGTCCGTCGGCAGTTTTGGTGACCTGGTATGAGACGGGACATAGCGGACTTTGTGTCGAGATGCTACACATGCCAGCAGGTGAAAGCAGAGCACCAAAGGCCCTCCGGTTTTCTCCAACCACTACCCATTCCTACCTGGAAGTGGGACGAGGTTTCCATGGACTTCATTGTTGGATTACCTCGTACACCTCGAGCTAAGAATGCCATTTGGGTGGTGATTTATCGTCAAACCAAATCATCCCACTTCATTCCGATCAGAGATACATCTAAAGTGGATGAGTTGGGCCGTTTGTATCTTCAGGAGGTGGTGAGACTCCATGGTGTTCCATAAGCAGTTGTCTCAGATAGAGACCCTTGTTTCACATCTTGATTCTGGGAAGGCCTTCAAAAGGCCTTGGGGTCCCAGATTAAGATGAGCACAGCATACCATCCGCAGACGGATGGTCAGACAGAGCGGGCGAATCAGATTTTGGAGGACATGCTTCGTGCATGTGTCCTAGACTTTGGAGGTTCTTGGGATACCCATTTGGGATTGGTTGAGTTTGCTTATAATAACAGTTACCAATCCTCGATTCGAATGGCTCCTTTTGAGGCGCTCTATGGTCGGCCTTGTCGGTCCCCCCTCTGTTGGGATGAGGTAGGTGAGACCTCACTACTGGGGCCGAGTATGGTGCAGGAGACATCTGAGAAGTTAAAATTAATCAGGCAACGTTTATTGACAGCTCAGAGTCGTCATAAATCATATGCTGACCGGAGGCGTCGAGACCTAGAGTTTTCTGTGGGTGATAGAGTATTCTTGAAGGTGGCCCCTCGTTTAGGCCACCGTCGATTGGGGAAGCAAGGTAAGCTGACTCCGCGGTACGTCGGGCCATTTGAGATCATCGAACGTATTGGAAAGGTGGCATACAGGTTGGCCTTACCTTCTTAGTTGACGTCCATCCATGATGTCTTCAATGTTTCTCAGTTGAAGAAATACTACCCGGATCTGTCCCATGTGTTGAGTTGGGAAGAACAGGAGATAGAGCCTGACTTGTCTATTGTTGAGAGGCCAGTGAAAATAGTGGACTCCCAAGAGAAGATACTTTGAGGGAATTCTATTCCATTAGTCCGGGTTCTATGGCAGCATGGAAATGATACACATGAGACATGGGAGCGAAAGTCGTGGGTCGAGGAAGAGTACCCGTTCTTGTTTTCCAATCAAGCTTCATGTTGACTTTCCGGGGCGGAAAGTCCTTCATGGGGGGGAGAATTGTCACATACATGAAATATTTAGATGTATTTTTCATTTAATTTACATCCTTTATTTGTTTTGGTGGTTTTTCATGCATTTTTAAAGGAAATAGTGGGTTTCCAAAATTTGGGCCAACCTAAGAGCCCATTTCCAGTTTTGAAAGTATATTTTGTTTCTTTAATAACTCCTTCGTTTTTCAACATTTTTCAACCATTAAACTTCCAAAATGACATTCATTTAAATATTAAAACCACAAAATAATTTTGGTCCCCTTAAAAATTCATTAGAATCATGTATTTGGGTGATAAAATTAGGTATTGGGCCAACCCGAAAGCCCATTTCCAGTTTTAAAATTGTTTTGTAATTCTTTCATAAAATATTTATTTTTATCCTTTTTCGGTGATTCCACATCTCACACATTCCCATAGAACCCAAACACACCCCCATCTTCGTTTGCGCCTCTTTGGAGCTCATATTGATCGCGATTTAGGGCCGAACTTCTGAAGCTCCAAAAAACATCCAGATTTCTCAAGTAAGTTCTTTCTCTTCCTTATTCCTCCCTTCTTCTTAGGGTTTCTTCCTTTTTTATTGAATCCCCAAATGTCCAGAAGATGGTGTTTCGTACCTAGGGTTTTAGATTTTAGTTTCTTGGTCCAATACTCTGGTTTTAGGTTCAATCTTACTCCTTTGTGGTGCGGCGGAGGTGCGGTTGAAGTGACGCACAAGGATTTGGGGGTTTTGACTCTTTTGGTAGGTGATTTCATATGTAGGTATTGTATAATGAGTTGGGTTGCTGTATTTAGGTTTCCATTATGTTCATAATTCAGTATTTTGATTTCAAAAATTGATTTGGGTAGAATTTTAAAAGTGGTAGATTTTTAAGTGCCAATCTTGTGTGAAAATGGGTGTTTTACATGTGTAACCCATATTGTGCCTCTTGGTGTTGTTTTATAATTCAGGGATTGGATTTATAAAAATGTTTTGATTCTGAAATTTATGTTTTGGTATAATATTGGTCTCCATTTGGATTTAAATATGGGATTTTAGATGAATTTAATTTGCAACATTTGATTAATTTTCTTGAAATTGTTTTATGGAAATTATAAATGGTTTATTGAGTTATGCAAAAGGTGAAAAGAAGGTGTAGATACTGTTTTGAATGTGTGTGACTAGAACTGATATTTATATGTGAATATTGATTTTGGTAGCATTTGGTGACTATTTGAGCACAATACGGGAAACCCGGGTATCTAGGTGGGCTAACGTGTACTAGTACGCTAGTGAATGGAGGGGTTTTGACCATGGTTCACTTAGCAAGTCTGACATGGATAACACTAAAAAAACTATAATGGAGATTATTGGAGACCACTAGGTTATGGGTATGCTCCCTACTAGTGGCTCGTGCATGAGAACGAATTTCGTTATGGTTACTTTCACCGAGGTATGAGGTACTTGGGGCTCACAACGAACTAGTACCTAGGGGGGGTTTCTACGCTTGGTGCTCGTGGCCTTTTTGGAATTTAAACTTTTTTTATGGTATTTTGGGATGTTAAAACCCGCAACCTGAATGTTTTATTCAATTTCAATGATTCTTTATAGTTATCCCCATTGAAATTTATTTTCTTTTCAAAGTTTCACTTTTAGAAATAAATGCCACTATTATCTATTTATAACTCTTGCAAGCCTTTTATTTTACAATGCCTATCACTTGAAATCCTTGGGTGATATCCTATTGGGCTTAGTCTCACACCCTACTTACACCTTTGGGTGTAAGTATACTTGATCATGTTTGACACAGGAAAAGGAAAAGCCTTGGGCGATGGCGGTTCGGGTTGCTAGTTTCTCTCGATGGTGCGGTGTTGTGGAGACGGCTTGTGGGTGATGACCCCTTGTCGTGTGGAGTCTCATGGGCTGTTTGTTGCTACTTTTATGTACCTTTGGACCTCTTGTGTCTTGTTTAAACTCATATACTAAGTTCTGAATTTTTATTAATTCTTGTTTGGCATAATTTTTCATATTTGGTTTGTTGTTTGTTTTTGGTTATCTTATGAACCCAAACTCAGGTAAATCGTTCCCAAATGAATTTTTATGATACCTGGGCACTTGTTCCAGCCCGTGGGGATGGGGAAAGCCCTTCGGGTCTTGCCATGAACCGGGTTTGGTGCTGGTTTGATGGCGACCAGATTCGGTTCGTGACAACCCCAACACTTTTCACCAATCATTTTACACTTATTATATATTTTTCATTATACTTTGATCTCACCATGTCCAACAGGGTGTGGTTCCTCCTTTCACTTACACCATTCCACTGAGGCGTGTAAGGATGAGTTATTTGAGATAGAATCTCAAACTCTCATAAGAAATCAATGAAGTCCTGATTAAGATATTCTCCTCCTCTGTCTGAGCAGAGTTTCTTAATCTTCTTACCAAGATGGCTCTCAAATTCATTCTTGTATTCTTTGAACCGATCAAAAGAATCAGACTTATACCTCATTAAGTAAATATATACATATCTACTAAAATAATCAGTAAAAGTTTTGAAGTACACGAACCCACCCCTTGCTTCAACTGGAAATGGTCCACACACATCTGTGTGAACTAATTATAGAAGCTCTTTATCCCTTTCACCTTTCCCACTAAATGGGGCTTTGGTCATTTTTCCTTGTAGACACGCATGACATACACCAAGTGGTTTTAGTTTGAAAGATTCTAAATACCCATCTTCATGTAATTTTATCAAACATTTCTCATTTACATGACCTAGCCAGTGATGCCAAAGATGGGTGTGGTATGATTCATGTGAATTAACTTTTTCATCGATTTCCATTACTTGGTTTTTGTAGTCTAACACATAAAAAACGTTATATAAATGTGCCCTACCAAAACAAATGCTATCTTTATAAAATTAGCAACATTCACTTCCAAACTTGAAGCTGAATCCATCAGTATCTAATCAGGATACAGAAATAATGTTTTTTGTTATATAGGGTACATAATAAAATCCTTTTAATACCACGACCATCCCAGTAGGCAATTTGAGGTGGTAGTATCCGACAGCTATAGCAGCGAGTCTGTCTCTGTTGGCTACTCACAGATCCACCTCACCTCAGTCAATCTTTCTGAATCTACTTGGTTCCTATATTTAGATACATATGTGAGCACCACAAGCAGTATCTAATACCCAATTAGTAGAAAAAGATAGATTTCATTCGATAAAAAATGCACCTGAAGCTTCCCCTTGCTTCCTTGACTGGGTGAAGTTTTTCTTCCAGTGGCCCTTCTTTCCATATGTGAATCAAACATCCACTTGTTCTCTTGCCTCCCCTTTGATATTCCTTTTATTGGAAGGCCTTGAAGAATATTTGGGCATAAATCTCTTCTCCTTCCCTTTCCTTTTATTCACCATAAGGAAAGAAGTCTTTTCACGCTTCATATCATTGTCCACTTGGAGAATAAAGATAAGAAGATCAGATAGAGACTTCTCAATGTTGTTCATGTTGAAATTTACAAAAAATTTAGAGAAGCTATGGGGGAGTGATGCATGAATGAGATCGGTACCCAGTTCTTCAGGGAGTTTAAACCCTAAAACCTCCAAGATCTCAATGTATCCAATGAGGTTGACTATATGAGGCCTAGCTGGGGAACCCTCTCTAAGTGTGCTCTGAAATAGATCCTTAGAGATATCAAACATTTCCTTTCTTTCTCACTTTTGGCATAGACCACGAAGGTGTTCGAGCATGCTGTAAATATCCATGTCATCATGAGACTTCATGATCTCACTTGACATTGATGATGGCATCAAACATTGAATGTCGAGTGCATCGCTCAAATGTTGATCATAGATTAGGAAATCTTCATCACTCGCCCCTTGGGCAGGCGGATCAGGAACTGAGGACTCCATCACATAAAACTTTTGTTCATGGCGTAGGATAACCCAAAGGCACCTAAACCATTCCTGAAAGTTACTACCGGTGATGATATTTTCTTTATCTAGAATTGATCGCATAGAAAATTTGGTTGACAAGTTTGTCATATTGATTCTACAAATTAAAAGATCATATTTATAAGTACTTTCTTGATTACAGTTTATGAGAAATAATAAATTTTATTAAGTCTCCCACTATTTTATCAAGTCCCAATGGCACTCACCATTGAACTCGGAATGTCCAATTTCTTTTAAATTCTAGTGGAAATGATCCATATTCCCATTCGCATAACCCCAACAAGGGTTGTTCAAGCTATTAGAAGGTATTTAGGTAGACAGGTCTTTGCTAACTGTGAGCTTACAGTTCCTTGATCTATTGAGTGGACTCTCCAATCCTAAAATCCTGACTTGGATTTCCTCAACACTTGCCTCCATTTTACAACAAGTATATCATGGTCTACTTCTCTTGATGTAAAATCCTTAAGTCAACCCGAAACTTTCATAAGTGGTTACTTTATAAAAGTAAGTGTCCCAACAAGGGTTGTTCAAACACATTGTTTTATTGAGTCTTTCCCTTAATCAAGTAACATAAGGATTGTTCTGAATTAATATGATATTTGAGGTATTTTATTCTTTATGTGTAGTTTTTTATTATCACATTCTTTTTAATGTTATGTGATTCTTTCTTAAGTGATTAACCATGTTCTGATAATGTTTACGCATAGTCTGGTTTTTATTTTATTCCATCTTTTCATGCTTTTTTCTTTCATTAATTATGTGATCGCGACAACACATACATAATAAATAAACCATGCAATTATATAGAAATAAAATAAGATGGCATGATCATGAGCTTCTACTGGTTAGATTATCTAGCAGTTTTGATAAGCTAACCCTAACCTAGGGAAAAACACCTTGAACCCAATGGTCCGTGTTTTGCAGCTCCCACATATCCACCTTTGTATCTTCTTAGGTTGGTTTCACCTTACCTTCGGATTTTGAACCGTCTCCTCTAGCTTGGGAGATCCTCCATTACATGGGGTTTACATTAAAGAAACCAAGGGCACGTATGCCCTACATATTATTGGAAGAAGGCTCGGAGGCCAATGAATTTAAATTAAATAAATTTAAATGAAACCATACACATAAAAATGGTCATTGGTCAAGCTCATGATCATCCATAGCATGAAATGACATTTTAACATATTTAGTATTAAAATTATTTTAATCATTCTATTATTCAAGATAAGTCTCCCTTGAATTCAATTAATTGTGATCTTATAATTAATCAATTCTTTATCTTAAATTCCTTTATGAATTTCCTTGAGATTATTCTCTTCCATATTCCTTGTACGGGTCTTTGTACTTTGGAGGAAACCTGGTGAAATTCCATTTCTGGAATGTACACAGCATGTAGGCTATATTACACGGCGTGTATTTGTTTTCACCCTTTATCCAAAGTACATGTCGGGGCTTTGGCATGTTTTCTATACGTTGGAAATTATGGAGTGCATGGCATGTATATTAATCTAACATGGCGTGTACTTCTTTGTTACACGGTTACTGGCCTGGAAATCCCATGTACGTGGTACGAGGCTTATCCTTGTACACGGTTTCACCTGTGTCAAATCAGACTACATGGCATGTTGATTCAACATAAACGCCATTTATTCTGGTTTCCATGTGCCATTCATTTCTGGTTAACATAGTGTAATAAATACTTAGGTATACTCAATTCACATAGTGTGGTTTGGAGGACCAATACCGATTCATTGAACCTATGTACATGGCATGCCGTTTTCACTACATGACGTGCATTATTGTGTTTGACAGATAGAAAGAGCGGATCCTCTAGATGATTTCCTCATTTTCATTTTAATCAAAATTAAAATTAAAAGGTTGTTTCTATGATGTGAATCAAGAAACGAAGGAGGAAGAATATATCTCATTCATTCAGATTTATAGAACGATTTATCTTGAATTGAATAAAATATAAATGCGTAAATTATCAATGAAAATTAAATAATTATAATCAACATTGTAACCTGCCTCTGATACCAATTGTTGTGCACAAAAATTCTAGAGAATCCTTTCAAGGCCAAAAGAACTCTTTCCTCCAGAAATTCTCTCAAGACCAAGAGAGATCCTCCTCCATCAGATCAAGATGATCTAAGGCAGACAACGCAAGCAAAGGCTTCTCCACAATAGCACCCAAAGATTCCTTTGGCGAAATCCATAGATACATGGTGCACGTCTGGATCACTGGTAGAGGAAGTCTACACTTGGCTTCTGTGACGCAACGATGAATCACATCAGAACATGATCAGAAATATCAACGAAGAAAGAACGCCATAAAAGGTACTTATTGTCAATTAATTAAATTAATTATAATCAACCTATGATGATCCTCGTTTGTGGTTCTGTGACTATTATTATTCTTTTTCTATTTCTGTGATTTGATTCGTGGAGTCTTGAGTTTATCATCGTATTGATCCCGGATTGATCATTTCTAATGACAAAAAGCCAATTGGGCACATCCACCCACGAGTTTCTACTGCGCCCGGAACCTTCAGGTTTTAGAGAAGGGAACCCATATATGGTTTAGGGGATGGCACCCTCAAAGGTACATCCATGTATTGAATCTTGTTTGTGCTCTCTTTATGCACTGTTCTTTGGATTCCCTTGTGTTTCTTTTATAGTGTAATGGTGGAACTAAGTATAGTGATTCTTGTTTATCCATGTCGGGTTATGAGGCTTTATTTTCTAGATCCCAAAAAGGATTACAAAGTTCAAAAACTATTTCAATCATAGGAGACATAAAAGAACTCAAACACCTATAAGCAATTTATCATTAACCAGGTTGGTCTTTCATCAGGGAGGAAATCACAACATATCCCCTCAAATGGCTTTGGTTAATTTTAGGACACTGATGGTTCATAGTACACCTAGTGGAGTGGTGAAATTCCATGAAGAACGGTGGCCCTTGTAGCATTTTTATTTCATGGGACCAAGCCTTACTTTGTAGAATCCTATCCTTTGAAGATTTTCTTAAAAATATTATTTGGGATTATTATTTTACCTTATTCTAAATTCATGGAATTCTTTTCTTCTTACAAGTGACATTTTCTTGACCCCATAAAAAATTACTATAAAAATATAAGAATAATTTTAAAACTTTTTCTATTATATATAAAATATAAACTTCATTAAAATAATTCATTAATAGTGATCAATTTAATTTATTAAGATAAAAATTAATTGTGAAAATAAAAAAAATAAAAAATACCTATTTTGATTTTAGAGGATTTTTATTTCAGTTTTAATCAATTCTTAATTTCTGAATTTGTTTTATACATATCTAAACAATACATTTGTAATAATTTAGTAAATTCTACTTATACTCACGAATCCAATAGCTAGGTGAGAATTTTAAAAAAAATTATAATATTTTAGCAGTATATAGTGGTTTTTTAAAGTAAGTGTTGTGTGTGAATGATTATCTCAATGAAATAAAAATTACTTATAGATAACTATATAATAGTATATAAGTTAGTTACACTATAAACCCACTAAAATTATTTTCACCCTAGAAATTTCATCACTCTGGTACAAAAAATTAAGGACATATCATTCTCATAACATCCAAAAATTTCCACATACATTCTTATAATTTTTTATTTATGTAAATAACATTAACTACATGAGTAATCACGTTTGTGTAGCACATTATATATATGATCCAATACATATAATGGTTGATCTTCATTGGAAACATAGTTCTCTGACAATATTAAATATATGTTCAGTATATGTGATGGATTATATATGTACATCCTGTGGAAAGATATATGAAGTACATCAAGAACTTTAGAGACGTTCAGTGGAAGAACCAAGTGATATTCTACCATCCATACTTTATAAAAAATCATGGAGGAAAAAATATATTGGGTGTCCAATTTTCTTTCTTTTGAATCTCATAACCTTATTCCATAGAGAAATTCTTGTAATTTCATTTTTGACCAACCTCAAATTTCATATTTCATGAATGGTTGTGGGTAAAACTCTTCTATTGACACTTAGTTGTATTGATAGGATATTAAATGGTTAGAACATTATCTTCTATTTTCTTATCTATCTCAAAATTCAATTTCTCAATTTTGACAACATTATTCCAGTATGTTTGTAATGATGTAGTTTTATTAAACTTATATAATTGACTTGAGAAATAATATAATCATACAGAAAACAATATTTTATAAGGTTATAATAAGTAATATTTTAGTTATCATGATAATTTATGTTTCAATATATATATATAGATATATATATATATGTGTTATATATATGTAATTTTTTTTATTAATTTGATATTATTAGAATTGAATTATAATATAAGATACATACTATAAAAAACACTTTTATTTGATAATATAAATTAATTATAGAATACATAATATATTAATAACCTTCGTGTATTAAATTAATGAAATTAATTCTTATCCATTAATAAAATATTTTAATCAAATTTTTGCTCCAAATAATTATTTATTTTTGGAAATTTATTAGCTTCATCTATATAATATTTCTTAAAAAAATTATACATTCACATCTTCTCTTATCACCTTTATCTTTGTAGTGCATTTTTCCAAGTATTGTAGAATATTTGTATGATTCAGTATAGAAAATAAAATCTTCTACATATACTGTGAAGCATCAAAGCCCCAAATATCCATTTCTTTTTTGATACCATAAATATAGAATATTATAAAGCGGAATTATTTATAATTTCTCCCCAATTCCTTATTCTTCCACTGTAAAAATATTATCCTTTTACATGATGTTTTTCAGGATTTAAAATCGAATCATTGATGAAAATATTTCTTTCCTAGAACATTCATTAAATATGGATGCATTGAAATCCCATGGACTTCTAATCATGATAAATTTTAAACCATAAGTTATACTAGTTAGATAAAATTATACAAATTAATTCCTTTAATATCTTCCAAAATTTGAGGCCAATCCATGAATTGGGAAAAATAATGATTTCATTTATGTGGGTACACAAATCAAGTTGTATCTGAATGTATGTAAACTTCATGGACATTTATCTCCCCTAAAAATATGGATTCATCTGTCGATAGATCCAAAAATTTCAAAAAACTTCGTATTTTAACCTGGTTCAAAAACATGGAACATTACACATTTACACCAATAAAGACATTTGGATTTATAAAAATATGCCTAAATATCCACCAAAACATATATAACCTCATCATAGAAGACTCCATTTGGGTATAAATAAATTTAAGGAATCACTTTTGGGAAATCTAAAAGGAGTTACCCAATCAATAGGTAACATCCATCCACAAGCGCTTTTGTATTATTTTCATTATCCACCCTCCTAAAATCTTATTATTCCATGATTATATGATAAAAAATATATTGTAAATATACTTATATGTTTTCATTCTTTAGTTTCAACCTATATTTATACACACTTCCATCTAATGGGTAACGAACATACAGTTCTTGTGTATAGAGAACTACCACCTCACATAACAATGATGTTCATTTTTCCATTAACACTTATCATGGTTGATAATTTTGATGTAAAACATAATTTTTAATCATATATATGATATTTATTATTTATTAATTATTCTGTAATTATTATATAACATATAACTTCATGATTCCCATTCCGTGTAAATATGATAACTTCATTTGTGAAAGTGTTGACTACCACCTCCTCAAAATGGTGTGATTCATTTATAGTCTACAAAAAATGTATTAAGGATAGTTTTCGTAAAAATATATAATATATATGAAATAATAATTTCATTTTAATTAGTATAAACAAACACACACACACAGATATATATATATTCATATATTTCATTTACATTATTTCTATCAAAAAGGAAACAATATTCATGCGTGCATATGACCTACCATCTCCAAGAATAGTCTACTCAATTTCATATTTATATCATTTATAGATTATTATAAATAATTATATAAAAATATAAATGATATTTATATCATTTTATACATTCTATAAATAAGTAAATCCTGATATAAGTCAGAGGATCCAGAATAATATGTCAAAACATGTATGAAAAACAAAGCATAAATTATCCAAAGAGTATCATTAACATGGAATTTCTAATAAGAGGGTAATATAATGAAATATGTGGTATTAAATATATGAATATGGTTATGTATTGGATTAATTATAAATTTTTAAATATTATATATGATTTTTTAACAACTTATATAACATTAAAAAAATAAGGCTAGGGGATTTATTATCTCACTTTTATTTCTTTTAGATTGATGCCTTATTCACCACTTGGTTCTTTTCGTGGTGTACATAATTCCTAATAACATATTATATGATTATTATCATCAAATTAATGTTTAATTACATATCCACTTTATGATTTCTATTTATGGGTTTTATGTTTCAAAAGTTACTATGTCGGTAATATAGTTTTGTCTCATTTTTCTTTCTTTGAAAGACATGCCATAATATGACCCTATATTCCAATACAAGGTGTATACACTTCCCTTTAAAATTCCATAACATGAATATCTATATTTAAATAATATTTAAATATTCAATTAATTTAATTTTCATACATGGGGTGTTTGATTCAATATTACTAACTGGTAAGAGTTTGTGGAAAAAATCTCATCATTTATCGAGATTGATTGTGATTTTGATTTCATTAATGAAATATTATGTTCAATATTTCAAGAACACACACGAATTTTATTCACCTCTCTTTAGTCATGATTTCATCATTTATTAATTTCATTTTTCTACCAATTGATACTTAGAAAATAATATTAAAAAATATGACCTTATTTCTCTCAACATTCAGATACCTGTTGTTTTCATAACCCATATTTTCAAAAATATTTTAAGAAAAATATCATAAAAATTTTATATTGATAAAATTTTTATAGAAAAAATGATGTTGAATTTTATTTATGATTTTTAAATATTATATTATATGTTTTCAATATTTTTTAAATGAATAATTTTTTTAAAATGTTTAGGTTTTATGAAAAATATTTCTTCAAAACAAAATTTATTTTTTCTTCAAAAAATATTTATAAAAGATCTTCCCAAGTTATTTTCCTTCTAAGATAACAACCATTTGGGTTACTCGTTCATTTTTAAGGAAAATACCTAAACGATCCATTCATATTATTTCTAATAATTTTTTATCTTTTGATGTCATGATTGTTATGAACCCTATTTCTATTTCCTATGAAATCAGATTCTCTTTCACATGTTATTTTCTTATAAAACCCACTTATTTTCATGGGTCATGATTTCATGATATGATTATGAAACATTTATTTTTTCTATAGTTTATGATATGATGACATGATTATGATACCCATTTCATTACATGGGTTAGGATATATTATTTTATGATCTCATGAAACATGTATGTATTATTTCATTATGTCATGGGAGGGACCAATATCTCATTCTAATGTACTGGGTAAATATTTATATCTTATGAGATAATTTTGGTAATGATGTTTATGTAACGAACCAATTGTTTATGAATAAAATTCACATTCATTTAATAACTTATGGATATATAAAATAGATACACTTTTTATTATTATTTCATTTAAATTATCATGAACTATTATTACGGTTGATAATATAGATGTTGAATAGTGATCACACAACTAATATTAATATAAGGTTTTAAAAATCCTTTTCACGGATAAAAAGGTGGTGATGGCCTCATCTATTAGACTCGGGCTGTAGAAAGAACATTTTTTGAAGCATAGAAATGAGGTAGAGTCACTAGGATTCACTCTTAACCAATCCCAAGTCGAGCTTCATCACATTAACCATGAACAAAATTTCCTACTGTATAAGTTCACGTTAATAGAGACTACCACCTGGGAGATGTTATCTCAGCCACAGCAAGAGTATGTCATCATCACACACCATAACCTTAGGCCTTATGAGGATGTTATAATAGATTATGTAACAAGGTATTTGTTACATATTTTGTAATCCCCTTCAATAAATAAAATTATTACTCTATTAATTCCATTATGGGAATACACTTTCTTAAAAAATGATGAATTTGAAAAATTATTTTTTAGGTTAAAAATGATAATTTTGAGAAATATATTCATTATTATGTTTTTATTAATAATAATATAAAAAAAATTATTATAAATTATGATTATAATAGTTCATTATTTGTAAATGATTAAGAAATTCGATTGATAAGAGTTTTATTTTTACATGATAAAATAGAAAGTGTATTTTTAAAGAATATATTTTAATGAATTTTTTAATTTTTGAAATAATTAAAATATTAATGAAATATTATTATTAAATTACTTTTATTAATAATAAAAGAGTATATAATTTTTATGAAGTCAAATGTAATTTGTATTGAGGTCTAAAAACTGTTTTTTTCAAAACCCCTCAAATTTTCAATAAATGTTGGTTCTCCATGTAAAAGTGAAAATTAAAATATTTAGAAAATTATTTAGATAAAATGAATATTAATTTTGGAATCAGGATGATGAAATTATCCAATGATAAATTTTAAATAATTTTCTAAGATAGTCGAATTTTTAAAAATTTAATAGTATATAAATACATAATGTATTTTATAACATCATAATTACCCAATGGTTATGTAATAAGTACCATAAAAGGGTTATTAAACCAAATATATGTTTTAAATTTAAAATAATGTAATTTTATATTAATTTGATTTATTTTATGATGCCTTAGTGAATCCTCCAAAATGTTTACCTTATTTTATGATTTTAGGTTCATTTCATTAATAATTTGACTCACCTCCACATAATAAAGGAAACTATATTAATATCATAGCCCCATGACCTTATAAAATAATTTTTCCAACTACAATTAGGAAAAACCCTGGGAAAAAACAACTGGAAGGTTTGTGGTTAGGAATATTTAATTATATAGATTCCAAACCTTAAGTTTGTGAAAAATTAATGAATTTCCCACTCATTCCATATATAAAACCAATGAAGCACCAACTTATATTCAATTAAAATCCCTATATAATGTCTCTACTCTGTAATCTCTTCTCTATAATCCCCCCAAAGCACCCCAAGCTCTCAATAAGCCCCTCCTCAAGCTTTTGATGTCACACACTCAAGAAAGGGTTTCCTTCCTTTCTCATTTTTATCCAAGATTCATAATACTGTGACACCATTTAATTTTCAATTAAAAATTATGGGGTATGTTTTCATACCTCCCCTATAATTCCCTTATTATGTTTTAATTATTAGATAACCATTTATTACTCAATAATTCTTCCCATGTACACTAGTTACCATGACGAAATTTATGTAAGAGTTATTTAATTCCTCCTCCTTGTTCAAGTTTTTTTATTATCTCATTCCTTCTATTTACAAATTCATCATTATGGAACATATATTTATATTATTCACGTACTGGTAATTTCATGTCTAAATGATGGAATATCCCTTTTTCTCTCATCAATCCATTTTATGAATCCTCATGTGATGTCGTTATGCTGTCGAAATTGCACCGCAATTTTCCATGCCAAAATCATCGTGTAGTGAATACCATTCCCTTTTCCCTATCAATGGTATTCAACTTTATGAACATATACTTTTTGATTATAGACATTAATATATGTATTAAAAATTCCATTATCATGGAATAAATTATTGTGTTGAATGAATCCATGTTATATGATCTATGTGGCACACTTGAGCATGAGATTAAAATGTTCATGAAGGGTGTGCCCTGATAGCATTCCAATGCATTGGGTAATGTTTAGTATCATTATACATCATTTTGGGATAGGGATTTACCTGAATCATTTATAGAACTACTTTCCATCAAGTAGAGAAAGGGTTTTAACTGATTCTATTATTTTAATGGGTTAGTATTTTAAGTTGTTTCCACATTTCTATGTTATGATGATCATGTTATATCATTGTCTTATGTTCATGTTTCTATTATACTCCATTGATATGTCAATTTCCTAAAATGTGTTGTATTCTTCATGTTATTCCTTATTTACTCCCTTACTGGGCTTTATATGTCACCCTTTTCCTATGTGTTCCATTAGGATATCCCATTCAATGCTATGTACGAAGGAATTTTGTGGTCATATAAAAGATGTTTTCAATAAAGATATAGTATTTTATGTTTTATGTTTTCATGTAATGTTCCTATTCCCCAAAGACACTAGAAATATTGATATTTTTTGTTGTATTATGTGAATGTTTATGTAATAAATCATGTCAAAATATGAAATAATGTTCATGGTTGTTATAGTTGATATTAGAGGGAGGTTTAGTTATTTTGGGATTCAGAATAGAAAACCCCAGTGAAAACCTTAGGGATAATACTATGTATAAAAAAAGAATTCCTAAATTTTGGTGAGTATAGAGTAAGTGTAATATCAATAAAATACATCCCTATCAGGATACTAACAAATAGAGGTAGCTCTACAAAAGATGTATCTAAGGGTAAAACACAAAAACACCACTTTGAGCTATACTTGAATGGGAACTGGTGCATGAAAATGGGACTTTATGAACTCTTGGTTAAACACTCATGGTGGATATTATTTGGTAAAATCACAATCTTAGTGTGAACAATTTTTAAGTTGAAAAAATTCCCCTTAAGAATATATGTAAGTAAGTATATCATGGATAACGTAGATAGAAACATTGAAATTCATAAGTTAAGGAAATAAATTTAATTTATAAGTTATATATTATTTCAATTGATTCTCATTTATATGCTTAATAGTTTAAAATACTTACCCTTAATTTTCCATTTATTCTAGCCCATGGGCAGTAATAGGAGGACTCGGGCTAACAATAGATGCAAAGATCAATGTGATGACTTTTCTAATAAGATTCCCAATTTGATGGGAGTGGTAATTGCAAATGTTTTCATGATACTCTCTCAGTTTTCTCATGTTTTGAATTGAAATATGTTTCAAGAGGAATATCTACCCCCCAAGAAAGAACAATTCTCAATTGAGAGGTTCATAAAACAATGGCATACTACTTTTAATCGACCATTTGATCCCTCAATCACCCACTAATGAATCAAATCCATTGAGAGGATATTCTCAATCCTTTAATGTTCCAAATAAGAGAATGTTATTATGGATTCTAATAGTATAGAAGGAAAAGTTGATCAATGGTGGATATTGACAAAAAATATGAATCTTAAGGAAGATATCATGGTGATGGGATGAATGGATTTCAGGAAAAGGGTTTTCAATTATTATTTTCCCCACACCCTCCATATTTAGATGGAAAGAGATTTATTTTCACTCAATAAAAAGGGTGACACTTCTTTTGGGGCATTTAGGGAAAACATCACCAAAATTGCATTATAAGCTTCTAGTTTTTTCATTACCCCTGAATGCAAGGTTAATCGCTTCTTTGGTGGGATAAAACCTAGCATGTGAAAAGCCCTGGTGATCCCCAACTTTGACGGCTATGAGGATATTTTCAGATGTACCCTCAAAGTCGATATAGAGATAGACGAATATAAGGGGTATCATGGGGATAAGATGAGGAAAGTGTAATTTAATTATAAAGGTCTGATATATAAATCCAATGGTGCTATGAAATTTTATCATCCCACTTTCCAATGGTGTAGAAACGAGCAACTTGGAAATTTTGTTAAGGGGATGAGGAAAAGATTTTGGTGTGGGACGGAAGGAAAACTACCCAGCGATTGCCGGTAAGAAAAACTAGATACTGCAATAGATGAAAGGAACACTCCATTAAATACCTAATGCATTGTTCATTGAAACAACTACAAAGAACCATGTCACTTTGTAAACCAGTTCCCTGGTCTAAGGTTTTTTGGAGGCAACCAACAACATCCATAGAATAAAGGGAAAACATTTTCCATCACTACCGCTGAAGCGAATCCAAAAATGAAGGGGTAATTTTTATGCTATTTATTCATTCAATAATATAGAACATTCATTTTGATTCTAGTTATATGATACTTTTATATCCCAGATTGTTCATAAAACAATCCAATCATCACCACAAATAATGGAAGTAGATATGTCTGTGGAAACGGAAAATCGAGCAGTTATTACATCCCATAAATATAAATCCTCCCCCATCACAATTTATTGACTGAACATCCTAGAGAACCTCATCATACTTCCAATGGTAGAATTTTATGAAATTCATGGCATGTATTTGATTTCATTATATAGAGAATACATAAATTGTTATGAGAGGGAAATCACTCTCCATATGGTGAATCTACCCTTGATTCTATACAAGTTCAAGGAGGATGATGAATCTTTGTTAACATCATCATCTCAAGCATGTATATTACTTCCATATGAGAACACATATCTAAATAAGATTATTAAGTCTAAGGAAGAAACAATCCTCAAAGACATTCCTATTGTGAGGGAATTTGATGATGTGTTTCCTGATGAATTTCTTGTTCTTCCTCCTAGAAGAGATGTTGAATTATTGATTGACCATATACCTAGGGCATTGCCAATATACAAAACTCCATATATAATTGATGTTGTGTTGATTGAGGAGCTAGATAAACAATTACAAGAGAATCTAGAAATGGTTTTATACACCCAAGTGCTTCACGATGGGGTGCACCATTCCTCTTTGTCAAGATTAAGGATGGTTTAATGCAGCATTGCATTTATTATCGTGAGCTTAAAAAAATCACAATAAATAACAATTATACTTTTCACAAATTTAAAACTTGTTTGATAATCTATGTGGAGAAAAATACTTATCCAAGGTTGATCTAGGGCTGGGTTATTACCATGTAAGCATGAAGAAGGTGTATATCCACAAGAAAACTTTTCATATAAGGTATGGGCACTATTAATTTATAGTAATGCCTTTCAGACTCACTAATTCTCTAGAAATATTCATGGACATGATGAATAGAATCTTTTGAGATTACCTTAAAAAATTGTGGAAGTATTTATGGAAAATATTCTAATATACTTCAAAACATTTGAGGATCATGATGAGAATATAGTCATGATACTAGAGACCTTGTGAAAGGAGAATCTGTATGAAAAGTACAGCAAGTGTGAGTTCTGGTTTAAGAAGTATCATTCATGGGCCATATCATCACATGCAATGGTATATCTATGGATATAGCCAAAAAATAAATTGAGGGATGGCTAAAGCCATCATCTATGAGGTATATCAATAGCTTCATGGGGTTAGCTGGATATTATTGCTGATTAGTGGGAAATTTCGCAGGATTGTCAAACCCCCTTACCAAGATTAGTAATAAGGGAGTAAAGATTTCATGGAATGATGAATGTAAAGAAAGTTTCATGTAGTTGAAGAAAAATCTTATCATTTCCCATGTTCTCACACTACCCACAAGTGGGGAGATTGTTTTTATCTTCACCGATGCTTCAAAGAAGGGATTGGGATGTATGTTGATGAATAATGAAAAATTAATCACCTATGCCTCATGGTAGTTTAAAATTCATGAGAAATGTTATCCCACACATGATTTGGAGTTATCAGTTGTGATCTTTGGGTTGAAAATATGGTGGTATTTCCTCTTTGTAAAAAAGTGTAAAATATATACGGATCAAAATAGTCTCAAATAAATATTCATATAGAAAGAGATGAACATGTGCCAATGAATATGGTTAAAGTTCATCAAGGATTACAACTAATCAATCTATTACATCCCTAGGAATGAGAACAATGTGGTAGATGATCTAAGTAGAAAGGACCCAGTGATTCTATCATTGATGAGAAATGAAAAGGATCTAGATGGACATGGGAATCATAATGAAGGGAATATCATCAATCCTTTCAAAAATTATTTTTCAACTATCTCTTTTGGAAATTTTAAAGGTTTCTCAAAATTATGATGTTGGAATTCAGAAGAAATTCAATGCTATAAAAAATGGGGAATCCTTAGAGTTAAATATTAATGAATAAGGACTCATAATATTTGGGTCAATAATATGTGTTCCATCAAATATAGAGTTAAGGAATGAAAATTTGGAAGATGCATATAGTTCAAATTTTTCCATTCACCAAGAAACCCCAAAGATGTATCAAAATATCCAAGATAATTATTGGTGGGATAACACGAAGAAGGAGATCACAGAATATACATAAATGTTCCTAGTATATCAGTAAGTGATGGCTGAGAGGAAGAATTATAAGGGGATGATGAAAAAATTACCCATACCAATATGAAAATGGGAGAACATCACCATGTAATTTTTCAACGAACATCCAAATACATCCAAATGAAACAATGTTATCTAGGTTATGGTGGATTATCTTACAAAGACTGAAAATTTCATTACGATTCAAGAGAATTTATCATTGGATCAAATGGTTTTGGTATACTTTAGAGAATTTGTAAGGATTCATGGTGTACCACTATTAACTATATCCAATCTACAACCAAAATTCAACACTATGTTCTGGTAGATCCTCCAACACGCTCTGAATACTGAGAGGAATTTTATTACATATTATAATCCTAAAATTTATGTCCAATCTAATTGGACTATCCAAAAACATGAGAACATTTTGAGAGCATGGTCAATGGAATTAAAAGGAGGATGCTGTTAATATCTTCCTCTAGTTGAGTTCTATTACTACAATAGTTTACACACAATAATCCAAATGTCTCTTTATTAATAACTCTAAGGGGAGAGGTTTATAACTACGAATTTTTGGGATAATGTTGGTGAGTAAAAACTTATAGATCCAGAAATGGTCAAAGAAATGATGGAGAATTTTAAGACCATCCAGAAGCACATAAAATCTACCCAGAGTCAACAAAAGAGTTGTGCTAGCAACCATCAAGGAGTCCTAGAGTTTGATGTAGGAGATATGGTTTTCCTCCACATAACTCCCAGGATGAGAGTGATGAGATTTGTGAAAAAAAATGAAATCTTAGTACAAGTTACATAGGACCTTTTGAGATCCAAGATCACATCGGAGAAGTGGCCAATTGAATAGAACTCCCACTAAAAATATCTCTAGTACATGATGTATTTCATGTATCACTCTTTATGAAGTACATACCTAACCAATCTCAAGTACTAAATCTAGAGGTTGTATCATTGGAGAATGCACTTTACTTTGAGTAGAATCATATGAAGATCATAGATCATAGGGAAAATGTTCTATGAAATAACATAATTCCCCCTATGAAAAGTGTTGGGGAGAAACCAAAAGTTTGAAGAAGCAACATGGGAACCGGAGGAAGTGATGAAGTGAAGATACCATCATCTATTTTATTTTGGGAAAAGGAAAATTAGAGGAAAAATATTCTTAAGGGGGGAGGTTGTAACAACCCAATGATTTATGAATAAAATTCCCCTTATTTTAATTTCTTATGGATATAGAAAACACATGCACTTTTTATTATCATTATTATGTTTAACTGATTATTAATTACCATTACCATTGATAATATTACCGATGAACGATGATCACAAAACTAATATAAATATAAGGATTTAAAAAATTCTTTCGACATTGAAAAGGGAGATGATGGCCTCATTCAGAAGACTCAGGACGTACAAATCTCATTTTTCTGATCTTGTAAAGAAGGTACCGTCAATGGGATTCACTCTTGACCAAGATCATGCTGATCTTAAGCACATTAAGGATGAATATAATTTCCTACGAGAGAAGATCAAGTTAATATAGATTACCACCCAGGCAATGTTATCTCGGTCGCCCCAATAGTATATCACCATCACAAACCTTACCCATATGTCTTATGCGGGTGCTATATGGGGTTATGTAACAAGGTATTAGTTAGTTATTTTGTAATCTCTTTTTATAAATAAATGTCTTATTTCATCAATTCTTTTATTAGAATAGTGCTTCTTAAGAAACTGGTGAATTTATTAAATTGATTTTTCAAGTAAAAAAAGGTACTTTAGAGAAATATATGAATTATTATGTTTTTATTAATAAAATTATATAATCAATTCTTGTTAATTATGAACATATCAGTTCTTTATCTGTAAATTATTTGGTAATCAATTTGATAGGGGTTATATTTTTATACGATAAATCAAAAAGTGTATTTTAATAAATTTATTTTAAGGAATTAATGAATTTTTTAAATAATTAATATTTTAATAAAATATTATTATCAAATTAATTTTATTAATAATAAATGAGTATATAATTTTTATGAATTCAAATGTAATTTTTATTAAGGTTTAAAAATAGTTTTTGTCAAAACCAGTCAGTTTTTCAATAAATATCGAATCTCATTTTAAAAGTGAAAATTCACATATTTAGAAAAATATTTAGAAAAAATGAATATTATTTTTTGGAACCAGGATATTGAAATTATCCAACAGTGATGTTTTCATAAATTTTGGTGGCAGTCGAATTTGTAAAAATTAAATAATATATAAATATATAGATAGTTTTATGACATCATAATGACCCAATACTGATTTAATAAATACTATAAAAGGGATACTAGACCAAATCCATGTTTTAACTTTAAAATAATTTGATTTTATATTTATTTGACATATTTTATAATGCCTTGGTGAATCCTCCAAAATGTATAAAATATTTTATGATTTTAAATTGATTTCATTAATAATGTGACTCACCTCCACATAATAAAGACTAATATTTTAATATCCTCAGCCCAAATACATATAAAATAATTTTTTCCACTCTTATATTGAAAAAAAATGGGAAAAAACAATGGGACAGTTTGTGTTTTTGAATATTTAATTATATAGTTTCCATAACATAAGTTTTTGAAATATTAAATAATTCCCCTCTCATTTCCTATATAAAGCCACCCAAGATCCCAATTCAATTCATTCAAAATCCTTGGATAAATTCCATACAATATCCTCCCATTTATATAATCCCCCAAGGTTCCCTAAGATCTCAATAAGACACTCTTCAATCTTTTGAATCACACACTCAATTAAGGGTCCCCTTTTTAATTTTTCTCTAAGTTTTCTTATATTGTTGCACTATTTTATTTTCAATTAAAAATGATGGGGTATGTTTTAAAACCTCTACCATACTAACCTTATTATGTTTGAATGATTAGATTCCCCTTTATCTCTCATTAATCCTTCCCATGTACACCCATCACCATGCTGAAATTTCATAAGAGTTATTTCAATCCTCCTCCTTCATCAGCTTTCTTTATTATGTTACGACTTAAATTTAAAAAATAGTCATGTTCAAAAATTTATTTTATGATTCCATTTCGATAAATTTCATGTCTAAATGATGAGAGGCCCATTTCTCTCTCATCAACCTATTTTAGAAGTCCCCATTTGATGTTGTTATGCTCCCAAAATTACACCATGATTTTCCATGCCAAAATAATCGTGTAGTGAATACCATGCCCATTTATCTATAAATGGTTTTCAACTTTATGAACATATGATTATTGATTATAATATTTAATATATGTATTCCACATTCCATTATTGTGGAATAAGTTATGATGTTTAATGAATCCATGTTATATGATCTTTGTGGCACACTTATGGATGAGATCAAAATATTCATGAAGGGTGTGTCCAGATAGTGCTCCAATGCATTGGGTAATGTTTAGTATAATGATTCATCATTTTGGGATAGGGGTTTACCTGATTCCTTTATAGGACTTTTCCCCATCATTTTTTGATAGGTTTTTACCTGATTCCATTATATTAATGATGTTCAAATTTAAGTTGTTTCCACATTTCCATGTTATAATGATCATGATATATCATTACTTTATGTTAATGTTTCTCTTATGCTCCATTGATATGTCTATTTACAATCATGTATTTTTTCTTCATGTTATTCCATATTTACTGCATTATTAGGAACTATAACTCACCCTTTTCATATATATGTCCTCAGGTTATCCCATGCATTGTAAAGTACGAAATAATGTTGAGGTCATGTAAAAGAATTTTTCAATAAGGATGTTGTATTTTATGTCTTATGTTTCCGTGTAATGTTCCTAATACCTAAATAAAATAGTCCTCTCGATATTATAGTTGTATTAATTGAATTTTTATGTAATAATTCATTTCTAAATATGAAATAAAGAGTAGGGTTATTATAGTTGACGTGTTTGATCCATTATGGAAAATGGAAAACCTAATCAACTATGGGAAGAAGAGGAAACCTGGTCCACTATGGGAATATGTTAAAAGAAAATCCAGAATGGATTTTGGGAAACCCTATCCCTTATAAATAAAGGACTATAAATAAGGATGGTGGTGTGTCCCACCCAGTTGGTGTAGTCCCCATGAAGTTCCCTGATATGTTTTTCAAATGATACTTTACCTATAGGGAATGATATGACATGTTTATGTGTCAAACACAATTCCATGCCTTATTCCAAAGTTATACGTTCATTATTTATTCTCTTGACTCACTTATGATTTATTTCTTTTTAACTTCCAATATTTATGAAATGAATCATATTTATGATATTTTTTATGTATGGTACAATCTTTTAATGTCATGATCACTTTATCATAACTTTACTATCATGTTTATCCTTACATGTCTACTTTTTTACCATTAATGAGCATTTAATATAACCCATATTTATGTTCATTTTCCCCAGTTTATGAATATATTTATTATTCATGATGTGTATAAAATGTGTTTGAGTCGTGGGGAACTTATTGGGAGATAATGTAGCTCACTTATGTAGCAGTGTTATTGATTCCATGTTTCCAAAGGCACTAAACTAATATTGTCTTTGGGTGTCTATTTGTGTAATGTATTATGTATTCAAAAAAATGATGTCATGTTAATGTATATTAATCAATGTTCCCTATAGTTTTTATCATAAAAAAATATTAGTTAACTATTGGAAACTAAGTATGATAAAACATTAGTGATAACACTAAGTAAATATCTATGGATAATTTTAATGATGAGAAAAAAGAATATAAAAATTTCCTCTAGTTTTGGTAAAAGATATTTCAAGTGCTTTCCTAGAGTTGCATCAATGTTTGTATACTATAATTTTATGGGGATATTTCATATATGTACATAGGCATAACAACACTGAAAATATTGTATGATCTAGACTTGATTAGGAATGGGTGCACGAAATCAATCCATGTTGCACACCTCTTTCGACACTCTTAGAGGATATATATTGGGAATTTAGAAACTCCTTTTGAACCATCATGAGGGTTTTAAATAATATTTTTCTATTAATAACATAGAAAAAAATTATTGTTTCATATATTAAATAATGTTTCATTATTTTGACATCCTATAAGTGGTTTTGATGATATTTTGGGTCATAACTATGATAATTATTTCCTACTGTATGTTGTTTGATTTTAGTGAATGGTTGGAATCCAAAGGAAACACATTAATGGTGATTGGGATAGATAATGAAACAATTTTCTCCTTGATAAACCAAATTCAATGAGAGTTATAATTGAAAATATTATTTTTGTTCCCACCAAAATTTCTCATGATATAAATCATAATCGACTTTTAAAAGAGAAAAGGAGGGAACACCATTATATTTAGTCCTTAATAAGAAAATGTACAACATATTTCAGTGGGTATACTGATCCACTTGTGACTTAATAATTTATCTGTTCCACTAAAAATATATTTTGTAACACCCAGTGTTCACAACATGAAAAAGTTATTCAGGATGTTAATCATATAGAAGTGAAGGGGACTAATGGAAGACTATAAACATGAATACAACAAATCAATATAAAAATGAATCCATGGATTAGTATGATTTCAAAAACTTATTCTTTAATAAGTACATTCTTTGTGTTATTAATATGAATATGGAAATGTAGTTCCTTGAGTTGAAAAAAAAGGATGATGAATTTGTTGGTACCTATGAGGATTTTTTCAAAAGGCTCGTGACATATGATAATGGTTTTATCTTAAAAAAAGTAAATTTGATAGGTTCTTTAGTGTTTTAAATCCATGTCTCTAAAGTTAATTTAACATAATATAATTTAGTAGATAAAATTAGATAGTGCGTTTTCAAATAAATGTTGAACTGGAGGTTGGAGTGACATATCAATCACATGGTTTTAACAAGAAAGGGAAAATAACAATCAATAGAAAATCTATAAACCACAGATAGAAGAATATGATTCATCCATTAGGATCTATGTTTATAAATAATAATGGATGGAATTTTTTTATATTTTCTATTAAAATTTTTAAGTGCATTAGGGATGACCATTAGGAAATTTATTGCCGAACATATAGGATAATTTGGCTAAGGATGAAAACTGGGGGAAAGTTTCATAAAATAAACCTACCAAACATCAGTGATTCAAGTGTATGGATGATGGATATTACGTGAAGTAGTTACCAATCCAAATGTTGGGTAATGATTATCAGAGTCCACAACCACTTTATCCTATCGAAAATAGTAAATCTCATGTTATCATGGATTCTTTTTAGGATTGAGATAACGTGTCGGTGAAATATGTGAAAACCACCCACTCTATAACTGATAATGTATATTTGATTCTAAATATACCAAATATTTAAAATATAAAAAATATCCTTGGGTATTAATATTTCACCGAAACTATTAGATTTAGAAGTAGCAGTGGAAACCCCCTAATGATATGATGATTTAATATGAAGTCTATGATTCCTCTCTGGTTGATATTTGTTGGAATGTGTTTCCTGAAAATATTTTCATTCATCTATCAATTGAATTTGATTTCATCTTAGGCATGTATTTGTTTTATCTACATATATACCATAGAAAGTTTCGATAAAAAGAAACTTATATTTTATATGTCAAACAAAAAAATGATCATCTATCAATGTGACGATAAGTATGAACTTCCTATTGAGTTTATATAAAGTGTATGGGTCGTAATTTCCCTTCATAAGGAGTTTTTGTCTAAAATAGTTGCGTACATAATCAGCATCGATGATATTCCTAATGATATAGAATTTTTTGAGGTGTTTCCAATATTTTTTCCTCACATTCCTCCAAAACAAGAAGTTATACTCTCGATAGAATGGATAACTAGTTCCACACCAATTTCAAAAACACCCTATTGAATATACCAAATTGAATATAAAAAATTGTGTAAGAGGAATTGAAGAAGAAACTATAGGAAAACTCTAATAAGGGATTGATTTAGCCATGTCTGTAACCATTGGGTCCGCCTATTCCATTTGTGAAAAATAAATATGGATCATTTCCACTCATCATTGATTATCGGGTGTTGAATAAGATAATGATCGAGGACATGTGTCCTCATACCTATATTGATGATTTGTTTTATGAACTATGCATAGTTCAATACTTCTACATGATTAACAATTTTTTTAGATATCATCTATTTAGTGTCATGAAATAGGATATACCCATGAAAAAATTCTATACATGGGTTGGACAATATTAATATATAGTGATTCCTTTTTGTCTTACTAATTCCCCTACAATCATAATGTATTTGATGAATAGGATCTTTAGAGATTACCTCATTCAGTTTTTCTAGTGTTTATAGATAAAATCATTATCTATTTAAATAGAAAATAAAATCATGAATACCAATTATAATATTACCAATGATGCTATGGAGGGATGGTTTTTATGAAAAATTTACCTAGTGTGAATTTTGTCGGTAGAAGGTTTCATACTTTTGTCAAATAATCTCAAAAGATGGTATAGTAATAGATCTATCAATGGTGGATGCTATTCAATGATGGCCCAAAAAACCATATTGACTAACATATGTTGTTATCATGGTTTATCTAGATATTATTAATGGTTTGGGGATAATTTATCATGACAATCTAATACTTTAACCAAATTATCACTGAAGGGTTCTAAGTTCTTTTCTAAAGTAGAATGTGAATAAAATTTTAAATAACTAATTAGATGGTTGGTAAGTTCACATGTTATTACATTATCCTATAGGACAGATGGAATTTTAATATATAGTGATGAATCTATGAAGGTATTGAGTTGTGTTATTATGTAGAATATCATGTTTATCACATACGCCTCGTAATAGTTTGAGATTCAAAGGAAAAATCAACCAACTCGTGATTTCGAGTTAGTAGCAGTAATTTTTCCATTAATAGTATTGTGTAATTATATTTGTTGAGAAAAAATTATATAGACACCAATCGTAAATGTTTAAAACATATATTCATACAGATGGAGTCGAACATACACAAAAAAAATATTTTTAGAGATGATAAATGCTATTGAAAACACAATAAATTACCACCATATGAAAAAAAGGTCACTTATGAGTTTAGTTGAAATATTAATGTTATATTATTCATGACTAGGATCAAAAAATATCCAATATTTTAGGATTTTAAAAGTTTAGATCAAGAAATCCAAAAGGAGGGGTAAAATTTCTATCCTTGTTCGAATGAATGTCCAACCCTCTATCCAAGTGAAGAAAAAACTGGTTCAGAAGGAATATTTAAAGAAACAAATGATGTATAGAAATGTCCCCTTGTTAAGAATTAATAAGAATGGATTTATATTATTCCTAAACCATGTATGTGTTCTGTCCATAATTGATTTTAATAAGGAGTTATTAGTGAAAGCTCAGAGTTATTCATTCTATATTCATTATGGAATTATGATGATGTATAGGGATTTGAAAGAATATGACTTGTGGGATGGAGTGAAGATGGATATCGTAGATTTTTTAACTTGATTATTGGTATTGCATCATGTTAAGGATGGAATAAAAAAATTTAAGGGGATGTAGGAACAATTTCCCATACCCTAATGGAAATGGTATAACATTACTATATATTTTGTCATTCGACTCCCCAAAACATATAATGTGAATTATTAAATATGCATGGTAGTCGATCACCTCACTACGTTGGGAAAATTCATCACAATTAGATAATACATCTTTCTTTATCATCTTGAATTGGTATACATTAAGGATGTGGTATTGTTTCATGGAGTACAACATTTAATTTTATATGATTGGGATCCAAGGTTTACCTAAATTTTTTTGTTATGTATTGAAAAATCACCTGATACAAAATTGAGTTTCAAAACTGATTATCATCCTCAGATAGACCATAAATCTGAATGTAAAATTAAAACTCTATAGGATAATTTGAGATCTTTTTCTCTTAATTTCATGGGAGGATGGGATCAATACCTTCCACTAGTTTAGTTTTCTTACAAAAATAGCATTAAATCAAGAATTCATAAGTATTTTTATGAATCCCTATATGGGAAGAAATGTAGAGCTCCAATGTGATTGGATGAAGTTTTATAATGAAAGATATTGGGACATGAGATCGTTAAAGAAATGATATAGAAGGTTAGAACCATTCAACAGAATATTAAGAAAGCACGGAGTTAGTCAAAACATTTTCTTTATAACTAATAGTGTAATATATAATTTAATGCCAGTGATATAGTGTTTCTATGAATTTATCCATTGAATAATCTTATGAGTTTCATTAATAAAGGAAAACTAATACCTAGTTATATCAATCCTACTGATATTATTGATCATATCAGGATGGTAACCGATTGCTTGGTAATTAATCCAAATCTATCTTAACTTCATTATATCTTCCATTTATATATATTGAGGAATCACATACTTTAACCTTAACATGTACTGAAATCAAAGGCTACACAGCAGGAGAATGATATTTCTTATGAGGAACAACTAGTTAATATTTTGGATCATACAGAAAAATATCTATGAAATAAGACAAAAACTAGGGTAAAAGTTTTGCGGAGAAATCCATAGATAAATTAATCTATGTCGTAACATGAGTATATTTTGAGGAAGGAGTATCATCATTTTTTTATATAAAAATGATTAATTTCAAGGGAAAATTTCATTATATGGGTGGTAGAATGTAGCACCTTGAGTTTTTATGACCATTTTTAAAATAAATTAATTTAATTTGATGTTGTTAATTCCACATTACATTATGTAAATCATTCTTTATATGATACAATATATTATGATTGTGCTACAGACAGAAATGGCTTAGTTTGTGTTATATGCAACATTTAGTTTATACAAATGAACATTATATTATTATATTTTTTAAAGATGATAGTTTTAAAATAGACATTAAAATTAGTAATATGAATAGTAATTACTAATTTTAACATATAATTTATAATGGTTCTTTATAAATAAAACATATTTATAATAAGACTTACAATTTTTAATAATGTATTTATATGATTGAGAATACAATTTCCCTAAATTAGTTTCTTTTTTATGTCCTTCTATGAATAGTAATAAAATTAATTTTAGATACTTTTATAAATGAAATTTTATAAAATAAACATTATTTTCGAATTCATAACATTAAAATTATCAAAGGTTGAATTTTTGGGATATCTCTGGAAAACAACATTTTTTGAAGAATAGATAAAAATACTAAATTTTAATTCAAAACTGATTTTCATATAATTAATTTATATCATAAAATAATATTATATTTTTTCATAAGGTTAAATTATATAAATTTTATATAAATTAATCCATATTATGAAATTTTAACAAATTTCAAATTGAAATTGGATGTTAAATTCGTTCAGACTGTTGAAGTTTTTATACTTTATCAAATCACTTCGTCATCCCATCTGCTGGGTTAAATTTAAATTCATTTATGAAACATATGTGATTTTAATTTTTAAAAAGGTATTCCATATTTTTAATAAGAATAATCAATATCTTATAATAAATTTATCTTAGTTTTTTACCAATAATATTAGTGAAGGTGGTTAAAATTAATTACAGGGATTAAGAGAAAAATTATCTTAACAAAGGACTAAACCTTGACAGCCATGATCAAAATGACATATAAAATTGATCAAAATCTATTGGATGTTCAAACTTAGACACTATCCTCTCATTTATATTATTTTTACCATTTTTTATCCTCTTTACATGGGAGAAACAAGGTAGTAATTCCCTTTTTAAAAATTTATAAGAATGCCACTCCACCACCCCAATAAGAAGGAACCCAACCATAGAACATATTCACACCTCTCAATCCCATTTTCATGGAAACTCACTTCCAAAATATCATCCAAAAATCCCTAAATTCATCCAACAATCCTTCATTTTGGATTAATTTCAATCAATTTAGCCCATTAGTGCAATCCAAAAGCAGTTACCCAAAGATGAGGTTACAACCTTCCACAAGCCCTTTGGACTCATTTTCATTATACCCCCCAAATATTCTTATTACATGAATAAAAAATTAGATAATTACCCTAAATATATTTATTTTTTATTCAATGGTTTTGACCTACATTTTCACACAATTCCATCTAATGGGTAATGAACATACCATTCTTGTATATGAAAAACTATTGTCTCACACAATTATGTTGTTCGTTATTTCTTTACCATCACTCATGGTTTTCAATGTTGATAGAAAATATATTTTTATATGATATATATGATATTTATGATTTATTTATTTTTCTAGAATTATATAATACATAGATTCTTGCTTTCCATTTTTTGTAAATATGATAACTTCATTTTTGGATGGGTGGACTACCGCCTCTCAAAGTGATGTTATTCGTTGAAAATATGAGTGGAATGTATTAATGATGATTTAATTAATTTATATTATATGTATGAAATAATAATTTTATTGTAATTTTTATGCATATATTTCCTTTACTTTCTTTCATTCAAAATAATAATTAAATGAAAACAACGTTTGTATATAGGTATGGCTTACCATCTCCATGAACGGTGTATTCTATTTCATATTTATATAATTTATATATTTTATTAACTATTTATACACTGAATATATATTATATTTGTATCATTTTATATATTCATTAAATATAAAAAACACGACTTAAGTAATAGGATCAAGAATAATAACTCAACCATGTATGAAAAACAAAGAGGATATTACCTGAAGTGTAAACTTAACATTTAATTTTTGATAAGATTACATTATAAAGTCATATATTTTATTATATATAATAAAATGGTTATTTATTATATTTATAACAAAATTATATTTATTACTATGTATTTTTTAATGATTACTAATAATGTCAAGACAAAAGGTAAGAGTATTTTAAGTCTCACTTTTATTTCTATAAGATTTATATCTCATTCACTACTCATTTATTTTGTGTGGGGTCTATAATAACCATGAATTTAATATATGAATATTATACATAAATTTATGTTTATTTTATATCAATCTTATTATATATATTTTAATGGTTTTATGTTGAAAAAGTTAACAAATCAGTAAACTAGTTTTGTCTCAATTTTCCTTCTTTGAGAAACATGCCATGATATGACGTTATATTATTCTACAAGGTGTATACACTAACATTTGAAATGATATTTCATTAATTTAATAATTTTAATGATATTTCAAGATTAATGTAATTTAATTTTTAGACAAGGTAATTAGGATTCAATGTCACATAGTGGTAAGTTTTCACGAATCAATCTCATTGTTTATTATGATTGTTTAAGATTATTCTTTTAGTAATAAAATTTTATAAATAATAATTCAAGAAAACTAATTCATTTTATTATAATGTGATAATTATTTATTTATTCATGTATTATTTTTATTTTTTACTCTTTTATAATTTATATAAATAATAAAATGTTTCTAATAAAATATGACCTTATTTCTTTCTTTGGTCGGATATAAGTTTTATTCAAAAACCATGTTTAAAAAAATTAAAATTATATTTAAAAATGAAATTATGATAAAAATTTAAATAGAAAATTATTTTAAAAATATTCAATGATTTTGAAATAATCCTTTATATGTTGTTGAGAAAAAATCAAATAAAAGTGTTTTAAAAAATGTTAATGTTTAAAAAAATTCAAAATAGAAAGTATATTTTTCTAAATAAATGTTTAAAAATGTATTAAAAAATCATTTTCCATATAATAAGACATCTGTTGGTATTATTAATTTATTTATAAGGAATTGATCCAATGGTTTTATTCATATTATTTCTACTAATGTTTTATGTTTTAATGGAATGATGGTTACAAAACACATTTCCTTTTCATATGTTATATGTTTGTGAAACCCAATTCTCTTTCACAAGTTATCTTCTTATGAAACCTGATTCTTTTCAGGATATATTCATTGATAAAATTATTATGAATCATTTTTTCATAGGTTATGATCTGATTTCATTTTTATGATAACCATTTAATTTCATTTTTTATGATATGATTGTTTATGAACTTGTAAAACATGTAAGTATGGTTTCATTATGAGATAGGTGGGACATATAACTTCCTACAATAAATTGGGTAAATATTTATATTTTATGAGATAATTAAGGTAATCATGTCTATGGTATTAATCCACTAGGGGTGATGGGGATACTAGATTCACTATGGGAATATGGTTAAACTAGTTCCACTATGGTAAGAAGTGGGAACCCATTCCACTATACGATGATGGGGAAACCTAATTCATTATATGAAAAAGACTAAAACTAGGTATGGCGGTGTGTCCCTCTTAGTAGTTTTAGTCCCCATGTATTTCCTTGATAAGTATTGGAAATTCACTTTAACTTATAGGGAATGATATCACGTATTTTTTTGGTTTTCCACAATTCCATGTATTATTCCTATATTATGCACTCATCACATATGATCTTGATTCCTTTATGATTCATGTCTTATGTACTACTATTATTTTTTCCATGATACAAGTTTATTATATTTGATATGCAAGGAATGATCTTATATTATCATGATCATGTACTCATACCCTTATGCTATTGTTTTATGCTTACATATCTCTCTAGTTTACCCTTACTGAGCATGTGAACTTACCCCTTCTTATGTTTACATTCCCATGTTTATAAAGACATGTATTATGTATGATGTGTCTAAGAAGGGTTCTACTAATATAGAATATAGTGGGACATAATTTTTCTCACTTATATACTATTGTTTACATTTCCATGTTTCCATAGGTACTAAACTAATACGGTCTTTGGGAATACGTTTTTGTAATATGTTATGTATTCTATAAAAAAATAATGTAGAGTTAAAATTAATTAAGACAAGGAATCTATATTAAGAGTATATGTGGTAGATTACATGATAGAAGACTATGAAGTGTTTTTGATTAAATGGTCCATGATTTTATAGTTTTACAAAAAATTATTTATTTTTGGAGAATCATAGTGTGATAAGAAAAATAATATATATATTTATATATTTATATATATTAAAGAATTTTTATTATAAATTTTTTTATCCATATTTTTTTCTAATATATTATAGTCTATAAATAAGCATTTATAATTAAAAAAATATAAAAACCAAAAGGTTTTTGTCTTGAAATATTATAATTATAATCATTATATTTAATAACAAAACTTATATTTCATCCATATGTTTACAAAAATAAATTCCCTTATAGATATAGTATACATAATACTATTCTTGAATAAAAAATTAAATATATAACATAAAAAACAGTTTGTATAAAATTCCCAATAATGAAAAAACATATCAATTATTCAAATAGGATTTATTGTTAGATCTTTGATATGTGAGAAAACATTATCATGGCTGAAAAATAAAATGAACAAAATACGATCATGGAATTATATTAAGAAATTAAATGATTAATCATGATCCTTAGTATCATAATATAGGAATGTTAAAGAATATTCAATAAAGAAAATTATAACATATTTCATGGTTAAACATCATGAAAATCTTATGAGAGTGAACAAATATAACCACCAATGTCTCATAACATATCAACACCCATGTCAAATAATATAATTGACACAGATAACCACCCATGTCCATGATATTATCCTGAAATATAAATTATTTAAAAATATATATTTGGGATATATAATTTCAAGAGCATTAATTATATAGTGATAAAAAGTTTATATAATTTATTAATATAATCAATCGTACATCATAACTATATCATGATATAGAATTAAAGAAGGTTTAATAACATATATTATTTTATAAGAAGTAATTAAAAATTAAATATTATTATACAAAAAAATTAACCAACAAAATAAATAAAAAATATGAAAATATATATAGTGATACATTAGGTATATGAAATATTCAATGATAATAAATCATTACAGGAATGTACGAAAAAATTGAAGATAAATTATGAAAAGATTTTTTTTTATGTTTTGGTGCATTATTGGAAACAAATTAAATTCACTTGGTAAATATTCTCCAATAGGGGAAGATTGACGTTTTCAAAATTATGTTAATAATAAAAATACTAATAATAAACCATGATATTAAATAATGATAATGTAAAATAATCTTGGTCTAAAATGTACAAGATTTTATTGAATTGAAATGAAAAACATAAAATAAATCATGGATATTATATAAACCATATTTATAAAAAGATTATATAATTAAAAATATAATAGAGATATACTGAAATATAAAAGTATTATAATATAATTCATATTAATCATTTGAAATAATTATTAAAGGTTTTCTATAATAATGAAAATGGACTTTCAAGAAAAATATCCCCAATTTGTAGTTGACTTTTTTTTCAATAACCAAATACCATTACACAATAAGAATAAAACAAAGTGTATTTGAAAATGAATTTTTTTTTATATAATTAATGATAATATAACATATAATAGAGATAAGTGATTTAATATATCAATATTAGAGGTAAGTAGTAAAATTATAATGTGTGTCATTAATGTAATGGATATTGAGTCAATAAAGCCCTTACCTTGGATTCCCACAATATTATACTTTCTCTAATATCATTTATAATATGTATATATTTATTATCTATCATTATTATATTTTTATTTAACATTAATTTAACCACTAACATTCATTTAGATTTTCTATTAAAAATTTATGAATTATTTATCGTTAAATTTAATCATCATGTTTTAGTTGTCTCGTTTTTTCTACACCTTTCTTCAGTATGAGGTTATTGGATAATGATTATTGATTATTTACTCATATCCTTTAGAATATACATAGATATAAACTAGTTTTTTATTTTATATTTGATTCTGATGATTATATCTTTAATATTATAGTATCATTTTTAACGAATGAGTGGATATTTTTTCTTTACTGATTAATGAATCAATCAAAAGGATTTATTTTATTATTAAATATAATTTTAATTATTATTATTTAAAAAATAAAAAATAAAAAATAATGATATCTGTAATTTTGTTTTTTACTATAATTTTTTGTCAAGATCATCCATAACGAAGATATTATGTCATAGATCATGTCGGTGGTTATACCGACCCAAAAAATAATAAATTATAATTTAATAGATTTGTATGATATTATTTCACCAAAATATAATCACAATATAATGATAATGATCTTTTTTCATTGATATTATAGTGATATGTAATAATTAATAAGATTTGGGGTGAGAATATTAAATAAAAATATAAAAATTATTTTGCAACGTACCTTTTAGAAACATGACCACCTTTGAAACCATCTATGGTTTTGAAAGACTAGGGGATCCTAATTGAGATTAGAGGAATAGATACATAAAGATTAATTTCATGGATGTGAATTTTGTTGAAGGTGTTGAGGTAACTGATTTAATGGTTTGGTTTTATGTTTGTTTTGGAGGATTCCTTTTATTGGTGAGATTGAGTTATATTTTTTCAAAATACCCATTATTTAATAAGAGTGGAATTTAATTTTACCTTAAAAGTGTATTAAAAATAGAGAAATAATCCATTCATAACATAAGTACATAATCTATAAAAAAAATTATATATTTCAGGGATATTTTAACACATCCAATCTTAGTTTAACTTTTTATCTCATTTTACCCTCTACCATGGTATCTTAATTTTCCCTCATTAACTTATGTTTCTACATAATTAATTATGATCCAATTTCCAAAGTTTTTGCATTTGTTTTATAAAAAATAATAATTTTGGGAAAAAATAATTATAAAAATTTAATTTTAACCCTTAACTAATTTTATTTTTATTACATAATTATTAATAATAATTATTTGAATAGTAATTTATTTTTATATATAAAAACTGAATTTCATTATAATATTTCATTAAATATGATTCATTTAATAAAATCACATAACAAAAAAATAAACACTATCTATTACATTAATGTTTAAATTTTTTGTCTTTCTATATTCTATATATAAAACTCCTAAAAAACATATATAATCCATGGTGATGCAATAATTTGTGAGGGAATTCAAGAGTGTTATTTCAATTAATTAGCATATCATAGTGATTTCTGGGAGATTATGTAGCTCATCGGGAATATTATGCTCAAGGCATACTTATTAATGTTCAATTTGGGAATAAACAAGGGAAAATATTAAAGATATTGACTTATCTTCAATTTAGTAAGATCGTCTTTATAAAGAAGAACACTACTAAATGAAGTCATGGTTTCTCCCCTTCCACATAATTTTAACAATGTTATAACCTATGTTTGTACTAAAAATATCATTTTTATATTATAAAGATCACATTTCATTATTATTTAGATGAGTTAAGAAAATATAATTCCATTATTACTATTCTTTATATCATTAATAACTATTATATGTATTGATGTTAAATGTATATTGACCACATATTCTCAATTACTTTATATTATCTTCTACCATATTATAAAAATATAAACCCTTTCATTAATAAATATTCCCTTACAAACATCCCTAAAATCGTTAATCCTATTTTCCCATTTATTCTCTTAGGATGTATATAACATTCTTAACTAATTCCATTCATTATAATGTATCCCTAAATAATATGATGTTTATGAGAGATTACATTAATGAATAGTTTAAATTTTTAGTATTTCTATTTACTAGTGGGTTTATTCCTTTTTTACTTTTTCATTATGTTTTATTATGATATCGTACAATTTTTATTTCTATATCAGAAAATTCTACCTTAATGAAGTGTGAAATTTTTCATTTAATTTTTGAATTAAAAAAAATTGATTTTTTCCAATATGATAAATTTCATAGAGATAATATGGGATATTGTATTTTAACCCTATCTATAATTTTCCTCTTTAAATTTCATTACAGAGATAAAAATATATGAGTGAGATTTTTTATGATTGAATCATTGTGTTCCAACTTTGATTCCTCAATATTATGATTTCCAAACTAATATTTGACCAAATAGTTGGTCATATATCACTATAAATTAAATACATAATCCATGATATCCCAATATATTTCCTCATATGAGAAATCATATTCTGGTTATACCAACTCTATGTTAGGTACATGTGATAGATCATGTATTTGGTTCCTCAAAATAAATACATGGAATGAATTATGTATTAGTGAGGGGATTGATGGAATTTATAATTTATATTCTATAAATAAATTATTTAATTAATATTAATGTGTGATGCATCTATAAATTAATTTTTTCCCTTATAATCTCATAACCCTCTTCCTTGGTCATATTTAATGGAATACTAATTCCCAAATGTTGAAATCTAGATCATTTACATGATTATTAATATATATTTTATATTGAATTTATACTGATTAAATTTAATTATAAACATCATGAAAGTTATCTATCATACCCAAATAAATATTTTAACCAATAGCTTTTTCTCTCTATATTATTCCTAAAATATTAAATACCCATATGGGGTCCCATATTAGAGTTATAAATCATTTCCCATATAGGTCCCCATATAGTTTCATTTTATGTTTTGAGTGGAAACTAATGTTATATGAGAACTTTATAAGGGGAATATTTAGAAATGTGTCTTCTTTGAAATAAATTGTGTAAAATCACAACATATATCCTAAAAATTGAATGTCCTTTTTTATTAATCATCAATTTGAAGATTATAAGTAGTTATAGTCCTCAATTATATCTCCAATGATTTTTGAATACATATTTAGTACATTAATTAAATCATTCAACTTGATTATATAAAATTTAAAGTTTAACTACATGAAGCCTCGCGAATTATTTTTTTATTTCATAGCATGATGAATATGTAATCATTACTCTAAAATAGTATTAAGTTTTGTGAATATTTTTTATGGATATACTAAAAAAGATATGGAATTATTTACTTTGGATATATTGGGAATAATGAAAATAAAATCCATGGTTGTGTTAGCCCATTTTCATATGGATATGGGTAAAGGTTGAAAAAAATATTTGGATTTCTGACATGAGTTCTCTAATTTATTAGGGATCTATCATCATGATGCTTACTCCACAATATCCCACATAATATTAAACCACCAAAAATTCTTCTCAAGTAAACTATAAACCATTTTGTCTCCTTGATAAATAATGAATTTTGAGATATTTTCATTATCAACAAGATCATTCATCTGTAATAGAATGGATAGGACACATTTATGAGTTCAAATATTTTATCTTGATTTTTATCAAGGTTTATTTTACCATAATTTTTACCTTAATTGTACCCATTTTTATTTCATTGATATACAAAATGTATGGATTATCAATAAATCATTAATGAATTGTAGGATATCATCCCATCCATTTTGGATTACATGTCTATATAATAGATATCAATGAATATTGGTTATCTTTCAATTCTCATCAAGGTCATGGTTTCATGGTAAATTTTATTTTAGATCATAATAAACCTTTTTGTTATAGAAGATTGAAATGTTTCCATCAATCATAATCATTGATAAGATCTAACTTTGTATATTGGTACATGTTCTGCTATTTATCTTTGAATATATGAATTATTCTTTTGAGATTAATTTATATATTATAATTCTCACTATATTGAAAATTCATCAAAATAATTAATGTAAGAATTTATTTAGTAAAACCAATATGATTTATCAGTTAAATTATCTCATGAGAATTTAATTTATTCATAGAATAAGTTATAACTTTGTTATTTTCCACAAGAACAGAACCCAATCCATTGATTAAGGTGTCACCATATATTAAGAAAACTTTTCTTCTATAGGGTAGTTTGAGTATAGGTGTAGAAAAATACCTCTTCTTTTGAATCATGATAATTTATTGACATCATTTTACCCGTATAAAATTAAATAACATTAATCTAAGCATGGGTAGAATATTTGATAATAATGAATAATTTCATATAAATTTTATGTAGTACCTACAAAATAAATGGACACTATGGATAAATGATAGTGTTTTATTTATTGTGTATTTATTACTCCCCCAAGTCTATGAATGATCTATAGTGGTACCCTTTATTTTGATTACATAACATAATAAGGATACATTTTTCAACCATTTTAATAACAATATATAGTTAGAAAAAATTTTATCCTTAATTATCGAATTCATTATAATTATCCAATAATCATCATGTTCATACTTTATCATTAAATATATAAAAATATCATCAATAAATAATATGATATTTCTTTAAAAAACATCTAAATACTTTATTCATTTGATCTATGTAAATAGATAGTTTATTTATACATCTAAATAGCATCATTGTTAATTTATAGTGACCATGCATTTTATGGAAGGGTATCTTGTGAATATTCTCCCTTTTACCCATAATTTTGTAAATATAAGTCATAGATCTTCTATTAAAAGGTATTAATGACCACATATCTAGTTTAATATGTCATGAATAATTATTATAAGACACATATTATTGATCATAATCTTTTTTTCCTCACAATACTCAATATAGAGGCACATTGACATATCATACAACATAACAAAGAGGACGAGTATACCCCCTGGTTAAGAAAATGGGTATATAAAATATAAATTATATAATAGTTTCTTCTTTAATTAAACCATGCTAATGGATATATTCTATATGTTTGTTTGATATAGTCATGGAACAAGGACTGAGTTAAAATGAAAAATCAACAACATGATCTTGGAGAAATCCATGAAAATCTTTTAGATATATGTCAAAATATTTATTTATAATTAACTTAAATTCAATATTGAGTTAACACCAAATTATTTTAGTTAGATATTATTTATCATTTATAATTTGGGACCATATTCTAGAATTAGTTGCAATTGGAATTTAACAGTCATATTTATATTGATATATGACCATGGGTTGGTTTTTGATAGGATATAATATTCCTTATCCAAATAATTTATATGATCTATATATTATGAGTTTCAATCCATTCTCAATATCATTTCAACCTATACAACATGATTTATAAATTTATATATATGATTCACATTCCAAGAAACTATGAAATGATGAGTATTTATATACATAGGGAAGAATAATCACTTCAATTGGTGTATTTATAAATAATATAGTATATCAACTAGTGATTTCAAAATATATTTGCCTTTAAATAAACAATTAATTAAATAAATTTTCTGTATGAAAATCTAAATGAAATGATTTACGACACACTTGTTGAAAACTATTAAAAAATTATAAAATAAATAAAACCTCATGTAAATAATAATATAATAAACAACTAAAATTTCATGTTATTGGAGGATAAAAAATTATTATGAATTAATATAAAAAATGGATTATTCTTTCTCAAATAAAATTTTAAAATGTCAGTAAATTAAATAGACCACTATGTAATTATTATTATGATAATTTATATAATTAAAATATATGTATAAAATTTTTAAAATTTATTTAATATGAAACTTTATTAAATAATATTATGAACCATTAAAGACAAAATTTTATTTTTTTCAAAAAAAATATATTTTTGATTATATTTTGAATTTTCATTTATAATATAATTTATATATTTTATAATTTTAGTTTTTTAAAAATAACTTCATTAATGAATTATACATGTCAATATTAGCCTAAGGTAAATTATGGATATTTTCTTAGGTATTTTTTTATAAAATCTCCAGGTTTTAGTTAGAAACCCAACTCACACTTTCCAACATTTATTAAACAAATGAGATAAATATTTTTTCATGAGGTTCAATGAGTTTGATGCACCATAAGATTATGAGGAAAAAAATATAAATTTCAAGAAAATTTATTCTATGAAACTGTCTAGAAAGTAGTCTTTAGAGAAACCATCCTGCATAATATGAAAAGAATGTTAGTAGATAAGAAAAGACACACAACCACATAGTAACAACTTGTATTATTAAAAAAGATACATCTAGTTGAAATGAAAATAAATGAATGAGGTATTATCAATCATCATGGTTCAAAGATGTACTCATATTATTGAGATACCATCACTACAAAAAACATTACAAAAATAATTGATTTTAATTAATGAAAATTCTATATGATTTATATGATATCCATAACACAAATCTAGTATTATAAAGCCTTAGTTTCATTTTAGATCAACGTAACCACATAAAATATTTGAATAATTTTTCGTACCACCATAACTCACAATTATTGTATCAATTATTCTGATATTAAAAGATTACAAGATCTATCCTCTATGACACATCCTCATTTATCAACAATAATGGCCTAAAACTATAGAGAAGGTTTACATAACCTTTGTAGTGAAACTTCCCATAACCAACATGCCAATAGCCCTGAAATCATTTCATTAAAAGAAGGAAGCTTCTCTAAATCCATATAGCATGTGATTTTGACATCTCAAAAGAATATCAACATAAGTAAATTAGTGAATCAACCTGATTAAATTTAGAAACCAAGATAATGATGGTGGGTAACCATACAAAAATTTGATCAACTCCATCTATATAGTGGGAATTATTTCATATTCTTAATTATATAGAACCCAATGTAACCTCAAGATCCCTCCACTGATCAAGTTGAACAATATCAAGAACTTAAATCTAAGAACCTGTCTTCCAAAATAAAGAATGTGATAGCTCCTTACATCGGTCCATAAAATTCCAACATAGACTCTATGAAAAATGATATAAGTAATTATAAAGTCTATATCTGACATCATAGTCATCAAATAAAAACTTATTAATAAAAAACCTCACATTATCATAGCAATGTAGAATCTTTACGTATTAAAGATATAGAAATGAAAATTCAATAATCAACTTTATGGTTGAAACAATACCTAAATGGAAGAATCCTAACATTATGGAAATCTACCTTAAAATGATTAGGACAATTTTGTCTTGATCCAAACATGGTCACAAAAAGAATAACTCACCATTGAGTATCATCAGATGAAAATAATAACCTATTGACAAAGATCATCATGACCGAAATAAAGAAATCACAATCTAATTTAAAAACCCTAATATAATACAAATTTCAATAAGTAAAGAATCAATAAGGTGGGGAAGTGTATAATTTCCATGGAATGTGACTAAAATGAAAACTATGGTTTCAATTAAATTTCACCTCCTTATTATTGAACATTCCATTTTTCATTAGAATGTAAACATCCATAGTGAGTTCACCATCATTTTATTTTTTGAAAACAACTATATGTGTTTTATCAAACCATGAGTGTATTTTAATCCCCAAGTCATCCTCAACAAGATATGAATCCTTAAATATGGAATAAAAATCCTCATCCATATTAAAATCTTCAATATAATCATCATTATAGATGCAGTAATTTGTTTAGGAACCATAAGACTTGGGGAAATTTCTTTTTTTATTCCAAGATGCTTGTAAGGATCATGAAACATTTATTCTCTTTGTATTTGAAAAAAAAAATATACTCTTTCAAGTATTATTAGGAAACAATGTAATGAAGAAATATATTCCAACCATTGGTTTTTTACATTTCCTAGAACTCACCTTCAAGTACTCATCATTAATTTTACTAGATTCCTCACAAGTATCATGTCTGGATTTTCCAGAATCAAAGTAGGAACCATGGTCCTACTCTTACATGGGTTGAAAAATCCTAGGATATCATGGTAATAATGCATAGGAATATATAGAGTCTCCTTATAATAAATTATTAGCTTGGTTTCTCAAATAATTTATTTTTAGCTAAATAGTGAATGATAAAGTTTTTAATAAATCATAGTGTTTAATACTATATAAAAAGTATTTATAACACAAAAAAATTATGAAACAATTTTTATGATCAAATATTTATTTATTGAGTAAAATAATATTACTTAAGACAATAGTAAAAAAAATTAAAGCATATTTTTTTCAACATATGTAATAATTTTCAATATAATAAATTTTTTTATGATTTTTAATAAAATATTAATTTGGTAAAATTAGGTTATGAATTTCATTATATGCTACATTCATTTTATTTTTTATAATAAACTAAATTACATGATTTAAATATAAAATTCTGATTATTTTTTCATATAGATACGTATAAATAATAAAAGTATGTTTTCTCTAAAAACAGTCTCTTACACATTATAAGCACTAATGTTAAAATTAATATTTCATACACATAGACATTTTATTTAACATAATGGATTTCACATATGGATTTTATATTTATAATTTGTAGCTAAAAAAAATTGTGTCCCAATTTTAAGAATAAAAAATTAGGTACATAGTTAAAAAATAATCACCATTGTAATATAAAAAAATTGAAAAAAGGGATAATTAATATAGTATAATTCCTAACATGTTAAAGAACATGATTCTAATTGAGTATTTATGGTATTTATAGTAAATAAATATATCCATTCAATTATTTTACCTCATATATTTTTCATGAAATGTGATGATTTTCTCTCTAAATATTAAGCTGAAATATTTACAAAAAATATTGTTCTCACCACTTATAGAAGATTCACCTCAACAAGAATTGAATAACACTAACACATTTTGGTTTACTCATGAACCTATACACTATTTCCTTATATTAAAATAATTATTCAATTCAATTATCTTATGTATATAATAATTTATCATAATCCTTCCATTTACATGGAGTCATCAAAGGGAAAACTAAAGTCCTCAACTTGAGTTCTAATTTTCCTGAAAAAAAAAATTTATTGCCTATATTATATTACAATATATAAATGTATCATTTCAAAATAATAAATTAATAATTTTTTGTATAATATATTATAATATTCTATAGGAATAAATATTAACCCCCTTACCAACTTTTCATTAAGATAAATTAAAATGTAAATTTTCAGTCGGTGGAATACATCCTCAGCAATGTATCATATCTATTCTATATATGATTTATTTATTATTTATAAATTTAACATAAAATATTATTAAATTAATATATATATATATATATCTTAATATTATTATTATTTTTTAGTTATGATATTATTAAAAAATAAGGAACATTCATAATCGTACATATCTATTAGTTATGGTATATTCATGTTTGGGTCAGTCGAACAACCTACTTGAAAAATGATATAAAATAATATCATGGGAGATTATGAAAACATAATTTCTAATAATATATGATATAAATAATTAAATTGTGATTTTTAATTGAATTATAAAATTAGTATTATACTCATTAATTCAGATACTAATATATATTTTTTAGAACTCACTGATTCATGCCCATTGAAAGATTCACCTTTATGGATCATAACCAAAACATAGATTGAATAAAACAGTAACATTACTAATAGTTATAAAAAATAATCTGTAGTAACTTTTATAATTTTAATGAATAAATTTGGGAGAATACTTAATGAAGGCAATTATGTTAATAAACTAGTTCAAAAGCATTGAGATTACTCGCAATTGATATTGAAAATAACTAAAAACTTGATAATGTACCCATATATAATTAAATAAAATTAATTTTATAAAATTATATAGATATGAATAAGGTTTAAAAATAATAAATTATGATATCTTAATTTTATTTATAGGGGAATCATGTGTTGTAGTGGAAGTTAGAAATAAAGGTAAGAGGATTGTTGTCTCAGATTTAATTTCATGATATATATTATATATTGTGCACCATGATATCATTATGATCATGTGATTACTACCCATGGGTGTCTTTAAAAAAATTAATTTAATCCATTCAGTTGAATAGACATAAAATGATCATTCATTAAAGGGACATTGATTTAGAATATAACAATCTTTTAGTGTTTTAGTTAATGAAACTATCTTCATTGAGTTATAGTATATCTTCTTGAACTTTCAAAAAATATTTGATTCATACACCACATTATTTTATTCACTTGAATTTTATATATCTATATAGATAAAATTTAACTTTTAATTCAAATATAAATCTTCTATGAGATTATATACCAATTAAATATATATCATTGATGGGAATAATTTTCACCCACTCTAATGATGGTTTCCCATCCTTTTCCCTAGTTTCATTTCTAAAAATTATAATTAATTATATGTTAAAACACAATTTTTATTCATTTCATGTGACCATAATTTTTCCTTTCCCCTATTTTATTATGTTTTTTTATAATCACTTTATAACGTTGGTTTTCTTCAATGGTATTCAAAAATATTAAGAACATTTTACATTATTTCAAAATCAAAGGTATGATTTTACACACAAATTTCTTTTGGATAGCATATATCTATTTTTAATGATCTATTAGTGATGTTACTTTTTAAATTTAAAATTTATTAAAACTATTAAATTTCATTTTTATTAAACTGTAATGTATTTTTCAATGAACCATTATTCTAAATTATTCCTAAAAGTAAATGAATTATAAATTTTCTCACCTCAAAAATAGGAAACAGTAGTGATTATTCAAAGGATATATTAATATATACTAATTTTCAAAGTAAAAGTTTTAAAAAAATTCACATCATGACTTTTATGTCTTTATGCCTTTATCAAGGATCCATTTTTTATTATTATTTTTAAATTATTTTTTTCAAATACTTTTGACACTGCCATTTTGAAATATTTATTTTATTCTAATGATTCATTACTAACATTTCCCTACAATTAATTATTTATTAAAATTGATAGTCCTTAATTTCTCAAATTATATATTTCAAAAATATTATTCTTTTCAAATTACTCATAAATGGTAAAAGAAATTTCTAAATAAAAATTTCACTATCTCACTACAAAATTCTATTTATCTCTATAGTATTTATTCCCTAAGAATTTATTTTTTATAAACAATCCACAATATTTTTATATTAAATAATATTTTGGAATGATTGAATTTTGTGTATGATCTATTAACAATTTTTAGTTTATATTTGTGGATACCATCGAGAAATGTTTTGAAACCCACATTCTTTTCCATTAATTCATTATGGTGTGATAAATGAAAACAATTTTATTTCCATGGGTTTTTGATAATAGAATGAATCATTTATTTAAATGTGTTCACATATGTATGGATGATTTATGTTTAGCATCCAATATAGTTACCCAATTAATTGATTACGATTTTATATTTCATGGGAAAATAAGGTTGAACAAGTACATGATGACGTATAATGTTTTTCACCTAATTTTCCATGAACATGATTTAAGAGAACATTATTTATGAAATTTTGTGTGGACATAGACACATATTTTTTATTCAAATGATTTTATTTTGAAAAGATAACTCATATATTTGATCACATGGGTTTTTATAGACGTGATTGTGTATGGATTTGTTCACTTAATGATTACGTAGACATGATAACATATATATTCTTTCAAAAAAGTTTCTATGGAAAATATCAAAATTATAAATTTTTCTAAGGGAATTATTTAATATAAATATTCTATATTTCTATTTCATATGATTATGACTATACTCCATGGTTAAAATTAATTTTCTCTCTCCCTTGTCTATTGGTTCATGTAATATCCCCGCATGACAACTTAGTCCAAGCCAGAATGAAACACAACCTCGTGTGTACCTCCCCATGTACAGGAGGGTGATGAATAGTAGTAAGGGTTTATGTATGATAGTGGGTGGAAAATATCTTACATCATAGTGCATAGAAGAAATAAATAACCAATGTATAAAAATAAATAATCACATTATACATGCAGAATAATGATGATGGAATACATATCCGATAATCCATGGTATTTGAATGTGGAAAGAAGTCCAATATACAAAGTAGAAAATAATATAAATAAATATATAGATGGACCTATAGAGTCGGTCTTAGTGTTCTAATATCTATATTCCCCTCATCTCAACTATCAACCACAAGTCCCTTACCCTTCCTTAGACCCCTCATGAAAACTATAATAACAAAAAAATACATAAGAATGGTGTGAGTATGAGACCCATTAAGAAACCACTAGTGGGCCATCAACTGTGTATGATCATATATTAAAGTGTATTTCATAATTATAAAAAATTAATAGCAGACATAAACATACAATCAAAATCTAAACGGTCGTGTACCAAACATGTTTCCACAAACCCTCGGGTGTAACTTCTTCGGCTCCATGATGGGAGGATAAATCATAACGAGTGAAATGGGTATCCAATCTAGCCACAAGGGTAGGGAATTAGTCTCTCAATATCCCAATAGAATCATGCATAAATTCAAATAATAATTTCCTATGATTTAAGTATAACATACTCATTAGAATAAAACTAGTCATCAAGTGTTCTACCTAACAGTTCATTGGTAATCAAATAACATGCTACTTGACATTATGCCAGGTTTTGATCATGCTTCTTGGTAGTTCATCGAGAATAAAAAATCATGTCATTCATCATAAAATAATTAATTTAGTGATCTACTCAATCGTTCACTGGGTAACATGTAACATTGTACTTTCAGTTCATTCATCAAATGCATCCTTAAAATTTCAATTCTATTACATCATCGTATCTCCACCATTTACTCTAGTCTATTGCTGAAATTATCACATGTCATGCGCAACTCCCAATAATGGATAAACTTATCCAAATGTTCAACCTATTCTGAGAACCAAGAATGATGCCTCCAAAGGAACGAAAAAATATTACAAGGTAGATCATAGAACAAAATAATAGTACGACATAACATCATGAGTATTATAATCAATTAGAAAACACATGTGATCATCATTGAACATGGCATAAAAATCTATACAAGTACATTCATTGAAATAAAACCATAAATGGGAACATGGATATACACTCACCAACATGTCTTCATTGTAAAGCATGATAAAAAAAAGTGACACTAATATTAGTATCCAATCATGGAATGGGTGAACATATAAAATCGATCATGACAATCATCATAGTTTATAGTGGCTACACATATAAGAAAAATAAAATATGGTTTATCAAGATACCTAAGAATATACATGTAATAAATCAACACACATGTTCTCAAAGATACAAGTCTAAAGTACCACAATAGAACACAACATTTATTCTATGTAGTCTGATGTATTCATATGTGATCAAGTCTCATCCATCGATGACTAGACAAGAAACCAGTAAAAAGTTTTGTCGTGTCCCTTATCACATTGTTAATTTATTATGATTTATTCACTTAATTAATTTAGAAACAATAATCATTATAAAATTAATCATTATTATTATTCATGACACAAAATTATTTCATGGTAGTTTTCCCAATTTGGTGACCCTCATATACCATGAAAATAAACATTCATAAAAAACCAAAGGGTTGATAACATGAGACCACCTAAACACACCTACATGAAATCAAAATCAAGAGTTAATATCAAATCTTCCATAATATAAAATATAACATTGAAACTTATGTTAACAATATCCCAATATGTAAAGAACTTCATACCTTAGGTATGACAATTATTGTTGAAAAGGGTTTATTTACAAGTTTAACTACACCACCAAAAGATTTATACCTTCTGAAAAATGTTCGGGTTATAATTGATCTAATCAAGATAAATCCAAAGACACTAAGGGAATGTAAATATGATCATTATCATAGATGATATTGATGAAATATTTTTGGATGAATAATATTAAATAAAATAAAAAAGAATATGAGGAAGGGAGAGAAAGAGAGACGGGAGAGGGAGAGAATCCATGAGGGGAGGATTCTCCTATGAACTCCACATTCAGGTTCCTCCCATCTCCCCCTTTTTAATTTTTTATATTAATAATTAAATTATTCCTTTCATTGATTATTAATTATTATTTTATTATGTACCCTTAATCCATGTGTTCTGTTGAGGCCCATATATTCCCTACATCCCATGTGTAACTCCAAAACCCCACTCTTCTATTTTTTCTATAATATTTTTTTGTCAAAATAAATATATTTCAAAAGTCATATACATATATATAAAACTATATATATTTATATTTACACCCCCATATAAATATATATATATATATATATATCTGTGTATATATATAACGCATATATATATATACATGATATATATATACATCCGTATATATATACACCTATGCCTGTATATATATGTACATATATGTTTATGTCATATATGTATTCAAAAATTATATATATACATGAACAAATATTATTTTCCCAATTTAATGATAATTATAACAACAGAAATTGTTATCATTATTAATTATCTAAAAAAACCCCATAATCAATTTGAATGAAACATATACTACATGTTAATAATAGTTAATAAATTAATATTAACCACAAATTTTCATTTATTTAGCAAATTGTAATAATATCACCATTATTCAATATACTCACAATAAATTATCATCCATCGAAAAATGTAATTAATCAATTATGTAAATAAAATTATACTCGTAATTTCAATTTTATCTTAACAAAAATATTAATAATAATATAATTATTTTTACACTTATGTGCTATGTAAAAAAATGCTCGACATGCAAAAAATATTATATCACACCTAGCGTAAACCCCAATTCTCATATGTAATGGTTGTCTCATATTTTTCAAATGATTCACTATTCAAGATGAATTGAATTATTTTTAGAAAAATTTATCCTTCTATTGGATTTGACTTAATAACAAACACACACAAATTTTATGTTGTTCTTAGGGAAAAACCCTCATCGTATACCCAAGGATGTCTCGTATTTCCCATATGATACACATTTTGGGAGGCAAGTAATTTTTTTAGAAAACAATCATGTTCATAATATATTCAATTTAGTATTTTATTCCATCTATCATAAGGCTCTATAGAACTTGAAATATAGAATTAACTCAGTACCTGACTCTAAAAATATTCTATAGATTGTTTTATGGAGTTAAGAATGTTTTTTTATCTTGTTTAATTCCATTAAAACATTAATTACATGATTTTACTAAAAATATACATTTTTCAAATAAATACATAGAAATTATATACAATGTTGGTTTTTTTATCCATAATCATTTGAGGATGTTATAAATATCCCCTGTATAAAATTATCGCCCCCATTAAGTATACCTAGTGGTCTTTCTCAGATTACTCAGAATAGTGATTTCGAACATCAAACTCCTAGTTTCACATCTCTATAATAGGAGAAAGTTTATGAAAATATCTAGATCATTGACAATATATAGGATTAGACAATAATCTCATATTAATGTACCCTCATCCAAATATATATCTCTCCTAGCACTAACGATGGTCTTTTTTCATGTATGTCAGTCATAGTCATCATATTTATACTATCCCAACAACATGCTCAGTTAAATTAATAAAATACAAAAAAGATATTCACAATAGATAGATAACACGTATATATCACACAATCAAGGAAACTATCCCAAACAGATAGGAAAAATCAATAAATTTAATTAATAATTAATATATAGAAGAACAAAATAAATATAAATGGAACATGAGATTATGTTCCTTTTCATGATTTCTGAACTCACTTGAAATCACATTAATCATATATCAACATCATGTTTAGACCACAAGTTCAATTCAATGAACGGTAACAGATATATTTAATTTCTATTTTTATGGAAACTTGGAGGTCCACTATACATTGATATCTACACACTATCATAGTTCCCCTTAACGAGTCACAACTATCCTCTCTCATATGTACCTTGTCCCAAAATAATAAAATATAATAATATATGTTATTAAAAAACCTATCCCTATGATATTTTTCTGTAACATCCCATCCCAACCACTGGGTTCTATCATTAATTCCACATGTCCTCATGTGAACTTTCCCATACAAAAGAGGGTTCCTACTAGCATTGAGGGTTTATGTCTGATAGTGGGGATACTATAACCTCCTTCAAAGTGAACATGAGAAACAAATAATAAAAGTATAACAATAATTAATCAGATTAATCATAAGGAATAATTATGATTGAATACATATCAGATAATAAATAGGCTCCCAATATTTTAAGAATTTCGATTTTACAAAGTATTAGATAATGTAAATAAATATACAAAGGGTCATTTAGATTCAATCCTTGTCTAATAATTTTTTATTGATCCTATGATCAACTATTAACTATAGGGTGCTTTACCTTGACCAGATCCCTCAATAAATCTATAAGAACTTTAAAATTCTGAATTACGATGTTAATACAAGACTTAGTAGGACACAAACAATGTTTCCTCAACCCGGTGTGCTCACGTATAATATTGTATTCCATAATAATGATAAATTTTTAAAAATGATAAATATGAAATCCAAAATGTAGTTGTCAAGTTCCAAAAAAGGAACTACAAACCCTCAGATGTTTTAGAAATAACATCATGTCAGAAGGATTAATAATAATGAGTGTTATGAGTAACCTAGATGCCCTGAAGTCTAGTTAATCAGTCGCTCGGGATCCTCAAGTAATTTTAAATACATGAAACTCTATATTACATATGATTTAATTACAACATGTTACTTGAAATAACACTAGGTATTGGTATATCTAACCAGTAGTTCACTGAGCATCGAATAATATGCTACTTGATATAACATCAGGCATCTAGTGTGCTACTTTAATGTTCATTATGCATCGAATAACATGATACTCTGCAGAACATAAGGCTTTAGTTTCACTATTTTTTAGTTCACTGCGCATTTAGAATCATTATACCTAGAATTTAGGCACTGAGTGTATCCTCTACATGGAAATTCAATGACATCATCATATCTCCAACATGTGCTCAGGTCCAATGTTAAAATCGGAACATGTTATGTGAAAACACCCTCTAAGGGTTAAACCTATCATTATGGTTCACCAATTCTGATCACAAGAATGATTCCTATGAAGGTAGGATAACATATAAAAAGGTAAGTCCTAAAATGAAACCATAGTATAAAATAACATTCTGAGTGTTAGCTGCAAAAAAAACATATGTGATCGTTATTGAACATGGACTAGTAAGACACACAAGTATAGTCCTGGAAATGAAAACATTAAAGGAATCACAGGTACACATGAACGAACATTTGATCACTATAAAAAATGTTCAACAAGTAATTCTAATACCAGTATCACAGTAAATAAAAAGTTCACATATAAATAGAATATGAAAAACCTCATGAGTATATATACTAAAAATTTGATAAAAATAAAACATGGACTATCAGGATATCTAGGGAACTCACTGAAAACATTACCAAACATGGTCTCATGTATCTAAGTATCATGTATCCTAAAAACAACTCAAATTTTCCATGAAATCTAATTCAATCATATGTGATCAAGCCTCAACCATTGGCGGCCAAACAATAAACCATCATTAAATTTCTTACGCAACCCTTTACACCATGTCAATTGATTAGTATTTGTTGATTTAGTTTGTTAATAAAGAATACTTGATTATTTAATTAATCAATATTATCATTCATGACATAACAATAACTATTTTTTATTTTACCAATGTGGTGAACAACATATATCATGACCATAAACATGCACTAAAACCAAATTGTAGAGAACACAGGACCACCATCACGCACCCACATGAAATTATAACCAAGCGAGAATCTAAATAATTAAAACACATAAAATGGAACAAAAAATATGTTTAAATAAGTAACCAAGAGGTAAGTAACTTCCTACCTTATTTACAATGATGAATGATGATAAGGGTTGAAGTTAGAGTTCAACTATACCACCAAAACATTATATAAATCGAAAAACAAAATTAGTGTCATAATTCTTCTTGTTGAGAAGAGTCCAATGTCACTAAAGGAGTGTACATCCAAAAAATATTAGTGAATATTTTTATGAAAAAATATTTTATGAGTAAAATAAAATAAAAACAATGAATAGGGAGAGAAATAGATATGGGATACGGATAGAATAGGTGAGGGGAGGTTTGTCCTATACACTACACATTCAGGTGCACCCAATATTTCCTTTTAAATATTTTATTAAATATCCATTATTTAGATACCGTAATTGAATAATAATTATTATTATTATATTATCTTCCATTAATCCATGTCCTAACCTTGGACTCATAAATTCCCTAATTCTTATGTGTAGTTCCCAAGCCCCCTCTCTTATATTTTTCATCTTATAAATTGATCATTAATCACATTATGTATATTTTAAATTATATATACATATATACATGAACATATATATACACTCTTACCTATATAATATATATATACATATATATTTAACTTATATATATACATTTTTTTTAATCAAAAATGCATGGTGCTCCGATTTAGGAGACAAGGTGCCTGATGACTATAACGATTCAATTATTCTATTATTACGTGCCTTAAAAAATTTACCATTTTCATTTCCTTTTGTATTGTAACTTTTTGGTTTTCATGTGTGGTTTCACAATCACTAACACACATTTCACTATTTACATCTCCTATAAAATGAAAACAGTTTTCATATCCATAACAAGGTACATTCCTTCTTTCCAAAGGGTGGTGGTCCTTTGGGATTCCAAGTCTAAGGACACATAGGAACTCATATTAGTCAATAGGATGGGAGGGTTGGATCATCAAACCCTTTTTGGGAATTTTTTCCTATTTCAGGACTCTATTATAGATTTATGATCTGTTCATGAATTTCATTAAAATCACAATATATGATCCCTTACTCATATCAAATTATCAGGTGTTGAATACTTTTTCAGATAATGGGGGTTATATTATTGAGAAAATATGTGTGTATCTGATGTTCCATTCTCATTTCCTATTATTTCATAGGAATGAGTAGCTTCTTATATTTTGAGGCTATATAACTAGTTATTTGGTAGTTTACATCCATCTAGAGATGATATTGATATTTTGATGATGGGATTGAACCTATATGGGGATTACATTATATATTGTTTATAAAAGGAATTAAAAACCCATTTAGTTCATTTATGTTCGATCCATTTAGATCAACATCATGCATATAGAAATATATACAAGTGAACATAGGTACCATGTATTGAGCTCGAACCTTTTTGAAGTTGTCCTATGTCTTTTGTTCATGAACCAAATCAGATTCATCATATATTGATCTTCCCACAACCCACACATGGGAAATTACTAATAATTAATATTAGTTAGGGATATTTCCATAGGGCTTACAAATATTTTATTTCAATCTAGACTTACAACGAGGTGAGTTACCTTGTATGGGGTAAATCGTATCATGCCAATAAATGGGGCATACATACTGATGTTTCCCTTGATGGGGAAGATTTATGATGTGAGTGTTATGATTGTTTAAAATCCCTTGTTCCATTTGGGTCATTATCAGTTTTTGGAATATGGATAACAATTGATTAGACTAACTACATATGGATGTGGTACTTATTTACTAGGGTAGTCCTAATGGGGTGTTTTATATGTTTTCTGGCCTTAGAAAGAAATCATTTATATATTGTTGATATTTTGAATCAAAATCATAATTTTTTTAGTTTGTTAATCCAATGATGGATTAGAATTAATGATAAACCCATAGGTGATTTTGGGTCCCATGAATTAGAGTATCCTATACATAAAGGAATATAAACTAAGGTAGATTCCCATTGGATCTTAGGCCTTAAGAAGAAATAATGAATATCCTATTAATATAGGAATCATAGTTATAATAGTTCAGTTAGATTCTCAATTTCTGAATGAATGAGAAAAATATGGGTGAATCAATATGAGAGTTTGGGTTCCATGGGTTGGAGTGTTTCATACATGGAGTGATTTACAAAAAATTGGATTCTAATTTGAGATCAATCCTTGGGATGGTGTCCTACATATCCAATTTATATTAGTAATTAGAATCATCATAGTTAATTGTTTTGGTTATGATGGAATATGTATAATAGAAATCATTATAATATCCTTGTGGGTCTTACTAACATGTTCAGAGTGCCTTGATTACATCTATTGAGTGTATGTATAATAATGAAGACATGTCTCTGGGTGATTCACATGATTTAAGAAAAAATGTAAGACATTTTTTATGTGATACGGTTGGAATTACTAGAGGATCGGGACATGGCTTGTTTGAAAATTATGAGGGTCTTTATGTGATTAAATTAGACATGTCCAAGGGTTTCGTGTGATCAAATATGACATATCAAAATGTTGTTGCTTGACTTGGTGAAATTTTATAGAGGAATTCATATGACTTGGATGATATGTCTTGGGGATTCTTCAATACTTGGGTGACATGTTCAGAGGACTTCATGATACATGGTTAACCTGTCTAGAAGAAATAGTAAGACTAGAGAGACATTCATAGAGAACATTGTGGAAAATGGGTGACATCTCAGAGGATTTAAAAATTCATTGTTGACATGTCTTGGTGTTGTTTCATGATCCATGTGATATTTCTAGAGGACATCATAAGAATTGGGTTATATGTCTAAAGGAAATCTCAAGACTTGTTTGACATTTCCGGTCACTGTCACAATATCTAAATAGGTCATCCAAATAATATTATGTATTCACATTTAAACTAGTGTATCCTTCATCACATACATAATCCACAATTTTTAGTAATTATTTTATATGTTCCTCGCGGTTCATCAAGAATTATCTTGTTGATGTTTCTCATGACCTATTCCACATGTAGAGTCTACATCACATGATATAGCTAGCCCACCATAAGTAGATCATGTCATATAGATGGTGATCACAAGAATATCATTTCATAATGTGTGATAACTTAGGTCATTCCCATGATTATAACTAGTGGAACTCATTTATTATGGAATAGATTAATGATCCTTGAAGCCCCCTCTTTTGCAGCCCCATGGGTATGAATTTCATCACATGTATTTTTTCACAAGGGGAGGAAATTATATTTCCTACCTCCTTGGTTATAAAATTTCATACCCATTAAATATATCAAAGAAATGTGCTAGATTCCATGGAAGAATTATGTAATCATGTGCATCTCATGATCCTAAAATGGGTAATGCATGGAATTGTTTGATAAATCAAAACTACGGGAACACTTATTTATCACAGTTTTTGTTTGACCCTTGGATTTTCAATGAGAATACTCATAATCATTTTGATATGTAAAACTACCTTTTCAAAATTAATATTACATGTTAGATATTCTATTCAAGATAAAGATACCTACAGAATGCATTTTTCATGATCAAAGAAGACTTTTCTGGGGTCCATCACATGATTAATATGGCATGTTATAGGCCTTTCATGAGATCACGATGGTATGTCAGAGGTCATTCCTGAAACCCAGATGGATTTCCATGGGGACCTCTATGATATCAAGCTAACATTTCAATTGTCATTTTCATGATAACTTATGATCACATGGGGCACATAAACCTTTTCTCATTAACATATGAATCTGATCACTTCTTGAGAGGATTTCACCATTTCTAGTTTTTATCCTCATTTTACATGACCCCACCCTTTCCTGATTTTTTATATGTCAATGAATTGCATGATCCATAAAGGATCTCATAAAAAAATGTGAGAATTATCCTAGATAGTCAATCTAATTGTATATGATGCAGCACGCGATCAAATAGAAATTTTAAAGGTCTTCTTTATGATTGGGATGACAATTATTTTATTCTTCTTAGGATCTTGTTCCTTGTTAGAAAGACTTTTACATTTCCATGGGAGACTTGTATGAGGCTTGTTTCATGATCAGGTAGTCTTGTCAGAGAGATTTAGAGGGATTAAAACAACATTCCAAAATTCCACCATATGATCGATGGTTATCACATGAGGTTCATAACCTCATCACATGAAAAAACAACATAACTTTAGAGGAATGAATCCTCCACCATATTCATCTTTATTCCCTCAATTTAAAAGGAAATTCAGGTAATTGTCATCTTGATATCACCTGATACATCACATGATGAGAGGAACTCCTTAGGGAACCTTCATTATGATCATAAATGCTTGTTTGGACACCATATCATTTATATATGTTTATTATAGAGGATATTCATGTGATCATAAAATTACCATGCACACTGCATGACCCATTCTCATGAAGTTCTTGGGATTATAAAATTTTGGGTCCTCTTATATGATACACAATCCACATGATTTTGTTTCCTAGACATTATATTGTTTTGGTACACCATATTTTATATTTCATAGTAAATAATATGCATTCTTCAAGAATTTATTCAATTCTATAATTTTTCTCCTCATTAGGTGGAAATAAAAAATTATGCCCCAACCTATGCAGCAAGTTCCATAAAGAAACGGACTTGGTTTTGAGGATAGTAAATACCCGTCTAAGTCCTTGGGGGTTCTGATAATTGGTGTACCCAGTATCATTTGGTGTTCTATGTGACCTTTGGTATTCCACAAGGAATAATATATTTAGGTGAGTGAAGGAGCTAGTCATTCCACTGGTTAATAGAACTCCAAATCTCATTCGATTTTTACTATCACATTATTTATTCCAAATAAATCTCTAAAAGAACTGGTTGAAAATAATTATTCACAAGAATCAATCATAAGACATGTTTTCATGTACCAATCATAAGGCCTCGTTTTGAGAGTCAATTCCAAATACCACTTCATGATTTTCAATCAAGTGATCTCTACACATGGACTCCTCATGTGATGACTTGTTTAGTCGATCTACAAATCAATTCACATTAATTTTATTGAAACTTTACATATTATCTTGTAAAATTAACTATCCTATTAGTTTTACATGATCTTATGGATTAGTCTCATATCCACTTTATCATTACACAGTTCGCATGACCACCCCACAGTTATGCGATAACAAACATTCAATAGATCATGTGTTTAATAGATGCTTATTTGGTCATACAATCTATAAAACCTATACAAGGTCATGTAATCATGAATTCAGTCTTGTTCCATGTTATTAATATGATTTTTTCCATGTTATGAATCTTTTTTGGAATGGTTTCTATCAAATCTAACATGTGATCCTTTTTTCTATATATATGGATTTCATTTATCATAAAACATGTAATAAATAATTCTCAGTAGCATTAGATAGTAAGAAATATATTATCTTGAGTTTGGATTCGAGATATCATGCCATTTTTTAGTTATCATCATCATCCTTGATTTACTTAATGGGGAAGAATATTATATAATATCCTCACTCAGATTTCCTACCTCATTACAAGTTTGGTATTACAAATGATGCTCTTATCCTTCCACTACATTCATTGATTGTGCCTCCCTCATGTGTCTTGAGGACCCATAACAATATCTTTGAAAATATATCTCCTACAGTTCATTTTATCACAAAAAACAAACCCTCATATGGGTATATGATGAAATTTATACCAATCTACTTTAGAAATAATATTGGTAAATATGATTTTGACATCTATATATACCACTCAATAATGTGGAAATCTACCATAAAATAGAGGTTTAGATAGTTTCCTAATAAGGAACGCCAATCAGGAGGGATAATTGGGATAGGTTGGGGTTATCCATTCATTTCATAGTATATACCATCTAAATTTTCCACATACCTAAAAAAGATCGTGATATAAGAAGCCATCTAGATATCCAAAACCATTTCTTACTATAATAATTGATTGATGGGATAATTATTTTGTTAATGTAGTCTTATAAAAAATACATTCCAAAAAAAATAGAGAAGTGGTATTGGACTAAGGGAGTTTGATCATTTTTGTGACAACCCAATTTTAATAGAGATGTGTGATGAGTTTTACCCTCACCATCCATGTGGGTGGATGTTGGGAAGAACCCCACTATTTCCTGGGAGATAATCATGTTTGCTAAAAAAAGGGATTTAAAATGGCCTTTCTACCATGGTTAAATAACTCATTTAAGTAATGTGTTTGATATTTTATCAATAAGTTTCATTCTAAAGACATATCCAAATGATCTATGGACTTTCCCACCAAATATTCCCTCATTTCTGAGGGTTTCAATTTCCCCATAGTTAATGGTAATTCATTTAAAAATTTGGGATGTTATGTTATTCCTAAAATATAATGGACCATTACTTTGGTTCAATTTCATTTCATATACCTAAGAAATTACATTCTCCAATCAATATAGAAGGGTGGAGTCATAGGTTCCTTCATTATGATGGTCACATATATGTTAGGAGCGAGGAACATTGGGTTATCCATTCATGTGTTGGCCAAAATATATCACCTTATATTCCAATTTTATAGGTATATATCCCCCCATAGAATATCTAGTCATATTCATGTATTATGTGTTTATATGGGGTCTCTCCAAGTTGAATAAGAATATATGATCATTTAGAATATCCTCAACATTTGTTTCAAACTATTTTTGAAGAGAATTGGTGGGGAGAGTACCCTCACATTAAAGGACTAGAAAATCAATCCCTTTTTGAGATATCATGATTATTTCTACTTTAAAACCTATAATATTATTCCCACTAGTAGTATTATTGAGAATAGTGTGGGTACCCATGATTCTTAGGCCTATATGATGTCAATTTGGGAGGGAGTTATTTCTACCCACATCGATGAGAGAATTATCATTGAATTGTATGATCCTTGTTGGTTCAGTAGTCAGTTTCAGTGTATCTAGACAAAATTAACTACCCCACTTTATGTTTGGTTAGAAAGTATTCCAATGTTGCCTCACAGTGCTTGTAGATGTTTACCAGTGAGGATAGTCATGTCCAAATAGGAATCCCTTAAAATTATGATGAGATCAGTTTTTAAAAAAAATATACCAAAATTTATAATTTCATGTTTCTGAATAAGAAATTATCCACATATTACATACGACTATAAAGTTTCCATTTATTGTTGATGTAAATTTGAGGACTAATAAGAATCGCCCTTCAAGAATATAGTATAACCTGGTGATTCCTTTAAAGGAATTGGAACATTTACCATTAGTTTTTTTGTTGGGATAAGTGTCAACTAGAATGGTTGTGGAACTTACTACCCTTGTGAGTGACATTGTTCTTTCACCCTTTTTCCCTACAAAATTTCATATTTGAATGAGCTAGATGGAAGATAACTCATATGTGGAGCTCTGTGTAATAATGATCTAGATATAGATGTGTTTAGAATTAATTTTTATGTTACTTCTCCGAAATATTTCACCTATAATGAGTAGCCTAGTTTGGTCAAGGATATCCATCAAGACCTCGATGAACTATTGAAAATAATGAAGAGTAGGATCAACTACTCTTCATAGGTGTATTAGATTGTGGTTTGTGGAATGATGGAGGATTTCATAGATGAACAGGCCATCACATCATCTAATTAGTTGTAAAAATAGTCTTTCCCAAAAATTTAAATGTCCATGGTTTTCTTGTGATTTTACTAATGTATTTTACAATTCCATTGATTTGGAATGAAGTAATAAGATAATGGTCACCCCCGCCATCACTAGTATATTCTACCAGGGGTATGATTGATAAATTTGAAATGAGTGGTGAATTAAAGACCAATAAATATGAATACCTAGATCAACCCGATCTGATAAAGGATGAAATTGCTATGATTCAGGAATAAAAATATATACATCCATTAGTTCCTTCCTCAATGCATTCCAAATTGAAATATTCTAGGTGGCCTTCTTCCAGAAGAAAGGGAATATAAATAAATATAAACTATTAGATCCCTCTCCCCAATAATCCTTGAGTATGAATTATACATTACTCATTTAATATTTCATATCATTCCAATAACTCATCTTATTATTAAAAATTGTGTAGGTCCCCACTGATCCCACCTATAACAACTTACATATCTTCTAGAGAATATGGAAATAATTCTTTTTTTCTAATAGATCCATCACTACTAGGCCTATCCCATTAATAAGTTCAGATAGATGGAGTTATAAATTCTTTAGTCTTGGTGTTTTCTACTAATTTTCCAATTGGTATTTTATTTGACCTCTCATGTTAAAACAAACTTCTGGAAGAATATTGTACTGAAAATCACTCTGATCCTAATTTAGCAGTGATAGAGGCATGTTTTAGAGAATGTGAGAAATTATTTAGAAACAAAACTCATGGTTCAATTGGTTTCATATCATCTATAATTTCTATAACTATTTTCTCCCATAAATGCAACATCAATAGTGTTATGATAGTTAAAATTGCAGTGCAACCACAAGGCCTCTCATCGCAAGAGGGTGTTTTCTCTTCACCTACTGATGGGGTTGGGGAAAAAGATGGTTCCAGGGATACAACCAAGAATGGATTATTTAAAAAAATATCCAATTGGTTATATGAGGGAATCAAACCATCTATCCACTAATTGATAAAAAAAAATTCCTCTTCTTTTAGTACCTTCAACTCGGAGCTCAAAAGTTATGGTCCCATATTCCTTGGGAATTAAGTCGACTGATTCAACCAATTCAGGGCCCTAATATACCCCCAATTCATAAAATACCACTACCATTAGTCCTATTCTCATCAAAATAGAAAAATAATATCTTAATTTTCTCATGTTATTCTTTATCCAAGGAAAATAGTCTACATCACAATATTAGATAATGTGGAAACACGTGTGGATAGAGATTTGTACCATAATTACAGAGGCCCCTATGGAAGAGATGAATTAAAAACATGTTCAACATACTTTTATAGTTTTTATATGTGTTAATGAGGGTTTTGACTATACCACTCTCCAATCATGGGTGAAGGAAGTGATCTTCTTAAGGGACAAAATAAGGGACCCAGAATTAAGGGTGGTGATGGAAGAGGAATTATCTTTGGTAAAAAAATGTTTGGAAAATGACTTGAATGACGATTCTTAGATCTTAATGGAGATTATAACTCCCTAAAACATGTTAATCAAAAGAATGTTTTATTTTGTCTATTTACATTCTGAAATTAGGAATTTCTAGGAATAGTAATCACTGTTGAAGTATGCAGTAAAAATATAGGAGAAAATTGTTTTGAAAAAATAGTGGGGCCTCAACCTTGAAGAGAAGGTTATACTTAATGTAATTACTAGGTATGAGGTATTTTAGTAGGTTATAGGGGTGTAATATGAATCTATTTATCAATTGTTTCAATCTATTTCCTCAATTAATAATAAGTCTATGGAGATTAAGGACTACTCCGAACACATTATTTGTTGGGATTGTAGTATCATAACACCCTCCTTATTGGTGTATTCATAGAAGACACTCTTTTATGTATTAGATTCCTCCTTTGTATTCACCCCACCAATAAAAAAATATTATAAAATTGACATTTTTTTCCTTTCATTCCTTCATTCATGATGATAATGACATTTATTTATTCTTATATTTTACAGATCATCAACGATACACATCCTTCATATAGTACCATGTAAACCCAAATGCATGGATTTTAATGTTTAAATAAAAATATATTTCTCTTGATAATTTCACATTAACGATCATTGACATTAGATTCCTCATTGATGTATCTACCCTTATTTTTTTGGGATCACCTATGTTAAAAGGAAACTTTTTTCTATGATATATGATCTTGATGTATCTACCCTTGTTTTTGGGAACTCATCATCGCAAAAAAAATCATTTTCATGAAGGTTTTTCAAAACATATATTATTTATTTTTATTGGGAAAAATGAATTTACATGAAGGGTTTTAGAACCCTATGTTTATATAAAAAACATGTAGGAAGAATGTCAATGATAGGTTGTAGAACCCCACATCCTGAATAATGTTCAATTTTATTTATAGCGAAATATCTGGGATGTTGAGTCCACATGGATAGTTAGAATATGGTTTGGGTAATACTCATGTCCATGTGTTTGAACTGGTGAATATGGAATGTGGAAGACATATTGTGGATGACCCAAAACTCCCTAAGGTGTTGAGTTCAAACATGGAATTTTCATGGATAATGAGAACTAGAGTTTTTTATATGGATGGAATAGATTCCTCTATTTTTAGGGTATATGTATTTGTTTCAGATATCATAGGGATTACATTCATAGTTAAGTAAGATAGATCCCCATTTTTTCAAAGTTCCAATGAAGATTTGTGAAGACAAAAACATCTATGACACAAATTGGGGAATGGTGGGAAGTGTTATCACAAATAGTTTTTAGAACCCTAGGGTAGTTTAAATTTAGGTTTAGAAGGTCAGTCCCTATTCTAGGTGGTTCAAAGTCAAGTGGTGTTGTCCATCAAAAGATTCAATAATAGAGTGTCTCAATCCTACTTAAATAATGGGTAAAAATCACAATGATTTAATTTAAAGGATTTCAAATAAACATTAATAATTTTTTTATATAGATATTAAATCATGGGGTAGGATTATCAGAGTAAACTAGGTGAGTGAATGGTGGGTACATATCAACTATTTTTAATAGTGTAAGTCTATAATGTTCCATTCTCCCGGGTTAATAACTCTTGGATTTAAGGGTGGTGGCCTTTTGGGGACTAGTGGGATTTTTTGGAATAGATAGTTTTATTATCTATATTCATAGGGGAATAAGAAACAAGTTTGATCAAGGTATATGGGATTCCAATAGATGGGTATAAACTAATGAAACTGTTTCTTTCATGTTAGACATTAAGGGATTGAAGGTGGTTATATAAAATGTAAAATCAATGAAGGGTTTGAGCACCCTAAAAGTTGTGTCTCAACTTAGGGAACACATTATCATAGGGAGGATATGTAAAAATCATTACTCTAACATTTTCCAAGTCTTGGGTGTCTATTGATCATGTATCAGTTTTTACTAGGTCCACAATGTAAGCCCTATGAGCTTAATGCCTCATTTATTTATGCTCTAACTTATTCCTAAACTCTAGATATGAATAGATTAGTTAGAAGAGACTTGAAACTTTTTCAGGCCACCCTTGGTTGTTTTTAAGTCTTAATTTTTTTTCTCTTTCACTTTTATTTAGGATCTTGTGATCTTGACCATCAAAGGACAAAGTTTATGTTCTTATTTCTTTAAAAAATGTGAATATAGTTGAAGGTCATGATGCACATGGATGTGTTATGAGGGGAATTTTGCACAAAAACCAAATTAGCATTATAATTATCAATATTAATCTAACATCATTTCGTCTAGTATCTAAAAATTATTTAAATAGTGAATCAATATTATTTGGTAATGAGTAATAGTTTAGGAAAATAATTTCATGGACAACCCAAAACACCATAAGGTGATGATTTCATTCATGATGATTTAATGGAATGTAAGGATCAAAAATACCTTCCTTTAGGGAAAATATTTTTATGGATGGTGGGAAAGGACCTCATGTAAATCCACCTATATCAGGGTCTAAAATAGATATTTATATTTATTTTATGATTCTGTGAATATTTTGTGAAAACTAGCGGTTGACAATACCTAAAGAGTGAATTTTGGAAAGAGGTTCTTAAAATTTGGTGGAAGAACCTAATACTATGGTTCTGTGAGTTTGTGATCTTTTGTTAATGTGATAAAGAGTGATTATAGGTTATTATCAACACACTTTAACATCATGTAGTGGGGGAATGTCTTATATGGAATATTACAGCATGTGACATGGTTTTTTTAATTTTATTTTAATGTCATCTGATAATGTCTTAAGATAGTTCCCTACACTGGTCTAGAATATATGTAGGTGGTGGAAAAATAAAATTATAAATGTTGTGGTTGAACCCAAGATTGTAAATTCATGTTTCACTATGTATCATATGATGGAAGTAATAAAGCCACATGTAGTTCTTAGATGGAAAACTCTCTATGCATGTATGACTTGTTTGAACAAGGGGAATTGTTCTCATTTATTATTTTGGGTTGACCTAGGAATTGAGATGTGGGTGTCACTATGTATCTTGTGATAGAAGGAATAAAGCCAAATATAGTTCATGAATAGAAAAATCTCTATGCCGGTCTAAACCATATGTAGAGTGGAGCATTGATCCCATTGATTGTTGTTGTTCAACCTAGGATTGGAGATCTGAGAATCATTATGTTTATTGTGATGGAAGGAATCAAGACACACATAGTTCTTGAATGGAAAACTCTATAGGCCGATCATAACTAAACATAGTGGGGTAATTTTTCCTGTTGATGTTTTCTTGGTACCATGTATTGGAGATCTAGAAATAAATATTAATCTTATGATGTAATAAATCCAGAAACACATAGTTATTAAATTGAAAACTCTCTATGTTTTCTAACCCATGTGTAGATGGTAGAAGTTTTTATATTTTGTTTCATTTGGTCCCAGGATGGGATATCCTGATATCACTACATATCATGTGTTGGATGGAATTAATCCACATGTTGTTCTTTGATAATAAACTATCCACATAATTCATTCTCATACACATATCAGGGCATTTTCCCATTAGTTATTATAGATGGAACCTGGATTGGAGATTCAGGTGTCACTAGGTATCCTTCAATAAAAGGAATTAATCCACACATAGTTCTTGAATTAATATGTTGTGGGATACCAACACCAAGGATTGTGGTCCTCTCATGATAAGTACATGGTAAAACAAAAATTTAGGTAATTCCTGAGATATAAACCATTTAGTTTAACATCATGTTCTGTGGAATTATGGTATGCATTTTATGGTAATTAGTCTTGGAACATTCTCATATAGATGTGAACTGACATGTATTATCATGTAAGTAATTCCTTACCAAACATCATAATCCCACATGATCTATGCTTGAGGTGAGAAATAAGGAATGGAAAAATATTATTCCACAATAGAAAATATATTTAAACAAAGGACATGGACATTTTATATCACATAGTGGGTAGGAAAAACTATAGGATCCATGCATATCTACATATAAAAGTTGAATGATAATCAAGATGTATGTACTTGTAGGAACTCATGTAGTTTGAAATCTTATGTTAAGGAATATTTTTACCTGATACGAATAATAAAGCATGAAGTCCCATAAATGTTGTCCCCACATTTGGGATATCCATCTCATGGGAGGCATCCAAAGTTTGTTACATAGGTAATCCTGAGATAGTTTCCCAAGGAATCCCTTACATGTTACATAGGGTAAAACCAAATTTTAGAACCATTTATATAATATATTATCTAATGGTTTAATGTTTTGTGACTAAGATGAATTAGAGGTTATGGAATTTCCATCGAAACCACACAGGCGCATTCACTACAGAAGATTAAACTGGAATTTGAAGAATGAGGTGGTATGGAATTTCCATTAGTACTAGGAAAGTATAGCTTTGCATAGTACTGCTAGCCAACCATCCCTGCAAAGGTGGAGTGTTGATATCATGACATATGCTAGGGAGGAATAGTTCCATGTTGTCTTTCCTGGTCAATTCCCTCTAAGGTATATGGGTCATTTAATTGTCTCTAAGCCTTCAGTCCTTGTAAGGGTTACACCTCACACCTTGAAAGGTGGATTATCAAAAATAATAAAAAAAATTAGGTCTTTGGGCCATTCTAACTAATATGGTCCACACAGTTTATAGTTTTGTGGCCTAAACCACTATATAAAGTTTAATATCATTTTGAAATGAATAATGGTGTCTTTTGTTTTAAGATCATATTATTATGTTGATAAATGATTTAAAATTTAATTAATTTCTTCTAGGACTCCTTTGGTACATTTTGGCGTCCTGATGTAAAGATGTATCATGGGGTTTTATGTCATGCATGTAGGACATATTATATAGTTTAAAATAGTAAGGCTTGGATGAATCATATAGTTTAACGTCATTCGACCAGGACGTATTGCATAGTTTAACATCATGAAATAAGGATTCATCATGAAGTATTATTTCATTAGACCATGATATATTTTACTATTTAACATCATAGAAATAGGATGAATAATTTATTTTGATATCATGTGACGATGACATAATGTATAGTTTATCATCATGCAATAAAGAGGAATAGTTCAGGTTATCATAATGAGACCTGGATGTAGGATGATTGATGACAGTTATGAAAATAATTTCTTGATAAAACACTCATTGGTGAGTGGGGGTGTGATTTGATCCCCATGCATTGTGGCTATTGAGTAAGATCCAATGTAATAAGCCTTATATATGATGTATGTTCCTTTCCATTCAGGTTCCAGCATTGGAGATTTCCTTCCTAGTATCATTGGGTAGTTGAGAGAATATAATTGTTCACCTTTATGGTATGAGTAAAGTATAACCTTATATTTAAGTCTTATGTGATATGATTCTAATCAACATTGAGGTTGTGCAGTGTACACATCATTTTCACATCGATCAATTCAAACTCATCCATCTTCTTTTCTAATTATTCATCTTATGAGTGTCTTCCACAAAAATATATTCGATGTGAGAAAAAATTTTCTTCCATGGGAAATATTTTACCTTTTATATATTCTAATGAATATGAATTTTAACATGTTGGAGTGTGTGTGGTTGTACAGTAATCCCATATGTCATGAAACATATTGTCTAGAAATGAGTAATTTTTCTTATCCACCAACTTATAGAGTATATTTGATAGGGTCTTATTGAAGGTGTCTATTTTTCTATTTTTGGTCTCATGATATTGGGATGAATGTTTGGACTCAATGTTATACTACTAGTAAAATTTCCTCAACTTTGCATAATAGAAGTTGCATCCATTTTCTATGAAATTCATGTGAGAGACTTTGAATCTGGTGATGGGATTGAGTTCTATGAAGATAATGTTATTATTTTTCCCAAATTCCATGATCAGTATTATCTTAGTTTATTTGTAAAATACATTTTTAATAGTAAATTGTACATAAATTGTTTAGTGGTGGGTAGGGGATATGGCCCCACAATATCTATCCCCTACACTGAAAATGTACATGTCCATTTTGTTGTTTGTAGAAATTATGGGGGTCGATGGATTATTTTTTCCTGAATCTTTTTGGTATGTCATTTCATTGTGAATTATACATAGATCATTAATTTTTTTCTGGTATAATCCAATCCTCAAAATTTAGTGGGAGAGCTTAGTCCTAGATTAAAGAGTGTTACATGAGCCTACATAGACTTCTTCCATGATGGAAGGAATCTCTATTTCAACAATTAATATGAAGAGGATTCCAATGAGGCCTCATTTTTATGGTATTTTTTCTTATTTGGACCATACTGATGGTTAATTATTACTACTTGATGCTATGGTTGTTCCTTATTTGATTGATCTAAAAGGAGGGGTCCATTTTAGAGGTAATCTGCTATAGGATACATCTATCTAGGGGTGAATATTGGTTCATCGTGATCTAGGAAATGTTGATTTGATATATGTATTCAATTTCATATAAAATTACTAATGATACAATCCTTTAGTGTGTTATATGAAAGACCACATCATCGTCATAGAGATCAAGAAAGAGTGTGGCTATAATATCCAGTGCATCGACACGAGCACTTTGTGGTAGAGGGACATGATTAAATGTGGGTTCATAAGGTAAATCTTACATTAGTATTCTAAAATTATCACTGATAGGATATAATTATTAATTATTCATGTAATATTAATCATTGAATTGTTTTATCTCAATATGTTAATCACCATTGATGTTCAGGTAGAATATATACTGTTTTAAGGACAGTTCCTATCCAAAATTGAGGGTCTAGTCTTCTACCTCGTTATTGTTATAAAATTTGGGTAATGATAATTAGTACATTTTAATATCAATATCTATGGAAACATATAACATCACTAGAACAAATATATTATGTTTTGGGTCATCTAGCATCTTACAGATAGGACGTCGGGAGAAAACATCAAAATAAACATCCCATGTTTGGGGTGTGTTGTCATGAACCAAATCTGGTCACCATCAAAACCACCACATGACATGGTCCGTGAGAAGGCCCGAAGGGTGTTCCCGGCCCCCACAGGCTTTCACAAGTACCCGAGTAGTGAAAAATTGAATTAGGGAATGAATTACCCATTTTTATAAACATAAATCAACATGCCAATCCAATATAACAAATCTGGATTTTTCAAAACAAACCATCTTTTAAAAAAATCAGATTTGAATTAAATAATTTAAAAAAATTATCAAGGACTATAACAAATGAAGAAACCCAAAATGGACATTCCAATAACCTCCTCATGGAAAGAGGCACCTCCCTCAAGCCATCTCTACCACACTATATCACGAAGGACCACTAAAAACCCAAACCATTGGCACAAAAAGTTGTACCCAAACCTGTGAAAAAATTAACACAGTATACTTACACCCAAAGGGGAAAGTAGGGTGTGATGAAAAACCCAGTTGGATTCCATCACTAAAGGATTCCATGTGATAAACATTCAATGACTAAAATATTGCATGTTTTCATAAACATGAGATCCTATTAAGAATTTTGAAGAGATGATACTTTATATAAAAACAGTTTTCTAGTGGGATACATTAAAGAATCAACACTTTTAAAATAGAATTAAAAATCTATTTAATTTTCCATCCAAATATATCATATGCTGACGGTATGAATAAATTATCAAATGAGCTCAAGAAACGGGAAAATAACCCCTAGGCAGTAGCTTGTTGTGGGTCCCAAGTACCTCGTATCTCAGTGAAAGTATCCATACAAATATCTGTTCTCATGCACACGAGCCACTATTATGGATCATACCCACAACCTAGTGGTTCCCAACAACATCATCGTCATCATAATAATTGTTTAGTTAGTATTTGAGTCGTCAAACTTGCTACGTGAAACTGGGGACAAACTGTACGAGATCACTAGCATACTAGTACACGTCCACCCACGTAGATACCTATATTTTCTTCTTACGCTCAAAAAAGTTCCACAAGCCATGAAATACAATTTTAACATTCAAATACCACTTCCAAGTCGCACATACAAAAAATATCCCAAACATATGTCATATATTACTCCTTTCACAAACAAAATTCAGTTTTTCACATAAGACTCGCACAAAATAGCCCACAAACGTGTTTCACGCCCTTCTTGAAATTTAATAAAACACTTATTCAATTTATAAAACATCATAAAAATGTTTGACATCTTAAATCACCACTTTACCTTTAAAAACCCATATTAGGTGAACACACTCACAAAAACAGTACATGTACATCCTTTTCCAACTTTGATTAACTTAATAAATCATTTACAATTTTCATAAAACAATCCCAAGGGGTATAACCATGTTTTTCACACAGAACCCATTTCAAAAATCCCTTTCAAGGACAAAAACAAACCAATACCAATCCAAAATAGATTTTTTAGACCTAGAAACATTTATTAAACCACGTTCAATTGTTAACAAATTACCTTAAATGATACGACAAAAGATAAACATGGAAAACACACATTTTCAAACAAATATGCAACATTGAAACTAAATTATTAATCAATACTACCAAAAATGGTTTCCGCACAAAAAATAATGTAATAGGAGCTTGGTAAAAATATTAATGATGAAAGTTAACTTATCTTATGATGCTTACACATGGAACCACCTACCATTTGTCCCAAACTCCAAATCTTGGTGTAAAACTTCAACCACACCAATGCCGCACCATAATAAAGTTAAATAGAGCCCTAATATACAATATTCCATCCAAAAAACTCGTGGTTAAACACTAACTACAAACCCTAGATGTTGTACATTTTATATATTCATAAAAAGTGGAAGAAACCCTAAGAAAATGGGATTAATATGAAAGGAAACCCACTTACTAGAGATATGTTAAATAAAAAGACCCAAATACACCAATATTTGAATTTCCAAACATCCACAAATGTATTTGAGGTTTTAATAATTCTTATTAGTTCATGTGAGAACTAGAATGGGTGAAAATAAGTAAAAATTGAAGTAGTTACGAAAGAAACAATTTACCTCATCTAATCTATAAGATTTGATAAATCTAGAGAAGTTTCACCCTAATTAGAGATGAATATGAGCTCCAAAACGGGGGAGGTGAGAATGGGGTCATACCTTTGGTTGATTATCTCGGGTGAGAGTTAGAATCACGGAAAAACCTTAAAAATTGAATGATATATTAAATATTATATAAATTAATGGAGGAAATGGGATTTCGCGCTGGCCTAATACCTTAATAAAAAACCCAAATCCATCATTATTATGGATTTTTATTAGGTCCAAATAGATATGATGGTCTTAATATACAAGGGGATTCCAATTGGGAAGTGGAATATGTGTAAAATGTTGAAAAATTTAAGAGTTATAAAAGAAAAAAAATTGGTTTTTAAATCTGGAAATGGGCTCACGGTTTGGCCCAAATCATGAAAACTCAACCTTTCCCCCATAAATGTATAGGAAACCCCCACAAAAAAAGAAATAATGGAAATTAAATGAAAAATACCTTTAAAAGAAGTCATTGATGTGAAAATTCTCCCCACCATAAATCTTTCTACCCACAAAAAGCCACAGTGAGGCCAAAAGAAAAAACTGAACCAACCGATAAACCAAGACGTACTCTTTTTCCATGTTTCATCCTCCCACAAAATGCCAAAACACCTCTAGTGATAAATTAAAGAAGGAATAATCTCACAAAAAAACTTACACCACTTTCCTGAAACAATCTATCATATTCAGACTTTATCCCAAAAGAAAACTCCTCAAACACTATCAAAATAGGACTCAAGAAATTTACTTAAATGATCAACAACAATGAACAATGTTACACTTACCTTGCTTTAACTAAAACGTTGGGAACTCTCCAATCCCAACGTTTATCCATGGAATATTTTGGTATTTAGATAGGTCCAAATGAGACTACCTACTGTCAATCCAATACCAAGGACATATCTGAGTTACTAGTATGGGGAGACACAAATGGGATCCCCACCATAAAGGGAAACTTAAATTTTCCCGAGATAGAATCATGAAACTAACAGGCGGTGGCCCGAAGGGACTCTCTGGTACAAGGGGTATACTTGCATTATACATTTCAAAAATAACATATGTGAGACTCATAGTGGGTCTCCCCACCATAAGAACCATCCATCTTAACCGACTAGCATGGGCCGACACAAGAGGACCACAAAAATTTAATGATTTGGGATGTCCAAATGGTTAGTCCACATTGTTTAGGAAACTGTGCGCTAACCCTAGGAATCCTTCTATCATCATGGTTTTCTAGGGCATGGTTACTACTAACCCTACCAAAACTGTGCACACAACCTGTCTAGTCAAATTTGAAACCTTTCTCCAAAAACTCAATGGATACCAAAGGGGGAAAGAATTACATGGGAAGATAACATGGGCACGAGTCCCTCCACCTCTTTCCACTGAATGGGAACAAAAAAAGAAATATGATGACACTAGAAGTTTATACATTTCCCATCTTTCATACTAAAGATAGGACATTGACGAATAGTTTGAAAAATCCTGGGATTTCTCCAGACTACGCGCCAGCTTCACTTCGGGACCTATGGATGGAGCTCAAATGATTGAAGCATCTTCGTCCTCACAATTAGGCTTGCGACCCCCCCCCCCTAGCATAGCTTCTCCATACTGTGAAATTAAAACTATACCCTAATACCAGATGGGTTCACCAAGACATTAAACATTCCAAACTCACTTTACCCTAACCCAACATTTCACTAAAACAATTTCTTTGAAGACACGCACACATCACTCCTTTCTTTGGATGAGAAGTGGAAAGAGGAAAGGACATATAGAAACATCATCATATAAACCAAGGGTGTCGATATCTCTCGAATGGTGACACACTTCCGAAAAAACAGATACTCTCAGAAGATTGTACAACCTTCACTTTTGTAGTCAAATGAGCCCATGACATGACAAGGTGTCACTGAAAATTACCATTGTGACTGAAAGAAACAATACATTGAATGGGACTCTATGAAAAGTCCCCAAACACCACAAAATTACATAAAATGGATATAATACCCTCTCATGACCAGATTTCCTATGCTTTTGTTTTAACATGAAGAGCCTATGAAGGACCCAGAGGCCCTCTTATACACCATCCACACTTAAAACCCCAGACTACTTTCACCTTCAACGAATTGGGTAACTTAAGAAACTAAGGTCTCTTTCATCCTTTCAAGAGAACTCTCTCGCAACAAGATGATCCTAAATACCAATAAAGGAAATTTTGTAGACTCCACCTCAAAGGATCGATAAAAATACTCCTTGTTTTGATCCACTAGAGGATTTTACAATGGAGAATCAATCTAGAATGCACATCATTCGTGCATTAAATCTTTATGGGGTCATACCCAATCCAAAGACAGAACCCAAAGACCCAACTAAGTAGGTCCATTAGTCAAAACAATATCACTATTTAGAACTGAACACATGAGGGGAGCCACCACAAGGTCCTACCGAACTATTCTCAGAATAGACCACTAACGATCCCTTCAACCCAACATACCAACCAAACACAAACACAAAACTCCATTCAATCAAGAGGGGTTCTTGGACTCAAAACATCCCACATCAAAAACATTTCCAAAAATCCCTAAAACAAACCATCCTAAAACAAAAATCAAGACATCACATTTTCCTTTAAAATCAACTATTTGAAAACAAATGGTTCGACGGTTAGCATATCTACAAATGGCACCCCATAGGCCTCACACATGCATGTTTCTATGCCACACTGAGAACCCTCCTCATATCCATCCCAGAACTCATCCATCTATTCCATTAACCATCCATCATCTCATGTAACCCCATGCATGTGGTCTCCCATGGAAATACCAAATGTTAAAAAAAATCTATCCACTTTTCAAAACCTAAACAATCAATGAATACTTGCTTTTTTATCAATACCGCTAACCACTAAATCAAAATCCCATTTTACATCTTAATAAAATTATTTAACGGCCCAATAATTCAAATAAGAACTCAATTTCATGTCATACTCATTAATTTCAAAACATTTCATCATGTTTGAAAACAATTCTAATTTCATGACAAACTCCATTTCATAAATCCCTGTTAAATTTGGAACTCTAATCTTCTCATTTTAAAACAACATTCCAAAATATCATAAAAACTTTAAAAGGATCTATAGTTACCAAATCAAAGCCCATTTCCAAACTCCACACACACCTCTAAAACATTCCATCCCATAAAACACCATTCAATAGTTTAGAGAACTCTATTGCAAACACCTTTTCAAAACCAACATTTACATAGTTACTACTTTCAAAAGTGGGGTAAACACACCATTTTTCATTTCAAAATAATTATGAAAATTCAGTTCTACCATTTTATAAATCATGCCTCTCCCTCTTTATTAGAAAATCATTTCACAAAAAAATTACGCTTCTTAAAACCAAGTCATCTTGGCTTTAAAACCAAACATCCAAGATTGCAACCTCAAGAGACACAAGACAATGCGAGGGGAACTAGTTTAGGTGGGTTCCTTGGACATATGGTTGGAATCCATATGCCAATCACATCATCATCATAGAGAGTGTTCTAGGGAAATATCCCTGGCTCCACATGTCTTTCCAGACCATGTGATCTCACTGAGTCCATTATCCCAAATCTCTTTTTATTTCCCCTAATCAACATCAAAAAAAGAAAACCAAAGGACTCCAATAAAACCTGACTTCCCCTGGAGACATCTATCATGTTACAAGGTGTGATGGCTAGGCACCCTACTCATAATAGTAATATCAATCCCCAAAAATCCTAACTCTAGACTATCCCGACTATTACCCAAATAACATAAGTGAAATAGAGAAAACCTCCTCTCATACCATTTTTTCATGAACCGAATCTGGTCGCCATCACAACCGTCACCCAACATGGTCTGAGACAAGGACAGAAGGGTGTTCCCAACCCCCACGGGCTGTAAAAAGTTCCCATGTACCAAAAAATTGAATTTGGGAATGATTTACCTATGTTTATAAACATAAAACAACAAACTAATCCAATATAAAAAATCTGGATTTTTTTTCAAAACAAACAATCTTTTAGAAAATTTCAGAATTAAATTACATAATTTAAAACAATTATAAAAGACTGTAACAAATGAAGAAACCCAAAATGGACAGCTCTAGAACCTCCTCAGGGCAAGAGGCACCGCCCTAAGGCCATCTCCACCACACTACATCACGAATGACCACTAAAAACCCAAACCATTGGCACAAAAAATTGTACCCAAACCTGCGACAAAAATGACCAAGTCTAATTACACCCAAAGGCATATGTAGGGTGTGAGACAAATCTCAGTAGGATGCCACCACTAAAGGATTCTGTGTGACAAAAATTCAAAGATGAAAAGATTGCATGTTTTCATAAACATGAGATACTATTAATAATTTTAAAGAGATGAAACTTTAAATAAAAACAGTTTTCAAGTGGGGTACTTTAAAGAATAAACACTTTTAAAATAATATTAAAAAGATACTTAATTGTATAGCCAAACATATTATATTCTGACGATATGAATAAAGTATCTAATGAACACAAGAAATGGGAAAATAACCCCTAGGAACTAGCTTGATGTGGGTCCCAAGTACCTCGTATCTCGGTGAAAGTAACCATTCAAATATATGTTCTTGTGCACAGAAGCCACTAGTAGGGATCATACCCATAATCTAGTGGTCCCCTAACATAATCAGCATCATCATCGTAGTTTATTTAGTGTATTCATCGTCAAACATACTATGTGAAACTGGGGCCAAACCCCACGCGATCACTAGAATACTAGTACACGTCCACCCACCTAGATACAGGGGTTTTCCCCCTTGTTCTCAAACAAGTTATGCAAGCCATGAAATACAATTTTCACATTCATATACAACTTCCACATCACACATACACCAAAAATCCTACACACGTGTCATATAGTACCTCTTTCCCAAACAAAATTCATTTTTTCACATCATAATCACACAAAATATCCCTCAAACGTGTTTCATGCCCTTCTTGCAATTTAATAAAACACATCAAAATTTATATAACAGCCTAAAAATGTTTGAAATGTTAAATCACCTATTTTACTTTAAAAACCCAATATTAGGAGAACACACTCACCAAAATAGTAAATATATATCCTTTTCCCAATTTGTTTAAATCAATAAATCATTTACAATTTTTATAAAACAATACCAAGGGGTATAACCATGTTTTTCACAAAAAATGAACTTCAAAACCCCATTTCAAGGCCAAAATCGCCCAAATATCAATCCAAAATAGAGTTTACATCCCTAGAAACATTTATTAAACCAATTTCAAATGATAAAAAATTATCTAAAATGATACAACAAAAGATACACATGGAAAACACTCATTTTCAAACAAATATGAAACATTGAAACTAAAAGCTTAATTAATACTACCAAAAATGGTTCCCGCACCAAACATAATATAAGAGGATCATGATAAAAATTTGAATGAAGCAAATATAACTCATCTTAGTATGCTTACATATGTAACCACCTATTATTTGTGCTGAAACTCCAAATCTTGGTGTGAAACATCAACCTCACCACCACCGCACCATAAGGAAGTGAAATGTAACCCTAATCCCCAATATTTCACCAAAAATACTCAGGGTTAAACCCATGGTACTAACCCTAGCTGCTAGACATTTTATAACCTCAAGAAAAGTGGAAGAAACCCTATGAAAATTGGTGGAACATGGGAGGAAACCCACTTACTTGATATATCTTGAATAAAAAGACCCAAATATACTAGTATATGAATTTACAAATATCATAAAATGAATGTGATGTTTGAATAAGGAAAAGGAGGTCATGTAGGAACTAGAATGGTGGAAAAATAGTGAAAATTGAAGGATTATGGAAGAAATAATTTACCTCTTCAAATCAGGATGATTTGAGAAATCCAGAGACGTTTCGCCCTTCTTCGCAATGAATATGTGCTCTAAAGAGGGGGAGGAGAGCATGGGGGTGAGCCTTGGGTAAGTGGTCTCAGTTGAGAGTTTGAATCTACAAAACAACTTATAAATTGAATGAGTTATTAATGAATTAAGAAAACATTTAAAGAAAGAAATGGCATTTCAGGATGGACTAATACCTTAATAAAAAACCAAATCAATCATGATTATGGATTTCTATGAGCTCCAAATGGATGTTGGGGTTTTACTATACTAAGGGATGCCAATTGAGATGTGGAATGGGTGTAAAATGTTGATAAATGAAAGAGTGATAAAAGAAACAATATTGGTTTTTAAATATTGAAATGTGCTCGTGGTTTGGCCCAGATCATGAAAACTAACCCTTTCCTCAAATAATGTATGGGAAACCCCCACAACAAACTAAGAATTGAAATTAAATGAAAAAATAACTTTAAAAGATGTCATGTATGTGACATGTTTTTGGTAATTGAAAACCACTTCTATTGGAATTTCAGTGTCCACTAGTGTGCTTTTTGAGGTTTGATGTTCTGCAAAGAAATTATCTAATTAATTAACTTTAACTAACTTCTATAAAAAAACTGGATGACATATTGTTGAAGAAGAACCTCCCATAATATCGGATACCCACTCAACATCAAGAGGCTAATTATATACTGATCAGGTTGATAAAATATATATTGTGGACTTTATGATGCCACAAGTAATGATTTAGATTTTTCATGAAAAAATGAGTGGGAGGAAATTCATATGGAAATTATAATACCACGCCTCAGTACCTAAGATCACTTGGTAGGGTTATTAGATATTTTTTTCATTCCCTATATATTTTTCTCTATGTGAGAGAAATTATAAATCCTTACCTAGAGATATTATATAACATGAGTGGTTTTCGATTTTATAGTGGCATCAAGAACACTGGTTGTAGTGTGTACTTATTTAAATTGTCAAAGACATATTGGTTAGTCCACATCCCATCAGTAGGTGACTGACATAATCATTAACTTCGAGAAGGGGAGATATTTATTTTCTGGGTTAGCTATGAAATTTCTAATATAAGTGAGGTCCTCTTGGAGCCCCCTTGGTAATATAAGATTGTGATGGGTTGAAATTTATAGGATTTCACTATTCCTTTCTGTATCAAACTAAATTCATTTGTTGTGTAACCTAAATCTATATAATTTATCTAACATTACCTCAAAAGTGAAGTTTAGAAGATGCATCTTCAAACTGTGATGTCACAACATGATGAATATTTTATGAAAATCCATTATTTGATCACACCATATTAGAGATTTTTTTACTAGGTTGCTGAAATAACATTCTAAAATTCATTCCAAGATGTTCTTGAAGTGATTATGTATGGTGAATTGGTATGTGGAATCCACATTCTTTAATTCAAAGGGAATATCCTTATAGTAAAATATTCTTGGAGGTTCTCTAATAGTGGTGGTTTCCTCATTTTCTGGAGCCATCAATATATTATTATATCCTAAAAATCCATCAATAATGTAATCATATTGGAGTCAAGTAGGTTTATTGATCCAAATTTCTATGATCAGAAAATGGAATTCTTCCTTCAGGTAGTGTCGATTAATTTCCCTAAAATTCATACAAACCCTTATATTCCTATTCTTTATCTTAATGGGGATGATGTTGTTGAGACATATTGGGTATTACACATCCAAGGAAAGGTTGGGAATTATCAATTTGTCATCTCTAAACTCAATTTTAGTATAATAAGTGGGGGTGAATCCTCCTAGCTACCTCCTTGAGACATTTATGGTCATCGGGTAAGCTTAGATGGTGTGTAGCCACATCATGGTTCATTATGGGTATTTCTGTATAATTCCAAGAGATAAAATAAAAATGTTTCTTTACAAATGAAATACACATACATTTCTCCTTGGGATGCTTTCCAACACTAATGAACATATCTAGTGGGTATTCTTCTCTTACTAGTATCACCTGCCTAAGCTCATTGATGGTGGTGGGGATTAGTTCCTTAAATTCAATAGGATAATTCATGTGTTCATCATCTTATTCTTCCATCTATGTGTCTATGAATGAATTCTACAAAAGGTTGGTAATCTGGTAGAATATTTATCACATTTGAGGTAAGAGATTCCCTAAGATGATATTTTGTCGTCCTCAAATGCCAAATTAATCATAGAGAGACTTTAGAGATGATTATTTCCTTTCTTGTTGTAATTGGGGAGAAGAGGTGATTTTACATCTAGTATTCAGTCAATTACCACTATCAGGTTTATGGGTAACATATAATCATCTTCAATAATACTATAGGGATTCCCATGGGTGGTCCTCAATCCATTTGTAGATGGATCTTTAATTTTTTCATAGACCATTGGATGTTTTGCATCCATTTTGTAGAATCCTTCCTCAATATATATATATTCCCGTGACTCAATGGGGTATTTTTCAAAATATATTTTTCTAACCATTCTAGGAATTTATAATTTCAAAAATTAATTAATATTTGAAGGTATTTATTTGTGGAAATGAAGCCAATGTATTTTGAGCATAAAATATTATTATGTTTCTTAGTGGATAACAATGAACTAAGAATTATACATGCGATCCCCAAACTAAGACTTGATATTGATATTCCCAAGATGATTTTTCTCTCTCTTATCATACCCTTGAATGGTTATCATTGTAAAATTGATACCCCACTCATAATATCCCAAATTATGAAGGATAATAACCGGGATGAGGATGATCATGGAACCAATTTCAATAAGAGACCTTCAGATGTTGACATTATCAAGTTTTAGAGTACATATAAGGGTCTGATATGTACTAATATTTCTTCTTCCTAATCCTTCCCTCTGAAAGAGATAGAGTCATTTAATTTTTATTGTACATTCACCACTTTGTAAACCTAGGATTTTGTGACTTTTTTACATGAAATAATATATATTCTAAAGAGACAGGATAAGGTTCTATCTAATTTACTTTTAAGGATAGAGAGAATCTAGTATTTAGAGTGTGGATGAGACTACCTCTATTAGTTTTAGAATGTCATACTTTTGTTTCAGGGTTGTTCACATCCTAAGGTGTAGTTTATATTTATTATGTGGATTCTGAGTTAGGGTTTATATGGTGGATGGAAATAGTAATTGTGATGATTTAGAATGAGAATCTGTTGAAAATTTCATAGTTCATGTAAAACATCCCCTTCATCTAGTCTAATCTTACAGTATCACCTCGCCAAACAACCATGTAAGATCATTTGTCCTAGATGATTGATAGAGGGTTTTAGGGTACATCTATTTTTCTTTTGTTCTTACTTTAGTAATCTCCCATGGGTCTCATTTGAATATATTAATTTTTTGGGGATGTGACAAAAATATTCTGTTCCACCACACCCACACTATCCCATGTATCCTCGGCTTCTACACCATTGGATTGTATCCCTCTGGTCATGTCTGGGAGAGTCATTCATAGAGGATTATTTATCATCGTAGAAGGGTTTTGTCAAGTGTACTACATTAACAAAACCAATTAGCATCCTTTCATTCAATGAGAGTTCCATTTGACAGTGTGGTTCATGTTAATCATATTTTGATGGAAAGAAATATTAAAGGGTCAAATATTACACTTGAGCTAAATATGACTCTTACCCTTTTATATGTTCCCATATCAGTTGATTACATCCATATATGAGAAGATTTATTCTATTTAAACTCTCTATTTTAAAAGATTGTTATTGGTTTGTGGTGTTATGATATGATGGTGTAATGGGGTTGGTCAAAAATTCTTTCATTTCATCCAGTTATATTACTTTTATCCATGAATGGACAAAACATCACTTCATTCCACCTTGTCTTCTTGTTGTTTGATAGTTACACATGTCACCTATGTTGTGGATCCCTAAAATATAACCTATCAAGAAGAAAAAATTTGTTGGTGAATATATTTTATGACAATGTAATACTATATTATGTGATACTACTTCTTATGGATACATATGTTGTTAGCATGATCATTGAGATTTGACATATTAGGTTTATTAGGATGAGATAGATTTTGTAGGTTATTTTCATTATATTCACGGTAATAAATGGAGATATTCTAATTTTATAGGGATTAAAATATATTCAAATGTTCCTCAAATCGCAGGTGACCCTAATCTCTATTTTCTTCTGGTCGAAGATTATTTTGTTATTTTTTCTATTAGATAAAAGAATTTGGGTTATTTGATACATTTCTAGGTGATTGAATGGGAACTTATTCTTATTTGAGGGTACTTGTAGAAGTTATTTTATTACCCTTGCATTTCCTATATGATGATGGAATGGGCTAAGATTTAGCATGACTCCACCGAACAACATATTCTAATTTTTGTTCCACTTCTAAAAAACCACAAAGTCTAACTGGTGACTTCATTGGGGTAAAATGTGTTGGAAACTCATAACCACAATTCTCAATATAGATTTCTATTAATTTATTTTAAATGAGATGGATATTGTTTGAATATTTGAAAATCTTTCATCCAGTGATGATGTTTAAAATCCAATCATATTCACGTTTTTCAATGTTTGTGAGCTAAAAAATTTTCATTTTCCATATAATATAGATGAACTGAAAAAAAATATTTAAAGATAATTTTCCTCTGATCCAATAATAGATCCTTCCAGTAGTCTTTTATACAAAATAATGGATGGAAATATCAGATTCTATACAAAATATCATATCGTGGTTACCTCTTACTAGTTTCGATGGCCCATCATTGGGTAGAATCGGGACATGAAGTGTGATTTTAGTTTGTATCTCCCACACCATCAATGGTTGAGAGGGTATGGTTTCCAAAATTGTGGGGGGGAGGATCTACCAACCATTCAGGATATGGCTTATTCTCATGGTACAAGGGTAGGTTCTACGTTTCCATGGCCTCTATTAGAGTAGTTAGAGATTAAATGGTATTGACCAGTTCCAGAGGAATCATTATCTAGGCTACCTCCCAACTATAATGATTCAGTGGTGATAAAGAAGGTGGAACTACCTATATATTCTAATGAGTTTTTATCTGTTATTGGATTGGATTATAATCATGGTGGGTAGACTCTTTCTGAATAATGTTGTTAAAAGAAGTTCATATTTGATATCTTCATTTATATAGACCATTTATCTAGATCTATGGATAGAATAACACTAATTTGATGCTATTATGGGTGGATTATATCTATCTAGCCATGTTAAATGGGTTTAATAATCTCGATCTGATGATATTACCCAGTGGGAATGTTTCTACCATGTATCTCTTTATTAAATTATCTGAGATTTATTTTATCGTTACAAAAAATTTCAATCCATTCCTCTATGGAGGGAATTTTGGCTCTTCTAAGTGTTCAGTGGGATGTATTCAAAACATTCACTTTATCCTTGGAGGTTTTATTATATTGATATGGAAACTCATTATTTAGGGGTACCCCCATTGTAGTTCTTCCTTGGATTCCATGTATGTGTAACATTATTTGGTGTATCCTGTTGACCGTCCTATGAAGGTAAACTTTCTACACTTAATCCCTTAAAATTTATGTATTTATCCACATCAAATTTTGTGTTTACGGTGATTAAATTCAGTGATATATAGTATGAAATGTTAGTTATCATATTACTCTCAAAACCATAGTATGATTATTCACCACTTACTCCTCTTTATAGGGAATAATCTGGGTCATTTTTCTATCCCTTATCCAAATTAGACCGTTATAGATTAAAAGACATAGGGGTTTTATTTCCTTTAGCAAACATTCCTCTAATATTAGTACCTAAATAGTGACCTTGAGGAAAATTCTGGACTTATTTACCAAATTTCCCATGAATAGAAAAGTTTTGTCTTATAGTAGGTGGGTCAATTGGGATGCTGACCAATGATATTTAACTCCTAATGTGGAGAATATTGATTTCATTCAAGGTGAATATAATGATTGAAATTCAACATCCCTATAACTTGGGGATGATTCGAGGCCACTATTGGCACTTTTTGATCATATTGTTGAGGATTTTATTATTCGAGTTAAGGAATTGAAGACTCATGAGACAAAAATTGAGACATAAATTCCTCAATCCATAGGTTTTTTGTTTTATTTGGAACCACCAATAATTTTTAAAGGACCCTCTCCGAGTGTGATGATAATTGTGATTTTAATTAGCATTAAATTCTTACTTATCCTATGAGAGGTGGTTTATTTGAAGCTATAGTCATTATTTCTTGAATCTTCTTATGGATTGATAACATAAGGGATAGAGGTGGTGGTAAATATTCATACAACCATTTGGGTTGGGTTCACATAGGTTTGGATTCACTGGATATTTCTATTGATCCAAATTCATTTTTGCACAATTGTACTTGTGTATGAGTTGGGTTCAATGGAATCCCATAATGGGATTCATTTTCTACAAAACATTTTCGGGTTTGTACAAATTCTGATTCTACATAAAAAATAGATTTCCATTTTTTGAGGTACCCATCTTAAAGGTCTATTTAAAAAATACTGCATCTATTTATGATGTCATTACATATGTATAGAGAGTATATTTCCATACATTAACCAACAAACATGTGCATTACCCAGTCCCCTGATTTCTCCTGATGCAATGAAATTATAGGATGCCCTACCCGTGGGGTTTTCTGTTCTAGGAACATAGTGAAGTGTAACACTCTATATATTCTATATCCATATATATGTATATATGATGGGTATCTATAAATAATTTGATATAGAGTTTTAATAATATAGATAAAAAAATTACATAGGATTATTTCCATGATCTTTCATCCCTGTGTTTAGGTATACAGTGAATGAATCCATGTCTGGCTGTCAAAAGAGTGTATTTATAGTCTGATGGTGACACTAGTACATATGATATTGTAGGTTTATACCCTTTAACCTCAGATGAGTTTCATATATTTTTTTCTTAGGTAAGTAATTCACTCACTTTCTAGATCATCTATGATCTCATAGATATAAGTAGAAAGATTCCATAACATGGTTGGGGGGATGGATCCTTCTAACTCTCTTTATATATCCATGTCAGCCTCCTCTTAATCATATTTATGGACCTACAAATGTTTATACTATAGTGGTTACTTCAAATATTTCATGATTACTGTGATAATGTTCTAATGAGAGTTGATGGGAGAACTATATCTGGATAAACTCAGTGTTTCAAGAAACTAAATATAAGAAGGTGATTGGGTTTTGAGAACCTCTCTATACAGAGTTTTTTGGGAAAGGGGAACATTTCCTTATCTGATAGATAAATCACCATGTGGTGGTTGACCATGGTGGATGTCAATAATAGAGTCATTGTGATCTACCTATTTAGTACCATGAAGAAGAATATTTAGGTAAGGAAAAAATTATAAATTAGTTGAAGAGTTGAAGGACCCTTTATGTGTTGTAGATATGCATCGAACAACTTTAAGAACATTTTCATTGGGAAGATCAGGTATATAAGGGTCATTCTTCATTGTGACCGGAATATGATAGCCTACCTTTTCGATAATATTATGGATATAGACATTATTTATGATGACTGTTGTAGTATATTCATAACTATATAGTGCTATGTGAATATAAGCCAACTGATGAGGACCTATAGGATCTTACAGGTGATAATTTTTATTATTGACTTTAATGTATGCCTACATGTGCGTGGTTTCTAGAATATCATAGTCAATCCCAGATGATGCAGGGAAGTGATCCTGGCTCAAATATGAATTCCCTATTGGAATATTATAATATACCACTGTAGTAGAATATGGGATATGGACCTCATCCTTTATAGCAACATAATGATCCTGGTACTGTTTTTAATCAGTGGATGTTGGGAGATGATCTTTGCTTCCCTAAGCTACTAGAATATTTTTAATATCATCATTAGTAGGGATATAAGCCTTAACTGAGGTGGTTTCTATATTTTTATGGAAATTATCATTTGGAATGGGGATATTATCATGTTTCTATGCATTTATATTATACCACTTGTATTTTTCGATCGGAATATGAACCTACTCCGAGGAATGTTTCAATATCCCATGGTGATCTCCAGTTGGAATGGGGATGTTATCTTGGTCCTATGCCTTTGGTGTTTACCAGTGGTCATTTTAGATAGAAATATTGTTATTTCCCAATGCATGTGTTTCTCTAAAATGTGAATCCTAGGTTAGGATTGGTATTGAGCCTAGTTTTATTCCATTTTAGTTTTCTGTCATTCTACTTTGATAGTAATGATAGGTTATCATGAGGCATTTAGAAAATGAAGTATGTGAGCCCTAGTTGGGACAACAAGATGATTGATGTCCTATTCCCCATCCTATACTAGAATATTACAGTAATAATTTCATATTGTATAAATAAAGTGAACTTTCTCAAGAGTATCCACATGTTTATACTAATCATGTGATGTGAAGCTCTGATTTTCAGGATAAAAATATGTTCTTGTCCCTTTATCTATACTAGTGAAAAATTATTTAGAAAAGTCTCTTATACTATTACAAGAATGTAGTGGAATATCATTAGAGTGATTTTATGAGTATAGAACTATAAATTATTGTCCCCAAAATATCATAGTGGCTATATTTGATTGAATCTATGATATAATCACACTCGTGTCCTCCTTAGTCCATCAGAATATCCGGATGGAATTCATAAGTGGAGGTAGAGATATATGACTCCCCCTTGCTTTCTAAAGGTATACAGGTTTAAACATGATCTAAGTGAGAAATGGAAACATCCTTCTAGATTGTTACTCCTACAATACATCGACTAAATTCATCAATATAAGATGTGATATGATCCCACTCTCATTTACCCACAACATTCCATTCCTGATGTGACTTCCTCAGTAGTCGTGCATGAGTTTCTAGGGTGGGAATTTTTCAAGTGGTTCCTTCAGTAGCTGACTAAGGGGAAATAATGGATGATGATGGTGATGATGATGTATGTTAGACACCCTCATAATCTCCTATATCAGAATTTTTCTATAGTTAACTCTTTAATAAACATTTATAAGATATAGAAGGTGGTTATTTTCACACTTTATGGATAATCATATGAATTTATTATCAGTAGAAAAGAGAGCCACTCATTTCACTACATCATTCCTAGAATGATTCATACATATCATCTTCAGTTTCAGGATTTCATTACATGCATCCATAGGGTTATGTATCATATCGTTGCTACAATATTCCCAAACCGTCTCATTTTACACCAAATTAAAATGTTGTCTGTTTGGTGAGGTTGACTTGTGGCCTATATAGGTAAATTTGGTAACTAAGGATCCAAAACATTTTAATGATGAATACATGGTCTCGGGTAAATTTTATGTTGATATTAGTATTACCATCACAAATACAATAAGGGAAAATATCACTAATCAATGAATCATAAGAAGTCTGAAATATACTCAATAAATTTTTCATACACAACATAATTTTTCTTTTTAATTCATGTTTAATCTATTTTATTGATATGGAGTTTTTAAAACAAGAATGGTCTATTTAATTGGAACCCATGTTACATAAGATTTCACATAATGGAATACTATTTTCATTTGTGTAAGAGATTCAAACTAAAATTTCAAAAATCATGATCAACCAATCATTTCATCATTTTAAAAATTAATGTCGAGTTCCCAATTATTATTTCACTCTGTAATTCATATTTACCATGGTTTAGGAGACAAGGTTCTTAACTCATATAATTATTTAGTTATAATGTCATTACAAGCCTTAACAATGGGATTACCATATCATTTTCCTTTTTTAGGGTTAATTGTGGGGTTTTAATTATGGTTTCACAATCACTTATGCACATTCACAATTTTTATCCCATTGAAACTACCAATATATCCCACATACATAACATGATACATACCTACATTCCAATGAAAGGTGTTCATTTCGGGGTTTATGGAAATCAAAACTCAGGAACTCATATTGTTTGAGAGGACGGGTGATTAGGATCATCACATCCTATTTGTGAAAATTATTTCATATTTCAAGAATCTATTATAAATTCATCATAGTCACTTAAAAATCATGGAATTGGACTTATTACCCAAAAAAATATCAAATGTCTAATCATTTTGAATATAATGAGGTGTTTTATTAGAGAAACCATGTTTTTTTATATGAGGTTATTTATCTATTTCCCATTATTTCATAGAAATGAGTAGCTAATTATATTTTTATGTAATAAAAATACAAACTCTGTTGTGTACTGCAATCCAAAGAGGTGATTAATATTTTGAGGAAGTGATTTCACCTTCCTAATGTGTCCTATTTATCCAATTTATAATTTTAATCAAATCCAACATGTTATATTAATGTTTGAGTCATGTTGTATATCATCATACAAAATTGACATATATGAGGGATCATAGGAACTAGTTACTGAGCTTGAGCCTTAGAAAAGACCTATACATACCCTATTTGTAACTGGAATTAGATTCATTATAGTTCAATCTTACCTCAACCCACTGGTGGGTGATGAATGAAAATTATTGCTTATGACTATTATTTTCCCATGGGGTACCAATATAGGAATTCCTTCATGACAGAAACCTTGGTGAGTTCCCTTGTATGGTGGAAATAGTTTTTCACTGAATAGGTCTTACACACTAATTATTCCTTATTCATCGAATATTTATTATATAGGTGATATGATCATTGAAAAAAATTTAACACACAAGAGTTGTTATCAGTGTGAGAAATAAGGTATAATAAGCAATCTGACTCACTACATATGGATGTAGGAAATATTCACTAGTGTGGCCCTAATGGGGTGATTGATATAGAGAATGGGATATAATTAGGAATCCTATGTATAATTTTTATAGTTGTAATTACAATCCTCATAGATAATTTATCTTCTCAATCCAATGATAGATGCAGAATAATGATGAACCAATAGAAGAGTTTCGATCCCACATGTTAGAGTGTTTGATACATGGAGGGACATAAATTGAGGTTGATACACATTAGATCTCAGGAATTAGGAAGGAATTCTATATATCTTGTTTATATAGGAATAAGAGTTCTCATAATTTAGTTATCTTCTAATTCCACTAATGGATGAAGAATAATTATGAAACCGAATGAGAGTATGGGTCCCATGGGATATAGTGATTGAGAAATGGAGGGACTCACATTATGGTGGATCATAATTGGAGCTTTAGACATTGTAAGGTATCCTATATATCTTTTTTATATAAGTAATTAGAGTACTCATAGTTTAGATGGGGGTATGCCTGAATATCTCTAATAGAAAAAGTTACCATATCCCAGTGTTTCTTCCTAACATATCCCGAGTTTCTTTCTAACAAGGTTGACATGTCTTATGGTGATTTTCATGGTTAAATAAGACATTTTGGAGGTGAAACTCATGGCTGATTGTCGCCTATCGACCGGTCAAGGTTCCGGTGCTCTGCTAATGTGTATAGCAGCACTCGGGTCGAATCCTCAGCGATGATACTTTGAAATAGTCATTTGTTTTTAGTTTATTGTATTCTGATTGGGGGTTTGATTGTAGAGCTTAATTGAAATGACTAATTTATTATGATTGATTTAACAAAATGATAATTATTGGGGTGAGTTTATCATTAGGTTAGTCGAGCTTGTGATGTCCTTGAGTTTTGCTTTATATTGCATTTAAATTAACACCCATGTCACAAGTTGACGTTGATTTGAATTCCCAAGTGTTAAGGCTTTAATCCAAGCCTTAACTTAACTTAGGGTTCTAATATTGATCATATCTTGTTTATGGTAGTGTATTTATGGTTCCAATAATCCATGGAAACCACACGTTAAACAAAACAAGTCATTAATCCATGACATGCTAAGTCCAACATACACAATGTTAATTAAACGAATACTCATCGAGTGAAAGCTCTCAATCGCTTAACATACCTAAATTAAAACTCACCCCAATGAGAGATTTACTCAGCCATTAGGATTTTTTATAATCTGGGTTTAATGTTTATGGTGACGATTTAAAAATATTAGAAAAAGAAAGGGACAAGAAAAGAGTAGTGTGTCGAACACACACACGAAAGATTTTGAGAATCAAAAATGGAATTTCGATTGAATGTGGAAGAAAAAGAAGGGGAGGGGGTTAAACTGAATTTAAAATATTTTAAGACCATTAATATTATACTATAGAAGGTGGAGAAGAATAAGAGGTATTGAAGAAGAAACAAGCACTGAAATTTGATTGAAATGAAAACAAAGTTACACAATTACAATGGAAAGCAAACATAAACAAACATGAAAGAGAAGTGGAGGAGAGGTCTCTCATGTTGAAACAATATCAAATCATATCCTCTCAGAAACTTTTCAAGGATCTAGTAATTCCAAACCTCCTCCTTAAGTGCTGAAGTGCCAACCTCTTGGAAGGAGAGGAGATGGATGTATTTATAGCCCAAGGAGTGGACTGTTTGCATTCCAAATATGTCCCTCCACTTGACCCGCATATTTACCAATCTAGACCGCTGAATCACGAGCTGGTGTCTTCTTAATAAATATTTATGTCTTCTTTCTACCCTAAAAATCTTGCGGTCATTGGACTTTTTTAGCCAAAGTTATGGCTATTTCATTAAACAAAGCTAAACTGTCCATTTCTATCCATGACTTTTTAATGGATGAAATGTGAATGGATTTTTGAATATTCATATGCCATCAAATCCGGATAGTTTCTTCAACAAAGTTTTTCGCCTATATCTCCTCTTTCACACTGAAAAATATTAGCTCAAATGGATTTCTAGATAAGGAGAAAAGTTCACATTTGTGTGCTTATTTTAATTCCCGGCCAGAATGGTGGGCTGGACTTAAAAGAATCATTTGGGCCACTTTTTGAAGACTTTGGGCCTTGAAACTTTTATCCAAGATGAAACATATTGTCCCCCGAATTATGGTGGAGAATAAACCGTTTTGGACTTCTGGATTGAGCCCAGTAAATCAATCTTCATGGCTGGTCCAGTTTGTTCACAAATTCATTGGGCCTTATTGTGTGGTACATAAGAACCTTCAAATGGCCGAATTGGCACATGATCTCTTATAATGAAATGTTCTAAATTTAAATAGGAATCCTACAAAACAAAAACAATGAAATTTGGATCAGTATAGTAATAGTTATAGATAATACATTAAACTGACTCAAATATGGATTTATTCAAATAGTGCTAAAAATTATATTTAATATTAAAATATGAATATTACACACAAATTATGCACTTTTCATATAAAATCAGTAAAGGGAGTTAGTAAAATGTAATGAATAAATTAATAACATCAACACCCCCACACTTAGGATTGTGCATGTCCTCATGTGCAACAAATATAAAAAACATGACAAAATCATTTTCACTCACCAACAAATATTAAAATTTTATTTTTTTACCAATCAGGGGAGGTTCAGACCATTCCACTCATCCATATTGAATTCCACCACAAATTATTACAGAAATAATGTTCCAAAAACAATTCATTTTTCATGCTCAAAATTAGAAATAGAAAATGTGGGCACTCAAAACTTACTCCACTCAAGATGATAAAATTAATTTATGGAGCTTCACTCATTCACCAACCAAAAGTGAAAATCTTAGAGTTTGAAAGAGATCTCAGCTTCCATTCTCCATTCTAAAGTACACAATAATCAAGAGGACTTTTTAGGGGTTTTTCTGTGGCTATGGGACGGTAGGATTATAATGTCCAAAAGGGTGGAAAGAGGGGCTAAAACACTAACATGGATAAAACAATGCACAATTTTTTTGAAACTGAAACATGGAAGAAAATGGAAACACATTTTTACAGAGGTAAAAATGAATCATGACACAAAAGTGGAAGAAAATTTGAAGAGGATGAGAAGATGGAATATTTACAAAACACAAAACTTCTCCCAATAACATAAGTGTTCCTTTTTCTTTTCATTTCTTTTTTTTCGAAAGTTGAACTTGAAATAGATCTCACACTAATCACCCAACCCATATTTGATCTCCTCACGACACTAATTGTAATAGTTATAACAAGATCAACGGTTGAGGAAGAGTGATTTTTGACCTAACCAAGACACAACCCATTCTTTGCATTTTTTTGTTTTTGAATTTTTTTTTTGAATTTTTTTTTTTGAACACTTTTCAATAATATTTGTAGAAAAGGACGTAAATATGAGTCCATTACAACAAAACTCACTAAATTATGACCTCTCCCCCACACTAAAATGGATGCTTTCCCTCAATAATATGAAAACAAGTTGAAAATCAAGAAAAGGATACCCAAAATGAAATCCATCCTCCCCACACTTAAATTTCAAGAAATTATGCAATGTAAATCCATGTAGATGTTGGGTGGGACAAGGTATTGGGTTTGTAATGTGGCTATCAAAGAAAAGGTTTACATAGGCTAGAAGGGGATTTCAAAATGAGGATTAATGTAGGGTAATGGGAGGCTATTTAGCCATTGTGATTCTCATGAGGTTAAAAAAAATGCCTCTATCATATTAATGCACACCAAAGTAGGAAATTAAGCTCAAAGGTCCACAAATTCAAGACTCGCAAATGGGGGTGAAAAACACACATTTTAAAAAGATGGTCATAGGTGACCTTGGCATGAAAGCTAATAATGTTCCTCACGGTAGGGGTAAATAATTTTCCAGATCAAAAATTGGGCATTCAACATTTATTGTTCTTGACACAAAATTATTTATCCAAAGTCATGATGAAAATGCAAAATTTTTGAGATGAAAACATGTCTTTCGATTCCCCAAAAAGGTTCGACAAAATTTGAAAATTTAATGGTGAGTAATTATGACTCTTTTTTTACCTTTTGTATTTTACTTTTTTTTAGTGTTTTTTTAAATACATAGTCACACAAAAGAGAACGATAAAAAAAGGGTTCGATGAAGAAAGTGGTAAAAAAATGAATGACAGAGGAAGAAGAAGAAATAGAGAGAGAGGAAGATAGAGAGAGTTAAAGGGAAAGAGGTGCCCCCTGGTTTGGATTTGCTGGGTCTCCATCCAGTGGTGGTTTTATTGAAGTGGATGGGGATTCGATGGAAGTCGACGTGGTTCCCGGATTGTGAGACCTCTCATGGTGATGCTTTAAACGATGTTCGTTAACCGTGAATGTCCTTTTGGAAGAGGGGTCTTGGACTTGCACTGCACCAAATGGGTAAACATTAGTAATAACAAAAGGACATTCCCAACGAGAATTAAGCTTACCTGGGTGAAGTCGGAATTGAGAATTGAAGAGAATTACCTTTTCACCTTCATGAAATACCTTTCTCATGATGTGTCTTTCATGGAGTACCTTAGCCTTCTCTTTGTACAGATTGGAATTCTCATAGTATTCAAGTCGAAGCTCCTCCAGTTCATCCAATTGCAAAAATATTTCTTCACCAGATTTTTCACAATCAAAATTACAGGTTTTCATTTCCCAAAAAGACTTATGTTGGATTTCAACTGGTAAGTGACACGCTTTACCAAAAACTAGACTAAAAGGAGACATCCCAATGGGTGTTTTATAGGTAGTTTGATAAGCCCAAAGTACATCACCAAGTCTTTCAGGACAGTCTTTTCTGGTGGGTTTTACAATTCTCTCAAGCACTCTTTTCACTTCTCTATTAGAAAGTTCATCCATTCCATTTTTTTGGGGGTGATATGCAGTTGAAGTTTTATGTACAACCCCATTATTTTTTAGAAGAGATTCCATGGTTCTATTACAAAAATGGGTTTCTAAGTCACTGATCAAGGCACGTGGTGTGCCAAATCTTTGGAAGATGTGGGTCTTTAAGAACTCACTAACAGTATGAGCATCATCCTTCCTAGTGGGTTTGGACTCAACCCACCTTGAAACATAATCGACTGCAAGAAGAATGTATGAGAATCCATTAGAAGGGGTAAATGGTCCCATGAAATCAATACCCCAAACATCGAAGATTTCACAAAAGATTAAGGGCTTTTTGGTCATTTCATTTCTTTTAGAGATTATGCCAAACTTTTGGCATGTGGGACATGATTGAAAAAACTCATGTGAGTCCTTAAAGAGGGAAGGCCAAAAGAATCTAGAGTCTAGGACCTTTCAGGAGGTCCTTTGTGGTCCAAAGTGGCCACCACCAGGCATTGAGTGACAGAATTCTAAGATAGAAGAATATTCATCTTCATCAACACATCTCCTAATTACCATGTCTGCCCCAGTTTTCCAAAGTTTATTTTCTTCCCAAAAATAGTATTTTGAATCACTTTTCAACTTCATTTTTTATTCTTTTGAAAAAATTTCCGGAAAAACACCAGAAACCAAGTAATTTACAATTGGGGCATACCATGGTAGTTTTGGAGTGAGAGATGAAAGGTGCTCAATTGGAAATTCGGGATCAATGATTTCAGAATGAGGAGAATTAGGAATTCTACTCAAGTGATCAGCCACATGGTTTTCTTTTCCAGGTCTATCTTTGATTTCAAGGTCAAACTCTTAGAGCATTAGAATCCATCTTATTAGCCTTGGTTTGGAATCACTTTTCTTGAGTAAGAACTTAATATCAGAATAGTCTGTGAAGATGATGATTTTGGAACCTAAGAGATAGGACCGTAATTTATCTAAGGCATAAACCACAAGTAAAAGTTCCTTTTCAGTCACAGTGTAGTGAGATTGAGTTTCATCCAATGTTTTTTAGGCATAATAGATGACATGAGGAATTGTTTCTCTTCTTTGACCAAGAACAGTCCCAACAGCTCTATCAGAAGCATCACACATCAATTCAAAAGGTAAGGACCAGTCTGGGGGTTGGATTATTGGGGCAGATGTAAGAGCAGTTTTGAGTTCAATGAAGGCTCTCTTACAAACCTCATCAAAATGGAAAGAGACATCATTTTGTATCAAATGATTGAGTGGGAGAGAAATTTTACTAAAGTTATGGATGAATCGCCGATAGAAACCAGCATGACCGAGGAATGATCGGATGTCTCGAACAGAAGTGGGTTGAGGAAGTGATTGGATCACTTCAATTTTGGCAGGATCAACTTCAATACCATCTTTTGAAACTATGTTCCCAAGAACAATCCCATTAGCAACCATGAAGTGACATTTTTCAAAATTTAACACAAGGTTACACTTGACACACTTTGGAAGGACTAGAGAGAGTGAATGCAAGCATGACTCAAATGAATCGCCATAAATGGTAAAGTCATCCATGAAGACATCCATGCAGTGTTCTATTAATTTTGAAAAGATACTCATCATACACCTCTGGAATGTTTCAGGATCATTACAAAGGCCAAAAGGCATTCTTCTATACGCATATGTTCCAAAGGGGCACGTGAAAGTAGTCTTTTCTTGGTCCTGAGGTGCGATTGGGATTTGGAAGTAGTCGGTGTATCCATCAAGAAAGCAATAGTGTGAATTTCTGGCCAATCTTTCTAGAATTTGATCAAGGAATGGAAGAGGGTAGTGATCTTTTTGGGTTTCAACATTCAATTTCCTATAGTCGATGCACACACGCCATTTGTTCTTCACTCGAGTTGTGACTACCTCTCCATGATCATTTTTTACAACAGTTATCCCACCCTTCTTAGGTACAACTTGAATTGGACTAACCCATTCACTATCAGAAATTGGGTATATAATACCAGCTTAAAGAAGCTTGGTGATCTCTTCCCTAACTACCTCAAGGATGAGTGGATTGAGTCTTCTGTGTGGTTGTCTAATTGGTTTGGATGACTCCTCCAGATGGATGTGATGCATGCAAAGGGCAGGGTTGATTCCTGGTATGTCATCTAGGGTCCAACCTAAGGCCTTTTTGTTTTCCTCTAACACTTGAACAAGTTTGGACTCCTCAGTTTCAGTAAGTGTGGTAGAGATAATGACAGGATATGAGCGATCATGGAAGAGGAATGCATGTTTCAGGTGTGCAGGAAGAGGTTTCAGATTAGTCTCATCTTTCACTTTTGGGATCGATAACTCAGGAATGGAAGAAGGGACTTCAGTTGCTTCAGGTTCATTTTCCTTCATATTGTCCAAGGTGGAGCAGTAGAGATCAGAGTTGACGTGGGATTCAAGAGAGTTTTCAAGTTCCTCTAGATTGATGGAGTCTATGAATGAGAGGTCCACATCAACTTCACTGTTTATGACTTGGTTAATCCTAGTGCAGATTTCACAAGATCCTATCTCTTCAAAACAGAATGAACATGATGGAATGGGGTTAAATTGACTCTTAGAAGTGTCCTCAGAAGCATGGATTTAGAATACAGAGTGATCCTCAGATGGGTATCGCATGGCTTGGAAAATGTTTAACTTGACCAGTTGGTCACCGAATTCCATGGATAGGATGCCTGAATAGACATCAATCTTGGTTCTCGCAGTCATGAGGAATGGTCTTCCAAGAATTAGGGGAGATCGAGAAGAGTTCATCTCACCTTCCATGTCAAGGACATAGAAATCAGCAGGGAAGATAAGATCATTGACTCTGACAAGGACATCCTAAATTATTCCCTCAGGACTGGTTGTGCTTCGATTGGATAACTGAATGACAACACTTGTTGGGTGCAAGGGACCTAGACCAAGGTTTGAGAATATGGATTTGGGCATGACATTAATTGAGGCTCCTAGGTCTATGAGTGCATCATCAAAGTTGGAACTTCCAAATTGGCATGGAACCATAAAGGTCCCTGGATCTTTGCACTTTATGGGAATAGATTGCTGGGTGGAAACATTTTCGAAGGTCCTAAGTTGCCTCTTATGGGTACACAACTCCTTGAGAAACTTGGCATACTTAGGAATTTGTTTTATGTCATATAAGAGGGGAATGTTGACTTCAACACGTCTAAACATGTCGAGCATTTCAGGATCAAGTTCAAAGGACTTCCTTGGTTTAGAAATAGCTTGTGGAAAAGGAATTGGATTCCTAAGTGGAATGGAAGGAGGTGAGGGAATGGATTAAGGTTCTTTTTCAAGTTTCTTTTTCTTTTTTCTTTCTAGGTCAACATTCAAAGGAGGGTTTGAGGATTTATCTTTAGGCACAACAATTTGCTTTCCCGATCTAAGTACAATTGCACTTAAATTACCCTTGGGGTTGGGTAATGGTTGATCTGGGAGTTGGGAAGAATTTTATTGTTGTTGCTGGCTCAAGTGGGATGCAAGTTGGCCTATTTGAGTTTCAATGTTTTTAAGGCTAGAACGGGTGAAGGAGGAAAGATCTTCCATTGCACTTTCCCATGGTTGCTTGGAATAAGAGGCTTGTCCCGGATTGGGATTGCCTTGATTTTGGTTCTTGGGAAATCGATTGTATTGGTTTTGGAATTGGGAAGGCTCACTAGGATAATGGAATCCAGGAGGAGGATTTTTCCTTTGAGGTTGAGGAACAAAAGGATAAGGTTGATGGAAGTTACCACCACCTTGACCATATTGGAATTGGTTTGGGTTTTGAGGAGGGAATTTAGGGGGGTGATATATGGGATTACCATACCTAAGGCCTTGGTTATAGGAAGAAGGGAAAGGCTCAGAGTGTGGTTGGTTGAAGTTTCTAACAAACTGACCTGATTGTTGAGGGTTGGGGTTCTGCTGAGCATCTGCTGCATTGAGCTCCATTATTCCGGATGAATCGGATTGATCCTCTTGAAGTTGTGGACATGTATCCGTTGGATGAGATGGGGAGCTACAGATTCCACAATTCTTGATAGGTCCAGAGAATATTGAATGTGGAGAAGATGAGGTTGGGTCTTTGGTAGCCACCGCTAGTTGACGCACAAGACTTGTAAGTTCACTCATCCACTCAGTCATCTTGTTAGGCTCTATGGATTGATTATCTTGGGATTATTTTACTTGAGCATGTGCTCGAGTATGGAATTGTTGTGTGTTTGCAGCCATGTTACTTATGAGATCTCTTGCAGCTGCTAGAGTTTTGTCAACAAGAGCACCGCCACTTGAGGCATCAATGAGTGTTCTCTCCATAGCCAATAACCCCTCATAAAAGTATTGGATCAAGAGTTGGTCAGGGATTTGGTGGTGTGGGCAGGTTGCCACAAGATTTTTGAACCTGTCCTGGTACTAATGGAGTGATTCATTTGGGAATTTGCAGATACCACTTATTTCCTTTCGGATAGAAGCGGTACGAGAAGCAGGAAAGAATTTTTCTAGAAAGAGACGCTTCATGTCATTCCATGTAGTTATGGAACCAGGAGGGAGGTAGTAGATCCATGACTTGTCAGAGTCATCTAGGGCGAAAGGGAATTCTCAGAGTTTGATTTTTTCTTCAGAAACCCCTTGAGTCTTCATGGTAGAGCACACCACCTGGAACTCTTTAAGGTGGAGATGTGGATCCTCAACAGCTAGCCCATGGAAATGAGGAAGAAGATGAATCAAACCTGACTTGAGTTTGAAGTCAGCCTCTATGTTTGGATATTTAATACCAAGATGTTGGTAATTCATATCATGGGCATCAATTTCTTTAAGTGTTTGTTCCCTAGGATTGGCCATATCTAATTCAATCGGTTGGACAAGGACTGGTTCTTGAATTATTTGATTATCTCTTATGTTCCTCCTAAGTTGGCGAAGTGTTCGCTCAATTTCAGGGTCAAACAAATCCGAGGGATTTTTTGCAAGGATGCGGGGCATTCAGAGAGATGTTGGAATAAAGAGGAAGATGATTTTTTCTTTGTATTTTTTCCTTTTATGATTTTTATGAGAAGACGGGTTTTTCTTTGTGTTTTTTTTTCAATTTTTTTTTAAATTTGTTTTTTTTTACAAAAACTAAAAACTATTGACTAATTAAAGAACCATCCCCGGAAACTATGTCATTTTAAATGCATGGCCGATTGTTGCCTATCGACTGGTCAAGGTTCCGGTGCTCTGCTAATGTGTATAGCAGCACTCGGGTCGAATCCTCGGCGATGATACTTTGAAATAGTAGTTTGTTTTTAGTTGATTGTATTCTGATTGGGGGTTTGTTTGAAGAGCTTAATTGAAATGGCTAATTGATTATGATTGATTTAACAAAATGATAATGATTGGGGTGAGTTTATCATTAGGTTAGTCGAGCTTGTGATGTCCTTGAGCTTTGCTTTATATTGCATTTAAATTAACACCCATGTCACAAGTTGACGTTGATTTGAATTCCCAAGTGTTAAGGCTTTAATCCAAGCCTTAACTTAACTTAGGGTTCTAATATTGATCATATCTTGTTTATGGTAATGCATTTATGGTTCCAATAATCCATGGAAACCACACGTTAAACAAAACAAGTCATTAATCCATGACATGCTATGTCCAACATACACAATGTTAATTCAACGAATACTCATCGAGCGAAAGCTCTCAATCGCTTAACATAACTAAATTAAAACTCACCCCAATGAGAGATTTACTCATACATTAGGATTTTTTATAATCTGGGTTTAATGTTTATGGTGACGATTTAAAAATATTAGAAAAATAAAGGGACAAGAAAAGAGTAGTGTGTCGAACACACACACGAAATATTTTGAGAATCAAAAATGGAATTTCGATTGAATGAGGATAAAAAAGAAGGGAAGGGGATTAAACTGAATTTAAACTATTTTAAGACCATTAATATTATACTACAGAAGGTGGAGAAGAATAAGAGGTATTGAAGAAGAAACAAGAACTAAAATTTGATTGAAATGAAAACAAAGTTACACAATTACAATGGAAAGAAAACATAAACAAACATGAAAGAGAAGTGGAGGAGAGGTCTCTCTTATTGAAACAAGATCAAATCATATCCTCCCAGAACCTTTTCAAGGATATAGTAATGCCAAACCTCCTCCTTAAGTGATGAAGTGTCAACCTCTTGGAAGGAGAGGAGAGGGATGTATTTATAGCCCAAGGAGTGGACTATTTGCATTCCAAATCTTTCCCTCCACTTGACCCGCATATTTACCAATCTAGACAGCTGAATCACGAGCTAGTGTCTTCTTCATAAATGTAGATATGGATTTCTTCTGTCTACCCTCAACATATTGAGGTCATTGGACATTTTTAGCCAAAGTTATGGCTATTTCATTAAACAAAGCTAAACTGTCCATTTCTATCCATGACTTTTCAATGGATGAAATGTGAATGGATTTTTGAATAGTAATATGCCATCAAATCCGGATAGTTTCTTCAACAAAGTTTTCCTCCTATATCTCCTATTTCACACTGAAAATTATTAGCTCAAATGGATTTCTAGATAAGGAGAAAAGTCCACATTTGTGTGCTGATTTTAATTCCCAGACAGAATGGTGGGCTGGACTTCAAAGAATCATTTGGGCCACTTGTTGAAGACTTTGGGCCTTGTAATTTTTATCCAAGATGAAACATATTGTCCCCCGAAGTATGGTCGGGAATAAACCGTTTTGGACTTCTGGATTGAGCCCAGTAAATCAATCTTCAAGGCTGGTCCAGTTTGTTCACAGATTCATTGGGCCTTATTGTGTGGTACATATGAACCTTCAAATGGCCTAATTGGAACATGATCCCTTCTAATGAAATGTTCTAAATTGAAATAGGAATCCTACAAAACAAAAACAATGAAATTTGGATCAGTATAGTAATAGGTATAGATAATACATTAAACTAACTCAAATCTGGATTTATTCAAATAGTGCTCAAAATTATATTTAATATTAAAATATGAATATTACACACAAATTATGCACTTTTCATATAAAATCAGTAAAGGGAGTTAGTAAAATGTAATTAATAAATGAATAACATCATGTGTATCACATAATATGGATAACAAACGTCAATGGGTGTTTTATGAATTGGGATACATGTAAGATGGTCTTTACATTATCAACATAGACATGTTCAAGGTTGTCACATTATCAAGGATGACATGTTGAAAGGCTATTGTGTGACATGGATGACATGTCTAGTGGAATTAACATGTCTCGGCTGATATTTCTAAAGGACATTCCTACACTTGGGATACATTTATGATAGTATTCTAAAGAGCATGGATACATTTCTAGAGGACATTCTGAGGCTTCTTTGACATGTCTGGATGACTTCTCAATACTTGGGTGACATGTACAGAGGACTACACAATGAATGGTTGACATTTAATGGTACTGTTGCATGATATTGGATACATGCCTGGAAGAAATCATAAGTGTTTGGTGACGTGTATATAGTACATTCAATGTCTTGGATTACATTTCATGTCACTGTTTAATGAGATTTATAGGTTATCTAAATCTCATGATTCCTTCGAATGAAAATTTATATATCCATATTCACATAAGACTTATATATTTTTTTATCTATTTTATATATATGCCTAAAGGTTTATCAAGAATTATATTTTTTAGGTTTCATGTGACCAATTATATACATATAAGGTACTTATAATAATCTGGATGGCCCATTGAATGTCCTTCACATGATCTATAGTGAGATCACATGATGTGAATATTCATGTCACTTGATCACTTAGGTCATTACTCATATTTTACATGGTGAAAGAACCTTGATATCGCATTGATTGATGTTTTGATAAGTCTTTTCTTCTACACTCTTATGGGTATTACTATAGTAACTTCAATAACATGAAACTCTAACTATTTTATCATTATTCCTTATTTTATAAGAAGATTTGAGTGATATTCAATAAATTCTTACCTGATTCATCTCATTCTTGAAGGATATAATTATGAATACATTGTTATAATCTTCAGAGATTTTATGTATACCTTCAAATGACAAGGATGGTTTATCATAGGGGATTCATGTGATCATAAACAGATAATATGTAGTGCATGATTCTTTTGTATGACATTCCTAAGGTCATACGATCATGTTTCCTCCTAGAGGTTATGTGATCCACATGATTCACCTGTGTTGATATAATGTAATCATGCTACAAATTCATTTTCTTAGAGAGATAATAACAACAATTATTAGGGTATTTAATTAATTATAAAAGTGTTGATTTTAACTTAGTGGGCATAAATAACATTATATATATGCATCCATATATAGATACATACACCCGTACATGTGTGTATATATAAATATATATATACATGCGCCAAAATTATTATCCCAATATAATAATAATGATAACATCTATTTTTTCGTTATGATTTATCTCTAAAAATTATCACCATTAAAAATTTGAATAAATATTTTATTAAATGATAATAATAGTTAATAAATTAATATTAACGACACATATGAATTTATTATCATCGCATAATAATATAATTGTTATTAACTGACCTCTCAATAAAAGATCACACATGGGGAAAGGTCTCTCACTAACTAAATGAATTTAATTATACATGTAATTTCTATTTTTTTCTTCAATAGAAATAATAATAATAATATAATTATTATTAACATTACATGAAATGTTACCAAATGACCGAAAAAAAATGTTTTATCACACCTACAATAAACCACATATCTCTAAATTTACAGCGGTCTAATATTTCTTATACAATGCACCGTTTCAAATATATTGAATTATTTTGGCCAAAATATTTAATAAAAATATTATATACATTATCCCTATGTGTGGTCTGACCAAACCCATGATGCACATAAATTTAATGTCATGCCTAGTATATAACCCTCATCCTAGACCAAAAGGTGGTATCTCATTTACCATATGATTCCACATTTGGGAAATATTTGGTTTTTGTTTTTTGGAAAAATCATGTGCGTGTCGTATATCAAATTTAATATTTTTATTCCATCTGCAATAAGGCCCTTCAAGCCTCCTAATATCACTCTAACTAAGCAACTAATGTCGAAAATATTTCATAGAATATTAAATATTGTAAACCAAGTTTTTACCCTAGTTTAAGGTCTTTAAAATAGTTACTACATTTTTTCTATTGAAATTTTATATTTTTCATATAAAAATACAAATAAATTATTCGTAAAGAAGGTTTTATTATCCTAAAAATATTAGGAGTTTACAATTAATTATTGTTAATTTGTGAATAAATTTATTTTTATTAATACATATGGATAACATGTAACACCCCGGCCCCAGTAACCTAGAGTTGGTGAATTATTACATAACATTGGCATGATCACAAGAGATCAAGTCCCAAAAGACTAATTAGTTTAGTAGCCTTGGATGACTATATACATTCATAAGTTTTAAATTACATTATGAAATAATAAATAAAAACATTTTGTCTCATTTTAACACACTCATATCCCTTATCCTATCCCTGCTGGTCATTCATAAAATACATCTTCTCATCCTAGGAAAATTTAAACATTATAAAGGGGTGAGATCAGATGCTCAGTAAGGATAACAATATAGTGGAAACGATCATAAAAAAGCTTAAATATTTAAGGCAATGTTTAAGACAAGAACACAAGCCTTTTAAACATAAACTTTAGAATAATATGGATATTATTAATAAAATAATTCCATTTACTTATTCACATATATATTATACTAGTATAATAATCACACGTAATATAAATAACTAATCTCATAATGATGGAATTCATAATGCCAGAAATCATAACAACATATTCAAGGCCTAGTAAAAAGTCTACAAATAAAAATATTTTCAAGGCCTTATTCCAAGACACTAGTTTTCCTCATGAGACCTACCGATGCATCGAGAGGCAATAGCAGGCCTCTCCTGTCACTTACTACGTCCAATGCATTCCTCATATGAAAAGTGTAAAACATAACATAATCATTTGTATTAATCTAACATACAAAATGTTAAAACTTTAACCATAAACCATGAGTGACATAAAAATATATCATCCATAGTCGAACATATCATAAAAATATATATACACTATGGAATATTGTAACATAATAAATAAACTTCAATTAAACATAAAATCCAACAATAGATGTCAACACAGATGAAATCAATCCAAAAACTATTTGAGACAAATATCTATATCTACTTTGAAATCATTTAAAAGTATCATAATTATAAAAGAAAACCATTATTATGAAAATATTGATATAGTCTTTTAAGGGAATCTTCAAAGGTTTTATAAAGGCAGAAAAGAGCCTCACCCGCTGTATAAGTTAAAAAACATTCTTTCTTTAATTTTCCGAAAAGGTCATTATGTACCATGTTTGGAAATGATGAAAATATTCCTTTAAAAACATTTTATAAAAAGAAAAACAAGGGTATAAATGAATTTAATCCATATTCTAGGAAATAGTAAAAAAAATTGAAATACATTTTTAAGAAACAAGGATGTGGATGATAAAGAATTCTCAATAGATACTTACGTATAAACAATCTTGAAAAATAATGATATTGTGAAATTAACCCTTACCTTGTACTTTTCCTTAGTAGAGAGTATGTTAACCCCATATATAATAGTTAAATAATTGTTATAAAATTATACATGAACTACATTAATAAATATGATATCATATATGATCCTCTAATATTGCTTTGTTAATAATATTTCAGTAGTATCATTGTTTCGGGTGTTAACTGATTCGTTTTCCTTTATATGTTTTGTTACGTAAGTCATGTTTATTATTGATAGAATGTATTTTATTCATGTATATAATGATATTAAGTTCTTAAAAATTATTTTTTAAACATCAAATGAAAATTATTCTTTAATAGTTATGATGGGGAATTAAATCTCATCGCTTTGTGGAGACGGTAAGCCATACGTATGTACGAGCAACAATATCTTTCTATTGATTGTGAAATCATATATAATTGGATGGTTTATTATATATACAGAATAATTAACATGTTATATTTATTATTTTCATCAATTATACTCATTATTATACCCATCCAAATAATGAAGTGTTGAATAAAAAACTACACTATGGCGTGGAGACGGTAAGTTGTATGTACACACGTATGGTGAATTTGTCATTCATAGGATGAATAGAATAATGAATATGGTTGTACATTTTTATAATAACATAAAATTATGTAGATTCTACTGTAGTTATTTTTTTGTATGGAAAAAACAAAGTGGAAGTAAAAGAAGAAAATAACTTTGAAAGAGGTGATAAAATAATTACCTCTTCTTTGGCTACTTCCTTTTGATTTGAACAAAAGGGATTATTAGGTTGGTTTTCTGATCAATTTAAGTCCATAAGATAAATATAGGGTAGTTGTTAGGAGATTTAAGTAGGGATTGGCTAGGCCAAAAGGCTTTGGAGGTGTGAATTTATGATATGGGGAAGTGCCCTTTTATAAGAGAGGTGAGTGGAACTTTAGCAAAAACTTGAAATATGAATTTATTATATTTTTTTTGGTTTTTAATATCTCCAAATGGATTTATTTCAATGATAAGGTGGGTATGGGTCTAAATCCTCTCAACCGATTGGTTTTAGAGTTGTTTAGGTCACCATATTAAACTTATCTTTTATATTTAACTCTTAGTTAAATAGTTAATCTTTTACCATGTCTTCTTGTATTTTTATACTACATGGTTAATATAGTTACTATAAAATTCCAAGAAAACCAAAATTGGTTCATTAATAAAATATATAACATTATTTAAATCCTTTTTATGAATCTTATATTTTTAGAAATATTATATCATTTAATAATGTAGTATTTGTTTTAAAACATCAATTATGTCAATTTTGACACTATTCAGTATTTGATTTTTTCTAAAAGTGATAACAACTTGATTACATCAAAAAAATACATTGATTCAACCCTAATATGTCATATTCTCCTATAAATTTTTTGTATCGCATAAAAGGTTTCAATTCATATTCATTTAAATAATTATAACATCAATTATTTAAATCATTCATTAATAAGGTAATTAATGCATCATCATTGTGTCATAAATAAATTTAATTATTTAATGTCTAAAAATTATAAATAAAATACCATGACATAGGAAATAATTTTATATTTATAATTAACTTATATAGTTTAATTTATGTTATGTATAACACTATATTAAAAATAAAATAGTTAATAAAATTCTAATTTAAAACTTTTAACCCTTCTTTTAATAAAATATAATAAATGTCCTAATATAATACAATTGGACCAAAAAGGATAATATTTCTTTAATAAGGTTGATTTTGGTAGAAATACACATACCCAATATAATTAGGGCATGTGTTAGGTTAATTATAATATCATTTTTTCCCTTTAATTTCCCTATTTACTTTTAACCGTGGTAAATAAAATTCAAAAGGTACTATTAACCAAAAATTATTTTCATCCTATTGAACGAAATTTTACTTACTGATGAAAACTGTGTCTGTTGTATTTTTGATATTAAATTCAGATAAGTGGTAAAATAATGTTTGACAAAAATTTGCAAATGTTTCTAGAAGGTGGGTAAAAGACATAAAAAGTTCAATAAAATTTTCTATATCTACTCTTATTATAAAATTTCTCCAATGAATTAAATTGTACTAATATAGGTATTATGTATATATTTTGACTTTAAAATAAATTTAAATTTAAAATAATTATTTAAATAAAAAGTCGATTTTAAATAATAACACAGTGTTTTTCATTATTCATCAAAAATTAAACATTTTTTTAAAAATACCAAAAATTATCCCTAATCTAATTTTGATATTCTGAATCCAAAAATGAATTACATTTTGAAAAATAAAATTTCAAAAAGTGGGTATTTTTATCTATAACTACTTTTTAAATGGCCAGTTTGATTTGTCGTAGTGTGGTATAACTTGATGTTATTTACAACACAAGTTATTGTATTATTCAAAGAGAAGTGTACCATAGAAGCTTGGGGTGTTATATTCTTCAGTCTTTAAAATAAATTCCTCCTCGAAATTTCTAAAATATTAATGCACAAAACAATTATGGTGGTTCTTCGTCAAATTTTTCTTATGTTCCCATGTTGCCTCTTCCATTTTATGGTTTCTCCAAAGAACTTTTACCAGAAGAGTCATGCGATTTCTCAACACATGTTCTTTGGTATCAAGAATCTTGCCAGGATATTCACAATAAGATAGATCATGTTCCAGTTCTATTTCTTCATAGGTGAGTACATGCACTGAGTCTGACATGTATTTTCTCAATAGTGATATGTGCAACACATAATAATCTTTTGAGATACTTGGCGGCATTGGAAAATAGTAATCTATAACTTCAACTGGTTCCATAATTTCAAAAGGTCTGATATACCTGGGACTTAATTTACCCTTATTACCAAATCGAATAATACCCTTACATGGAGATACCTTTAAGAGAACATAATCCCTAACTTGAAAATCCAAACCCCTCCTCTGGTTATCTATATAGATTTTTCCTACTTTGAGCTTCTTTGATGTGGGTTTGGATAATCATCACATTTTCTATTGTTTATTCAACAAGTTCTGGGCCTACGAGTTTTCTTTCACCAAAATCATCCCAAAAAGTTCATGTGTGAAATCTCCTTCCATATAACGCTTCATATAGTGCCATATGAATACATGAATTGAAGATATTATTATAGTAAAATTAAACCAAAGGTAAATACTAATCCCAAATACCTTTAAAGTCATGTTAGAAAGATCTCAACATGTATTCTAAGGTATGAATAGTCTACTCCGATTGTCGATCAGTTTGAGGGTGGTAGGAAATGCACAAATGAAGTTCAGTATCCAGGGCTTTCTAAAGACTTTTCTAGAATCTTAATGTAAAATAGGGATCATGATCAGAAACAATCGATAAGGGTACACCATTAAGTCTTAAAACATAATTAATATATAGTATTGGTAAACATTAAACTGGTAAATCTTCTCTTATAGAATGAAAATGTATTGAATTCGTAAGATGATCAACAATTACCCATATTGCATTATTCCTTCTAGGATTATTTGGTAGCCCCGTGACAATTTCCATCGTAATATCAACCCATTTCCACTCAGGTATGGGAAGAGTTTGCATGACTCTTCTAGGATGTTGTATTCCAACCTTTACCTATTGAAAAATCATACATCATGACACATAATCAGCAATCTCCCTCTTCATATTGTCCCACCAAAAATTTTCCTTCAAATATCTATACATCTTAGTTTTACATGGGTGTATAGAGAAATCGTAGCTATAAGTATCATCCAATAATTCCCTTTTTAGATCAGGTATATCGGGAACAAAAAATTTCTTCCAAAATTTAGAAATTCCATCTTCATATACAAATTAAATCAATCTCCCATCAGTTATAACTTTAATTTTCTTTTGATAATCCTCATCATCAGTCTGAGAACTTTTTACCCTTTCTAATAAAGATGGTTTGGAAACCATTTAAAAAAGTATTATGTTTCTCCTTCCATGGTTATTTTCATATCCATCTTCACTAGATCAATAAACATAGGATCCCTTTCAACTCTTATCTTGTTCATTACTCCATGATCTTTTCTACTCAATGAATTGTCTACCTTATTTTCCTTCCCTGGGTGGTATTTTATTGTGAAATCGTAATCCTTCAGTACTTGAATCCATCACCTTTTTCTCAAGTTGAGTTATTTATGTGATAAAATATACTTCAAACTCTTGTGATAATTATACATATAAAATTTTTCACCATTGAGATAGTGTCTTTATATCTTCAAAGCAATGATTATAGCTGCTAACTCAATATCAATAGTAGGATAGTTTTTTCATGAATTTTTAACTGTTGTGAGGCATAAGTAATAACTCTATCATTCTGCATAAGAAAATTACCAAGTCCTTTCATTGAAGAATTACTATAAATAAAAATCCATCATTCCTTTATGGTAGAGTCAATATATAAGCATTGACTAATCTACTATTGAATTCTTTAGAACATTTTTCACACTCTATTTTCTAAACAAATTTAATCCCTTTATGTGTGATCCTGGTTAATGGGTTAACCAATCAGGAAACATTCTGGGTGAAACACCGATAGTAATCTACTAAACCAATAAAATTGTGTACCTTAGTAATACTCATCATTTCTTGCCATTATTGGGTTTCCCTTGTCTTTGAAGGATCAACAGATATTCCATAAAAAGAGACAATATGGCCAAGAAAAGAAATCTCCTGATGCCATAAATGACACTTTCTAAACTTCCTATATAATTCATTTCATCTAAGAGTTTTAAGAAAAAAATTTATGTGATCTTCATGATATTCATAGCTATTAGAGTACACCAAGATACCATAAATAAATATCACTACAAATTCATCAATATATTCCTTAAAAAATCTATTAATTAGATCCATGAAAATAGAGGGTGCAATGGTCAGTCCAAAAGAATTTACAGTAAACTCATAATGCTTATACCTGGTTCAAAATGCTATCTTTGGGATGTCTTCCTTCTTCATGAACAACTGATGATATCCATAACAAAGGTAAATCTTTTAAAAATATTTACCTATATGAAGTTTATCAAATAAATCATCAATCCGAGGTAGGGGATACTTGTTCTCTATTATTATAGCATTGATCTCCCTATAGTCAATGCACAACCTCATTGATCCATATTTCTTCCTAACAAAAAGAATATGGTCTCCCTATGGAGAAACAATTGGGTGAATAAATCTTTTATTACTCAATTCCTATAGTTTTTTCTTTAGTTCTACTAATTCTATGGTGTATATTCTAAAAGGGATCTTCGATATGGGCCTTGAACCAGGAATTAAGTCAATGGAAAACTCAATTTCTCATTCTATTGGATGTTTAGGTAAATCCTATGGAAACACATAAACATATTCTTGAACAATATCTACATCCTCTATTTGAACATTCCTTTCCTCACCCATAGTTATTTCACTCCCTCCCTCCCTAATAATTGAATTTAGTAGAGTTACTAGGGGTGGATATAGATGAGAATCAGATGGTGATGTTTCGGCTCTAAAGATAAGGGATTCATTATCATCATCAAAAATTGTAACCTCATTCCTCTTAAAATAACTTTTCACATCATAGTATGAAATCCAATCCATACTGAGGATTATATCAAATTCAATCATGGGTATGAAAATAGGATCAGCGGATAAAGAACGTTTATATGACATGATGGTAACTGATTGACAAAACTTTGCTGCAATGATACTTCCTTTAGAAGTTTTGACTGAAAACTACTTTAATAAGTCATATTGGAAATATCTAGTTTTCTTGGAAAACTGGGAAGATATAAAAGAATGAAATGATCCAAAATCAAATAAATCATTGGCTAATTTTGAGGAAATGATTAAAGTACCTACCACCAAGTCATTCAGAACTTCAACCTCAATAGTTGTGATCGCATAATCTTGGCCTTTTTCTCTTGGAATTTTCTGAGGTATGTTTCCTTGACGCTGAGGAAATTCATTTTAATAATTCCCCATTTGATTACAATTTTAACTTTGAACATTGATATCCTCTTTCTTCCCCTAGGAATCATGATCTCGATGGCCTTTTTCTACACACTTGTATCAAAATCTCATCCACTTTAGTCATGTACCAGGGTGTTTCTTCCCATAATTACTATAGGATAGAAATTCAACATTTCCCTTATTCCCCTTATTTATTTTTCTAGAGTGTTAAATAGATATCTTATTCTCTTGCTTCACTTTAATGTTATAAGACATAGAGAATTCATTTTCTATCTTGATAGCAAATGAGACTATATATTCATACGATAAGAAGGATTGTGAGACTAATGCTCGACAGAGAAATGGTTTTAACCTAGAAAAGAATAGATCAATCTTACTACATGGGTTACATATATAATCTGCAGCATGTCGTTCTATCCTTGTAAAGTTAGCCTCATACTTTGTGACATTCTCATCCTCCTTTTGCCTCAGACTCAAAAATTTCTTTTCCATATCTGCTCATTGTTCACGAGGAATGTATTTTTCTATGAAAAGATCTTTATACTCAATCCACTTAATATTTGATACTTCTTCATCATCGTTTTTTAATTAATGACCATCATTGATCTACATCTCCCAAGAGGCGATAAACTGCCAAGAAAACTTTTTACCTTTTGTTACTCCTCAAATCATGAAATATTTTCTCTAAAGAAATTATCCATTTCTAAGATAAAAATGGATTTGTAGTCTCATTGAATTTTGGTGGTTGTTGCCTCATGAAGTAGTCTAAAATTGATCCTCTGTATTGTGAATCAAGGTGATCTATATGGGTAAGGTTATTATTCATAACCAGAGTGAGTTGTCCCAGTATGGTTATAAGTTGTTCAGCCCCAGTTGCATCACTAGATCCACTATAACTATCTTGAATAGGAATTAAATCCCTACATGGATTATGTGTGTTGATACGGTTTTTATTTATTCCACTATTCGCCATTTTTAAATAATGGAATAAACTATATTAGTTTATTAATCGCAATGCATGATTCCAATATTGTAAAATACTAACCATAAATTGAACAGTTTATGCATATAATCCATAATCATAAAAAAATGTTTACATTGGGGACATATTTACTCATAAATTTATCATTATGGTTTGTCATGAAAATGTGAATTACCTAATCCTATCCCTGGGGAGTGTCAAACCAGGTGCACAGTAAGGCCCATTGTCAGGTACCTGGATAACCCAGGTCAAGCCCAAAACTTCTTGTCAGAGTTTTCACTCCTATATACATCAGTTCCAGAACCAGGTACACTTTTAGTATCCAGACAGGGATGTATTTCTTGAAAAACCCACAAAATATCTACATTGCCAATTTTTTTTGATTTTATTCTATACTAATCCTCAAATTCTATCTTAGGGTAGTGCTCTCTAATCCGAGTATTTTTAAATCCAGTTTCGAAGGCTTGTACTAAACTTCCTATAATACTAACTGTAATTCCCCAACCACACTTACCCAGAGTCGGCGTATTATTACATAACATTGGAATGATCATAAGAGATCAAGTCCCGAATGACCTATCTGTTTAGTATCCTTTGGAAGTACTAGTTACATTCATAAGTTTTACATGAATTATGAAATGAAAAATAAACAACATTGTGTCTCCTTTGAACACACTCATATCCCATAGCCTATCCCTAAAGTTCATTTATAAAATACTTTTCACATCTTGGGAAAAATAATACATAAGAAATGGGTGAGCTTAGATAATCAATGAGGAAAACATTATAGTGGAAAATATAATAAATAATCATAATCATTTAAGGAAATGTATAAGAATAAAACAGAAGCCTTTTAAACATAAACATCATCATAATATTGCAATGATTACTCAAATAATTCCATTTACTTATTCACATTGATATTCTAATAGTCTAATAACCACATGTAATATCAATAGATAATCTCATAATGATTGAATGCATAATGTCTGACATCATAACCACATAGTCAAGGCCTTGTGCGAAGAATAGATATAAAAATATTGTCCATGATTTGTTCCAAGACACTAGATTGTATCATGAGACATATTGATGCATTGAGGGGCTATAGCAGGCCCCGCCCATCACTTACTATGTCCAATACATTACGCATATAAAAATGGTGAAACATAACATAAACATTCTTATTAAACTAACATACAAAATGTTAATACTTTAACCATAAACCCTAAATGAAATAAAAATAGTGCATCCATAGTCAAACATATCAAAAATGTATCAATACAATATGGAATATTGTATCATAATAAATCAAACTCAATTAAACATAAAATCCAACAATAGATGTTGACATAGATGAAATCAATCAAAAAACTATTTGTGAGAAATATCAATTTCTTCTTTAAAATCATTTAAAAGTTACTTAATTATAAAAGAAAAAAAAATTTTGAAAATATTCATATAATCATGTATGGGAATATTAGAAGGTGTTAAAATGGCAGAAAATAGCCACACTCACCGTATAAGTTAAAAAAACTTTCTTTCCTTAATTTGTCGAAAAGGTCATAAAGTACCTTGTTTGGAAAATGAAGGAATTATTCTGTTCAAAAAAAATTATCAAAATTAAAAAAGGGTATAAATTTATTTAACTCGTAGTTTAGGAAATAGTAAAAAAAAATTGAAATACATTTTTATGAAACACAAATGTGTATGATAAAGAAGTCCTAGTAGATACTTACATATAAACAATCGCGGATAATAAAAAAACTAAAATTAACCCTTACCTTGTACATTTCCCAAGTTGAGGGTATGTTAACCTCCTATATAATTGTTAAATAATTTTTATTAAATTATACAACAACCAAAAACATAAATATGGTATCATTTACAATCCTCTAATATTGCTTTGTTAATAATATTTCAGTAGTATCATTGTTTCGGGTGTTAACTGATTCGTTTTCCTTTATATGTTTTGTTACGTAAGTCATGTTTTTTTATGGATAGGTATTTGATTAATATCCAGAATGATATTAAGTTATTAAAAATTATTCTTTAATCATCAAATAAAAATTATTCTTGAATAGATACGATGGGGAATGAAATCTCATGACGTCATGGAGATGGTGAGCCGTATGTACGCACGAGCGACAAAATCATTCTATAGATGGAGAAATAATATATAATTGGATGGTATATTATATATAAAGAATAATTAACATGTTTTAATTATTATTTACATAAATTATACTCATTATTATACCCATCCAAATAATGAAGTGTTTAATAACAAACAACATCACAATGTAAAGACGGCAAGCCGTACGTACACACGTATGATGACTTTGTCATTAAAATGATAGATAGAATAATGAATATGGTTGTACAATATTTATAATAACATAATAGTATGTAGTTTGTACAGTATTTATTATTTTGGTATGGAAACAATAAAGAAATAGGAAGTAGAAGATGAAAAGAACATTGAAAGGGGTGATGATATAATTACCCCTCCTTTGGGTGCTTCCTTTTGATTTGAACAAAAGGACTCCTTGGGTTAAATTTTTTATCAAATTAAGTCCTCTAGGATTAATTTAGGGTATATGGGTGGATATTTTAGTGGGGTTAGCTGAGATAAAAGGATTTTTAGGTGTGAATTTAAGAGAAGGATAAGTACCCTTTTATAAGAGAGGTGAGGGTCACTTTAGGAAAATCATGAAATATTAATTTATTATAAAATTATTTTCGGTTTAAAATAGCTCAAAATGAATTTATTTCTAGGATAAGGTGGGCATGGGTCTAAATCCTCTCAACCAATGGGTTTTAGACAAGTTTAGGTGATCATATTATTCTTATCTTTTAGATTTAACTATTAGTTAAACAGTTTAACTTTTACCTTGTCTTCTTGTATTTTTATACTACATGGTTAATATAGTTACTATAAAATTCCAAGAGAGCCTCAAGTGGTTCATTAATTAAGTATATAACCTTGTCTAAGTCCTTTGGAAGAATCATAGATTTTTATGAATATTATATCATTTAATAATATCGTATTTTTTTTAAAAACCCATTTATGTCAATTTTAAAACTATTTAGTAATTGGTATTTTTTGAAAGTAATAACAACATGATTACTTTGAAAAAAATAAATTTAATCAACCCCAACATGTCATTTTCTCCTATAAAATTCATGAATGTCATCAAAAGTTTCAATTTACATTTATTTTAATATTTATAACATCAATTATTTTAATTATTCATTAATATAGTAATTATTATATCATCATGCTGTCATAAATAAATTTAATTATTTAATTTCTAAAAATTATAAATAAAAAAATATTGATTTATTAAATGTTTTTATCTTTATAATGAATATTTATTGTCAAATTTATCTTATGTATAACTCTATATTAAAAATTGTTTAGTTAAAAAATTGAATTTAACACTTTTAAAACTTTTTTAAATAAAATATAATAAAAATCATAATCTAGTCCAAGTGGATAAAAAAGGATCATATTTTTTTCCTAAGGTTTATTTTGGTTTAAATACACTTATCCAATAGAATTAAGACATGTGTTAAGGTAATTATAATAACATTTTTTATTTAATTACCATATTTACTTTTAACCGTGGTAAATAAAATTCAGAAGTTACTATTCACCAAAAATTATTTTATGTCCATTAAACCATATTTTACATAATGATGACAATTGTGTATATTGTATTTTTGAAATTAAATTCATAGAAGTGGTAAAATTGTGTTTATGCAAATTTGCAAATGTGCCTAGAAGGTGGGTAAATGACATTAAAAAGTTCAATAAAACTATATATATATATAATATTATTATAAAATGACTCTAATTAATTATATTGGACTAATATAGATATTATGTGTCTATTTTGACTTTAAAATAAATTTAATTTTAAAAAAAATATTTAAATTAAAAGTCAGTTTTAAACAATAACGTAGTGTTTTTCACTATTCATCAAAATTTGAATGTTTTCATAAAAATACAAAAAAAATCACCCTAAGCTAATATTGATAATCTGAATCCAAAAATTAAGCCCATATAGAAAATATATATATATATATATATATATAATTTCAAAAGGTGGGTATTAATATTAATAACTGCTTTTTAAACGGCTAGTTTGATTGGTCGTGGTGTGTTAGAACTCGAAGCTACGTACAACACATGCTATTTTATTATTCAAGGGGAATATTATGGTGGAATATTGGGGTGTTACAAAAAACTTATTTTTCTTTATTATTAAAATATTATACCTCTTCCATACCATGTTTTCCCAGAGTTTTTAATCTAACATTTCAAGACATTTTTAGGAGTTTTCCCTTATTATGTATTCAAGATCACCTTATTATTTTGATTCCTTTTTCATAGGAAATATTATATATGAATAAATTTATATATATATATATATTATATAGATAATATGTGTAAGATTATGAATACATAAAAATAAAATATTAGTATAGTTGAAAAATGTCCTTTTTGGATGATAAAGACATAAGAGTTAATCCCCAAAATAATATAAACATTTTCTTCTTTTAATTATGTGACTATTCTGATATATAATTTTTAATATATGGTAATAATTTAAAATAACGACTATTTGATCTCAATTTTCTTCAAAGAAAGTGTATAAATAAAAAAAATATAACTTCAGTAAAGATGAAGAGTTTGGGGTGCCACAGTTACTGTTAGTGTAGCCTTAACTATTTTGAGGATTAAATTATTATTTTTCAGAATAGGATAAGGGTAATTTAGTGAAAACCCCTTAGATAATTATAAAGTAAAAGTCTGTGTGTTTTATAACATCTGAATTTTTTATTAAGGTATATATTGGGTGGTTCTCGTAGTAGTTACATATAAGGCCATATCTTTAAACATTACATAATCTTGAGTTAAGTCAAGAATTCACATTGAGGATCTTTTAGGTTTAGAGTTTCATAAAATTTGGATATAATAAATACATTACATCACAATATTATATGTAATACACTTATACTCTATCCAATTTTTTGAAAATAATAATACTCCTTAAATAAAACAATAGTTCATTTCTTGGTATAAATATTCTTGAATACTTCCTTTCTCTTACCCTTCCTTATACACTGTGAAAAACATTTCAAAAACTTGGGATTAGCATAAAAAGATCAGTAAGGGTTATAAAACAAATAATGAAAACAATAGTCCATAAATACATACAAATCACTAAAATCATACTTCTCAATAATAAAACATAGGCTCTTTAACATACCTCGTGAAATCATAAAATTATGAATAACACCTAGAAACCATACAACATAAAGGTAATTTATGGAATCCATATCATACATACATTGTACCTTTCACAACTATATAAGGAGTTATATTTGGAATACCCATCAAATTATATTCCCTAAATCTATTAGGGGAAACATTAACGTTTACCGCTTTCATGTTACCCAATGCATTGGAGAGCTATCTCAGGCTCACCCACCCTAAATTTATCATGGAACCACCCATATATGTAAAAAATACCAAGAACCATAACACAATAATAACACATAAAACAATCATAAAGGAAAGATAACATTTCCACATTCTAATAATAATATACCATTTCAAGATATTGACATAATCAAAGATTTCTCAAATGTAATGACCCAAACATTTAATAATGGAAATTCATCTTGATCTAATTAAATGTATTATTATGTGAAATGGTTATATAACATATTAACTTCTTTGGTTTTATGATTTTGTATTTTTAAAATACTGTTATGAATTGTGATTATTGGTAATATAGATGTTTAATAGTGATCACATGATAAGTATAAGTATAGGGCTTTAACAAATCCAATTTACACAAAAAAAAGGAAGTGATGGCCTCATCTAGTACAATTTCCCCGTATAAAGCCCATTTGTCAGAGCTCGGAAAGGATGTGGCATCATTGGTCTTCACTCTTGACCAAGCACAAGCCTAAATTCAACATGTTAAACTCAAATGAAACTGCCTACTGGAGAAGTGGAAGTTGATAGAGATTACCACCCGAGCGATGTTATCTGAGCCACCCCAAAGGTCTGTCACCATCGCACACCTTACATGTCGGTCTTATGTGGGTATTATAAGGGGCTATGTAACAAGACTATAGCACTATGATTATGTTCATTATTTTTATATATAATAAAGAATATACATTTATTTTATTATTGTTACATTATAAATTATTTTTAAAGCACAAATGAATTTTTTAGTTAATATTCAACTAAGAAATCTATTTTAAAAAATTAATGTATTTTTTAATTAAATAATATTTTAACAAAATATTATTATTATTAAATTACTTTTTATTAATTATAAATTATCATATAATTTTTTTGAATACAATTGTTATTTTTTAAGGTTTGAAAGCTCTTTTTGTCAAACCCCATGAATTTTCGATTAATGTCGGTTTTTATTTTAAAATTGAAAATTCACATATTTATAAAATTATTTGGATAAAATTAATATTTTTTTTTGGAATCAGGATGTTGAAATTATCCAGTGGTGAATTATAAATAATTTTATGAGATAGTTGAATTTTTGGGTAAAAATTAAATATCGTTTAAATATAAAATGTGTTTTATGACATCATAATAACACAATAGTGATGTAATAAAATACTATAAACATTATGATTGGACAATATGTGTTTTAAAATTAAAATAAAGTTATTTTAGTTTTGTTTGATTTATTTTACAATGCTTTATTGGACACTTCAATACTTATAAAACATTATACCTTTTTAAATTGATTTCCTTGAGAGTGTGACTCGCCTCTACATAAGAAACCCTATTATTTTAAAATTTGTGTCCATTGGACTTATAAAATATTTTTTTCCACTCTCCTTTGGCAAAGACCATGTTATGGTTTTTGGTCTGGATTAGTTTAATGTGTGGTGACCCAAACCTAAATAATTTTGAATTCCCTCTCTTTTTTCTATATAAACCCACCTAAACTCCCAATTTCTCTTCCCTCTAAGCCTTTGGAGCTCGAACAACCCCTTCCCTCCTCTCTCTAGAATCCTACCAAGGATCACCAAGCTCTCTATAAGCCTCTCTCAAGCCCCTCCCAAGCCTTTGGGATTACACTTCCAAGTAAGGGATATATTCCTCTCTCACTTTTGTCTTTCTTTTTGTTTATATACCCTTGTATTTCCAATTACAAATATTGGGGTTTGATTTAGAACCTGCCCCATAATTCCATCCTTAAATTTTAATGATGATATATACCTTTCTATCTCATTAATTCCCCCCATGTACACTAGTTACCATGCCCAAATTCTGTAAGGGATTTCTTCCTTTCTCATTTTTGTCCAAATTTCATTATGTTGTTATGCCCTTTTATTATTAATTAAAAAAAATGGGGTATGATATCACACCTCCAACATACTTCCCTCTTTATGTTTGAATGATGGGATACCCCATTATCTCTCATTAATTCCTCCCATGTACACCTTTTACCATGCCAAAATACCGTAAGGAATTTCTCTCTCCTCATTTACATTCAAGCAATTCTTTTGTATTATGAATCCAAATTCCATTAATTATGTTGGGACATGTTTCTATATTACTCCCTTACTGTCCATTTCATGTACATATGAAGATACACTCTTTTCTCTCTCAACAACATTTTTTATGAAGTCTTATGTCACGCCATTATGCTGCTGAAATTGCACCTCCATTTTTCAAGCCAAAATCATTTTGTAGTGAATACCATGCCCATTTCTCTATCAATGGTATTCACCTTTATACACATTTACATATTTATATAAGAGTTTCATTTATGAATTCCAAATTCCTTTACCGTGGAAGAAATTATGATGTTTCATGAATTTATATTTATGATCTTGTGGCACACTTATGCATGAAATGAAATGTTTAAGAAGGGTGTGACCTGGTAGCGCTCTAATGCATTGGGTAAAGATTAGTATCATGATAAGTCAAGTGAAATGATGATTTAATCATTTTAATTCAAGTTCAATGAGGATTTACTCATTCTAATTCAAGTGTAATGAGGGTTTACTCATGATCCATGTGCAATGAGCCTTGGCTCATGCTAATTCAATGTAAAGTTTTGTTGCCAAAATTCCATGTTATGATAATCATGATATATCATGTATTTATATTCATGTTCTTTTATGGTCCATTGATATGCCTATTTCCAAAAATGTATTTTATTCTTCATGTTATGCCTTTTTTACTCCCTTACTAGGCTTTATAGTACACCCTTTTACTTATGCATTTCCTCAGGTAATCCCATGCAATGCTAAGTACGAGGGAATGTAGTGGTCATGTAATGCAAGTTTTCAATAAAGATGGTGTATTTCATGTTTTAAGTCATTATGTAATGTTCCTAATCCCCAGAGACACTAGAACTCTTGATCTTCCATGTTTTATCAAGTGAAGAGTTTTTGTAATAAATCATGTTTAAGTATGTAATAAAAGAGCAGGGTTTCCATAGTTTGTATCAGAGGATAGGTTTAGTTATTTTTGGGATTTGGATTAGAAAACCCTAGTGAATTACTTATAGATAATAATAAGTATAATAAAAACATCCATAATTTTTTGGTGAGTATTGAGTAAGTGGTTTATCAAGAAAATACATCCATGTCTGGATAAGAGCAGATAGAGGCAGCTCTAGCACTGATGTACCTAGGAGTGAAAACTATGACTAGAAGTTTCAGGCTTGACCTAGGGTATCCTAGTACATGACAACAGGCCTTGCTACACTCTTGGTTATGAAACTCCCAGGAGATTTGATTTGGTAAATTATTATGGGCCATTTTAAGGGAATAAAAAATTTCCACTATGAATAAATAATAGAAAGTAGAACATGGATAACACAGATTGCATTCTATAGATTCATAAGTTAAGGAAATAAAAGTTATTTATAAGTAATCCATTTTTTTCCTTGGATTACCCTTTATGTGTTACCCCTATCTTTCCTTTAATTTTAGACAATGGCTGGTAATAGGAGGACTCGGGTTAAAAAATGATGTGAAGATCAATGTGATGACTATTCTAATGAGATGTCCAATCTGATGGGAGCAAGAATCGTGAATAATTTCATTACACTCTCTCAGTTAAATAAAGTTTTGAATAGAAACATGGGTCAAGCGGAAGGTTCAACCCCCCCCCCCAAGGAAAGAACAGGTCACAATTAAGAGCTTCATGAGATAAAGACCTCCTACTTTTAATAGATCACTTTATCTCTCAATCATTGAACAATGGATAAACTCCATTGAAAAGATATTTACCATCCTTAAATTTTTCAAACAAGAGATGGTTCTTCTGAGTACATATCGTATGGAGGGTGAAGTTGATCAATGGTGGACACTAATCAAAAATACGAAGCATGAGGAGGTGATTGAGGCATTGGAATGGAAGGATTTCTAGAAAATATTTTTCGATAAATATTTTATGCAAACCCTCCAACTTAAGATGGAAAGGGACATCTTTTCCCTCAAGAAAAAAGATGACGAATCCATCAGAATGTGTGAGGAAAACATCACAAGACTTGCACGATATGCCTCTAGATTTTTCATTACCCCATAATACAAGATTGACCGCTTCTTTGGTGGGATGAAACCTTGCCTACGGAAATCCCTGGTGATCCATGACTTCGATAGCTATGAGAAAATTTTCTGATGTTCCCTCATGGTAGAAATAGAGATCAGCAAATCTCAAGGGTTTAACAGGGATAAGAAGTGTAAGGTGGAATTCAATTCTATTTGTCCAATGGATAAATACATTGGTGATTAGAAAAAATAGCACCCTGCTTTCCAAAGGTGTGGAAAGAATCACCCTAAAAAATTGCCTGAAGGGGACGAGGAAATGCTTTAAATGTGGCAGAGAAGGGAACCTTGACATTAACTGCCAACAAGAGAAACTCACGGCTCCAAAAGAGAAGATGAATGCATTGTTTGACCCTCAAAGTGTTTTTCATTACATAAACTACAAAGAATCAAGGCACATTTCAAATTAGTGCCCTAATCCAAGGGTTTTCATAGGCTACCAACAACCTCCAAGGCATAAAGTGCAGTTTTTTCCATCACTACCTCTGAAGTGAACCCCGAAAATGATGTGGTGATAGGTACGCTAGTTATTCATTCAAGAATAAAAAATCTACTTTTGGATTATGGTTCTACACATTCTTTTGTATCCTGATAGATTAGTAGAAAAATCCCAACACCACCAAAAATCATGGAAGTAATGATGTTAGTGAGTACAGAAAATGGGTCAATCATTGCATCTCATGAATATAACTCCACCCCTATTAGAATTGGTGGATTGAACTTCCTATAGAACCTCATCATACTCCCTTTAGGGGAATTTCATGCAATTCTCGACATGGATTGGATTTCCATATATAGAGCCAACAAAAATTTCCATGAGAGGGAAATCACTCTACATATGGAGAATTGACCCCCCCCCCCCCCGATTCTATAAAATTTCAAGGATGAAGATGACCCTTCTTTAGAACCATCATCTCAAGAGTGGATATTACTTCCCTATGAGCACACATATCTTTCTCATATTATTGAGTCTAAGGAGGCAGCCATCCTTGAAGACATGCTTATTGTGAGGGAATTCGTGGAAGTGTTTCCTGGTGAATTTCATGGTCATACTCCTAGAAGAGATGTTTAATTCTCAATTGACCTTATACCTAGGGTGTTTCCAATATCCATGAATCCATATAGAATGGATGTCGTGGATCTTGAGGAGCTAAAGAAAAAACTACAGAAGTATCTGGATAAACGGTTTATTAGACCAAGTGCTTCACCATGGGGTGCACCGATCATATTCAACAAAAATAAGGATGGTTCAATGTGCCTTTTCATTGATTATCATGAGCTCAAAAAAATCACGATAAAGAACAAGTATCCACTACCTCAAATTGATGACTTATTCGATCATCTACATGGGGCACAATACATCTCTAAGGTAGATCTGCAGTTAGGATATTACCAAGTAAGTGTGAAGAAGGAGGATATCCCCAAGACTTCTTTTTGTACAAGGTATGGGCACTATAAATTCATACTAATGCCGTTCAGAATCACTAATGATCCAGAAATCTTTATGGAAATGATGAATAGAGTCTTTAGAGATTACCTCAATAAAACTTTGGTAGTCTTTATAGATGATATTATAAGATACTCCAAAACTATAGAGGATCATGAGAAGCATCTATGAATAGTACTAGAGACCTTGCAAAAGGATAAGATCTATGCAAAGTACAGAATGTGTGAGTTCTTTTCAAAAGAGATCTCATTCTTAGGTCATATCATCATAAGAAATGGGATATCTATGGATCACCTTGAAGACATCTTCTATTGAGGGATGGTCGAGGCCAACATTGGTAATAAATATATGTTTCTTCTTGGGGTTAGCTGGATATTATCACTGATTTGTGAGAAATTTCTCACGAATGTACAGCCCTCTTACCAAGCTATCTCAGAAGGGAATAATGTTTTCTTGGAGTGATGAATGCGAAGAGAGATTCAAGGAGTTAAAAATGTTACTTTTCACTAGGCTCGTGCTCACATTACCCATGAGTGGAGAATTTATTGTGGTATTTAGTGATGCTTGGAATAAGGGCAGGGTTGGGTGTTGATGCAGAATGATAAAGTGATAGCATATGCCTCAAGGTAGTTGAAAATCCATTAGTAAAACTATCCCACACATGATTTGGAGTTTTAAGTTGTGATCATTTCATTGAAAATCTGGCGGCATTATCTCTATGGGGAGAAGTGTGAGATATATACTGATCACAAGATCCTCAAATATATATACACACAAAAAGTCCTTAATATACACACATGAAGATGAGAATTGGAAAGTATCCAATCTTCTTAGATTTGTAGAGGATGAACATGGGAATCATTAAGGGAGGAACATCATCAATCAGTTCTCAAATGATTGCTCAACCATCCCGCATGGAGAAAATAAAGGATCCTCAAAGAAAGGATATATAAATTATAAAAAGGGTGGAAGATATTAGAAATGGGAAAACCTCATAGTTCGTGGTTGAAAAGGATGGAATTGTGAGATTTGGGTTATAATTATGTGTACCATCTGATTCGGATATAAAGAAGGATCTTTTGAATGATTCACATAGCTCAACCTTCTCTATTCACCTGAGGATCACAAATATGTATCAAGATCTCTAAGAAAACTTTTGGTGGGACAATATGGAAAGGGATATTTCTGAATATACATCAAAGTTACTAGTATGTCAGCAAGTGAAGGCTGAGAGGCAAAAGTATAAGGGGATGATTCAACCACTAACCAAACCATCATAGAAGTGGGACAACATTACCATGGACTTTTCCACTGGACTTCCAAGGACATCCATAGGAAACAATGCTATATAGGACGTTGTGTATTGTCTTACGAAGACATCTCACTTTATCACAATTTGAGAGGACATATCATTGGATCAATGTGCATGGATTTACATCAAATAAGTGGTAAGGTAGCATAGACCACCACTATCTATTGTATCTGATCGTGATCTGAGATTCACCTCGATGTTATAGAAAATTCTCCAACATGCTCTAAGAAATGAACTAAACTTCATTAAGGTCGATCATCCTCAAACTGATGTCCAATCTGAGAGAACTATTCAGATACTATAAGATATGTTATGATCATGTTCTATATACTTCAAAGAGGGATAGTACCAACATCTTCCACTGGTTTAATTCTCCTACAATAATATTTTTCACTCAAGCATTTGAATGGCACCATATAAATCCCTTTACGAGAAAAGGTGTAGAACACCGGCGTGTTGGGATGATGTCAGTGAGCGTAAGCTGCTAGGACCTGAAATGGTCGAAGAAATGTTGGAGAAGGTGAAAACCATTCAGCAGCATATCAAGGCTACCCAAAGTCGACAGAATAATTATGCAGATAACTATCGACGAGACCTTGAGTTCAAAGTTATAGACATGTTATTTCTACCCATATCTCTATGGAAGAAGGTAATGAGGTTCGGAAAGAAATGGAAGTTAAGTTCTAGTTACATCGGCCCCTTTGAGATTCTTGATCGTGTCAGGGTTGTGGCATATTGACTAGAACTTACACAAACCATGGCCAATGTACATGATGTCTTTCATGTATCCCTCTTAAGGAAGTAAATACCAGACCCTTCACATGTACTCTCTTCAAAAGTAGTACAGTTAGAGTATGATCTTTCTTACAAGTCCTTGACACTATGATTGTGTGAATTATTTTTGTGTATCATAAATAATATATATTCTTTTTTTATTTTTACTTTGTAAATAGTTTTTAAAGCACAAATGGTATTTTTAGTTAAAATTCAACTATGAAATCTATTTTGATAAATTAGTGAATTTTTAAATTAAATAATATTTTAGTAAAATATTATTATTATTAAATTTAATTTTATTAATTATAAATGATCATATTATTTTTATGAATACAAATGTAATTTTTATTAAGGTTTGAAAGTTGTTTTTGTTAAAACCCATGAATTTTCGATAAATGTCATTTTTTATTTTAAAAGTGAAAATTCACATATTTAGACAAATATTTGGATAAAATTACTATTATTTTTGGAATCAGGATGTTGAAATTATCCAATGGTGAATTTTTCATAATTTTATGAGAGAGTCGAATTTTTGGGTAAAAATTAAATATTGTATAAATATATAATGTGTTTTATGACATCATAATGACCCAATAGTGATGTAATAAAATTCTATAAACATTATGTTCATCCAATATATGTTTTAACATTAAAATAATGTGATTTTAGTTTTTTTATTTATTTTACAACACTTTAGTGGACCCTTTGAAACTTATAAAACATTATACCTTTTTGTCTTCCACTACCATTTGGAAAAACAACCATGGGAAAAACCATGGGATGGATTGTGTTTTGGATTATTTTAACGTGTGGTGACCCAAACCTAAATAATAAGAAATTCCCTCTCTTTTATTATATAATCCCACCCTATCTCCCACATCCTCTTCACTCAAAGCCTTTGTAGCTCGACCAACCCCTTCCACACTCTCTCTAGAATCATCCTAAGGTTCCCCAAGCTCTCTAGAAGCCTCTCTCATGTAACACCCCAACTCTAGTTACCCAGAGATGGTGCATTATTACATAACATTGGCATGATCACAAAGGATCAAATCCCGAATGACCGATCAGTTTAGTAGCCTTGGAAGTACTAGATACAAACATTAGTTTTACATTACATTATGAAATGAAAAAAACAACAATGGGTCCCCTTTTAAAAAACTATTATCCCTCATCCTATTCCTATAGGTCATTTATAATATACTTCTTCGTATCCTGGGAAAAATAAAACATAGAAAGAAGAGAGATAAGGTGCTCAGTTAGGATAACAATATAGCGGAAACTTTTATAAATACTCATAAAAATTTAAGGAAATTTATAAGACTAAAATAGAATCCTTTTAAACAAAAAATTCAGCATAATATGGAAAAGGTAAATCAAATAATTCCATTTACTTATTCACATGGATAGTATACTAGTAGAATAATCACATGTAATATCAATATCCAATTTTATAATGATGGAATGCATAATTCTGGACATCATAACCACATAGTCAAGGCCTATTTCCAAGACTACAAATAATATTTGTTCAAGGCCTTATTCCAAGACACTAGTTTTTCTCATGATACATACAAATTTATCGAGGAGATATAGTGGGTTCCACCCATCACTTTCTAGGTCCAATACATTCCTCGTATGAAAAGGTTGAAACATAACATAAACATTTGTATCAAAACTAGCATACAAAATTTTAATACATTAACCATAAACCATGAATGGTATAAAAATAACACATCCATAGTCAAACATATCACAAAACCTTCAATAAATCATGGAAGATTGTATCATATTAAACCAACTTCAAACAATTGTAAAATCCATCAAAGGATGTTAACATAGATGAAGTCAAAACTACTTGAGAGAAATATATCTTTATTTTTAAATCAATTAAAAGTTAAATAATTATAAAAGAAAACATTTATTTTGAAAATATTCTTATAATATTTTAAGGGAAGCTTCTAAGATGTTATAATGGTGTAAAATAGCATCACCCACCGTATATGTTAAAAAATCATTCTTTCCTTAATTTTGTCGAAAAGGTCATAAAGAACCTTCTTAGGAAAATGACAGAAGGATTCCTTTATAAAAATTTTATAAAAAATCAAAAATGGGTATAAATGAATTTAATCCATAGTATAGTAAGTAGTAAAAATGTTTTTAAATACATTTTTAAGTAAAACAGATGTGGACGATAAATAGGTCTTAGTAGATACTCAAGTAAAAATAATCTTGGATAATGAAGAGATTGTATAATTAACCCATACCTTTTACTTTTAATTGATTGAGGGTAAGTTAAACTATTTTATAATATTTATATAATTTTTATTAAATTATACAAGAACCATTTACATAAATATGATATTATATATTAACTTCTAATATTATTTTGTTAATAATATTTCTGTAGCATCATTGTTTCGGGTGTTAACTGATTCGTTTTCCTTTATATGTTTTATTACATAAGTTATTATTGATATGAATAGGATGTATTTGATTAATATACATAATGATATTATGTTCTTAAATATTATTTTTATTCATAAAATGAAAATTATTCTTGAATGGTTACGATGGGTAATGAATCTCATCGCATTCATGGAGACGGTAATCTGTATGTACACACAAGCGACAATACCATTCTATTGATGATGAAATCATTTGTAATTGGATTTTATATCATATATACAGAATCATTAACATGTTATATTTATTATTTACTTCAATTATACTCATTATTATACCTATCCAAATAATGAAGTGTTGAATAACAAACAACACCACGACGTGGAGATGGTAAGTCGTACGTACGCACGTATGGTGACATTTTCATTCATAGGATTGATTGAATAATGATTATGGTTGTACCATATTTATAATAACATCACATTAATTATAAGGTACTATATTTATTATTTTGATATGGAAACAACAATGAAATTGGAAGTGGAAGAAGATAATAACTTTGGAAGAGGTGATGAAATTATTACCTCTTCTTCGGGTGCTTCCTTTTGATTTGATCAAAATGGATTTTTAGGATGGATTCATATAAATGTAAGTCTTCTAAGTTTATGTGAGGGTAGTTGAGAGGATATTTTAGTAGGTTTTGGCCGAGCCAAATGACTTTGGAGGTGTGATTTTGAGAGAAGGGGAAGTACCCATTTATAAGAGAGGTGAGGGTCACTTTAGGAAAAACTTGAAATATTATTTTATTATACAATAATATTCTGTTTATAATGGATCCAAAATGATTTATTTTGAGTATAAGGTAGGGATGGGTCTAAAAAATCTAAAAATATTGTTTATATACAGGTTTAGGTCACCATATTAACCTTTTCATTTAGATTAACTCTTAGTTAAATAGTTTATCTTTTACCATGTATTCTTGTATTATTATAATAAATAGTTGATAAACTTACTATAAAAATCCAAGAGAACAAAAAGTGGTTAGTTATTGATATATCTAACCATATATATGACTTTTGGCCGAACCTTAAATTATAAGAATATTATATCAATTAATAATGTAGTACTTGTTTTAAAAACTCATTTATGTCAATTTTGACAATATTTAGTTTTTGGTTTTTTTGAAAGTCATAACAACTTTATCAATTCAAAAAAATTATTTAATCAACACTAAAATGGTATATTAACCTAGAAAATTTTTTGAATACATAAAAAGTCTCAATTTACAATTATGTTAATATCTAAAATATCAATTATTTTAATCTTTCAATAATAAGGTAATTACTACATCATTATTATGTCATAAATAAATTTTATTATTTAATGTCAAAAATTTACAAATAAAACACCAATATTTAGGAAATATTTTTATATTTATAATGAATATTTATATTATAATTTATCTTATGTATAACACTATATTAAAAATGTTTTACTTATTAAAATTTGATTTTAACACTTTTAGCTCTTCTTTAAATAAAATAATAATAAATGTACTAATCTAATCCAAGTGGACCAAAAGGATCATATTTTATTTATAAGGTAGATTTTGATCCAAATACACTTATCCAATAGAATTAGGACATGTTTTAGGGTAATTATAATATCATTTTTACTTTTAATTACCCTATTTACTTTTAACCATAGTAAATAAAATTAAAAAGTTACTATTCACCAAAAATTATTTTTATCCTATTGAACCACATTTTACTTACTGATTTCAACATATTATCTCTAATTTTTTAATTTCAATTTAAAGAGTTTCTAAAATTACATTTTAAGTAGATTTTCAAATGTTCCTAGAAGGTGGGTAAAAGACATTAAAAGTTTAGTAAAATATTATATATCTAATCATATAATAAAATTAATCCAATGAATTACATTGAACATATATAGGTATAATGTATATTTTTTGACCTAAAATAAAAATAAAATAACTAATTATTTAAATAAAAACTCAATTTTAAACAATATCACAGTGTTTTTCACTATTCTTCAAAAATTGAATGTTTTCAAAAAAATACAATAAATTCACCGTAAGCTAATTTTGATATTCCAAATACAAAAATGAAGTCCATTTTGAAAAAAAAAATATAAAATTTCAAAAAGTGGGTATTTATATTCATAACGGCTAGTTTGATTGGTCGTGGGGTGTTAGAACTTGATGTTGTGTTCAACACAAGCTATTGAGTTATTCAAATTTAAACATATCGTGGAAGCTTGGGGTGTTACATTCTTCCATACTTCAAATAATTTTGTCCACAAAATTTCTAGAATACTACTATGTAAAATTATTTAGGTGGTTCTTCATCATAAGTTCCTTAGTTTCCCACGTTTCCTCTTCCATCTTATGGTTTCTCCATAGAACTTTTACCAGACGAGTCGTCTGGTTTCTCAGCACTTGTTATCTGGTATCAAAAATCCTGACAGGATCTTCACAATAAGACAGATCGAGTTCCAATTCTATTTCTTCATAGGTGAGTACATGCGTTGGGCCAGGCATATATTTTCTCAACAGTGATACGTGGAACATATCATGAACTTTGGAGAGACTTAGAGGCATTGCCAAACAGTAAGCTAAAACTCCAATTTGTTTTAGAATTTCCAAAGGTTCGATGTACCTGGGAATTAATTTACCCTTATTACCAAAACGTAAAACACCTTTATATGGATATACCTTCAAGAAAACATGATCTCATACTTGGAATTCCAAATCCTTCCTTCAGTTGTCAGCATAGATATTTTTCCTACTTTGAGCTACGTTGATTTGTGTTTGGATAATCTTCACCTTTTTCATTGTTTCCTAAACATGTTTTGGGCCTACGAGTTTTCATTCACCAACATTATCCCAACAAGTTGGTGTGTGAAATCTATTTCCATATAATGCTTCATATTGTGTCATCAGAATACTTTAATGGAAGCTATTGTTATTGGAAAATTCTACCAGTGGTAAATATTGATCCCACATACCTTGAATGTGAAGTGAGAAAGATCTCAACATGTCTTCTAAGGTTTGAATAGTCTGTTCTGATTGTCCATCAATTTTAGGGTAGTAGGCAGTGCTCAAACGAAGTTCAATATCTAGGGAATTATGAGTAATTTTCCAGAATCTTGATGTAAAATGGGGATCATGATCAGAAACAATCGATATGAGTACACTATGAAGTCTTACAACTTCATTTATATATAGTCTTGGTAAACGTTCATGTGGTAAATCTTCTCTTATAGCAAGAAAATGTGATGACTTGGTAAGATGATCAACAATGACCCATATGGAATCATTCCTTCTAGGAGTCTTTGGTATCCCCATGAAAACTTCCATTGTAATATCATCCCATTTCCACTCAAGAATGGGAAGAGGTTCCATGAATCTTCCAAGATGTTGTCTTCCAACCTTAACCTATTGAAAAACCATAAATCTTGACACATAATTAGAAATATCCCTCTTCATGTTTTCCCACCAAAAATGTTCCTTCAAATCTATATAAATATTAGTGCTACTGGGGTGTATAGAGAAATTGGATCTATGAGCCTCAGCCAACAATTCCCTTTTTAGATCAGGTATATGAGGAACACAAAGTCTCTTCCCAAATTTCAAAATTTCATCTTCATATATGAATTCAATCAATCTCCCATCATTCACAGCTCTAATTTTCTTTTGAAACTCCTCATCATCAGTCTGAGAACATTTTATCCTTTTTAGTAAATATGGTTTGGCCACCATTTAAAAAAAGTATTGATGTTTCACCTTCCATGATTATTCCCATATCCATATTTACTAGATCCATAAACATAGGCTCCCTTTCAACCCTCATCTTGTTAAAAACTCCATGATCCTTTCTACTTAAACCATATTCCACCGTATTTTCCTTCCCTGAGTGGTAGTGTATATTGTTATCATAATAATTGAGTAGTTCAAGCCATCATCTTTTCCTCATGTTGAGTTCTTTCGGTGATAAAAGATACTTCAAACTCTTGTGATCAGTATATATCTCACATTTTTCACCATAGAGATAGTGTCTCCATATCTTCAAAGCAAGGATTACAGTTTCTAACTCAATATCATGAGTGGGATAGTTTTGTTCATGAATTTTTTGTTTTCATGATGCATAAAAAATAACTCTATCATTTTTCATAAGGACAAAACCATGTCCTTTATTTTAAGCATCACTATAAATAACAAACTCATCATTCCCCAATGGTAGTGTCAATATAGGATCATTAACTAATCTTCTCTTCAGTTCTTCAAAACATTCTTCACACTCTTTTTTTCAAACAAATGTAATCCCTTTACCTGTTATCTTGGTTAATGGGTTAGCCAATTAGGAAAAATTTTGGATGAAATGCGTATAATAACCATCTAAACCAATAAAAATGTGTACCTCAATTATACTTGTCGATGCTGGACATTCTTGGATTTCCTTGGTCATTGAAGGATTGACATAGATTCCATCCACAGAGACAATATGGCCATGAAAAGAAATTTCCCAAAGCTAGAATTCACACATGATTAACATCCCATATAATTCATTTCTTCTGAGGGTTTTCAGAATAGTGTTTAAGTAATTTTCCTGATCTTTATAGCTTTTTTATTATACCAATATATCCTGAAAAAATACCACTACAAAGTCATCAAGATATTAATTGAAAACTCTATTCATTAGATCCATGAAAAAAGAGGGTGCATTAGTCAGTCCAAAAGGCATTATTGTAAACTCGTAATTCCTATACCTGGTTCGAATTTCTCTTTTTGGAATGTATTATTTGATCATAGAAAACTGATGATATCCAGATCGAATGTCAATCATTGGAAAATATTGAGCTCCATGATGATGATCAAATAAATAATCAATGTGAGGTAGGAGATACTTGTTCTTTATTGTTATAGAATTCGTCTCCTTGTAGTAAACGCATAACCTCATAGATCTATCTTTCTAATTAACAAAAACAATAGGGTCTCCCCCTAGAGAAATACTAGGGTGAATAAATCTTTTATTAATCAATTCCTCTAGTGGTTTATTTAGTTCCACTACTTCCACAATGGTCATTCAATAAGCAGTCTTTGATATGGGCCTTGAATCAGGAATAAAATCAATGGAAAACTCAATTTCTCATTATGGAGGATTTCTAGTTAAATCCTCTAGAAACACATAAACATATTCTTGAAAAATAGGTACTCCCTCTATTTTAACATTCCTTTACCAACCCATAGTTATGTCACTCTCTTCCTCCCAAAAAATGTAATTTAGTAGAGCTATTGGGGTTGGATCGAGACAAGAATTAGGTGTTGATGTTTCTAATCTAATGATAAGGTACTCCTTATCATCATCGAAAATTGTAACCTCATTATTCTTAAAATAAATTTTCACATCATGGTCTAAAATCCAATCTTAATGAGAATTATATAAAATTAAATCATGGGATGATAATGGTATCAGCAGATAACAAATGTTTATAAACCCTAATGGGAACTGCTTCACAAAACTTTGTTGCAATGATACTTCCCTTAGGAGTTTTGACTAACCACTCTCTTGTTAACTAAAATTTGAAATATCTAATTTTCATAGAAAAATGGGATGATATGAAACAATGAAATCATCCAAAATCAAATAAAACATTGGCCAAATTTGAGGAAACCATTAAATTACCCGCCACCACGTTATTCGGAGCTTCAACCTCAGTAGTAGTGACCGAATAATCTTGGCCTTGCTCCCTAGGCATTTTCTGAGGTAATTTTCCCTTATAATTAGGACATTAATTTTCAAAATGACCCATTTCTCTATAAGTGTATCATTCAAAATTGACAGCCTCTTTCTTTCCCTTGTAATCACGAGCTTGGTAGCCTTTTTTACTACACTTGTAACAGAACCTCATTCCCTTCAGAAAAATATCAGGGTGTTTCTTCCCACATTTAATATAGGATGTAAATTCAACTTTTCCCTTCTTCCCATTATTTTTATTTCTAGAGTGTTTCGTAGATCTCTTCTTCTCTTGGTTTACTTTAAAGTCGTAAGACTTAGAGAATTCCTTTTTTGTCTTGATATCACAAGAGACAATATCTTCGTACGATGAGAAGGATTGTGAGATTAATATTTTATAGAGAAATGGTTTTAACCCATCTAAGAATCGATCAATATTACTCCTTGGGTTACATATATAATCTTCTTCATGCCTTTATAACCTTGTAAAGTTTTCCTTATACTTCGGAACATTATCATCCTCCTTTTTCCACAGACTCAGAAATTGTCAATCCATATCTGATTGATGGTCACGAGGAATGTATTTTTCTATGAAAAGATATTTAAACACCCTACATTATATATTTAATACTTAATCATCCTCCTTTTTTTTAAATTAATGTCCACCATTGATCTGCATCTTCCATGAGGCAATAAACTGGCATGAAAACTTTTTCCCTTTTGCTACTCCCTAAATCATGAAATATTTTCTCAAAGGAACTTATCCATTTCTCATCTATAAATGGATTTATAGTCTCATTGAATGTTGGTGGTTGTTTCCTCGTGAATATGTCTAACATTGATCTTCCACATTGTAGATCAGGGTGCTCCATACGGGTAAATTTATTATTCATAACCTAAGTGAGTTTTCCCGGTATGATAATAAGTTGTTTAGCACTGGTTGCATCACCATATCCACTATAATTATCTTGAGTATGATGGAAATCCCTACATGGATTATGTGCATTGATGTGTTTTCCATTCCTTCCACTAGGATCTATATGTAAACAATGGCATACACTAGATTAGTTTATGAATCACAATACATAATTCCAAACTAGTAAAATACCTAACACAAATTGAATAGTTTATGCATACAATTCATAATCATAAAATAAATTTTTTTTGATAAGGTATTTACTCATAAATCATTCATAATGGTTTGTAAATAAAATGTGAATTATCCTAAGCATATCCCCTGGGAGTGTCATAACCAAGAGTGCAGTAAGGACCATTTTTGTGTACCAGGATACCCTAGGTCAAGCCCAAAACTCCTTATCATAGTTTTCATTCCTAGGTACATCTGTTCCAGAGCTGTCTCTACCTGATAGTATCCATACAGGGATGTATTTCTTAGAAAATAAAAAAATCCCAACTTTACCAAAATTCTAAAAAGTTCTTCTACACTAATCCCCAAATTCTATCTTAGGGTAATTTTCTCTAATTAGACTTTTTCTAAATCTAACTTCCAAGATTTGTACTAAAATTCCTCTGATACTAACTGTAACACCTTGAACCTAGTCACCCAAAGTCGGTGCATTATAACATAACATTGGCATTATCACTAGTGATCAAATCCCAAAAGATCGATCAGTTTAGTAGACTTAGAAGTACTAGATACAAACATAAGTATTACATTACATTATAAAATGAAAAAAAATTGTGTCCTCTTTGAAAACAATCATATCCCTTAGCCTATTCCTGTAGGTCATTCATAATAGACATCTTCACATCCTAGGAAAAATAAAACATAGAAATGGGTGAGCTCAAGTGCTCAGTAATAATAACAATATAGTGGAAACTTTCATAAATAAGCCTAAACATTTAAGTAAATTTATAAGTCTAAAAAACAATCCTTTTAAAGATAAAATTCAGCATAATATTGCAATGGTAAATCATATAATGTCATCTACTTATTCACATGGATATTATAATAGTAAAGAAAACACATGTAATATCAATAGCCAATTTCATAATGATGGAATGCGTAATTCTAGAAATCATAACCACATAGTCAAGGCCTCGTTCCAAGACTAAAAATAAGATTTTGTCAAGGCCTTGTGCCAAGACACTAGTTTGTATCATGAGACCTATTGATGTATCAAGGAGCTATAGCGGGCTCCACCCGTCACTGACTACGTCTAATGAATTCCTCATATGAAAAGGTTGAAACATAACATAAACATTCATATTAAAACTAGCATACAAAATGTTGATACTTTAACCATAAACCACGAATGGTATAAAAATAACACATCCACATCCAAACATATAACAAAACCTTCAATACAATATTGAATATTGTATCATAATAAATCAACTTCAAACAAGTGTAAAATCCATCAAAGGATGTTGACATAGATGAAATCAAATCTATTTAAGAGAAATATCTCTTTATGTTGAAATCATTTAAATGTTACATAATTATAAAATAAAACATTTATTTTTAAAATATTATTATAAGCTTGTAAGGGAAGCTTTGAATGTGTTATAATGGAAGAAAATAGATGCACCCGCCGTATATGATAAAAAACATTCTTTCCTTAATTTTGTCGTAAAGGTCATAAAGGACCTTGTTTGGAAAAGGATGAAAATATTCCTTTATAAACATTTTATAATAAATCAAACAAGGGTATAAAAGACATTAACACATAGTCTTGAAAATAGTAAAAATGTTTTGAAATACATTTTTATGAAAGACGGATGTGGATGATAAAGAGGTCTCAGTACATACTCACATAAAAACAATCTCAGATAATGAAGAGATTATAGAATTAACCATTACATTGTACTTTTCATTGGTCAAGGGTATGTTAACCTCCTGTATAATAGTTAAATCATTTTTATTAAACTATACAAAAACCGTATACATAAATATGATTTTATGTGAAATGGTTATATAACATATGAACTTATTTGTTTTTATGGTTTTGGATTTTTAAAATACCATTATGAATTGTGACCGTTGCTAATATATCCAATGAAAAGTGATCACATGATTATTATAAATTTAGGTCCTTAACAAATCCAATTTACTCAGACAAAGGAAGTGATGGCCTCATCTAGTAGACGTGTCCCATTCGAAACCCATTTTTCGTAGCTCAAAAAGGAGGTGGCATCATTGGGATTCTCTTCTGACCAAACCCAAGCCGATCTTCAACATGTTAAGCTCAAACGGAACCACCTACGGGAGAAGTGGAAGTTTATATAGATTACCACCAGAGCGATATTATCCGAGCCACCCCAAGAGTATGTCACCATCGCACACCTTACCCTTCGGTCTTATTTAGGTGTTATAAGGGGTTATGTAAAAATACCTTAGCACTATTATTATGTGAATTATTTTTGTATATAATATAGAATATACATCCATTTTATTATTGTTACTTTGTAAATAGTTTTTAAAGCACACAAATGTTATTTTCAATTAATATTCAACTAAGAAATCTATTTTGATAAATTAAAGGATTTGTGAATTAAATAATATTTTAATAAAATATTTTTATTATTAAATTAATTTTTATTAAGTCTAAATGATCATATAATTTTTATGAATACAAATGTAATTTTTATTAAGGTTTGAAAGCGGGTTTTGTCAAAACCCATGAATTTTCTATAAATGTCATTTTTTATTTTAAAAGTGAAAATTCAAATATTTATAAAATTATTTTTGATAAAATTAATATTATTTTTGGAATCAGGATGTCGAAATTATTCAACGGTAAATTTTTCATAATTTTCAGAGACAGTCAAATTTTTGGATAAAAATTAAATACCGTTTAAATATATAATGAGTATTATGACATCACAATGGCCCAATAGTGATGTAATAAAATAATATAAACATTATTTTAGTCCAATATATGTTTTAACATTAAAATAATGTGATTTCAGTTTTGTTAAATTTATTTTACAATGCTTTAGTAGACCCTCAGGACTTATAAAACATTATACATTTTTAAATTGGTTTTCTTGAGAGTGTGACTCACCTCCACATAAGCAACCCTATTATTTTAAGAAGTTAGGAAATTGGCCTTATAAAATATTTTTTTCTACTCTCCTTTGGAAAAAACCATGGGAAAAAACCATGGGTTGGCTTGCGGTTTGGATTAGTTTAATGTGTGGTGACATAAACCTAAATAATAAAGAATTCTCTCTGAATTCCTATATAAACCCACCCAATCTCCCGCTTCCTCTTAACTCAAAGCCTTTGTAGCTCAACCAACCCCTTCCATACTCTCTCTATAATCCTCCCAAGGCACCCCAATATCTCTATAAGACTCTCTCATGTAAAGCCCTGACCCTAGTTACCCAGAGTCAGTGAATTATTACATAACATTGGCATGATCACAAAGGATCAAATCCCGAAAGACCAATCAGTTTAGTAGCTTTGGAAGTACTAGATACAAGAATTAGTTTTACATTACATTATGAAATTAAAAAAACAATATTGGGGCCCCTTTGAATAAACTGTTATCCCTTAGCCTATTCATACAGTTCAGTCATAATTTACATTTTGTATCCTTGGAAAAATAAAACATAGAAAGGGGTGAGCTCAGGTGCTCAGTAAGGATAACAATATAGAGGAAATTTTCATAAATAAGCATAAAGATTTAAGGAAATGTATAAGACTAAAACATAAGCCTTTTGAACTTAAAAATCAGCATAATATGGCAAACTTAAATCAAATAAATCCATTTATTTATTCACATGGATATTCTACTAGTTGAATAATGACATGTAATATCAATAGCCAATTTCATAATGATGGAATGCATAATGTTGTACATCATAACCACATAGTAAAGGACTAGTGCCAAGACTACAAATAATATTTTTTCAAGACCTTTTTCCAAGACACTAGTTTGTCTCATGAGACATATCGTTGCATCGAGGAGCTATAGCGGGCTTGACCCGTCACATAGTCCAATGTGTTCCTCAAATGAAAATTATGAAACATAAATAAACATTTATATTAAAATTAGCATACAAAATGTTAATAAATTAACCATAAACAATAAATAGTATAAAAATAACACATTCATAGTCAAACATATCACAAAACCTTCAATACAACATGGAATATTGTATCATAATAAATCAACTTCAAAGAAGTGTAAAATTCATCAAAGGATGTTAACATAGATGAAATCAAAACTATTTTAGAGAAATGTATATTTATTTTGAAATCAATTAAAAGTTACATAATTATAAAATAAAACATTTATTTTTAAAATATTATTATAAGCTTGGAAGGGAAGCTTCAAAGATGTTATAACGGCATAAAATAGCTGCACCCTCTGTATACGTTAAAAAACATTCTTTCCTTAATTTTGTCGAAAAGGTCATAAAGGACTTTTTTTGGAAAATGACAGAAGGATTCCTTTATAAAAATTTTATAAAAATTCAAAAAAGGGTATAAATGACTTTAACCCTTATTCTAGTAAGTAGTAAAAATGTTTTGAAGTACATTTTTATGAAACATGGATGGGGACGATAGAGAGGTCCGAGTAGGTACTCATGTAATAACAACCTAGGATAATGAAGAGATTGTAGAATTAACCCTTAACTAGTACTTTTCCTTGGTCTAGGGTACATTAACCTCCTGTATAATAGTTAAATAATTGCTATTAAATTATACAAGAACCATATACATAAATATTATATTATATACTATATTCTAATATTGTTTTGTTAATAATATTTCAGTAGTATCATTGTTTCAGGTGTTAACTGATCTGTTTTCCTTTATATATTTTTTATGTAAGTCATTTTTTATATTTATATGATGTATTGGATTCATATCCAGAATGATATAATGTTCTCAAATATTAGTTTTATTCTTAAAATGAAAATTATTATTGAATGGTTATGATGGGGAATTAATCTCATCGCGTTCGTGGAGACGGTAATCCGTACATACGCACGAGCGACAATGTCATTCTATTGATAGAGAAATCATATGTAACTTGATGTTATATCATATAAACATAATAATTAACATGTTATATTTATTATTTACATCAATTATACTCATTATTATACCCATCCAAATAATTAAGTGTTGAATAACAAACTACACCACGACTTGGTGATGGTAAGCCGCACGTACGCACGTATGGTGACTTTTTCATTCATAGGATCGATAGAATAATGAATATGGTTGTACCATATTTATAATAACATAACAGTAATATAAGGTACTATGGTTATTATTTAGGCATGGAAACAACAAATAAAGAGGATGTGGAAGAAGAAAAGGACTATGTAAGAGGTGATTAAATTATTACATCTTCTTAAGGTGCTTCTTATTGATTTGATCGAAATGGATCCTTAGGTTGGATTATGATAAAATTAAGGCTTCTAGGTTTAATTGAGGGTAGTTGGGAGGTTATTTGATTAGGGTTTGGCCGAGACAAAAGGCTTTGGAGGTGTGATTTTGAGATAATGGGAAGTACCCTTTTATAAGAGAGGTGAGGGTCACTTTAGGAAAAGCTTAAAATATTATTTTACTATACAATCATATTAAGTTTATAATGGCTCCAAAAAAATTTATTTCGAGTCTAATGTGGTGTAGGGTTGAATAAATCTCAACCAATAGTTTATATATAGGTTTAGGTTACCATATTAACCTTATTTATTAGATTTAACTCTTAGTTAAATAGTGTATCTTTTACCATTTATGCTTATATTATTATAATAAATGGTTAATAAACATACTATAAAATCCAAGAGAACCCCAAGTGGTTAATTATTGATATATATACCCCTATATAATCCCTTTGGTTTATCTATTAATTTTTAGTAATATTATATAAATTAATAATATAGTATTTGTTTTAAAAACTCATTTATGTCAATTTTGACACTATTTAGTATTTGGTTTTTGTGAAAGTCATAAAAACCTTTTCACTTCGAAAAAAAATTATTTAATCATCCCTAAAATGTCATATTAACCAATAAAATTCTTGGAATACATAAAAAGTCACAATTTACAATTATTTCAATATTTATAATATTAATTATTTTAATCAGTCAATAATAAGGTAAGTACTGCATCATTATTGTGTCATAAATAAATTTAATTATTTAATGTCTAAAAATTATAAAAAAATACCAATATGTAAGAAATATTTTTAGATTTATAATGAATATTTATAATTGAATTTATCTTATGTATAACCCTATATTACAAATGTTTTAGTTATTAAAATTTGAATTTAACACTTTTAACTCTTCTTTAAATAAAATAATAATAAATGTCCTAATCTAATCAAAGTGGAAAAAAAGGATCATATTTTATTCCTAAGATTTATTTTCGTCGAAATACACTTATCCAATAAAATAGGACATGTGTTAGGGTAATTGTAATATCATTTTTACATTTAATTACCATATTTACTTTTAACTGTGGTAAATAAAATTCAAGTTACTATTCACAAAAAAATTATTTTCATCCTATTGAACCACATTTTTATTACTATGTCAACTGTGTCTCTTGGATTTTTTAAATTCAATTTTCAGAAGTTGTAAAATTACATTTTACACAAATTTACAAATGTACCTAAAAGGTGGGTAAAAGACTTTAAAAGTTCAATAAAATTTTATATATCTAATATTATTATAAAATTACTCAAATGAATTAAATTGAACATATATAGGTATTATGTATCTATTTTGGCCCAAAATAAAAATAAAATAACTAATTATTTAAATAAAAGGTCGATTTTAAACAATAACATGGTGTTTTTCACTATTCATCGGAAATTGAACGTTTTCAGAGAAATACCAAAAAATCAACCTAAGCTAATTATGATATTCCGAATCCAAAAATAAAGCCCATTTTGAAAAATAAAATTTCAAAAATTTCAAAAAATGGGTATCACTATTCAAAATAGATATATTTATTGGTTGTGGGGTGCTAGAACTTGAAGTTGCATACAATGAAAGCTATTGAATTATTTATAGAAAACGTACCGTGGAAGCTTGGGGTGTTACATCTCAAGACCCTCCCAAGCCTTTGGGATCACACTTCCATGTAAGGGATTTCTTCCTCTCTCATTTTTTTCTAAGTTTCTTTTTGTTGATATACCCTTGTCTTTTTAATTAAAAATGTTGGGGTATGATTTCTCACCTCCACCATACTTCCCTTCTTATGTTTTAATGATGAGATATCCCTTTCTCTCTCACTAATGCCTTCCATGTACACTCGTTAGCATCTCGAAATTCCATAAGGGATTTCTTAATTTCTCATTTTTGTCCAAATTTTATTATGTTTTTATTCCCTTTTATTTTCAATTAGAAAGGTTGGGTATGATTTTTCACCTCCCCCACACTTCTCTCTTTATGTTTGAATGATGAGAGACCCCTTTCTATCTCATTAATGCCTCCTATGTATACCCGTTACCATACTGAAATTCTGTAAAGAATTTTTTTCTCCTTATTTACATTCAAGAAATTCTTTTGTATTATGAATCCAAATTCCATTACTTATGTTTGGAAACGTATCTATATGACCCCCTTACATTCCATTTCATGTACATATGAAGAGACACCCATTTCTCTCTCATAAATTTTTTTATGAAGTATAATGTCACGCCGTTATGCTGCCGAAATTGCACCTCCAGTTTCCTAGCCAAAATCATTGTGTAGTGAATATCATGCTCATTTTTCTGTCAAGGGTATTCATCTTTCTGCACATTTAATTATTGATGGTATAGTTTCATGTATGAATTCTACATTACATTACCATGGAAAAAATTTTGATGTTTAATGAATCTATTTTGTTTGATCTTGTGGAACACTTATGCATGAAATGAAATGTTTAAGAAGGGTGCACCATGATAGCACTCCAATTAATTGGTTAAAGATTAATATCATGATATGTCAAGTGAAATGAGGATTTACTCATGATAATTCAAGTGGAATGAGGATTTACTCATTCTAATTCAAGTGCAATGAGGGTTTACTCATACTCCATGTGCAATGAGCCTGGGCTCATGCTAATTCCATGTTAAGTGTTGTTACCACAATTCCATGTTATGATAATCATGCAATATCATGCCTTTATCTTCATGTTATTTTATGCTCCATTGATATGACTATTTCCTAACATGTATTGTATTCATAATTTTATGCCTTGTTTACTCCCCTACAGGGCTTTATAGCTAACCATTTTCTTATGAATGTCCTCAGGTTATCCCATGCAATGCTAAGTACGATGGAATGTAGTGATCATGTAAAGAATTATTTCAATAAAGATGTTTTGTTTCTTTTTTTAAGTTGTTATGTAATGTTCCTAATCCCCCAAAGACTTTAGACCTCTCGATCTTCCATGATGTATCAAGTGAAAAGTTTATGTAATAAATCATGTTTAAGTGTGTAATAAAAGAGCAGGGTTGCCATATCAAAACCATTTTCAATACCAAAATACATAAAAAGGGTACATGTTATCTATTTTCCTTTTAAAAAACATTATGGCTTTTTTAGGAAGCCAAACATTAAATAATGGTCGTGGCGGTGGAAAGGTCATTATCACCATGTACGTTAAAAAGAAACATTTCCATTTTCGTTTAGTAAAATGATCCTTATAAAAAAATATTCCCTTTGAATGAAATTAAAATTAAAAGGGTTTTATACACCGTATAAAGGAAATTCATTTATAAATCAAATTATTCCTCAATGAAAGGAGTTTGAGACGAAGTCCATTACCTAGAGTCTGACTTGTCTTGTTCTTTCTTTATCTCCATGAATAATAAACATAAGTTATTTTATACTTTCTTCAGATCATTTTTCAAGTTTATTATTAATTTTATATAACTTATTACCTTTATATGAAAATCATATAATTTTTTTTCAAGTTCATATTGTCTGTTTTGTCGAGGTTCGGTACTTGAGTCAAAAATGAATTTGTTGTAATAACAAATTGTCCATGTGGTCAAAATTACATTATCTACAAAATTATATTCATGATTTAGATATCATGTATATCATTTATATCCAGTACATATGTATTAATAATAGTCTATAACATTTGGAGATAATAAATGAAATTCATCGTTCATGGAGATTGTAAGTCGTACGTACGCATGAACGCTACTTTCATTTCTATTTCATATTTAAATATATGAAAACATAATGATACATAGGTATATTATAATTCCAGTATAATATTATTTTTTATATATGATATATAAGTTTATTAATTCCATCCTTTATACATTATATATATACTATGAATGAATCATATCACTTTCAGGGGGTGGTAGACCACACTTCCTCAAATGAAATAATTGTATTTACACATTATGGAAACCATAAAGGTGTTATATAAATGAAAAATTCATAATAATATAGAAAATATAAATATGATATATACCATATATAAATATAGTTCCATTGAAATGTACACTAAGAGAGGTGTTATGGAAAAATCGAACAATCGTCATTTCGTGAGGTAGTAGTTTGTCGTCCACAGAAACAGTATATTCTATACCCATTAGATGGAGGTGTGTGTATGTTTAGTACAAATAATTCTCATAAAAACATCCTAGTATATATAAAATAGTGGTTTTTTTATAAAATAATGGAATAAAGAGACCTTAGGGGGTTGGAGAAGGAAAATAAATGGAAGAGGCTTGAGAGAAGACATTACCTTATATCGGGTAACTCTTTTTGATTAAAGCTAAAAATATTTCTTGATTTTACTTATTCCCAAGGTATGGATTGTAGATACCCAAAGATTGACATACATAAACATTACATTACTTTTTCAGAATACTAAATACATGACAAAAACAGACGCCCAAAGACCGTATTAGTTTAGTGTCTTTTGAAACTCGGAACATAATCTTCTAATCATGGTAAAAGATCTTCAACATCTCCTGTAAAGATCTTCCCCTTTTTTTCTTACCTAAAACCTTTATTTATATCTTGGGGAAATAAAACATAACAAATTTGATCTCAAATTCTCATTAAGGGTAAGCATGGAGAACATAAAACAACCCATAAACATTTGAACGTAAAAACATGAACATAAAACATCAAAACCATGAGTAATGACATAAATCTTGGTTGTATATAAGGAATAGATCATAAAGTAACATTAATCATGATAAAATAGCATGGTAATATAACATGTAATTTTGTAAAACCATTAATCACATGATATGATTTCCATAGTAGCCAAGGAATTGCTCCCAAGACCATCATAGTGGACAAAGTCCATTACTGAACCGTGTTTACTTGTTATTCCAGCCCTGTACTACTGAAACGGATTTACTTGTCATTCTAGCCATGTCTATATCATGATATATAAATCATTACCCAATGAATTGGAGGTATATATAGGTCCCACCCATCCCATATTGAAATCATTCTTACGTGTTCTACAAAACAATCATAAATCATTCATCATAACCCAAAGAATAAAATGGGTTTCATAAACATCATCCCATCAAAACATAATCCATATAAAAAAATGGATATCATTTCATAATAAGAAAAATAAAACCATGTAAATAATATATACATTATACTTGAAACATAAACATACTAAATAATGTCATCTTAGATGGAAAATAGTTTTTATAAAACTCTTGAAATGAATTCTTGAGGAAAATATCTTTTCTTCTTCAAAATCATTTTATTTTCACAAAATGACATGAAATTTTAAAAGAAAGGGATTTTATTGAAAATAATAATGAAATCTTGTAGATTAATCTTCATGAAAATAAGGCGTTATGAAACTGTAAAAATTTGTTTATGCCATATAAGTTTAGAAAAACATTCTTCTCGTACTTTTTCAGGAAATGTTAAAAAGTACCTTGTATGGTGAAAAAAAGAAATATTCCTTCCATACCATGAGGTAAAAGTCAAAAAAGGGTAAAAATGACTTTAAACATACATGGAATAATAGTAAATATTTTATGACAACATTTTGAGAAAACATCGACATGGATGATAAACATAACCCCAGTAAATGCTTACATATAAACAATCTTGGATAAAAATGAGATTGCAAAATTATCCCTTACCATTTATGATGGGTGGAATCATACATGTCATAAAATAAAGAATATTTCATGCATATTTAAATATCATATCCTTCATAATAAATATCATAAAACGTTCATGGGAAGCATAAACACCATACAAAATAAATAGATGGTGATTAAGGCATATGTCTCACAGATATAAAAGTGAGATGAAATAATCCCTTACCTTAGGTCCGATTTCTTCCGTATGTGTCTGAAACTCCTGTATAGTGGGTTTAAATATATTATTAACTTTTAATAGAACCATAATAATATTTATGATATCATATATGATTCACTTAGATCTTTATATTATTCATTCATTTGTTAATTCCATGTTAAAGCAACGTTTTGGGTAATAATCGTTTCATTTATCGTACGTGTTTGGACTTTTTGTTCTTGATATTATTACTTATATCATGATTTCATTACTTATAGAATGTAAAACATGATTTATATATCATATGTATTCAGTATATATATATATATAATATAGATAAATGAAATGAAATACATCATTCATGGAGACGGTAGGTCGTACGTATGCATGAACGTTGTTTTCTTTTCCTTGTTGACTTGAATGGGAGTAAGTAGATGGAATATATATATATATATATAGTAGCATTATTATGTCATATATTTCATTATTATTCGCTATATATACTTTATAATCATTCTTGAATGGTTAACATTGAGAATGAATCTCATCGCGTCGTGGAGACAGTAATCTGTACGTACGCACGAGCGATGATATCATTCCCATAATTATGGAATGGAATTAGAGTGGATGATATAATATCTCATAATTAGTATCATCTTATAATAATCATATATAGTTATTATTTCCACCAGTATACCCATCCAAGTAAGGTGGTGTTGGAAAAACAGATTACACCACAGCGTGGAGATGGTAAGTCGTATGTACGCACGCGCGGTGATTTCGTTTTTCATAGGATGGATAGAAGGTGAAATAGGTATGTTTCATATTTATAATAACATATCATTATATGAGTGATACGGATTTTATTACTTAATAATTAAACAAATAAATAAGAGGAAGTAGAAGAAGAAATAAATTTGAAAAAATCGGTAAAGGATATTACTTCTTCCTCAACGCGCCTCTTCTTAACCTCCTCTTAGGGCACTAAAGTTGGTCTTTTAAGAAGACCAGGACCTCTAGTAGGTTTCTAGGGAAGTTTATAAGATAAATGGACTGTGTTTGTCCAAGCATGAAGGCTCAAAATGTTGTGAAGAGGAGAGGGAGGAGGTGCTCTTTTATAAGGGAGTAGAGGAGAACTTTTGGAAACCTTTAAAATATTAATTTATAATAAACTCAAACCCCACATAAAAACATCAAAAATGACTCATATTTGAATATGAGATTATATAGGGTTGTAATAACATCAACCAATAAAATTTATACATGTTTGTAATTTATTTTAAACCTTATCAACTTGATTTATCCTTATTTAATCTATTTAATTTTATTTGTGGTAATAATATTCTAAATTTTAAATTTTTATAAATAATTACTTATGTGTTGTGAATTGTCCATAATTGGATACTTAATGAAATTTTCGACCATAAAAATTTCAATTTATAATTTTTAAATATTTTTGTGATTTTTAAACAATTTAATAATATGTTATTTTTATAAAATAAGAATAGTGTCAATTTTGACACTATTCATTTATTTTAATTTAAATAAAATCCACACAGAGAATATATTCAAACCAAAATATTTAATAGATTCATAAAATGTCATATTTGTATAGAAAATTGGTGTAGAACATTAAATAGTTCATATAATATTTATTTTAATATTTTTAAAACCATTTATTTGATATTTATCTTAATAAAATAATTACTAAAACATTTTTTTATAATTATTTAATATACATATTTTTTGGATAAAAATTAAACATAAAATACTATGATGAATATAAATCTAATAGATTTCATAAGAATACTTTTAGTCAAATTTATCTTCTAAAAAACCTAACTTTTAAAATGTTATGTTTATAAAATTATGAAGGTGACAACTTTGACATCATTTAAAATAAAATAATATAAGTGTCATAATCGCTTTTATAAGGATCAAAATGGTCAAAAATTCTACATTTGGATGATTATTGTTTATAAGTACACGACCAATATGTTTTGGTCAGGTTTTTGGGCCTTGTATGGGTATTATTAGTTTAATAAAAACTATATTATTGATTTGTCACTAAATAAATAATTTCCGCATCATTAATGTATAATCTATTAAGGTAATTATATATTTATTAAAAATTATAACTAAATTACCATTATAAATAAAATCATTTTATATTTCAAATTAGTATTTATAACCGAATTTATATTCTGTATAACTATATATTAAAAATAATTTAATTATTAAAGTTTGAGTGAGACATATTTCACTTTCATTTAAATAAAATAAATTAAAGGTCTTAATCACATACAAGTGGTTTCTAATAGATAGCATTTCGACCCAAGTATATTTTAGGACAAAATATAATCATACCATTATATTAAAACAAGTTTTAGGGTAATTTTATAATATTAATTTTACCCTTAATTACTTAATTTACCTCTAACTGTGGTAAATAAAATTTACCGTAGTTACTATTCATAATGCCCAAAAATATAAAGTAGCATATTAACATAATTTGGACCTAATAATTCCAAATATTGAATCAATTTTTCTAAATTCAAAACCCAGAAGTTTCAGTAATTAATTTAAAATTAATCCTGTTGTCGAAAAAAATGGGTTTTTGTTTAAAACATTGCAAAAGATTGAATTGATTTATCCTACGAATTCAATGTAAAATCAATGATAATGACAAAAATTATATTAAATAGTAAAAATATATTCTATTTATACTTTAAAACAATTTACTATTATAATTTAATCATATAAATTATCTCGATGAAAAAAGTTGTTTTTAAGTAAAATTTAGTGTGTTTTTACTATTCATCAAAATAAAAACGTTGTCAAAAAAATATCAAAACTTTATCCAATGTAAATTTTTATATCCTAATTAAAAATAAGAAGTTTAATTTTTAAAATTTAACTTATAAACTTGTTAAAAATTAGATTTAAAATGGGTGCACCATCAAATGGCAGCAAAACTGCATTTTTTTAAAAATAATTATTTTACCTGAAAAATACTTATTTTACCCTAAAATTTTATTTTATTCTCATACCATGATCTAGAAAATGTGTAAGATGAATTATAATGTTATTAAATTAAAAATGTTGTTAATACTATTCATAACGGCTAGTTCATAATAATATTATAACAATATATCGTTGTTTAGTGAAACTCAGTATTGCGTACAACACACACTTTTGAGGAAGGTCCCTCTTGCATGCAACACAAGCCAAGAATAGTGTTTTTGTATACTACAAGCTAATACGGAATTGCATAAAGCGCAACCTAAATTAGGTGTAGCGTACAACACAAGAAATCAAGGAAATTAAAAAGAATATTTCTCATAAAATCTTGGGGTATTATAGGGATTATAAGTGGAATATAGGGATGTTGGGAGATTAATTGGGAAGCGTTTAGATGATCCAAGGGGGCTTGAGAGGTGTTATTAAGGGTTATATGTGGTGGCCTTTTATAAGAGGTAGGAGGGGCACTTAAGGAATATTTTGAAATATTATTTTCTTATGAATTCTATTTCTATTATAAATGAGTCAAAAATCAGTTAGAATGAAGATAAGGTGAATGTAAGTCTAAATAAAATCATCCAATAAGAATTAGACTGGTTTTGGATATTTTTTAATCCTTATCTTCTTTATTTAACCATTTTTTTATGCTTACCATTTTATCAAGCATTTAACACTTTGTGAATCAAAATAATTATCAAAACCTGAAAAATATTTAATTAAAGAGTCCATAATAAAATTTTAGACTTATGATAACTATTTGGCTAAATCTTATATTTTTTTTAAATTTTATTATATTTAATAAAATATTTTATATTTTAAAATATGAATTATGTCAATTTTCACACTATTCATATCATTACTTTTTAATAAATCCATAACAACTTGATTACTTAAAAAAACTTCTTTAATACAAATATAACATGTAACTATCATCCAAAATATTTTTGGATCACATCAATATAACAAGATTACAATTATTTTAACATTTATGAAATCATTTATTTGAATCCTTTATTAATGAAGCAATAATTGCATAATCATTGTGTCATAATTAAATTTATATATTTAATGTAGAAATATTATAAATAGAATACGATGATGTATAAAATAATTTTAGATTTCAAATGAAAATTTATAGCTGAATATATCACTTATATAACGCCATATAAATTTTTTTTTACTAAAATATATATGTTTTGGTTATAGTTTCCTTAACTTTAAATTAAAAGCAATTAAATGTCATTTTCACACAAAAGTGGCTTCATGGGGTCCTTAAATTGACTCAAGGATTCCCATGGTTGGAAATATCTCATCCAATAGGGGTAAGACATGTGTTAGGGTAATTTAATATTATTATAATGTTATTTTGTTACCCATATTTACCAAATTTACCCATTAACCATGGTAAAAAAAATATTTACCAAAGTTACTATTCATAATGTCTAAAAATAAAAGTTAACTATTTACAAAATTTAAACCTTATAATTCCAAATATTGAATCCATTTTTCCAAATTCAAAATATAAAAATTTAAGAAATTAATTTAACATTAATTCCCGTTGTCAAAACCAAAAGCGTGTTTTTAAGAAGTAAAAAACTACCAAAAGATTGACATGTGTCTATGTCTAATTTCAAAGTGAAATTACTTCCAATGAACAATGTTGGATTAAATTATAAAAATATAATCCAATTACTCTTTAAAAAATTAAAAGGACAATCTTACTATATAAATAAATTAGATGAAAAGGAACTTTTGACTTAAAATGCAGTATTTTTGACTATTCATTAAAAAATAAACTTTATCAGAAAAATACCAAAAATTTACCCCAAGTAAATTATTATGTCCTGCTTATAAAGAAGAAGTATATTTTGTCAAGAATGACATATAAAAGTGACAGAAACTAGTTTTAAAAATGGTTTGCCATTAGAAGGCTGTAAATCGACCTTTTAAAGAATATTAGAGTACTTCATGCTTAAAATCATATTCATTCTTATTTTAAGCCTCTAAAATTTATTGGATAAATTGAAAGATATTTAAAAAACATGTATAATAATATTTTAGTTCGTTTTGTTAATTCCCTCCAATATAAAGGCTATGTGTTAACTACCATTTAAAATAAAAATATTATTATATTATTTTTTGGTATAACTCAATGTTGTGTAAAACGTAATATTTCAGAAAATATGTTGTTGCATGTGGAGTATGCTATAATAAATATCATCCCCTTTAATGTAAAATTAATATTGAATTCAAAAATATTAATAAATATGAAATTTTCATATTCTTTATTTACCTGGGATGTTACATCTTTCCCCCCTTTTATGAATTGCGTCCCCTCAATTCTATTCACTTATAAAATAAGTGGGGGTATTTATCCCTCATATCATTTTCAGATTCCCATGTTGCATATTCAACCATATTGTTTTTCTACCAAACCTTTACCTGATGAATTACCTTATTCCGTAACACTTTCTCTCTACGGTCAAGAATATAAACTCGTTGTTCCTCATTAGAAATATTCTTTTCCAACTGAACTACCTCTGGACTCAAAACATGAGACGGATCTAGCATATAATTTTTCAACATTAAATCATGAAAACCATTGTATATTTGTGATAAATATAGAGTTAAGACCATTGTATAGGTAACTGATCCAACTTTCTCCAGGATTTCTTAGGGTACAATGAGCCTCAGACTCATCTTTCCCTTATTACCAAAACACATCACACATTTCCATATAGAAACTTTGAGAAAGACATGATCACCTACCTTAAAAAAAAGAACCTTCCTCCGGTTATCCGTATAACTTTTTGGCCTACTCTGGTCTCTTCTCATGTGCTTCTGAATCAACTTAACTTTTTCTACCATATCTTCTACCAATTATGGTCCCATCAACTTCCTTTCATCTACTCCATACCAAAAAGATGGTGTTTGACATCACTTTCCATATAATTCCTCAAATGGTTCTATCTATACATTGGAAAGAAAACTATTATTATAATAAAACTCACCGAAAGAAATATTTTGGTCCCAACATCCCTGGTAATCCATTGAAAAATCATGTAGCATATCTTCTAATGTCTAAATTGTTCATTCAGACATCTCATCTGATTGTGGATGAAATGTTTTACTAAAATTTAATTCAGTACCCAATGACTTATGAAGGCCCTTCCAAATGTTTTAAGTGAACCTAGGATCACGATCATATATAATGGAGAGGGGAACTCCATGTAACCTAACTATCACTTTAATATACAATCGAAAAAGGTGATCTAGACACATAGTATCTTTAATTGTAAGAATGTGAGAATATTTAGTCAATCGATCAACAATAACCCAGATAGCATTGTTACCTTGATATTTTTTTAGTAATCCCACTACGAAATCCATGGAAACATTTTTCCCATTTCCATTATGGTAGTGGTAAAGGATGAAGAATCCCTTTCAGAAACTATTATTCGTCTTTAACCTATTGACAAGTTAAACACTTCACAATAAAGGTTGCAATATCTATTTTCATTCCATCCCACCAGTAATACTCCCGAAGATCTCTGTACATTTTAGTATTGTCCTGATGAACTGAAAATAGAAAACTATGAGATTCACATAATAACTATTTCTTCAAATACGAATCAGAATCCACACATAACCTCTTTTCAAACCTCAAAACACAATCTTTATCAATGATAAATTCTGGTAACATGCCCTTTTGAACCAACTCTACCTTTTATGAAACTCAAATTCTTCCTTTTTTGCTTTCTTTATTCTGTCTGAGAGAGATGATCTCACTGAAACCTGAAATAAAACATAATAATTTCCTGCACCAATAACTTCTATGCCAAAGTTAATCAAATTGTTAATCAAAGGATCTTGTTCCAAACATATCATGGTTAATGTATCATTACTTTTTTGAAACAAATCCTTGATTAATTCCATTCATCTCCTCTGTCTCATGTTCAATTCTTTCAGAGTGAATATATACTTCAAACTTTTTTGTTTAGTATAAATTTCACATTTTACTCTATAGAGATGATGCCTCCAAATTTTTAAAGCAAAAACAACAGCAGAAAATTCCAATTCATGTGTAGGATAATTTAACTCATGAGGTTTCAAATACCGTGAAGCATAATCAATTACCTGATAATTCTCTATTAGGATACAACCAAATCCTTTAAAAGAATAATCATTGTAGATAAAAAATTCACCATCTCTAGAAGGTAATTATAATACTAGAGTATTCACTAATCTTCTTTCAAATTCATGAAAACATTCTTCACATTATTTTTTCTTGATGAACATAACACATTATCGAGTTAACATAGTTAGTGGGATTGATAACTATGAAGAATTTTCAACAAACCTCATGTAATAGCCCACCAAACTAGGAAAACTATGATTCTCGGTTATATTTATTTGTCTTAGACATTCTTCAAAAAAAAAATTTAGAAGGATAAATAGATATTCCATATTTAGAAACAACATGACCATGGAATGAAATTTTTTGTAACCAAAACTCACATGTGCTGAATTTCCCATATAATTTATTTTCTTTTAAGGTTTGAAAGAAAACCCTTTAATGACCTTTATGTTCCTATTTAAATTTAGAATAAACCAAAATATCATCAATAAACACAACCACAAACTTATCAAAGAACGTACGGAAAATTCTATTCATAAGATCTATAAATACAACAGGTGTATTGGTTGAACCAAAAGGCATAATTATAAATTCATATTGGCCATATCTAGTACAAATCATGGTCTTAGTAATTTCTACTTCCTTTACATTCAACTAATGGTACCCCAATCTCAATTCAATCTTCGAAAAATACTAAGCTCTTGGGATTTGATGAAACAAATCATTGATATAAGGAAAAGGATACTTGTTCTCAACAGTGATGTTATTCAAGGCTCTATAATCAATGCAAAGTCTCATTTAACCATATCTCTTTTTAACAAACAAGACAGTAGCACCACATGGTGATGTGCTAGGTCGAATGAAAACTTTGTCTGATAAATTCTTCAATTGCTTCTTTATTCTAAAAGTTCATATTGAGCCATTCGATAAGTGGGTTTTAAAATTGTATTATCATCTAGAACTAATTAAACTATAAATTCAACATCCTAATATGGTATTATACCAGGAAACTCATTAGGAAAAACATCAAGATATTGATTTACCACTTGAACATCATTAATCTGAATAGTTTTTTTATTTTCAACAATATGTGAAAGGTAACATTCATTTCTATATTTCACTTGATTATCAGCTTCATGATATGTTATAAAATTAAAGGGGTCATTCATGTACACAAACCAAAATTATTTCCGAAAATAAACCTCTTTAGATCTGTATTCAATCATAGTATGATAAATAGAAATCCAATCCATAGCCAAAATAACATCAAACTCTAATATAGGAAAAATAATAGGGTTTTATAGTATATTCTTTCCACAAATAAGGATAAGAAGATTATTATAATTTATTTTTGCCTCAACATTTCCTCCCAGTGTTTTTACCATAAGTTCAGGATTCATATCTTGATATGGGATTCCCGATTTACTAGAAAATTTCATACAAATTAAAGAATGTGTAGACCCTGAATCAAACAACACATTGGAATAATCTGAATAAAATAATAGTGTACCTAATACTACTTCATTTGATGGAAAAACATCTAATGATGTAGTTTCAAAAGATTTCACCACCCCTTTCTGCATGTAGTCTGTATACTTTCCCTCAGTTGTGTTCTTTTTTGGACACTCATTTGAATAATGACCCATTTAATTTCACTTAAAAAAATTTATGACTGTAAATAAAATTTTGTCTTACCATTTCCCTGATCCTTTTCAGTGAAATTAAGATCCCCATATCCCATTTTAACTCATTATAATCATTTACCAGCATTCAAAAGTCATTCCCTAGTGTGCTTTTTACAATAATTGGCAGAAACTTTATACTTAAGTTTCTTACCATCAGACTTTTTTGAAGAGTTATTCCCTTTCATCATCCACCTCGACCTTGTATTTTGTAGTTTTTTTAAGAACACTTAATCATTAGAAAACTTCATTTACACCTTCTCCACACATTGAACATGTTTTTCATAACTTTTGAACTCACGAGATGCTAAATCCCTTCGATACATTGGCATTAATCCTGAGTAAAAATGATAAATTTTACTATCACAGTCCCATATGAAATTTTGAGCATACCTTTCCAATCGAGTAAATTTTTCTTCATAAACAGCCAATGAGTCATCCTCCTACCTCAATTCCAATTATTTTTTCCCATCCTAAGTCAAACTGCCTTTGGAAATTATTTCCTACAAAACATACCATTGAATTAAAACCAATAAATAGCATCAATATCCTCACTATATTTGATATTTTTAACCATCGTCCACCAATGACCGGCTTCACCTTCAAAATGGTAAACAACAAGACTAAAATTTTTATGTTTTGAACACCCCATGACATCAAAAATATTTTCTAGTGATTTAATCCACCATACAGATTGCACAGGGTCAGATGATCCTCTGAATGATGGGGACTATTGCCTCATGAAATGCTCCACTACCGACATGTTCTTTTGTGGTTGACCTTGTTGATCTCGAACATGGATACCATAATTATTTATAGCCTAAGTCAACTATTCCATTAGTGAAACAAACTGTTTAGTTCTGATTTCAACCATCTCAGGTTGCTAATTTGGATGGTTGTTTTCCTCTTGATGTCATCCCATCATAGATTCCATGTTTCCTCTATGGAAAATCATTCTGAACACAGAAATATCTTAGGTAAAGAAACATTGTAATATTTACATGCTATATCATTTCAATATTTCCATAAATTAATTTATGGATATTAATTTAACAATATCCTACCTCCTAAAATTGTATAAACTGACCTTTGATTACAACTATAAGGCTGAGGCCTTAAACATTACATAATCATTAGTTAAGTCAAGAATTCACATTGAGGATCCTTTCAGGTTTAGAGTTTTATAGAATTAGTCCCTAACTAATTAATTACATGTCAATATTTTAAGGTAGACACTTCTACTCTATCCAAATTTTTTCATAATAATAAAACTCTCTAAATAAAAAAATAGTTATTTTCATGATATAAATATTCTTGAATACTACCTTTCTTTTACCCTTCCTTATACATTGTGAAAAACATTTCAAAAACTTGTGATGAGAATAAAAATCTCAATAAGGGTTATAAAATAAGGAACTAAAACGTTAGTCCATTAATAAATACAAATAAATGAAATCATACTTTTCAATTAAAAAACATAAGATCTTTAACATACATCATGAAATAATAAGACATATTAATAACACATAGAAATCATAAATCATAAAGGTAACTTGTGGCACCTATGTCATACATACATTGTAGCTTTCATTGCTACATAGAGAGGTATGTTTGGAATATCTATCACAATATATTCCCTAAATATATTAGGAGGAACATTAACATTTTTCCTCAATCACGTTACTCAATACATTGGAGAGCTATCTCGGGATCACCCACCCTAGGTTTATCAAGGAACCATTCATTGAAATAATTTTTTTTGATTTGATTAATACCACTTTAATGGTTAAAGTGGAACCTCACATCATCCAAAACACAGAAAATACAGCGGGAAATTATGAAATTCATAATCCATCTGTAGAAATTCAAAACCCGCAGCTCCAGAAAATCATGCGCGATCCCCAAAAATCCTGTGAGCTGCCCGAGGAACTCTGTATCGAGGTCACCATCATCAAGTCTCTATATCCATCATCACATCTCTATAGAAAAACAACCAGATAATCCCACCATGTCATCCATAAAAAAAACACCTCATTGTTATCACTTCACACTCGTCATCACCGCTAATGTTGAATCCTATCACCACTCCAGAAACGAAAATCACTAAAATCCACTAAATATTATCAGACCACCGCTAAACAGTCAAGTACCTCCAGATTATAAAGCACCACAACAAAATCGAAGACCAGACCGATAGACCCAAAGATGGAGAAGAATCCATCATGAGAGATACCCCCTGGGATGTCGCCAGTCTCTCAAATTCACATCCCAAAACACCAAAAAACCACTGCATAGATCCAACTAGGATAAGAGTGGTGGAATCTTAGAGTAAGAGAAGATAAAGGATTAGAATCAGGCATCAACATAGATCTCATCATCATGGTCATTCAATGCCCACGACCTCCACCTCCAACACTGACTTTGAGGATGAAACTTCAAAGGAGGACCCGTCGTCATAAGAGAGAGACAAATTAGGTCATTCCATGACACCATCGACCACCAAACCTCATAACCCAAAACCCTATGTAACCACTACTGCAGATCCTCCATAGAGAGTCACATAGGAACTAGGGGTCCAAACATTGGCTTGAATTTCTAAGGGCTTCGACAGCACACACTTCATTAGGAGGACCACTGATGGCCATCTTAAAAGATGTCAAAATCAAAAGGCTAGAGCACCGACCACCAATGAGAAATCCAAAACATCAAGAGATTGGGGAAGAGGAGAGACGGAGGCGAGATAAAAGGAGAAAGAGGTGGGGGAGGAACTAGGGAAGACACACAAAATCCTCCCACTCCCTCATATGTAAATAATACCAAATAACCATAATATAATCATAACAAATAAAACAAGAATAAAGAAAATATAACATTTCCACATTGTAATCAAAATTTATCATTTCAAGATATTAACATAATCAATTCTTTCTCAAAACCATTTTCAATACCAAAAATATGTAAAAAGGGTACATGTTATTTATTTTCTATTTAAAAAACATAATTTCTTGTTATGTAATACAAATATCAAATAATGCTCGCGATAGTGGAGTGGTCATTGTCACCACATATGTTAAAAATAAACATTTTCTTTTTCATTTAGTAAAACACTTTGTAGAAAAAAAAGATTCCATTTGAATGAAATTAAAATTCAAAGGGGTTTAATCTCTATATAAAGAAATGTCTTGTATAAATCAAAGTATGCCTCAATGAAACGAGATTGAGATGAAGTCACTTACCTTGAGTATGACTTGTCTTGTTCGTTATTTATCTCCATGAATAATAAGAATAAGTTAATTTATACTTGAATCATAACATTTTTCAAGTTTATTATTCCTTCTATATCACTTATTACCTTTCTATGACAATCATATAATTTTTCAAGTTCATATCGGTCGTTTTTTCAATGTTTGGTACTTGAGAAAAAAATGAACTTGTTATAATTACAAGTTGTATGTGGTACAAAGTCTATTATCTTCAGAATGATATTATTATTTAGATATCATATATATATATATATATATATATATTATATATATATCCAGTATATATGTATTTATAATGGTCTATAACATTTGGATATATGAAATGAAATACACTATTCATGGAGACGGCATGTTGTACATACGCATGGACGCTACATTCATTTCTATTTAATATTTAAATGAATGAAAACATAATGATACATAGGTATATTATAATTAATGTATAATATCATTTTTTATAAATGTTACATATGTTCATTAATTCCATTTTTTATGTGTTCCACGTATTTCATGAACAGGTCATACCACTTTGAGGGGGTGGTAGTCCGCACTACCTCAAATAAAATTATCGTATTAACCCATTATGGAAATGATAAAGGTTTGTTATAAATTAAAAATACAGTAGCATATAGACAATATAAATATGATATATACCATATATGAATATACTTCCATTATAATGTCTACCATGAGAGGTGGTAGGGAAAAATAGTACAATCATCGTTTCGTGAGGTAGTAGTTCGCTGTCCACAGAAACCGTATGTCCTATACCCATTACACGGAGTATTGTGTAAGTTTAGTTCTAATAATTCTTATAAAAACTTCCTAGGATATTGAAGATAATGATTTTTTTATAAAATAATAGAATAAAAAGTGTTTATGTGGTTGGTGAATGAAAATAAATAGATGAAGCTAGAGAGATGACATTACCTTAAATCGGGTAAATCCTTTGGATTTAAGCTAAAAAACATTCTTGAATTAACTTCTGCCCAAGGTAAGTCTCCTAGGAGCAAGAAAGGTATGTTGGTAGATTTTTTGTGTAGATCTTGGATGATCCAAGGGGTCTTGAGAGGTGTGAGTAAGGGTTAGAGGTGGTGGCCTTTTATTAATTTTCCTTTGACTTATTATTCAAATTAATTTTAAAATATTGACATTAAAAATAAATTTTTTTTCATTTCCCAATATTTACCTTTCATAAATGTTTTTCCCTATGTAAATATACAAGATAAAAGATTTTATAAAAAAAATTATGATCTCACATCCATTTCCTATTTACCTATAATGTATTTATTTCCTTTGAAATTATTATTCATTAGTTAACCTATAAATGTTTTTTTAAATTATTCATTTGGGTGATTTAATCATGGGTATCAATTTTTTCATGATTGATGACAATTTTAGGGGAACCATATGGAATTTTTTGAAACCCATTTTATTTTCAACCAGTTATAAATATTTTAATTAATGAATATAATTTACTTTCCTTTTTTTATTTAATATATAATGAATGATTTGATTAATGTGGAAAATATATGTATGTATTATTTATGTGTGGGGTCCTATATATCCCTGAAATAAATGGGTTATGATTTTATATTCCATGATATTATAAGTTGGTATATTGACATGATCACATATATAATTTTTTTACATAATTGTGCATAGACCGTATTACTTATTTCATTGCTCACATGATTTTTCAGGGACATGATAGTGTATATAATTTTTAATTGATTATTTTTTGACATTATTGTATATATTTTTTTTCTCATGAATGTGCATGGAAATAATCACATATAGAATTTCTCACATGATGGTACGTAAATAATATTTTGTATATATTTTTTCAAAAGATTGTTTGTGTGTAAAAGATAAAAATTTATCAGTTCATAGTTTCATGATTTACTGAATTTATATTAAATTTCAATGTTATATTCCTATTATTATTATCTATGATTAATGTTTATTTTTTGATAATCATATAGAATGGAATATGATTGTTCATTTGAGATTACATATCATTCTATCTAGACATATGGGAAACTCTTACTATTAAAATTTATTTTTTAATATATTTCTATGTTAATAATGTGTTGATAAATGTAATTTCCCATGATTCTAAAATAAGTTCATTATGTTTGATAATTTTTATGACAAACAAAACTGAGATTAAAAAAACTGTGAAATATTTATATTAAATTATTACTTTTACAAACTATCCATTAAATCAGATGGTTTGAATAGTATTAAATAATTTTTAAAAAATTTATATAATATTTATAATCAATTAAAATTTAATGACTAAATCTTTGAATTAAGAACATAATTTACATTATAAATATTTTATTCTTCAATGATATGTTTTCATTAAAATGGACTTTGATAGCTTTTTTATTGATTAGAATAATTAATTTCAATAAATGGTTTTAATAAAATTATGATATAAATTTCATTTTCTAAATTACCATATAAAAATTAAACAATCATGACATTTGGAAATATTTATTTAAATTTTTTTCAATAAATATTAAAAAATACTATTTTTTATTGAAAAAATATTTTTTATTTTAAACTGTTAAAAATAAAAAATTATATATTATATTAGATTTAAAATATAATTTGATCATTTATATCAAAATTAATCCAATTTTGATATTATTAATGAATTTTATAAATTAATTTAGTATAAAGACATTTTAGATGTAAAATATGCATTTTCCATAAAAATTTTGGTTTTCCACATTTTGATACATTAATGTTAATTTTATATATTCCATTATATGCAATTAATTTTAAAAAAAAAATAATCCATCTTTTCAATCAGTGTTTTCATATTTAGTAAACAAGACCCTTTTATTTATGGAAATTATGAATAGTAACACTTGTAGATTTTGTTACCGTAGTATGGGTAAATCATGTATTTAAGGGTTACAAATAATATGATAAGCACTAGAAAATAACACCAAAATATGAATTAATTTTATTTTATGAGTTAAAATATTTGGTGATATGAACATTTCTTTATATTTTAATGTTATTGTAATCATTAATATTTTATATAAAAAAAGTAATAAAATTTTACACTCTTTTTTAATAACTATAATATTTTAAGAATGGGGATAACCATTGGATATATAATGTTAGATATATTATTGGGAAATATAAATGATTTATCATCATCATGGAAATTTGGTTTTAAACCTTATTGATGAAAAATAATTATTTTAAATTCTAACACAATGTTGCCATAATGATTATTCAATTAATGGGGAATTAAAGAAAATAAAAAAATGAAAAGATATATAATTATAAATAATTAATGTGCCCCATAAATTTTAAAGATAAAAATAACCTTATGTTTTTTTATTATATTTTTTTATGATTTAATTTTATTTTCGGATGTCATAATAGTCAAATTAAAGGAATTATTCTATAATTGACATTGCTGGTTTTTATTGAAATAATATTTTATTAAATAATATAAAATTAATAAAAGTCCTATATTAAGATAAATGATTTGGATATGGTTTAAAATTTAATTCATAGTGCTTTTAGGGGGTTCATTCCATTTTTAGTAACTATCATTTCCCTCAGAATGTTAATTACCTTGTTCGCATAATAAGCACAAAAAGTGTAATCAATTGGTTAAAACCAAAAGATAAGTGTAATAAAGTGAACTAAACATGTAAAAAAATATTGGATGAATGGATTACTACTACTACTCATATCATATTATAATCATATAAATTTTTAACCAATTTTATGTCAAAATTTATTTATATAAAACCAATAATTTATTAAATTCCTACAATACTCGTCCCCTCTCTTATAAATGGGAACCACTTCTTCTAATTTATTCAGACATAAAAACTAATTTTTTTCAAAAAATATATACTAAAATCTATTCCTAAACTCTATTAAAACATTATAGATGCCTCATTTTGGAAAAAATACAAATCTTATATGTATTAAGGTGTAAAGAAAAGTAGATTTCCCGATGAAGAGGTATAATGTTTAATTAATTATTTTTTTTTTATTTTTTATTTTTTTACTTCCTTAAAATTAGACTTAAACACAATGTAATAATATCAACATTAGATAACATATAAATATTTTTCATTATATTTTTTGAATAACCTATATCCATCTCAAACATATATCAAATGGGAATGGAATTTATTTTTCGCGTGTACGGTAGATTATCACCTCGCAAACTGATGTAATTCAATTTATGTCACTATATCTCACAAAATGGTTATACTAATATATATATATATATATATTAAAATAATTTAATACTTATCCTTTTAAAATATAATATATCATTTAATTTATTACCTTCCAATTCCCTGACAAATGATAAAGTCGTTTATGCGTATATGTGGGATACCACCTCCAAGAAGTGATGTAATTCATTTTTCATCACCGCATCACATGGATTATTAATATAAGTATATTTAAATAATAAATGTTATATTTATTATATAATCATCATTAATAAATTAAAAAATAATACATACCTTTATTACATAAATATTTTTTAAAAATGTAAACATTAATCATGCATGCGTATGGCCTACCATCTCCATGACTATAAAATAGTTAATTATTCATACCATAATAAATTATTTAATTTAAAATTTTACTTATTATGAAAAATATAATTATTTAATGATTATTATTATGTATATGATGGAATAATGACCTCTTCGGTTAGAGGAAACATACTGACGTCATTTTGGAATTATAAATCGAAAATCATTAGAACATCTCATGTGAACATGAATGATTAAGTAATTGTTTATAACATTTTAATAAGTGAAATAAAATGAATAATAATATTTAATTTTTTTTCTCAATAATGTAAATAATTATAATATTTTTATTAGTTCAGAAGATAAATATAGCATGTGATGAGCGAGACTCACGGTAAGAGATTCCATCGTAATTTTCCTTCATTGAGAAATATTTTATTAATTGGAACATGATTTCTTATATATTGTCTATATAATGTAATTTAACATGTTATAACATGATCTATTAGTAATTCATGGTATTTAAGTTTTTATTTGGATAACTTCATCCTGGGTAATTTGATATGAATATTGTCATAGGGTAAAAATTATTCTAAAATAATCTTCCTTTCATTGGGTTATAACTCTAATTTATTTACATTTTTATTCCATTATTATGTGACACTTGATCTGTAAATGTTTTTATTAATTTTTTAATAAATTTAATGGATTTATATTTTCTATACATAATACATCCATTAATTAATTTTCTATTCAATAATATCATCTTTATAATAGTTTTTCTTCTAAATTTTTATTCTTCGGGAAATAAATTTATGATATTCAGCTATCCTATTTTATAATATGTATATACAACCCCACTAAAAAAGAGATCATGAATATCCTAATTTTAATGAAATTTAGTGTTTCATTTTATATTACTTTTTCATGGATATTATGATTCATGAGTCATAAATTTATAAAATTATTTACATTAGACTTTATTTTCTTTCTGGGATTGTTTATGCTCAAGGTTCCTTAGGGAAAGATTATATGCTATAATTTTATTTAACCACATATATTATACTATAATATATATATCAATGATTTTAACATTTTTAATTTCCATTTATCCATTATTTATTAATGAAAAATCTATAATTTTATTTGTTAGTGATATTGATCCTATATTTTCTTTCAGGTTGGGAAACTTTCTCTTCTTTATCCATGCTTTCTAATGAATTTTCAAAAATTATTTTTTATAATCATTTTTTTTTCATAAATATATTTTAAATTATATAGAACCTACTTTTAAATTCATTCCAATAAAATTAATTTTGTAACATTTACCTAATTGTTATCATATAACTTCCTTTAAAAATGATTGTAAAGAATGATTGATTAATGTTTACAACCTGAACCTATTTTTTCCACCATAATGATCATTATATTCATTGAATAACTATCTATATTTTTATAAGTTACTTTAACAAAAAAATCATATTTTTCATATTTTAATAATTTTATATTTTTAAAAGTTATTGTTAAAGATAAAATGGTATTTTTCTCTAGAATGTTTTTCAGGATAATTAAATGGTTTTTCCATTAAATGGTATAAACATCACATAATTATGAATTGGATCCATTTGGGATTGTTTTTAATGATATTTTAATCATTATTTCTTTTTATGATTTATTATGTTTTAAAATATATTCCCATGGAACCCATTTCTTTTTTATATGATAATCATGTTATGAGAGGAATGATCCATTTTAACGTATATGGTGACAATGAATTTTCCTACTTCTATTAAAATTACTTGATGATTAGCTAGACTTATAATCTTAAATTTTTTATATAAATAAGACACCACCATCCCATTTCCTGGGAGATTTATTTTTTGAAAATGGGGTTTCAAAAGAAAAGGATATTTCAATATCTGTAAATGTTTTCTTATGGGTACGAAGATTATTTTGAAAAAAAAAATAATCTATTATTATTTAGGATTAAGTTATGGTTATTTTTCATTGATTATGATGAATTTTATTTTTCTATTAAATGGTATATGGGTGAATATGATGCATATCTCCAATGCATTTGGTATGGGTTATAGTTATATAATTTTTTTTTCTCCTAAGATATTATGGGAATATAAGTCTATGGTTATTCAATATATAACTTTGATTGTTATTTTATGTGTAACCATGATGGTTATTTAAAGTGTAACTATAAAGGCCATTACATTTTTAAGAGTGATAGAAAAATTATGCCTCATGTTTCCATATTTTATATCTATTCTAGAAATGGGTTTGTAATGAAATCTAATAATTTATCATGGTAATCTAATGAGTTTATTGTAATGCCCTAGTGTTTATTAATAATATTTGTTTCTTGAATAAATGATTATTGTATTATATTATAATATATTATACACATAGAAATATAAAAATATAAAAAATACTATTTCATAAATTAAAAAATTACCTTAATCATCAACAAACCAAATTAAAATTCATAATAATGAAACTAGAAAAAATATAAAATAAAAAACCTAAAATAGAAAAATATGGATTGCCCCAATATATTAGAATCATTTCTCTAACTTCCAACACTATAAAAAAGAATAAAAATATTATTAAACTAAGAAAAATCATAAAAAATGTAAATATATAACCTTAGGAGTAAATGAGTTAACTATTGAGTAAAATAATGATGTGGTATTTAAAAGTTGTAATGTGATCACTGTAATAGTAATTTGACTGTTTGAATAGTAACCTCACCATTGATAATAGTAACATGGCCATTGGGAATAGTAAACTCATTTTTGGAATAGTTGTTTTACATAATAATAAAAAAATTGATATAAATAATAGTTTTGATGATTAATTTATGTAAATATAAATTTTATAATGAAAAAAATAAGATGATTAAAAAAATAGTGAAAATATGAGCACATTATTAAAAAAATGTATTGTAAAGTATTTTTTAAAAATAATTTTTTATTAAAATTTAATAATAATTATTATTGAAATATTTTTAGAAAAAATTAAAATAATTTTTTAAATCAGCATATTGAAATTATATAAGGGTGATTTTTTGTAATTTTTTGAAATTCTTCAACTTTATGATTGAACAGTAAAAATATAGTTATTCACATAGGTGGTACATATATAACTATATAATTCACAATGTAATATGACATAATCATTTATAGAACATTAGGTTCGGCAATGATATATTTAATTTCATAAACAAGTGAGTAAAATATAATAAAATTAATTTCCATACTTAAAAATAACTTTTCTAAATCTAATGTCAAAAGTGATTCCTTAAAATAAAATTTTTTTATTTCATAACACTCCCCTTTTTAAAAAACTAATGTATTGGAATTATTAATAGGATTTTAAGGCTTAAACCCATTATATAACAATTTTATATTTTTTATAATGGAAAAAACTCACTATTACAAGTTATTACATTGATATCTAATTTTATTCAACATTTTATTCTAAAAACACCCTCCCCTCAAGTATAAATAACCCCTTTATCTTCCTTTATAATTCACTCCAACCATAAATTATGATACCCAAGATCTTAAAAAATACCATGTAAATGCCCTTATATTACATTAGGACATTCTGGAGAAAAAAACTTCAATCACTATGGAGCTATAGTGTCGTACTAGAGAAGTTACGCCGAGTATTAAGTAAGTTCTAATCCACTTATCTATTTTTATTTCATCATTATCTTTTATTTATTTTCACAATCTCATTAACAACTAAAACATAATATAATTTATTATTCATCATGTTGATAATATATTAATTATTTTTACCTACTCTATGTGTCTTGTAACTATATTTTAAAATTTTAAAATTTTCTTTCCCAATCTCTCAACAATGTCTCGTCAATGGTCGATTAAAATACATATGGAGAAATTTCCATGTCAACAAATAGATCCATCATAATTGATGTAGATCATAAGATATTTTTAATATATTAAAATTAAATTTTATTCATTATAATATTTTGGAATTAATTATACTAATGTATAAATTACATTTAATAAAATAGAGAAATTGATACAAAATAGGGATTTTTTTAATTAAAATATAATACAAAAATCGCATCAATTTCATCAAAAAAATGAATAAATATAATTCAATGAATCTAATATATAAATAGATGAATAAATTACTATAATTTACTTTTGGATAAATGTTTTAATAAATATTGGATTATTATTTAGGAGGTTCCAAACCAAAAAAAAATAAAGAGGGAATTATGGTAAGGGGATACTCTTACCCAACTCCCTTTATTTGGGTTATCCATATTTCATACCATGTTTCAGTGCGGCTATTAAATTAATTTTCTTAAAAAAAATCATTGTTCATCTAATATCATTTCAACTATTCACATTATTTTGATCTTAATCTTTTGATGAATGTGATGATTTTTACAAAATAAAAAATAATTCCAAAACACATCTTAACACCTCTTGAGTTGTTTAATCCCTCAAGAATGATGATTATTATACCAAACATGTTTTCCTATTTATAATTTGGTACCCTAAATATTATTCTTGAAATCATGATCGATGAAATTCTTATGATACTCATTCCATTCCATGGGTTATTTCATGATTATAATTATTATATGTTTTGTGTGGCATGCATTATTATTTAAATTTTATGATCTGATGGGTGGGACCAGAATTATATATCCCTAAAATGCATTGGGTAATGTGATGTATCACAAGATACATAGTTTAATATATGGGAAAATGTTGCTAGGTTTGATCAAAATGATGATGTTATGATAATGCACATATGTTATGTGTGAACATGATGGAAGATTTGTTAAAACCAATGTGTGGTGTTTAACCACTATTCCATTTAGTTTCATATTTATGAATTTCCACATTCCATTCTATTATCACATGTTTTCATATTGATTTTTATGATGATAAAATTCTTATTATATGATGATAATGTTTATTCTCCCCATGTTATATTGATTTATTTCCCTTACTCATCCTCCTATTGGGATTTTAACTCACCCCTTACATTGATAAATATCCTTGAGTGATTACTTGTACAAATTATAATGTGAGGGCCACTAATAAGATATAGAAGAAGTAATTAAAAAAAATTTATGTTTTATTATGTAAATATTATGTATGAGCCTAATTTTCCTTAGACCCCAAAAATTTGGTTCCTTGATTTGTTACACTTTTATGATGTTTATCATTATAATGATGTAATATTTATGAATGAAAAGGTAGTTTCTCTATATTTGGTATCTGATAATGGATGAGATAATTTGGTAATTGGGAATAGATAACATTAGTGAAACCCCTTAGGAGAATACTAAGTGTATGTAAACATCAACGAACCTTTTTTAAGAAAAATGATCAATATAGAAATCCCATAATATATGTCTTTATTGTTTATTAAATAAAGGAATAAATTATTAATTATTTTATTATTTAAATTTTTTTCAAAATGATTATCTTTTATAAAATGGTGGGATCCAAGATAAACCAAGACAATAACCCATGTGAGGTAAAGTTGATCAATTATGCGAATGATATACCCAATTACATGAGAGGTGGAGTTAAAAACATCATGGAAATTCTTACAATGTTGTCTCGTGCTATTAATAATTACCTGAACCATGTGGAATGACCACCTTCACATAAAAATAATTAACTATACAATAAGTCTATTATAATCCAATGACCACTGATGATCAGTCAAACTTCAAATCCACTTATCATGAAACAGTGGTCTAACTCAATGGATAATATATTTTATGTGATCCATTGTTCTAAGTAGGATAAGGTGATTCTAGAAATCTTTTGTTTATATAGAGAGGCTGATCAATGGTGGGAATTCATAAAGAACACCATGCTGAAGGTTGGAATAGAATAGATAGAGTGGGGATACTTTAATAAAATATTTCTTAGTAAGTATTTCCCTCAAACTCTTCGATCAATTATGGAGAGATAAATCATAGATCTTGTGAAAAAGGAAGGAGAATCTATCATGAATACATGGTAAACATCACAATTCTTGAATGACACTCCTTGGTTTTTTATTAAAAAGGATAGAAAAGTAGATATATTATAGAGTGGTTTAAAACCACCACTTTGAAAGGCTCTAAATATGTGAGGATTCTACAGTTATGAAGAAGTTTTTTATTGGATATAAATATAGAGATTGAGTTTGAATATTTATCTCATGGTTTTGGATATAATAACAGAAGAAATAAGTTTCATTTGAGTGGTTCAAATGAAAAGGAGGAGTATTGATCCAAATACCTACATGTAAAAATATGAGAAAAGAAGATTCATTTTAATTGCCTTAATGTATGGGGAAATTAATCAAGTATTGGAGTGATGGACACAATGCTCCTGAAGGTCAAAGAGGCATGAATAAGTCGACCCACATGACAGTGGATGGAACAACCAAACTCACCATGTATGGTTCAAGGATTAAATTTAAGTAATAAATTCACTATGTAATCATATTTACTAAACCACTAGTCCTTGAGGGTAATCAACATTAGTAGAAACCAAATCCAAAAGAGAAAGGGGAATTTTATTACATCATTAATATAGAAGTGGTTTATAAAAATGATGTCATTAAATGTATAACTCCTTCACACTCATTAATGAAAAAAAAAATATTTTTTTTCTACCAATTCCATTGTATCCTAAAAATTTTCTAGAACTATGGAATCAAAGACCTGATACCTTGAAATAGAGATATATATAAAAACCCAATGTGGAAAAATCATTACAACCAAAATATTGGAAACTTCTCCTGTAAATGTATGTAAGAATATTCTTCATAAGAATATTATAATACATCCCTTGGTGAAATAATATACTGTATTGGGAATGGATTGGATCTCATTATATAAATCACACATCAAATGTTGGGAAATATAAATCTATTTTCATTTTCTGAACCATCCAATGCTTCTATAAAAATGAAATAAAGGTCAAGAATCTACATTTGGAAATATCTCAATGGTGTGGATGGTGATTCCCTATGAATAAGCATTCCATTCCCATATGGTTGTATAAATGGAATGTATTAACCTAGATGAAATTCTCAATGGAAGAGAATATAATGATTTATTCCTCAAAGTGTTACTGAGACTTCCTCTGAAGAATAAGGTATAGTTATCAATATATCTCATACCTGGAGACACTTATATCTCAAATTTCCCCTACAAGATTGTCCCAATCGAAATAGAAGGATTAAATAAGTAGCTACAAGAGAATTTGGATAAAGGGTTTATATTCACAAGTTCATCACCGTGGGTTTCAGTAGTTCTCTTTCTTAATACTATGGAAAGATCAATTTGGATGTGTATTGGCTACTAATATCTCATAAATATCACCATAATGATAACTTATCCTCTTTAAAGGATAGATGAAATGTTTGATCAACTATGAGGAACTCAGTACTACTCAAAGGTGGATATTCATTCTAGATTAAATCAATTATAGGTGAAGAAGGAAGATATTAAGAATAATTCTAACTGTACAAGGTATGGGAAGTATGATTTCATTGTGATTCACTTCAGGCTTATTATTGACCCTAAAATCATAATGGATTTATTGAATAGATTATTTAGAGTCTACCTCAACTATTTTATGATGGCATGTATCGGTGATATTATTATATACTCATAGATTAAGGATGAAAATTTAGAACATATAAGTATTTTACAAGCGACATTATGAGAAAAAAAATATTTTCTAAGTTAAAAACGTGTAACTTTTTGATGCCTCAACTCTCATTCTTTGGTGAATTCATCACTATTGAGGGAATTTCTATAGACCCATCAAAAAAAGGAAATGCAGGAATTGTCCAAACCCACTATTTTAAAATAAATACATAGTTATAATTATTGGATGGGTACTACCGATGCTTTGGGGGGAATTTCTCATGATTTTCTATCCCACTAACAAAGTTAACATAGTAAGGGGAAATATATGTCTGGATGGAAAATTGTGGGGAAAACATAAAGTAGCACAAGAAAAGACTGATAAATGAATATGTACTCACACTAATAATATGTGGATAAGGTTTTGTTATATATAGTTTTTATTCAATTATTTTTTTGGATTGTGTAGTCATGTATAATGATAAGGTAATAGTGTACGCCTCACAAAAGTTGAATATCTTTGACTAGAAGTAAACTAAATATTATCTATAGTTAGATTTTTTGATATTTTATCTATATATCTTCCATCACTATATCTATCATGAGAATTGTGAAATATATAAAGATCATAAGAGTTTAAATGATATACTCACCTAGAAGGAGCACATCATGCATCAAAGATGATGGTAACAGCTAATAAATTATTGTGATTACTTTATTCACTACCATCCAAGAAAAAAATAACAATGTAGTTGATGCTCCTAGCAGAAAATAACATATTACTTTATGCATGATGCGAAATGAGAAAGACCATATCATCATGGATATGTAATGAATTGATTTTGAAATCATAATGGCTTGTTATTCATCCTACCTTGGCCAAATTATATCCTACAAAGAAGGTGAATTCAGTAAAGAATGGAATGATATATAAGATTCACATCGATGATGATGGTGAGATTTTTTTTGGGATAAGGCTTTATGTTCCTTAATCGCCTTAGATAAAGAAGGGCCTATTAGATAATGTTAATTTTTTATATTTCTCTATCCTTATTATAAGTAAAAAATATATAATGTGATCATATAAATAACTTCTGGTGTTATAACATGAAGATGGAGATTTTTTTGTATATATCATGGTATTTTTGTATTTCATAATGCTAATTTAGAGTGAAAAAAGACGAAAGTGATGATGAAATCATTGCTTATATGCATGTGGAAATGGGAAAATGTCACCATGGACATTGTCACTCATCTCTTGAAGACATCCAAAGGAGACAATGTTATATAGTTCTTTTTGTGGATCAATATACCATTCCATGACACATTATCTCTATTAAGGAAGATTTATCACTTGTAAAACATGGAATGATATATATGATGGTGGTGGTGAGGGTGCATGGGGTTCTACTTTCAATCATCTCTAATTATGATCAATGGTTCACCTCTAAATTTTGAATATGTTTTCAATATGATTTGAGCAATGAATTGTGTTTCAGCGAGGCATATCACCCCCAAACTCGTGCCCAATCTGAAAGGAATATTTTAGATCATGAGGACAAACTAGGATCTCTCTCAATGAAAATAATAGGAGGATGATATCAGCATCTCCCATTGGTTGAGTTCTCATATAAAAATAGCTTCCACTCATGAATTAAAATGGATCCATTTGATGATATGTATGGGATGAAATGTATAACTCCAATCATTTTGGTTGAAGTTGGAAAATGAATTATACATGGACCTGATCTTATGCAAGATATAATAGGGAAGGATCAATCCAACAAACAATATATAAATGATTCTCATACTCAGAAAAAAAGTTATATGCTAACAATCATTGAAGGGACCTATTGTTAGATGTTGGATATAAAATTTTACTTCGAATATCCCCATGGAATAGGCTCATGAAGTTTGGAATGGAATAGAAGCTTCATCCAAGGTACATAGAGACCATTGATATTCTAGATCTCATTAGAGGAGTGACCTATCGACCTGCACTTCCCCCATGTATGGATCTTATTCATGTTATTTTCCATGCATCACTAATAAGTATGTACATATTCCATTCCTCATATGTATGGAATCTATAGGTGGTATAATAGAAAATCGATATCTCATATGAAGTGAACATGGTGAAAATATTGGACCATAGAGAAAAAGATCAATTCAATAAGTCAATTCACCCTTTCAAACTGTTGTGGAGGAACCATATATATGAAGAGGTGTCTTGGGAACCAGGGGAAACAAAGAAACAAATGTACCCTCATCTATTATAATCTAAGAATTTGGGTTGAAACTTTTGGGACAAAATTTATCAAATTGGTAAGCATTTAACGACCCAATTTTTATTTTTATTTTTTGTTTTATTGAATAAATATGTGGTGTATTATATAATATATTATTATACACATATAAATATACATAGAAAAACAAAAACATTATTTCATTAATTAAAATGGTCACATTAATCATAAATTAAACCAATTAAAATTTAAATCACTAAAATTAGAATAAAAATATAAAATAGAAAAGCTAAATGGGAAAATTTGTTTCACCCCAGTCTACTAGAAACATTTCCCCCACTTCCATAAAAATAGACAAGAACAAAAATATTACTAAACCAAGAATAACTAAAAAAATAGAAATATAAAACCTTTAGAGTAATTTCATTTTATATTGACTAAAATAATTAAGTGGTATTTATAGTAGGTTATGTGACCATTGTAATAGTGATGTCATAATTTGAATGGTAACCTGGTCGTTTGGAATAGTGACATGACTGATGGGAATAGTAACCTGATCGTTGGAATAGTAATTTTACAAAAAAATAATAAAGCGTTATATAAATAATATTTACCATGATTAATTTATGTAAATATAAATTTTTTAATTGGAAAAAAATATCAGGATTAAAAAACTCAAATAAATAATAATAATACTTTTAAAAAAATGTATTTTAATGTATTAATAAAATTATATTTATATTAAAAATACAAATTACCTTTGGAATAAATTTATTTAAATAAAATGAATATATTTTTTTAAATTATCACACTAAAATATAAAACGGTTATTTTTTTAGAAATTTTCTAAAATAATTAAATTTTCAGGTGAATTGTAAAAATACAGTTTTTCATATAACTGAATTATCTTAGATTAAATCATTAAGGATCTAATAATGACATAATAATTTCAATAAAATTTTTAGGGCATGATTTATTTTATTTCACAAATTAGTCATTAATATACAGTAAACTTAATTTCTAATCCTTAAAATAACTTTCCAAAAACTAAATTCAAAAGTGATTCCTTAAAATAACAAATTTTCATTCATTATACATTCCTTTTTAATAAACTAATGAATAATAATTATAAAAAGGATTTAAATACTTAATACCATTATATTATATTTAAATCTAATTTATAATGTAAAAAATCATTATTCAATGTTTTTCCTTTAACATATAATATTATTCAATATTTGATTCTAAAAATACCTCATCCCTCAAGTATAAATAACCCATGCCCCATCCTTGGAAAACCACTCTAACCACCCATTCAAAATCCAAATATCTACCCAATACCTCAATCTCAATCCCTTTATAATATTTAATGAAATTCAGGAGAAATCATACTCCAATCAATAATGAGTTATAATGTCGTCCAAGATAAGCTACACTCATGATTCTGTTAGTTATGATCCACTTATCTCACTTTTTTATTTCTTATTTAACTTCTCTTTATTTTCCACCAACCCTTTAAAAAAACAATAAAATAATTAATTACAAAATATTTTAACATTATATTTTTTATTTTAACCTAACATAAGAATCATTCCACTATATATATATAATTCAATCTTCTCTTGCACATTATCCCGATAATGTCCTGTCAAAGGTCGATTAACCACATACATATACATTTTCAATTCAAAACATATAACCATAATAATTGATGGATATTACAATAAATATGTAATATATACATTATAATATTATGGAATTAATAATACTAATGTATATATTAAATTTAATAAAATAATGAAATCGATAAAAAACTGTAAATTTTATAGAAAAACATGATATGAAAATGCCTCGATTTCATAAATAGAAATTAAGAAATATAATCCAATTATTATAATTTCTAAATAGTCAAATATATCACTATAATTAAATTCTAGATAAAATTTTTAATAGATATAGATTATTATTTAGGAGGGTAAAAAGATTAAATATAGCATGAATTAAGGTAAGGGGATTCTCGAACCCAACTCTATGTCATTCAGTTATCCATATTTCATACCAAATTTCATGTTTTAGGTTCCATTAATAATAATTAAATATAATGTCATTGTTATTACCCTTAACTTTCAAGGATATACATTGTTTCCAAATCAATATTATAACAAATATGAAGAATTTTCCAAAAGAAATCTTATTTCCAAAATATATCATGACTCTGCTCGAGTGCTTCTATCACTCAAGAATGATGATTCATATACCAACTATGTTTTTTTCCAATTTCATATTTTTGAAACAAAATTTAATCCTTTATACCATTATTTGTGACATCTTTATGAAACCCATTCCTTTCCATGTGTTATTTTGTAATTACAATTGTTATACATTTTATGTGGCATACATGATTAGGTAACTTCTATGATTTGATGGGTGTCCCCGAAATTATATCCCTCTACAATTCATTGAGTAATGTGGTGTATCTCGTGATATTATTTTAAATATTCATGAACATGATTCTATATTTTTTTCCTAATGTTGATGTTATTATTATTCACAAATGTTTGGGATGAACATGTTTATAGCTTTTTTCACAACTATGTGTGGTATTTGACAACTACTGCCTGATGTTTCATTTTTTATACATTTTCTCATTACATGAATTTATCACATTTTTTTTTCATTATGTTGATGGTGATAATATTCTTATGATATGATGATGATTTTTATGCTTACCATGTTATATTTGTTTATGTCCATTATTCATCCTATTACATGGCTTCTAGCTCACCCCTTTTTGATGTATATCCCTAGATGATTACTTGTACTAAGGATAATGTAAGGGAAACTATGAACACAAATAAAAAAGAAGTAAATAATTATTATTTTTTATTAGGTAAATTTTATGTATTATCCTAAATTTCCCAAGATTCTAAACCATTGGATACATGATTTTTGATTCTATTATGTCTTTTATGTTTATACTGGTGTAATATATATGGAAGAAAAATCAAGGTCTCTATAATTCTATTTAATGAAATTTTTTCTACTTCTTAGGGGGGGAAGCTATTAGTTTTTAATTATTCCATTTATCATGATTTATATCAAATGGATGGTGATTATTGATTCATATGATGATTTACCTTCTTATGAATTTATTCAATGTTTCATTATTCATGATCCAATATTTATATATATGAATTCCCTTTATGTTTTATCATACACGCTTATTATGTAATCATAACCATATGCTCATTTGACTCTCATTGATGACTTCAAATGTTAATCCTTATGTTTACCTTTACATCTCATGTGAGCTCATCCCTATTAGGTTTCATATTCCATAGGTTATGTATAATGATGATATAATATTTTATCCTATAAAGGGTTCATGTGTGATGAAAATTTTGTTAGATATTATAATCATTATATGGAATATATAAAACTGGGTATAGTCGGAGATTTTTTTGATCATTAAGAACCATTTTTTTATAAATTGTATTTTTTAATATTTTTTTCTAATTATTTAAAAATTTAAAACAAAAAAAATATCACTCGTATATAAGTACTCAAATATTTCCTTTTGATGTTCTATGTTTTAGATGGAAAATATTAGGTCATATTTATTTGTATCAATTCTAGAAATATAATGTTACATTTTTAGCATTGGATCTAGGATTGTAGGTTTGGGGTCATTATAGATGGTATCATATTAGGGTTTAGATAACCTTTGTACATCCCTTTTTCTCTTATCAAGGGAGTGTTTTATTAACTCCTTTTACAATGTAGGATTTCAAAATAGGTATTATGAAATGTTAAATTTTTATTCCCTAAAAAGGTTAAAACTTCAAGGGAAAAATGTATTGATGGAGGTGGGATAATATAATATTCCAAAATTTAAAAGTAAATTATAGTTTATAACATGTAACATACACAACACCAAGGTTAAACAAACCATGATATATTTTTATTTAATTACGACCATTATAAAAAAGCTTTTAAATTAGTGGGAATGAATAAAATTAAATAATTTTTTGAAAATATATATAAATCTTATAATAAATACTAATTAATTGATTAATTCTTAGAAAATCATTACACAATTTTTAGTAAAAAAATTTTATTCTTCAATTGTTTTTTTTATAAAAAAATGGGTTTTGATTTATTTTTTTATGAAAATAAAAAAATTAAATTGCTAAAAATATGAAAAATTATATAAAATAAATATCAGTTATTAATCATCATATAAACATTACAGTATGGGAAAATATTCATATTTTTCTGAAAACATATATATTTTAATGAATAGAAAAAAATTATCATTTTTATTGAAATCTGTGCTTTATTTTTTATTATTTATAAAGTAAAATTGTAATTATAATTATTTTTAAAATATAATTAGTTACATTTGAAAAAAAATTATCCAATTATGGTCTTAGAAATGAATATTTTTCATGAATTTAGTTTACAAAAAATCAACTTATTATAGGTATTATTTTAAAAAACATTTTTCCATCGCACTTTGTTGATTTAATTTTAAATTAAAATTTTATAATTATATATAATTAATTTTTTAAAATGGATTCCATATTTTGATTTTGTGTTTATAAATTTAATAAATAGTTCCCTTTAATTTTTTGGAATTATGAATAGAAACATTTGTCATTTTTTTCCACAGTAAGGGTAAATTGAGTAATTAAGGGAAACAAATAATATGATACGGACTATAAAATGACCCTAAAAATTGACTTTATTTAATTATATAAGCCCATTTACTCTATAATAATCCATGATTCAGATATATGAACATTTTTCTATTTTTATTTGACTATAACCTTTACCTAATTTTATGTATTGAAAAATAATAAACACCACACTCTTATTTTTAATAACAATAATATTATTAAAATAGGGTCATACAGGGGATTTTTTAGGCTATAAATATTATTTTTAAATATAATATATTTTATAATAATCATGGTAATCAATTATTAATTTTTAAATCAAAAATAATTACCATAAATGATTACATAATGTTGATCCGTTAATTTCTCAATTAAGTGGAAAATAAAATAAATGACACTAAAAATATTAAAAGTTGGATAAGTTGAAATAATTAAAACATAACTTGAATTTTAATGATAAACATGACATGTTTGGGGAGTATTAAAATATTTTATATTATTTCTTTCATTATCTCATAAAATTCTATTTATGTGAATTGCTCAAAAATTGACATTATTAATATTTTATTGAAATATTTTTTATTAAATGAAATAAAAATGATAAAAATGATATAATTATATAATTTACTATGAAATTATTTAATATTTCAATAATTATAATTATAGTGTACATTTATCCCTTTATATTAAATATCATGTCCCTCAAAGTGTAAAAACACTTATATTCACAGTAAGTGTAAAAATGGTTAATGGGGTGTTAAAACAAAATGATAAGTGTAAAAAAGTAAAATAAACATATAAAAAATACTCGATGAGATTATTTCTACTAATAATAATCTTATCATCAAATCATATATATTTGGAGAAATTTTAGAAAAAAAATAATTTATATTAAATTAATATTTTTTAAAATTACAAGAGTTTTCCTCTCCTCTCTAATAATGGGTCAAAAATTCTTAACATTTATTCAAAATTCAAAAACCATCTTTGTAATGACTCATATTTTCTCTGGTTTTACATTTATTAATTAATTGAGAAAATTTTGAGAACAGACACTGAGATGGGGTGAGATTTTGAGGCCCAGTATGCCCAGAACTATTTGTTGAAAAATCTTCTGTTTTTAATAATGAATTTTTATAGTTTTTATTTAAAACAAGAATAAATTATAAACAGTTGTATAGATCAAAAATATGATGGCATTGTTGCCCTCAGAACTGCAAATATACCTTTGGGGGGCCTAATCTCAACTCGCGCGGGTTGTGGGAGAAAGTTAGATTTTGGACTTAGATGTCATTAAAATATTTTTAATAAAAATATTTTGTTTGACGTTATAGAAATTTTATTTTAAATAAATACCTTATCAGGAATCCATGGTTATCACAATATCCCTGGAGTTTCCCTGAGGTGGATAATGAAGAAGGCTCTTCCATTGTTTTGGAGAATCTTATCAGAGCACTATGGATTAAAGAATGTCGGCAGATCAAGGATCGACAACGACACGAACTTCTGTTCTTCATAAACAATTGATCCAAGCTCGAGGTAGGATGTTGATCTCTTTGTGATTTCCCCTTTCCTCATTCTTTATTTATATGATTATCACTAACTAATCCACAAACAGATTAGCCTGTGGATCGATCATTTGTTGTGAGAGGGAGTATGTTGCGGGTAACCGGGATTAGATATAATATGTTTCTAACTAAAATCCCCCATATTTATATTGTTGTCCAAGAACACAAGTCCATAGATATTAAACCTTTTCGGTGTTCATTTCTACCTCCATTCTAGACATTATCATTATTGGAACCCTATAGTTCCCTTATCAACGTTGTCGGCTGGTTCTGAGCATGATCAGACCCTCAGTGTGATGGAAATCTAGATCAAGCCCAAAGTATTGAATATTATGTCCCAGGGATCATAGATATGATCTATTTTGCAACACAAAGCAACATTGAGATGGGGGCGACCCGTGGAACTAGGTCTGTCGATGGCGGTACCTAGTGGCACATAGTGGGGGCCTTATGCATGTGCAGGGGAGGACATTGGTTGCCCTCTTTGTCACCATATCGTTCAGGTAGTAGAGCCAAACCATGTAGGGATCACGATGGTGGAGGCCATAGGTGGTGACCAGGCGCAGCGGCATAAGGCCATGGAGTCTACAATAAGGACATGACCAAGTGGGTATATGTGGGAGAAGGCAACCATTGGGTAAATGATGTGGTGACCGACCAAGTTGAATATGGAAGATGGCTACGTTGAACATGGTGGATGGAAGCATAGAATGTCATGGCTGGTTTCATTGAACATGGTGGCTGGTTGTGTTGACCAGTGGAACTGGATGGCCTTGCAGTCTGGCAACCTCCTGGACTAGAGGGACATAGCTATGGTGGGCCACTTCTGGCAGAGCAAGGCTGACCCACATGTTGTGGGTCATTATAGAGAACCGGGCCGATCTAGTGGCCCAATGGGGCAGACCTTGCAGACCAACGGGATGATTTAGGCCAGTCCAGACCAACTAGTTTGGGTCGGGTTAGCTTAACCGGGTTGGGTCAGGTTAGAACCGAACCAGACCGACCTGTTTTTACTAAATTGGCCATATCATTCTAACATGAGTCCCCTTTGACGAGCTATATATGGGGTTGTGAACCTTGAGATGATATGGTACTTTTGAGATACTCTAAGTGAGTTTTTGTTGATGTTAGTTCATGGCCTAATAGCTCGAGGTGTATGTGCACCCAAAATGAGCACACTATGAGCGGAATCCTCCGGTTGTATGTGACTATAAGATCTTGGTGACTATGTGATCTTGGTGAATTTGTGATCCAGGTGACTATGTGACTTCAACGATATATGACCCATACACTCTCCATGTTCTACTAATGCTATGTGTATCATTGATTCTCCTTGCTCCATCGGCATGTTGGGCGCCATCACCATTCTAGGTGCCACCGATGCTTTGTTCACCATTGACGCTTCGTGCACCATTAACGTTGTTTGCACCATTGACATTCCAGGGGCCATCGACACTCGATGCGCCTTTGACACTTATAGTTTCATGGAGTTTGGGAGATCTATGGACTACAACTAGAAATCATTCTCTTCATTCTATAGAATTATACCTATGTGATCTAACTATTTTTTACTATACTTCATCGGTTTCCTTGGTGGAATACTTTGTGTCTTTCATTTGTTTTATACATCATGTATTTCATAGTGGTATCACCTTTTTGGTTTCGGAGTGTCCTACTATGTGTTGTTTTACCTACCCCTACACGGTATTGGCCCACACATGTCATGTCTTATAAAGATTATTGATGCATTTATAGAGTGAAATATGGACCAAGAACAAGTGGTTCATAGAGAGATCAAATAGGCGAGGTGTTCTCATAGGGCTTTAGATAGCTTTCCTAAAGCTACCCTTCAGGTAGGGAAATCTATGGACAAGATTCACGAATTTCTGCATTCATATTGGTAGACATTACTTTTGGTGGGATTGTATTATGACCTTATTTACTTTTCATTTTTTCATACTGTCATACTCTGTTGTTGGTATCTTAGTGGTATGAATTCTTTTTTCTTAGTGTTTTTAAATTTCATAATTTTGGGCATAGATAAGTGTGTGTGTGTACGTATACTTTGGAAAGTGCCTCCCATTTGTTGGATATTCCACCTCGGTTCTAGTCTCCAGCCCTAGTCCTATCAGAGGTGGGCTTGGGGTAGTCACGGTACATGCCCCTCTAGGATGCGTCATGACCGTGATGTATCAAAAAAGGTTGGTTCTACCTAAAGAACCAAAATTCTATGATATTGTTTTTAGGAAATAGTGTTAAGTGTTTTGAGTTCAGATTTCAAACTAGGGACTCCAGTGTTTGTGCATCGACTGATGTATCTATATGCTAGGACTCTAAATTCTAATTTTTGACTGGATACATTAAAACATAGGTTGCAGGGAATAAATTGTACATGCATCATATATAATTTTCATTGTGTTCTCATGTCCTTATTAAGTTAGTGTCATATCACCAGGTATTCTCTATTGACTATGGTACATATTGATCTATTTTATGATGCCTCCACATAGATATCCACCCAGGATTCCAATGCATGATCTCAAGGACGATCCGCCTAGAGATGAGGTGCAAGTATATGGACCAATACAAGAGATACCATCCCTGGGGGTGTAGTAGTGATACCACCACCAAGAGAGAAGAAGTTACTACCAATTCTACTAGTATAGGATACTGTAAGGATGTGTTTATTGTATGAGTTCCATAGGCAGTGACCTCCTAGGCTCAGGGGTGAGCCGACCCCCTAGAAAGGTGTGTATTGGCTGAAGGCGGTTACACGTGTCTTCCACCAAGTGAGGACTCCTCTCGACAAAATGGAATTCTTACCCATGAGTATTTTACATGGATCTGTAGGGATATGGTGTAGATTAGTGATCCATATTCCTAAGTAGATGACCCTCACTTGGATAGACTTCGAGCATATCTTCAGGGAGGAAATCATTCCAGTGATGTTACACTCTGTGCGTATACAAGAGCTGATACATTTTTAGTAGGGAGACCTGATAGTAGAGGAGAACTTATTGATATTTTTTTACCTTTCTCAATATTCTTAAAATTTGGTGTAGGACCTATTATTTAGGTCCTAGACCTTCATATAGGGACTAGACTAGGAGATAAAGGTATCCATGATATCCCTAGAATTCTGACACATGTTGGAGTACTGGAGAGAGCTCTTTTAGTAGAGAGTTTTCTGGAAGAGCAGACACTGATAGTGGGACCTACAAATGGGAGTCATGTTGTTGAATCTTGAGCAATGTGTAGCTAATAGCTAACGCAGGGATCCAAGTGGATCAGATATTTCAGGGGATAACCCTATGACATGGGGTCAGTTCTGTGTGGCTCGCAAAGAAGATCGAGTCAGCTGAAGGATAGGTTGTGTTACTTATTTGTTGGTGAGGGACATATGGCTAGAGATTGTCCGACCTTTCATATGGTCAATCAAGAGATAGTTGAGTGAGCGCCGAGGTAGAGGAGAAGGTAGGAATAGGGAGGTCTTCTAGGAAGCATACATGGAAGAGGAGGTGGTTGGAGGTTCGAGGTACTCCCACAACCAACCCTAGGTGGTCCATCATGGGCTCAGAGAGCTAGTGGATAGGGATGAGGATAGCTTCAAATAATGGAGGATTATGACCCAAATATTCTATAGATTATTAGAGGTAAGACCTGTGACTTTTCCACCCTAGCTGTAGTTTTTATAGACATAGATTCTAATCACCCTTTTCTTCTCCATGACCATTTTTTGAGACTCAGAGATTCTAGTAGAACCGTTGACTTGATCCCTACGCTTAGAGACTTTTATGGGTGGATATTCGATGATCACACACTATTTCCAATAGTGTTCCCTTACTCTAGGGGATGAGAGTTTTGTTTGGGATTTTATGGTGGTAGCTTCGAGGCCTTATGATGTTATTCTCGGTATGGACTGGTATTCCACAGTTCATGCCCAAATTGACTATTTTAGGCACAGAGTGTGGTGTGTCCGCAGAGATGCAAGGAGATTTTCTTTTTTCAAGGAAATGGAAACACATGTTTTGTAGGATGGACTTACACGTAGTAGAGTTTAGCTGATCACACATTAGTTGGATAGCATGACCCGCAACATAGTGGATGAGATGAGTACTTAGTTTCTTACAGTGGTGGCAGAGTATGAGGACGTCATTCCTTTGGATTTCCTTGGATTACCTCACCAAATGGAGGTAGAATTACGCATTGATATGTACCCTAGGATGGAACTGATATCTACATCATCATTTTGGATGGATCTCATGGAGCTTCGTGAGTTATGGGTATAACTAGAGGACTTGCAGTGGAAGGGCTTCATGAGACCCAGTGTTTCGCCTTGGGCAGCCCCAATTTTGTTTTCCAAGAAGGTAGACAGGATCATGATATTATGTGAATACATCTGACACCTAAAATAGGTTACTGTGAAGAATATTTATCCACTACCGAGTATTGATGACTTCTTCAATCAGCTGAAGGGATTGAGTTGGTTCTTAAAGATTTACCTCAGATCTTGTTATCATCAGCTTTATGTACAGGATGCGAACATCCTAAAGAAAACCATTAGATGATAGTAGGACCACTATGAGTACCTAGTGTCACACTTTTTTGTGAAGAACGCCCCAAAAGTGTTCATGGGACTCCATAATATAATCTTCCATCCTTACATATACTAGTTTTTCATGGTCTTCATTGATGAAATCCTTGTGTACTCTATGTTTGTGGAGGAGCACACAAAATACTTGAGGTCAGTCTAAGACACACTTAAAGAGCATTGGTTTTATAGGATTCTCTCAAAGTGTATGTTCTAGATTCATGAGGACAACATTCTAGGACAAGTATTTCCAGAGGCTGGAGTTATAGTAGATCCAGCGATGATTGAAGTAGTTATTTCTTGGGAGTCATCCAAGAGTGTTACTAAGGTTCAAAGTTTCTTGGGCTAGGATGGGTACTATAGGAGGTTTGTACCTGAACTTTCTAGAGAATCATCCCCCATAACAGCCTTGACATGTAAGGGTCATCATTTCTTGTGGATAGATAAGTTCTAGTACTGCTTTTAGGAGGTGAGGTAGAGATTGATGAGTTCCTCCGCAATGAGATTACTAGAGGAGGGTGTTGAGTATGTAGTGTTTTGTGATCCATCAGAGACCAATATTGGTTGTGTCCTAATGCATGGTAAAGTTTTGATTTTATATGGTTCGTACTAGTTGTGGAAGTATGATCATAACTACATAAACCATGATCTTGAGCTAGTAGTGGTAGTCTTCTCATAGAAGATGTGGAGACTCTGCCTGATGTAAGAGCGGTTTACCATCTAATGTGACCACAAGAGTCTCATGTATATATTATATTATAAGGATCTAAACTTGAGACATAGATGGTGTCTAGAGTTCTTCCAAGACTATGACATTGATATTTTCTATACTCCTGGGAAGTGTAACATAGTGTCATTGTAACACCCCGAGATTTTATGAAAAATATTCTTTTTAATTTCACTAATGTCTTGTGTTGTACGCTACACCAAAAGGAGCTTGCACAACACGAATACTTGATTTGCCTTGCATTACACGCAATCGTGACCTTCCTCGATAGCGTGTGTAGTACGCAATAACGAGTTTCACTAAACAACAATACGCTATTAAAATATTATTAAAACTAGCCGTTATGAATAGTAATAACCACTTTTTGAAATTTTGTAAATTTTATTTTTCAAAATGGACTTTATTTTTGGATTCGGAGTATCAAATTTAGCCTAAGGTGAAATTTTGGTACTTTTCGGATAACTTTCATATTCTGATGAATAGTGAAAATTACTAAATTATAATTAAAAACAACTTTTTTAATCAAAATAATTAATAGTGATAAATTATTAATTTGAGTGGTTTTAAAGTATATTTAGAATATATTTTTACAATTTAATACAATGTTGGTCATTGGATGTAATTTCACATTTAAACCAGACATAAACAAGTGTCAATCTTTTGATAGATATTGTTTCTTAAAAACACGCTATTTGTTTTAACAGCGGGATTTAACTATAAAATTAATTAATGCAACTTCTATGTTATGAATTTGGTAAAATAGACTTCATTTTTTAATTTGGAATATGAAATATAGCTTAGGATGAAATTTTGGCATTGTTCTGAAAAACATCAATTTTTGATGAATAGTGAAACTACTAAGTGGTAGTTAAAAAAACTGAATTTTTCATAAAACTTAATTTTACCGCTTATGTGAATGGAATTTCAAAAATCCGAGAGACACGGTTGATGTCAGTAAGTAAAATGCGGTTCAATGAGATGAAAATAATTTTTGGTGAATAGTAACTTTTTACTTTTATTTACCACGGTTAAAAGTAAATAGGGTAATTAAGGATAAAAATAATATTAATATTACCCTAACACATGTTTTAATACTATTGGAAAAGTGTATCTCGATCAAAAACAACCTTAAGTGTAAAATATTATCATTTAGGCCCACTTGGATTAGATTAGGACATTTATTATTATTTAATTCAAAGAAGAGTGAAAAAAGTTAAAATCAAAGTTTATTTACTAAACCATTTTTAATATAGGGTTATACATAAGATAAATTCGATTTTAAATATTCATTAGAAATCTAACAAGATTTCCTACATAATGGTATTTTATTTGTAATTTTTAGACATCAAATAATTTAATTTATTTATGACACAAAGATGATGCAGTAATTATCTTATTAATGAAATATTGACATAATTGATATTATAAATACCAAAATAAATGTAATTTAAGACTTTTTATGAATTCCACTAATTTTCTAGGTTACTATGATATAATAGTGTTGATTTAATCAACTTGGTTCGAACATATAATTCTGTTATGACTTTCACAAAAATCATATATCAAATAGTGTCAAAATTGACACAAAATAGTTTTTAAATCAAATATTATATTATTAACTGTTATTTTATTCCTAAAAATCTAAGGTTCGGCCAAATGACTTAGATAAGGATATATATATTAATATTAAACAATTTGGGGTTCGTTTGTCATGTTATAGTAAGTGTATTAACCATATAGTGTAAGAAAACAAAAAGACACGGTAAAAGTTAAATTATTTAACTTAGAGTTAAATCTAATTGATAAGGTTAAAATAATAACCTAAACTTGTCTAAATCCTATTGGTTGATAGTATTTCGACCCATCCCCACTTTATATTCGAAATAAGACCCTTTGGAACCATTATAAACCGATTTTGACTTTAATATAAAATAATATTTTGAGATATTCCTAAGGTGTCCCTCTCCTCCCTTATAAAAGGGCACCTCCTCCCCCTCCTCCTCACACCAATTTGAGTACTCAAGCTCGGACAACCCCTGCCAAAATCCCTTCTACACTTCCCTAGAATAATCCTAGAGGTCCTGGTCTTCTTCAAAGACCAATCTTAGTTCCCTAAGTGAAGGATTCAAAGAGGCGTTTCAAAGAAGAGGTAATATCCATTACCGATCTTTTCAATTTCTTTCTTCTTCAACTTCTTCTTATTTAGTTGTTTCATGATAAAGTAATAACATCAGTATTACTTACATACTGATATGTTATTATAAATATGAAACAACTCTAATTAACCTTCTATCCATCCAACGGAAAAAGGAAATCACCGCGCGTGCGTACGTACGGAATACCGTCTCCACGCCGTGGTGTAATCTATTTTCCGCCACCACATTAATTGGATGGGTATAATGGTTTAATGAGTAACTATATATGATTATTATAAAGTGATATTGATACTGAAATAGTATACAAACACTTCAACACAATTCCACGACCATGGGAACGATATCATCGCTCGTGCGTACGTACGGAATACCGTCTCCACGACGTGATGAGATTCATTCTCAATGATTAACCATTCATGAATGATTATAAAGTATATATAATAAGTACTAATGAAATATATGACATAATAATGATACTGGATTTATTTATATTTATATTTATGTCATCTACTTAATTCCATTCAATTCAATAAGGAAACGAAAACAGCGTTCATGCGTACGTACGGACTACCGTCTCCATGAACGGTGTGTTTCTTTCCATTTACTGATTTATTATATATATGTATATTATGAATATATATATATATATATAAATCATGTTTTGGAATAAAGTAACCATGATCTAAGTAATCATATGAATAATTACAAGTTAAAAACACGAACGACAAATGAGACGATTTTACCCAAAACGCTACTTTAACATGAATTTACAAAAGAACGGGTAATATAAAGTCATAAGTGGACCATATATGATATAATAACAATGAATATGATTCTGGAAAAAGTCAATAACATGATTTAAATCATTATACAGGAGGTTCGGACATGTACAAAGCAAGTCGGACCTAAGGTAAGGGAAATATCACAATCTCACTTTTATCCGAGATTGTTTTTACTTTGGTAATTACTGGGGTGTATTTTATCATCCACATCCATGTTCCCTCAATATGTAATATTATTTCCTTCCTTATACAATATTTTATATCCAATTTTACCCTTCGGTAAGTTTTTTGTAAAAGATATGAAAGGAATCTTTTGTCGTTTTTCGTACGAGGTACTTTTTGACTTTTCCGACAAAATTACGAAGAATGTTTTTTTTAACTTATACGGCATGAATGGATTTTTAAAACATTATTTCCAAGAATATTCCTTTAAAAGTTTTCAATATTATTTTTAATCAACTTCTTTTAGTTTATAATTGTATGACATATTAAGAAAGGAAAAGTGTTTTTGAAGAAGAAAGGATATTTTCCTCAAGAATTCATTTCAAGTGTTTTATCAAAATTATTTTCCATCTAAGATAATATAGGGTTATGTTTTTATCCCTATTATTACATTGATTTGATTATGTTGTGATGGAATTATTTTTATGAATTCCTTTATCTTATATGAATTGTTTTATGATGTCATGTTGTTTAAGAATCCCATTTTTATTACATGGGTTATGAAATGATGTATGGTTTATGATTTTGTGGCACACATAAGAATGGTATCATTATGAGATGGGTGGGACCTATATCTCCCTCCAATGCATTGGGTAAATATTTTATATCTCATGAGATAGACATGGCTGGAATGGTAGGTTATACCGGTTCAGTGAAACAGGACTGAAACGAGGGTGACTCGATTCAGAAAGGGACTTTGTCCACTAAGATAGTCTTGGAAATGAGTCATGACTAACAAGAAATGATTCTCTATGATTATGTGTGTATGCCACAAAGTTTCATGATTTATGTTATGATTATTGGGATTACATTTCACTTCTATGATTTATCCCATGTTATGATATTATGAGCTCTCTTTTTTGTAGGTTAAGATTTCCAAAAGCTATGTTCTTATGTATATGATGTGATTGATATTTCTTTTGTTTACCCTTACTGAGAATTTGAGCTCACCCTTTTATGTTTTCTTTTCCCCAGGATATAAAGAAAGTTTTTAGGTATAAAAAAAAGAAGATCTTTATGGGATATGTTGAAGATCTTTCACCACGATTAGAATATTATATTCCGAGTTTCCAAAGACACTAAACTATTATGGTCCTTGTGTGTGTGTTTTTGTTATGTACTAAGTATTCCGCAAAAGTAATGTAATTTACATGTACATCAGGCTTCGGGTCTCTACAGTCATATCCTCTCAGCAATAGATCCAGCTTGCGGTTGATAATTGAGGTGTCAGAGTGGTTAGAAGTGTTACAAATATCATTTTTGGATGGATATGGATAAAATTACATCCAGTCGATGTTTTTCACCCCTCCACACTTATAGAGAGTCAGGAGGTGCAAGTTGGAGACACTGACAATGAACCATTACATGCTCAAATGTCCGCAAGGCATGCATCTGATGGTTATTCGATAGGTGGGGATCATTTCGTTCTCTTTATAGGACACATAGTATTACTAGTGATGTTTCAGGAGGATGTTTTGAGGGAGTTACATAATTCCCCTTTTTAGGTACATCTAGGAGTGGGAAATATGTATGAAGACCTCTGAAGTCAGTTCTCGTGGCCTAGGATGAAGAAGGAAATAGAAGAGTTTGTTTCTAGATGCCTCGAATGACATCAAGTGAAGGATGGGCACCAGGTTTTAGCAGGTTTGACTCAACCCCTAGTGGTTCAAAAGTGGAAGTGGGATGAGATATCGGAAGACTTTTTGAATGGTTTACCACGCACGTCCAGGGGACACGATACCATCAGGGTGATTTTTGACCAACTCACCATGTCGGACCACTTCTCACTGATATGTGAGCAGAGCTCTATAGAGAATATCTGATTCCTCTACGTGTAGAAGATAGTTCATCTCCATGGAGTCACATCGAAGATATTAATGGATCATGGTGATCTATTTAAATCCCATTTGTGGAAAGGATTGTAGGAGGAATTTTTCACTCAATTGCGCATGAGAACAGTGTTTCATCCCTAAAAGAATAGCCAGACAGATTGGACCATCCAAGTTCTTGAGGACATGCTACAGGATTTCATCCTAGAATTTTTCTTCAGTTGTGAGGATCATCTACCTCTGTTGGAGTTTTCGTATAGCAATAACTACCAATCCACCATCAGTAAGGAACAATTCGATGCCTTTTATGAGAGACCCTACAAGTCGACACTCTACTACACATACTCACAATATCCAGCACTCATGGCCTTGATGTTGGTGAAAAAAACAGAAAATAAGGTTCAAGTTATCCAGGAGTGGATGAAGACTGCATAGAGCCATAAAATGTCCTATACTGATAGGAGACAGAGGCCTTTGGAATTCATGGAGGGAGACCATGTGTTCCTTTAGGTCTCACCTCGATAGGGATTATAGAGATATGGTTGGGGAAAAGATTTAACTCTATGATACATCATCCCTTTCAGATTCTTAGTAAAATTAGTGAGGTTTCATACCACCTATCTCTACCCCTGTAGTTGCACCAGGTGCATGATGTCTTCCACATGTCACAGTGGAGTAGGTACATGTATGATTCATCTCACGTCATTGACTGGGACAAGTTGGGCATTGATGATGTGGTGAATTTTTCAGAGCACCCATTATGGATTGAGGATCGACCAGATCATATCCTTTATAGATTTTTTATTCCTCTAGTGCACATTCGGTGGCAACACAGGAATCTCCAGGATAGAACATGGGAGCGGGGGCCTTAGATTTGTGATCTGTAACCAAATATATTTATTTAGTAGCCATTATTTTTGGATTTTGGGGATGTAAATCCCTAATTGGAGAGAATTTAAGAATTACAATTTTCTTTGGTTTTATTTTTATAAATTAATTGGGAAATTTCCAAGACTAGGCATTGAGACGGTGTGAGATTTTGAGGCCTGGTATGCCCATAATGATTTGTTGAAAAATATTATGTTATTAAAAAAGTGATTGTCTAGGTTTTATTTAAAACTAGAATAACATATAAATGGGTACATAGATCATAAATTAGTTGTCAACATTTCACTCAAAACAACAAATTTACCTAATTTGTAGCCTAAACTCGACTGGAGTGGGTCAAGTGTGAAAGTCTTATTTTGGACATAGATGTCACTAAAATATTTTTAATAAAAATGTTTTGTTTGAAACAACAGATATTCTATTTTTATCAATACCTTTTCAGAAATCTAGGGTTATTTCTATAACCTTGGAGTTTCCTTTAGGAAGATAATGAAGAAGTCACTCCCATGGTTTTGGATAATCTGATAAGAGCATGGAGATTTGATGAACGACGGTGGATCCAAGATAGACGATGACACATACTTCCCTTCTTCGTCAAGAATGGATCAATCCTCGAGGTAGTTTTCTGAGGTCATTGTGATTTACTATTTTCTCATTCTTGATTTCTATGAATAATGTCAAATTATACATAAACATATTATCATACAGATCTACCGTTTGTTGCGGGAGCGAATATGTTTCGGGTCAATGGGATTAGATTTAATCTATTTCAAACCCAAATTTCCTAGATATAGATCATTGTCCCTGAATTCTTGGCCAATGAAGTTAAAACTTTTCTGTTTTCATTTCTCCCTCCATTATACATGTTCATATCCATTGGAACCCTGTTGTTCTAGGCTCGACATTTCCAGGTGGTTTTGAGCATGATCAAACCCCTAGAGTGATCAAAAGCGAGGTTAAGCCCAATGTAGCAAAGATCACGACCCATGGATCATGAATATGGCTCTGTTTTAAAAAATCAAGCATTAGAGTGATGGGAGTGACCCATAAGAACCATTTCAACCATCGTTCGTGTGCTAGTGTATCGAAGGATGGTGGTTTCCCTAGCGTCAACTGGACCACGGAGGTGGAACCACCGGACTATGTAGGGGCCATGATGGTTGAGACTATGGGTGGTGACCAGGGGCCGCGGCAGTGGCAGTAAGGACACAACCTAGCGGGGGACCCTAGGAGGCAGAATCCGTAGTAGTGGCCATGGAGTAGGCGACATGGCGTACAGAAATGTTGAATGTGGCGGCCAGCCATGTGGACTGGGGGAGCGGGCTGACCACGCAGTCGGGCGACCGCATGGACCTAAGATATGTGGACAAGGCGGGTAATTTACATCATAGCATGGCCGAGAAGTGTGAAGTGGGTCGGGATAGAGAAAAAGGTTACTCTGGTGGCCCTGCAGGTCGGACCGCATGACCCAGATAAACTAGGTCGAGTCGGGTCATTCGGGCTGGGTCAGGTCTGACCCGAACAGGATTATACCCATTTTAATGAATTGGACATATCCTTGAAATGGGAGATATATTTGTTAAGTCATCTACAATGTCGATATCTAGGGATTAGATGTTAATTTGTAGATACTCTAATTGAGTTTTCTTAGAAGTTTTTTTATGGACTAATGGCTCATGGTGTAGGTGATCCTGGAATGAGTGCGCTATGAGCGGAATCCTATGGCTATATTTGAATATATGGTCTTGGTGAATATGTGATCATAGTGAATATGTGATCTTGGTGAAAATGTGATATTGGTGAGTATGTTACATGGGGGGGTATAAGACCCATCGACTCTCTTTGTTCCACTGATGCTCCTTGCACCATTGATGCTCTATGCATCATCGACGTTATGTGCGCCATCGACGTCCCAGGCGCCATTGCTGCTTCGGGCACCACCGATTCTCTATGAGCCATTGACACTTCATGTTATATTGATGATTCATGATCCATTGACACTTCATTCACCATCAAGACCCCATGCACCGTCGAAACATTCAGTGTCATGGAGATTGAGTGATCTTTGGACAACAACTGGAAATCCTTCTCAAGGTATTTTAGAATTATACCCGTGTGAGATGACCGTTTTTACTATACTTCATGTGTAAACATGGTGTTTTACTTCATGTGTTTTCTTTATGGTACAATTCTTTTATTTCATTTTGGAATTATTTTTATGGTTTTAGGGTGTCATACAGAGTATTTTTTTACTCACCCTTGCACAGTCTTTGATCACACGTATCATGTTTTGTGCAGTTGATCGTCACTTTGATGGTGTCCTAGGTGGACTAGGACCATATGGTTCTTAGAGATATCAGACATGATAGGTGTTCTTATATGGGTGTAGACATCCATCCAACACCTGCCATTTAGGTAGGGTTTCCTATGGATGAGTTTCAAGAACATGTTCATTCACATTGGTAGAATTTACTTTTTGTGGGCTTGTATCCTGGCCCTATTTACTTTCTTATTTTCTTACTATCATACTCTGTTGTTTGTATCTTTGTGGTATGCATTCTTTATTACTTAATATTTTTACATTTCATCACTTTGGTCTTGGATATGTGTGCGTTTTTATAGGTACTTAAACAAATGCCTCTCTTTTGTGGGATATGCCTACTTGGTGTGAGTTGCCAACCCCTGGCCTATCAGAGGTGAGTTTGGGGTAGTCATGGAATGAGCCCATCTAGGATGAATCATGACTATTTTATTCCAACAATATCATCCAAAATATCATCCTATAATCTCTTTTGACATTCTGTATGCCTTATTTTTTCATGAATACAAATCATTGAGGTCTTGAGGTGTAAAAAAATAACGATTTCCTCAAGAAAATGTATAGTGTTTGGCCAAAAATTTGTGTTGTATTTCATATTGAAACTCCATAAAATAATTTTTAAAACATAATAATATAATAAAACTACTATATATCATATAAATTGATTTTATTGTATCAGTGGAATAACCAATATCCATATCCAACATCAATAAAATGAGAATTGAACTCATCATTCATGTGTACAAAGAATAATCTCCGAGAAAACTTATGTAATTATCTTTTCATCACTTTATCTCATGAAAGGTTATATAGATGAACATAATTTATATATATTTTATTCATTATTTATTTATCCTTTATAAAAACTAATATATTATTTGTATTGTTACATTTCCATTCACTGAAAAATGATAACATCATTCATGTGTATGTGAGGACTACCACCTCCATGAAGCGATTTGATTATTTTTTCATCACCACATCACATGGATGATAAAAAAATGTTTATTTAAATATTTAATAATATATTTATTATATTATTATCATTATTTTAAGTTTAAATAATACTCACCTTCATTCCATAATGTTAGTTGAAAAATAAAAACATCACACTTCTATTTGTACAACCTACCATCTACATGATTGTAACGTAGTTTATTTATCATAAATAAATATAATAGTAAGAAATTAAATTATAATTAATATATAAAAATTAAAACTATAACATTATTATTGTTCGGGATATGATTTAATAATGATCCATTTGATCATATTCAACCCGCCGAAGTCATTTTGGACTTGTGAACATAATATTGTTAATACATCTAAATTGAACATAAATGATCATGTAATTGATTATAACATCGTAATAGGTTATGTAAAATGAATTATAAATAGGGTAAATATTTTTAATAAATTAATTAATTATCATATTCTTATTATTCATTATGATAAATAACATACATGATGAGTCTAAATCGATGTATGGGATTTCATCACAATTTTCCTTAATTGTGGTATATTTTATTGTTATACATATTATTTATTTTATATGGTGTATTTAATTACCTATTAAAAATCATATAATGAACCCTTAATACTTCATTGTATTAATGTTTCAATTTAAATTATATCAACTATGTGAATTTTACTTGAATGTTACCATATGGAAAACGTATTTGTAACTAAAATTAATTTTATTAGTTTATAATTATTTTTCATTGACATCATTATGACATGATTTTAAATGATGTGATCGATAGTTTTATTTATTATGTATTTCAAATAATTAATATTGTTTTTTAATTTTTAAAGATATTTTCTCCATTGATTAATTCTCAATTAAATGATGTTATCTTTGTAAGGGTTAGTCATCTCAAATTAAAATTCATTTGGATATATGGTTATGATATGTATATTTCTTCTTTTATGGTGATTATATAATTTCTATATGAAATCATTTATCCCAAATATTTTTATTTTTGTGATATTTAATTATTTCATTTTATGATATTCTTTCGCGGGGCTTATGATTGAAGATTTACCAAAGTGGAAAATGATTTTTGTTTCAATTTATTTTCATTTTAGTAGTGTTTATGTTCATGGATCCATTAGGTAAAATCATATGATATTATTTTATGGAACCAAATCTATTTTATTATCACCTAGTTTTGAATGTATATTATATATTTAATTTCTATTCTCTCCCTTATTCATTAAAGAAGCACCAAGAAAGTCATTTTTCATAGGTACTGATCATGTATTTTATTTTAGATCAGGAATAATTATCTTCTATATCAATATTATTTAATTTTTTTTCATAAATATTCTTCATTAAAATAAATATTTTTCTAAATATATTTTACATGATCTTCAAGAATCATTAATAAATTCATAAAAAAATAAATTTCATAATATTTTCTAAATGGGTCAATTTTGTTTTTCTTTACAAAAAGTTTGAAAAGAATATTTTTTTAATGTTCACAACAAGAAAAGATTCTTCCGCCTTCCAGAACATTATTTTTTTTATCAAGAATACTTGATATATTTTGAATTTTATTTTCATGGAAAGGGTTCTTCACAATATTTATTATTTTTTTAGTGTTATTTTCAATGTGAAAAGTGTGTTTTCCTCAATACTTTTTTTGCATGATCTTTTAATGGGATTTATAATAATCAACACCAACAACCATTGATGTGACTTATGATCCAATGTGGTTATTTTATAATGATACCATCATCATTCTATCTCTATATCAATTATTATATTTTTAAAATATATTTTCATAGATCTGTTTTATTTTCCATGGGTTAATCAAGTTATAAATGGATAAATATATTTTAACATATACATTGAAAATTACTTTTCCCAAAACAATAACCATTATTTTATATTTTTATTCCCATATAATATTTCTTATTTTATTTAAATATAAACCCTCCTATCCACGTTCTGGGTGATATATTTTCTTTAAATAGTTTTTTAAAAGGAAATTATATATTTATATATGGAAATGTTTTCTTATGGGTGGAATGATTATTTTAAAAGCGATAGGATCTTATGTATTATGATTATGGTATTGTTCTTAGGCATTAATTATGATTATATTTGGTACCATTATAAACCAAGGGAAGGTGATACCATCATTTATATACAATAGTTTTGGTAAAGGGGTTTAATTAACCAATTAGAGTTCCCCTAAGAGATTTTTTTATATTCTATGATGGTTACTCAAATTTTAACCATGAAGGTATTTTATATCTAACCAATATGGTTATTCAAAGTGTAATGGTAAAGGTTATCTGATTTTTGGGAGTGATATAAAAATGATACCAAATTTTCTTATGTGATTTATCTATTATTTCTATGAAATTTACAAAAAAACAATGATTTCATTCGGTATGTTAATGTGTATATGTTTAGGAAAAGTATTCTATACTTCATAGTGGTGAATATATATATATATATGTGTTTGTGTGTGTTTTTAATGATTCCAATGATCAAGATTATTGAATCTAATGAATATTACATTTGTAAAATTTTATTCTTTGTTTTAGGATTAATGATCTTGGTATTTTAGGTATGAATTCCATTATGATATTCACATACACTATGATTTTTTCATCATTCACTTATTCCCATCTTACTGTCACTGATGAAATTCAATCATTAATTCTTCATATTACCATTATTGAAAATTTTAGATCTCCTTTATTATGTTTACTCCTTCAATAATTTTGAAGAATTATGTTAAATTATTTGATTATATAAAGGATTTATATGTAATGTAAATTTTCAGAGATATTGAAGACATAATATGGAATCTAAAAACATATATATAGTGGGATATGATGTTGATATTTATGAGCATGTTGTTTATGACATGAAATTGTGATGTGTTTCTCCTTTTCCTCTAAAACACTAAACCTCATAATCTTGATCTATATATATGTGATCCAATATTTCCTATTGATTTTTTAGGTATTGGATGGGAAAAATTGGCTGATATTTATCTATATGATGGAAATAAATATAATGTGATGTTTTTTGTACCATATCCAAGAGTCCAAGTATGGGGTATTACACTATATTCAAATGATATTACCGTTTATGACATGTTTCTAAGTTTTTCCCATATTGATCATCCAACCTCACCCCATCCTTTTATTTTATTTTCCCACAGGATATTTCTTATAGGACTATATTTAGAAGGAATATTTATGTTGAGGTGATTTTTTTGGGTATAAAGAATAAATAAAAGAAATATTTTTATATTGGAACCATTTTCCATTTTGGATGAGAAAGGCATGGGATAAAATAATAAAAGACACTATACCTTATGTTATTTGTATTTTATGATTATTGTGATATGAATAGTATAAATTATTATAATTTTGTAAATTAAGGATAGGTTAATCTCACTTTTTTTAAAAATATTTTTTTAATGAACGTATTTTAGTATTGGACCTATGAGTTAAGTTTTAGGGAACCTCACATAGTATAAAAAAAATTGGTAGTGAGACAACAATAATAAAAATTTATATGATATAAATGAGTTAAAGTACCTAAATAATTTGTGAAGTTCACAATTTTTGAGTGGATCACATGTGTAATTTTCACTAGTTTTTTCAAGATCCACATTAGTAGATGTGAATTTAGAATCCATCCATTTCTATATTGGTCTTTAAGGATGTTTATTTTGGTTATCTGCATTAAACCATTAATTGTTTAATTTACCTATATAGATTGATATTTATACACATTTGAAACATAATGGTAGATATGAATTAGGTGGGAATTTCTTCTCGCCTATTGTGTTATTTGGAATTTCATATCTCTATAGAAATAATTTTCCAAATGACCTATTCCTCAACACTTGAAACATTTTTCCAATCCATAATAATAAAATCAGGGGTGCTTCCACTTATAGTTTCACATATAGGGTATTTAATATTCCTTCTAATATAATATTTATCATTAAACATCCCATGATAATCTATTTACCCTTTCATATCCCCAAATGTATAATAATGATGGGATTCTATAATTACTTTTTCTAATTTAGGAGAAAATTTAAATATTTCTTCACAAATACCAAAGTTCTTTATAGGTAATAATTTTAAAATAATTTGTTTTTAATTTATAAAATTAATTATTGTTTTTTATTTTGGGATCAATGATAAATCCAATGAGTTCCTCAGATTCCATATTAAATTTCACCTCAAAGGACCCAATATATTTTCATTCTTTTTAAAATCATAGGAAACTCCAATATATATTAATTTTAATAATTTATAGAAAATATCTAATAATAAATATATTATATTAAACTTATTCAATATTTGGTATCAATATCTTTATTTTTATGTATTTTTATGAGAAAATTAAACCATTTTTCTACATCCCTATATAATTGAAAAATATATAAAACTACAATTTCTTAATTTTATAATTATAGAATATAAAATAACTCTTCTTTTATATAAATAAAATAATCAATAACTGGTGGATTAATGGACATAATAATTGATAATAGTAATTGTTTGATAAAAGGAATTGATAGTGAGTTTTTCCTTATTTAGTGAATTTTGAAGATCAATATTGTTTAGTTTATTATTTATAACTAGATATACATGGGAAATCATGACCGTGATTTGTTTCACACCATCTCATATACCAGTAAATTTATCACTAAAACAACCATCGCATTTTACATCAATTTCATTTTTCACTAAGTTACATTTTATTCTAAATATTTTCTAAAACCACTTTTTTAAAAAATATTTTAATAAATTATATTATCTTATGAATTTATCATACATAAATAATATTAATACAAGAAATCAATCCGAATTTTTTTAATTCTATGAAATATTATTTTCATCCAATCATGTTTTTTATTGAACCATGTTTTAAATTTGTTTTATTTTATTATTTTTATTTACATAATCAACAAAATTTATTAATCCCATTATAATAAAAATTAATATTAAAATATATAACAAAAATCCATTTTAGTTTTGTTAACATGTTTTTTGAAAATACACAAATTTTAAAAAATCCTAAAACCTAAAAGAATAGAATCATTAAAGAATATTTGTACAACTATCTCATATTATAACATAATGTACATTTCATCTATTATGTTTCTCTACAATTGATCACTATATTAACATATAAGATATAATATACTTATTAATTTACTAGGAAAATAAGAAACATCAGAAAAGGGAGATCCCAAAATCTTAGTATGGTAAAATAATATAAATGGGTAATAGAACATTTACCACAATACGATAATCATTTTAGAGAACATGAACATGGGGGAAATTATTAATAAAATATGATCATAGAATCATAAAAAGTAATGGTGACACATGATTTCATAGTTATGAATAAATATATAGGAATATAGAAACATAAAATGGAAGTCATGAATGCATAATAGAGACAATCATATAATAATGTGAAATCTAATGAATATTCAGGAGCCATTTTTTATAAATCAGAAATATAGCACAAAAATAATAACAGAATGTCATAAATTATTTTAAGATTAACCACTAATAAATTTATATCATAGTGTACTTTTCAAACAAACTATATCACAATATATAATTGTAATTATTAACCACCAATATCACATAGCATAAAAAACTTGGAAACTAGTCATTTCTTATAGTAATATCATGAGATATAAATATTTTCTCAATACATTGAATGGATATGGAATTATAAAGACACTATAATATTTATAATAAAAATAAATATATTTACTACATTAAACAAATCATATATCAATTTGTAATTAATCCAATGAAATAAAATGGGTTAGACAAAAAGAGAAACTTCTTATAAAGTAATTGTGAATTTTATAAGATTATAGAAAAAATAAAATGAATCAAAAAATATATATCATTAGATAATTTTGAGTGTGATAAAGTAGAGATATAAAATATTCATATATAATGAATCTTCCAATGAAAATATCAAATATATAATTCAAATAATGAAATGTGTTTTCTTTTGGTTTTGGAGACATTTTCATAAAGACATAGAAAATTTCACTTTCAAAATCATTCTGAAAAGGTGAAATATATGATTGAAATATTATTTTAATAATAAAAATAACAACAGTGCAACCTTTAAAATAAAAAAAAACATAACTTAGAAGAAACTTTGAGTGAAATATATATGATATAAATGATTATACTGAATAAAATTACACATATTCTTTATTATTTTCATGTTACATTAATATATAAAAGGATTGTAACATTTATTTTTATATAATTATTAATTTTATTATTAATTTTATTAAAATAGATTAAAAATTTATCTTATAAAATATGAAATTAGAGGCCTGTGGTGATACAAAATATGTAGTTGGGAGAAATGTTACAAATAAAAGTGGATGGCTTCTTTTATAATGAAAATTAATTATGAAAGTAAAATTGATAAAATATTAATTTATAATGAAATTAAAATTTCCATAATATAAAATAGAAACTACATTATGAGATAAAAATGGGAAGAATATATCAATATAATTAAATAGTCAAGGAAGAAAGTGTAAATCTGAATTTAATGAGAATGATTCATGAAAATCCCTAACATTAGATTTTCACTTATTCAAACACATTATAACCTCATGTATAATCGAATTATTCACATTAATCATATATATATATTATTTATTTTTATTTTTCATAATAAAATATATTTTTATATTCATTGTATCTTTTTATTAAATATTAAATGATAACATGTTTGATAGGGTGTTTGTTTTTATTTTTGGCCCACATATTATTTATTTCAATAGTCTCCGTCCATGCACATTGAATAAGTATTTAACCCCTCCATAACTATAATAGTGATGATCTAGAAATATATGATATATAATTATATCCCTCGGAATATATGATTGATTTTACAATAATTGTTTTTAAATAAATGTATAAAATATTAATTTTTTACTAGGTTTATTAATTAATTATCATATATATATTACCATTCCTAAAATTATATCATTAAATAAAATCAATAGAAAATCCAAATTTTAAATGAATTTTAAATTTCCATAATGATTTATAATGAAAATATTATTTTATATCTCATAGATTTTGATAGAATGACTCAAAAAAGGAAAAACATAATTTAATTTATGAGTATTATATCATTTCATTACAATATCATTTTAAAGTAATTATAATCTAATTATTTAGATTATATAATATTGATAAATATTATTTATTATGTTTAATGTTAATAATATAAAAATAAAATTGGAAACCAATATTGTTATTAAGTTATTAAAGCATGTCCACCTTACAAAACCATAATTAGTTTTTATGGATTTAATTATTCATATTGGGGATAGGGGATCCCATAAAAGAGTGAGGATTTTTAGGAAGTAAAATTGTCTTCTAAAGAGAGAGGAAAACTAATTTTTTTGGGAAGTGGATATTTGTAGGTTTCTTTTAATGATGTATATGATTTTAATATTTTTAAATAATCAATCCTTAACGTGTAAGGAATGAAATTTTTTAATTAATGGGCTATAAAATTCGAAAATCATAGAGATATTTCATGAAATATTTCATAGAAATAATTCAATGATATGTGTTAGGAATATTTTATAACTTCATACCTCAGTTTAAACACTAACATCATTTTACCCTTTTCCGTGATAACTCACATTTCACCTTAGTAAGTTATTTCTTTATAAAAATGTGAAATAAACATTAGTTCCTAATTTTGATAGAGGCATAAAAATATGAAATCTATTTTATTAAATATAATTTTTAAAATTTATAAAAATTAATTTGAATATAAAAAACAACAAAATAACTATATATAAATATATCTTTAAATTAAATATGTGTTTTATTTTTATTTATTTTCCTTTAATAGAAATTAAATTAATATTATGTTATATATATAAAAAATTGATTTGATTCAATTAAAATCTATTATATATGTTTTTTATTATAAAAATACATAACATATTAATATTTTTATAATAAAAATATTAATATTTTTTTCAAATATTTATTATTAAATTAATAATTACATTTCTATATCACCATATGTTATATCTAAAAAAACAAAATACAACTACATAAGATTTAAGGGGAATATAGGTTATGGTTAATGTAGTGGGTGGTAATTAATTTCAAATGTATCTAATATTGATTTTTATAATCCTATAGTTCTCTCCTGTATAAATATAATCAATAAATACAGATTTAAATTTATCTTGGGATTAGGTAAGGGTATACCCATGGGGTTCTACCTCTTTTAAAATCCCTAAAATATATTTCTTATTAGGAATAATTTTTCAGCATTATGCCATAAGATCTTCATTTCTATATTAATTTCATGATTATAGTACCTCTATTTTTACTAATTATATCAATGAGAACATTATAATTATAACTTCTAATGATTAATTTAATTTGGTAATAATTATTATTTCCACTAACAATTTAATTTATCACAATAGTCACTATTATATATAATGATTATGATTGACCTATGACTATATATCCCTACTGTCCTTATTATCCCAAAGGTTATATTGTTGGTCGGAGTAGATTACTCAAGAGGGGGGAATTGAATATATATAAAATTTTCTATTATAATTGGTTCTTAATAAAATATCCCCCAATTAAAATATAATCAAAGTCAGTTTGTAGTGAATTTATAAATGTCCTGAATGTTCAATTAATATCTCATAAGATTGATTAGTTCTTAGATTTACCAATATAATGATTATTAAAACTTTTGAAATAAATATACTGATTCAAAATAGATATAAACACTTTATAAACTAACTATAAAATTTTAATTTAGTTTTATTTGAAATGAAATAAACATAGATCAAATTAAACTAAAAGGCAGATACATAGCAGATAAAAACAAGGGGTTCAGATTGATGCTAAGACTTAGTCTTCTCTACTTGGTGATCACCTGCCACCAAGCAGTTTATATAAATAAAATTTTTGATCCACACCCTGAATCGGGGTTCACAAAAGCACACAAGGCTATCCAGGTCACACTTTATATCTACCATAGTTATTCATGGGAAAAGAAAAAAATATATCACACATGATCTATTCCACTATTCTACATGGGATACAAGAGTAAAAAGAGAGTGAGTGTGAGGATATTGAGTATCCTACAGTTCTGTAATGGATACAGTGTGTGTGGAACCAACATATGCACACACTGCTCGAAAAAGAAAACACAAGAAGAAAACATAGTTATAAACAAAGAATAGAGTTTAGAAATCTATGTGTGTTATATAGTGAATCTCTAGTTTAGATTGATGTAGAGAAAATGATATTCAAGTCCTTTTCTAGATGATGGCTTCAGAACAGATTATCGTAGCCGCTATACTATAGATTCTAGGTGTGAAATGTTCATCTCTTAAATGTTAGGATTTTTAGATAAATTCAGCACATTATTTATTGTATTATTTAACTCCTTGTGTACACTAGAATTGAGTTCTTGGAATTTTGAACACAGCTTTTAGAGTTGTTTGGTTTCCACTATTTTTCACATTCTCCTGTTCTTTTTCTTCCATATGCACGGTTGAGCTTGTAATCCTTTTATACTTCATGTTCCCACACGAATGAAGATCTCCCCACATGCATGTACCTTGTAATGTCTATATATAGTCCTACAAAAAACATTAAATAATGTTAAAAACATTAATTTCTCTAAATATGACCGTTACAAATAAATTTGAATTGATAAATTTAAAACATTATTTTTAACTATCGGTGAGTCATAAGTATCGATGACTCATATGCATCAGTCTATCATCATTGGTCTACCAAAATCAGTCTGTAAGCATCAGTCTATCAGCATAGGTCTGTAAGCATCAGTGACTCTAAGTATCGGTGAGTTATTTCCATCGGTATCAGTGACTCAGTGTATCGGTGAGTCGTTTGTGTTATCGGTCTGTCAGCATCGGTGAGTCGATCATCAGTGTGTCATCTATCGGTGAGTCGATCATCAGTGTGTCATCAATTGATGAGTCAATCATCAATGTATTTTCCATCGGTGATTTGATCATCTTTGTGTCTTCCATCGGTGAGTCGATCATCGGTGTGTCGTCCATCGGTGAGTCGATCATCCATGTGTCATCCATCGGTAAGTCGATCATCATTGTGTCGTCTATTGGTGAGTCGATCATCGGTGTATTGTCCATCGGAGAGTCGATCATCAGTGTTTCATCCATCGATGAGTTGACTTGAACTAACAGTGTTAGGGACTCTGAGAAACTTATGAAGTGTATGTCATACACAAAGCACTACTAGATTATGTGAAATCAATAAATATAAGTAAATGTAAAATTTTAAACATATTGAAACAAAAATATAGTTTATTGACTTATTGAAATTTATTGTAAAGTATGGAATTATTTATTTACTTATAGATAATAGAATCTGTAGATTGACATTATTTGTGATTATGAAAATCACTATATTATATAGGGTCCAACAATCTCCACCATTTTGATAATCACAAATTATGTCATACATGTGATGTTAAGGAATAATAATTACTGGACTCAACATACCTCACTGAATGTGATTGTTCAATATAACTAAAAAATTCCCTTGTTTATGTTTTTAATACAAATCCCCCCTGAAATTGTTGGATCAGAGGAAATATATGTATATATGTATATATATATATATATATTATGTTGAGTACATGCCATGTGGCCTATGTCCATGTGGCCTATTATAGATTTTCTACCCCTAAAATTAATAATGTATGCCTATACCTTTCTCCCCCTTTTGGGATTATAAAAAAAATGTTAAGAGAAGGAGAAAGAAGAAAGAGAAATAACATAAAAAATGAGAAACATAGTGAAGACAAAAAGTATTTCCATTAAGGTCCAAAAGAGTACATCCTTCAAAATAAAGATATAAATCCCTATCAAATATACAATACACTACTAAGTTTTTGGCTTCTAGGGAGATTTTCCTTTATCCGATGGATCAAGAGTATGATCAGAAGGTTTTGTTTTGGCAGTGGGAAGAGATGATCTGAGGAAAACACCAGGCAAGGAAACACCTTTAGGGACATTTTCTGCAAGGATATGTCTTCTTTCTGACAACACACAGCTCTGAGGTTGTGTAGTAATGACTGGTCGAATCTGGGAAGGGCCTGAGAGATACTCATCTAAGTAGATGGATGAGAGGTACTGCCAATGGAATCAGCATGAGGAACCACAATTGCTTCATCTTGAACATGCAGATACAGCTTGAAGAAATTGATGAAATCATTGATGATTTCACCACCATATTGCATGTCCTTTTTGAAATCATCCTTATTCTCCAGGAATTTATTCATAATATGGGTAAACTCCATTAATAATGACAATTGTTTCTTGAAGGATTCTCTTACTCGATGAATTATATGATTTTCAGCTAAAAATATGAATCTATTGAGGAGATCATTCTTGGTATATATCTTGGTAAAATACTTATCAAATTTCTCTCTAATCTCTTTTTGAGTAGAAGAGGCTTCATTTTTTCACCATTGTACCATATTGTAAACATGGTCTACATTTCTATGTACCTTTACAAGAGTTTCTTTGTCTTAATCACTTTCAAGATTCTTGAGTTCTTTTATTACAGCCTTGAGAGATTCCAAATCAGCAACAGCACCTCCGCCACCTCTAAAACTATATGGAACAAAGATTATTTTTCCAATATATTCTTTCAATTTATTCACATATACAATTAGTAGATGTTTCACTAAGTTACTAAGAACTTCCATCACACCACTAAAAGGGGTCTTAAAATCAGTGGTTAGAGAATTTAATTCATTTCTCATCTTTCATACTTCTTCTCGCAGGAAAGTATTATGTCTAATGATGGTTTCATATGTGGTAATCTGATTTTGTTGAATCTCATGGATCACCGTACTTGATATTTCTAAAGCATCAGCATCTAAAATAATCATGAAAGTAGATTCTTCACTTTTGGATCCAACTGATGCTCTCACTGACACACATACATCACATTTGAATTGCTCTAAATTAGCATTAGTGACATAGTCACTAGGAATAGGTTGTGATACTAGTTCAACTGCTGGAGGTGCAACTGGTAAAGAAGGTTCAATATGTTCTAATTCAGCTTGATCATGAGGAGAAGGAGGAGGTTTCGTTATCTCCTCATCAGATTTATATTCCAATACAAACAGAATGTATCCTGGATCTATATTCCACTCACAAGTACATGTGTAGTATCTTGGCTCAATAGTGTCAATCTTGACTCTTATTCCTTGAGACTCAAGTACAATCTCATCTTCATATACTTCTTCATCCTGAACTCTAGACAAAATAAAATTTCTGGGAACAGGTACCAAATGAACATGAGGTTCTATATGTACTTTAGCCACTTCAACTTCTCCAGGAACTTCCTCCATCTGAGGCACCTGATCCTCATCCTCTTCCTCATGGACACCATCCATAATTTCATTCAACTTATAAATTATTTCTTGATTTTCAACATCAGGATGGTGAGGTCTTTCCTCATTACCAACATCTCAGTGATCAATATCCTCCTATTCAACAGGATTAGCACCATCAGCAGCTCCATGGATAGATTCTTCACTGGATCTATCAATCACTTGTTGACCCACTTTCAAAGAATCACTATCATTCTCATCATATACCTCATCATCGTCATCATTATCATAGGACTCCTCATCTGACTTACTTATCCTTCCACACCAGTGAATTCTATCTCTTCCTCATCCTCATCACTAAACAAAGGTTCCCTTGAGGGTAAATCCAATGGTGGACTAGCTGGTCCATAAGACATGTCTTTTTGGATTTCAAAAATATGAGGATCACTCTTGTCATCAATAGAAGATCCTTCTTCCCTTAAAAACTCATCCTCAACTTCTTCATCTGAATAGACAGCTTCCTCTCCTAGTTTTAGGCCTGGATCAACTTGATTATTTAGTCTGGTAGGATGTTCAATAGGATTGAACTTATAATACAGTCTTTCCTCATCTCCCACCCAACATTTCTTCCACAAGCTACAAAAAATCATAATTCTCTTATATATCTCTTTCTAGAGGCAAAAACCAATGCAGGCACTAATCATTTCATCTCTATCTTCCACACAACCCAACTTATTTAGCATTATAGAGATCATCCTAGGATAGTACAAACATGTTTCTTTCTTGGAGGGTTTATCATATCAGAAATTTTCACCATTTGATAACTACAATTATTCACCTATATCCTATTTTTTAATAGGTATATCTAGAAAACATCTTGACAATTCACAACAGATAAATCTCCCTTCCTTGGGGATATTTGAAGTTGAATAAACATAAAAGGTAATCTTGCCTCTCCATCAAATTCACTGGCAGTAGATCTCCTCGATTCTTCACATCTAGTCAGCTTCTTCAAAGCATCTTCATATGAAAAAAAAATCAAATAAAGGAGGAATATTACCTGGATAATCATCATATTAATTTCCTTAAGGAATTTCAAAGCATTAATCCCATTCCTTATATGAAAAATTAATCTCTTTTCCCTTTACTAAAAATATCATCTGCGCTTCATCAGTTCCATCCATGGATATCTTTCTTGTTGAGAAAAAACTCATGCACAATCTTGGGATAAAACGGTCTTTCATTATTTTAGATCCATCTTAGAATTCCTTGAGATTATATCACCCATAGCAAAAGAGACTTTCTTGACAGAAGCCATTCTGCAAATACTTCTTTCTCGGTAGTAACAACTCAGATTTCCAAGCCTAGATTTCTAGTACCACTAGACTCACCCTTTTGACGCTTAGCTGATGGATATTCATTAGACTCTTCCATCGCACGCTTTGTTCTTGCCATTGCGAGGGTTCAAATTCGAGGGGATTTGAAAGGTCGTGGGTAGAGAAGTAGAGTGTCTAAGAGCAGAAGGTTCAAAGGTAGAGAGGAAGGTGAAAGGTCAACATGGATTGAATTTATTATTTCATTTAGGGATTGTAAATCTTAAATAAAAAAACTAAAAATCGATAAAAAGAAAAAAATTGTGTCATTTTATTTAAAAGAGACAGAATTACAAAATATTCCTTGAATATAATGGTTTCATAGGATTGGTTTTACATGACCGGTTTTAAGTGATCAATTTCACTGATCGGTTTCACAGATCGGTTTCACCAGATCAGTTTCTTCATATCGGTTTCACCTGATCAGTTTCACGGATGAGTTTCAATTATCAGTTTTGTTGATCGGTTTCACCTAGTCAGTTTTACTGATCGCTTTTTCTGATCGGTTTCACCTGATCGGTCTCACTGATAAATAGATATTTTCAAAGGCAATAGAGGTTTGACAGGACTTTAGATATTTATCATTCCTAGTTCATGTCTAATGTAGTTCATTCTATCATAGTTTAAGTGTTTAGTGAATATGTCAGCAAGTTGATACTCAGTCCCAATGAACTCAAGAGTTATATCCCCTTTTTGATAATGATCTCTCAAAAAGTGATGTATTACATCAATATGTTCAGTTCTAGAATGAGAAATTGGATTATTATAAATGTTAATATCACTTGGGTTGTCATGGTTTATGGGGATATTTCCGAAATGAAATCCATAGTCTAATAAGGTGTGTTTCATCCATAAAATTTGTGTACAGCAACTACCAGCAGTAATGTACTCTGCTTCAGCAGTAGATAATGCAACCAAATTTTTCTTTTTTAATACACCATGATATTAGAGACATTTCCAAAAAAGTGACATATTTTAGAGGTACTCATTATATCTAACTTACACCCACCAAAGCCAACATCTGAATAACTAACTAAAACAAATGGTTGTCCTTTAGGATAAAATAATCCTAAATTAGTTGTATACTTAAGGTATTTGAAAACTTTTTTAACAGAATTTAAATGTGACTCTTTTGGTATTGCTTGAAATATTTCACACATAAATACACTAAACATAATATCTAGCCTACTAGTGGTTAAGTACAGCAAACTCTCAATCATTCCTCTGTATGCAGTTCGATTAACAGATTTTCCATTTTCATCAAGATCTAACTTACATGTAGAACTCATAGGGGTTTCACTACTCTTAATGCTATCAAGGCCATATCTTTTCAAAAGATCTTTAGTGTACTTATTTTGATTTAAAATAATACCTTCTTTATTTTTAAAAATTTTAAATCCAAGAAAATATTTATTTTTACCCATCAAAATCATTTCAAAATCACTTTGCATTATTTTTGAAAAACCATTACATAAGGAATTTTTATAATATCCAAAGATAATATCATCTACATATACTTGATCAATTAAAACTTCTTTTGAAATAATTTTTATGAACAAATTAGGGTCTTCAAGTCCTTTTGTTAAAACTTTATAAATAATAAAATTACTTAACCTTTCATACTAAGATCTTGGATCTTGTTTCAAACTGTATAAAGCATTAAATAATTTGAACACTTGATTTGGAAAATGTAGATTTTTAAAACCTAGAGGTTTTTAAACAAAAAACATCTTCAATTATATAACCATTTAATAATTAACTTTTGACATCCATTTGGTAATGTTTAAAATCCAAGTCTGATACATAGGCATGTAAGATTCTAATGGCTTCAATCCTAGATACTGGCCCAAACATTTCTTTATAATCAATTTCTTATACTTGATTATATCCTGGTGAAGCAAACCTAGCTTTGTTTCTAACAATATTTCCAACATCATCTAGTTTATTTCTAAACACCCATTTTGTTCCTATAGTCAAAGTATACTTTGGTTTATCTACAAGTTTCAAAGCATTATTCCATTCAAACTGGTTAAGTTCTTCTTACATTTCCATTACCCAAGATTCATAAATGATTGAATCATTTATATTTTTAGGTTCAATTTGTGACAAGAATGCTTGATTTTCAGCCTGGTTTCTCAAGGAAGCTGTAGTTTGTGTTCCTCTATCTAAATCTTCAACAATATCATCTAAGGGATGATTTTTAGGGGACTTAGTTGGTCTATTAAAGGTAGGACTAGTTATTTCAGGTGCATAATCTTGATCTGGTTCATTATGTCTAAGATCTGGAGAATTTCTAGAACTTTAAGTTTTCTCATATTTCTTCATATGATTATTTTAGGTTTTATTATTAATTTCCATATTAGACATATCCTCTTCAATATTTTCTAGTGAGGTCTTAGGCTCATGTGGATATATTTCATTAAACTTGACATCTACATATTCCCCCACGCTTTTGGTATTCTTATTAAAGATTCTATAGGATTTTCTTGACGTATAATATCCAAGAAACATTCCTTCATCACTTTTGGGGGGAAAATTATCTAAATTGCCTTTAGTGTTCATAATATAAACTTCACATCCAAACGCTTTAAAATAAATTACATTGGGATTCATATTATTCCAAAACTCATAAGGAGTTTTCTTAAATATGGGTCTAATTAAGACTTTATTTATTAAGTAACATGTTGTATTAACAGCTTCATCCCAGAAATATATCGGTAGGTCATATTCATTAAGAATTGTTTGGGAAATTTCCTATATGTTTCTATTTTTTCTTTCTATCACACCATTTTTTTGAGGTGTCCTAGGGGCAGAGAAGTTATGATTATAGCGATTTTGTGGGAAAAAGGATTCAAAATATTGATTCTCAAACTCATGGCCATGATCACTTCTTAAGGATTTAATCATAAGTCCACTATGATTTTCTACAGTCCTAGCATACTTGGTAATGTGAGAACAATCTTCACTCTTGTGAGATAAGAAAAAGGTCCAAGTATACCTAGAGAAATCATCTACAAGAACATAAAAATAGTGCTAACCATTGAGACTCAAAACTCTAGATGGTCCAAACAAATCCATGCGAACCAACTAAAGAGGTTGAGAAGTAGTTACTTCTTTCTTTAGCTTGAAGGAGATTTTGTGTTCCATTCCTTATTGAAAAGGATTGCACTGATAATTGAATGAAAACTCTAATTTGGGTAAGACTTTAACTATCCCTTTTCTAGTTAACATCTTAAGAGAGTGTATGTTTCAATTTCCAAGTCTTCTATTCCAATGCCATGACTCTTTGTGAAAGGAATTTAGATAAGAAATATTTTGTGAGGTTAGTGTGTCTAGATTTATAGCATATACATTATCATTTCTAATATAAGTAAATACTGAATTATTCTTGGCATAAAAAACATGGAATAAATTATTTTTGAATTTTATATTAAATCCATAATCACATAATTGAGATATGTTAGGCAGGTTATACATTAATCCATCATCATAAAGTACCTTGGAAATTGAAATTGAGTTTGGGTTACCAATCTGGACTAGGCCAGTGATTTTTCCATTACCATTGTCACCAAATGTGACATGTCCTCCATCAATCGTAATAAGACTTTTAATTCTTGAGTAGTCCCCCATCATATGTCTTTAAAACCCACTATACAATTACCACATATTTCTACTGGAGCTCTTTAGGTAGTTTACCTACAAAATAGTTCATCCAAGAAACGATTTTGGTACCCATATTTTTCTGGGTCCACATATATTAGTAATATAAGATTTATGATCCCATAATTGTCTTATGGGATTCCTATATGCAGAAAATATAGTGTTTAAAAAATAAACTTTGTTTGGTCCTGAAGAATTGGATGTAGTAAGAGAATTCTTGGAACTAGAACATGTAATAAAATTCTCATTTTTGAAGAAAGAAGCAAATTTTCCAGATTTGGTTACAAATGTGGTTTGGATAAATTCTATTGACCTGGTTAATATCCAATCCCAAAAAAATACTTAGGATATGTTTTTTTACCAAGCATTTGAGTTAGGGTATTTTTACCATTGGTATACTTTTCTATGTCCTTCTTCAATTGCTCAATAGACATTTTTAACTCATTGTGTTCCTTGGGTAGTTTAGCATTTTTCTTTTTTTTCAGTTGTAAGTTTAGATTTAACAGTCATAGTAAGATCATGTTGTTTCCTCAAAGATTTATACTTATCTTTTAACTCATTGCATGTTTCTTCTAGCATGTTTAATATTCAAATAATTTATTATTTTTCATATTCTCATACTCACTTTCTTTTCAGAATAATAAGAATTATGTGCAGGAGAGTCTAAGGATACCTCAGTTGTGTTTGTCATAAAACACATATTATCCATATCATCCTTCTCATTATGAGAAGAAGATAATTCATTGGATATATCCTCAGAGGCACTCTAGGTGTCCTTTAATTCTTTCTTATACTTTCTATCCTTATTTTCATACTTCTTGTATTTCATATTTGGAAATTCATCCTTAACATGTCCTTTCATTTTACATTCATAGAAAATTATCTCTTTTGATTTATCATTTCTATTCCAATACTTTTTTCATTTTCCCTTATTATCATACTTCCCTTTTTAATTGGGATTTATAAAAAAAATCTTTTTCCTATAAAATTTCTTGAATCTTCTGGCCAACTAGGCCATTTCTTCATCACAATCTGAAACTGATTCTTCACTAATGAAGCTTTCAACTTCAGCTTGAACTTTTTCTTTTTCTTTAGTTTTAGAGGCAGAAGTCCTAAAGGATATATACATTCATTTTGGTTCATCATCTTATTTATTTACCTTCAATTACACTTCATACATCATTAATTTTCAAATCATTTCCTTCTCTGGTATCTTATCAATGTCACATGATTTCCTAATATATACAGATGTCCCTCACCATTTTTCTGGTAAGTATCATAGAATCCTCATAATTTTCTCTTTGTCTGTAAATTATCTTCCTAAAGAAATCATGGTATTCACAATTTCATTGATCATGAGATACATATCATAAATAGATTTGTTTACCTTTATTCTGAAGTTTTCATATTTAATAGTATAAGTATTTAATCTCATTTATTTAACATTAGATGTTCCCTCATGAGAAACAAACAGAGTGTCTCAAATATCACATGTAGTTTTACAAGAATAAATATGATTGAAATATTTATCACCTAGTGCATAGTAAAGAGTATTCATTACTTTACAATTATTGTTATAGGAAGTTTTGGTAGGTTCATCCCAAGTGTTTCTAGTAGTTTTAGGAATTACACATTTACTTTCAATAGCATTCCAGATTTCAAATCCCATTTTTTCTAGATGTATTTTCATTTTAATCTTCCATTGAGCATAGTTAGTTCTATTAAAGAATGGTGGTCTATTGGTAGAAGTCCCTTATAATATATTAACCATGATATAAATTGTAAAATAATTTCAATTAGATAAAAATTTATAAATAACAGAAATTTTAAGATCTTTGAAAAACATCTACAATCACAGTTGAAAAGATTTTAAAACTAACAATAATTTTTAATGCCTCTGATACCCAATGATTGTAGGAGTAGATTACTCAAGAGAGGGGTGAATTTAGTATCTATAAAAAATTCTATTAGAATTGGTTCTTAAAAAAAATATCCCCCAATTAAAATATAATCAAATTTAGTTTGTAGTGAATCTATAAATGTCCTTAATGTTTAATTAATTTCTCAGAAGATTGATTAGTTCTCAGCATTACCAATATAATGATTATTAAAACTTTTGAAACTAATCTACTGATTAAAAATTGATATAAACACTTTCTAAACTAACTATCAAAGTTCAATTTAGATTTATTTTAAATAAAGTAAACATAGATCATATTAAACTAAAAGGTAAATACATAGTAGATAAAAAAAGGTGTTCAATCTCGAGCTGATACTTAGTCCTATATACTTGGTGATCACCTTCCACCAAGAAGTTTATATAAATAAACTTCTTGATCCACACCCTGGATCGGGGTTCACAATAGCAAACAAGGATATCCATGTCACACTTGACCTCTACCACATTTATACATGGGGAAAAGAACAAATAGATCACCCTTGATCTCTTCCACTATTCTATGTGGGATACAAGAGTAAAAAAGAGAGGGAGTGTGAGAATATTGAGTATCCTCCAGTTATGAATAGGAGGTAGTGTGCGTGGAATAAACAGATGCACACACTACTCGAAAAAGTAAACACAGGACCACAACAGGGTTATAAATGAAGAATACAGTTTAGAAATCTTTGTGTGATATGCAGTGAAGCTATGGACTAGATTGAAGTAGGGAAAATGATATTCGAGTCCTCTTATGAAATATGGATTCAGAACAGAGTATCACAACCTTTATACTCTATCTTCTAGGTGTGAAATGTTCAGCTCTTTGATGTTAGGATGTTCAGAGAAATTCAGTACATTCTTACTTGTATTATTGAACTCCTTGTGTACTATAATCTTGAGTTATTGGAATTTTGAACACAGCTTTCGATTTGTTATGTTTCCACTATTTTTCACATTTACCTATTATTTTTCTCCCACATGCATGGTTTAACATGTAATATGTTTATACTTCAAGGTCCAGTAGGCATGAAGATCTTCCCATGTTCATGTACCTTGTACTGTCTACATATAGTCCTATAGAAAACATTAAATAATTCAAGAAACATTAATTTGTTTAAATATGACCATTAGAAATAAATTTGAATTAATAAATTTGAAACAATATTTATGACTATTGGTGAGTCATAAGTATCAGTGACTCATATGCATCAGTCAATAATCATTGGTCTATCAGTATCAGTCTACAAGCTGTAGTCTGTCAGCATCAGTTTGTCAGCATTAGTGACTCTAAGTATTAGTTAGTTATTTCCATCGATATTAGTGACTCAATGTATCGATGAGTATTTGGGCTATCGGTCTGTAAATATCGGTGAGTTGATCATCGGTGTGTCATCCATCAGTGAGTCGATAATTGGTGTGTCGTCCATCGGTGATTCGATCATCGGTGTGTAGTCCATCGATGAGTCGATCATTAGTGTGTGGTCCATCGGTGAGTCGGTCATCGGTGTGTCGTCCATCGGTGAGTCGATCATTGGTGTTCCATCCATCGGTGAGTCGATCATCAGTGTTTATTCCATCAGTGAGTTGATCATTTATGTTTCATCCATCGATTATTCGATAATCAGTGTGTCGTTTATCGGTGAGTCAATCATCGGTGTGTCCTCCATCAGTCAGTCGATTTGAACTAACGATTTCAGGGACTCTGAGAAACTTATGAAGTGTATGTCTTACACAGAGCACTACTAGATTAAGTGACATCCATAAATACATGTAAATGTATACTTGTAAACATATTGAAGCATAAATATAGTTTATTAACTTATTTAAATGTATTTTATATAATGGAATAATTGATTTACATGGAGATAATAGAATCTGTAGATTGACATTATTTTTTATTATGAAAACCACTATATCATAGAGGGTCCAACATATATAATTTCTAAATTTCATTTTTATATACCTATATAGAAACTAAAATATTTCTCTAAAATCATTAATCTGATTAGGAAATTTTTTCATGATTTTTATCATATTCCTATCGTTTTACATTCTTTTTATACTTTTCATCATTGTTGTGATTTTCAAGCTAGATTGTGATGATGAATATTTTTATTTTATTGTAATTTTTTTATGTTTTTTATTCCATTTATAATTTTAAAAATTATATTCCATTTATCTATCTTGAAATGCCCAATTTTATATTATATAGAAAACTACTAATAAATGGAATTTATTACTAAAAATATAAACTGATCACATAATCATATATGAAAGTAAGAGATATTTTGGAAACAATAAAAATTTTCTTGAATCATAGAGTATTCTGTGTAGAGCATGCAGTTGATTTATCATCCTAAAAATGTTATAACTGATTATATTATAGGAACTTATAATTTTTATAGGGTTTTAAGTCAAATTATTTAGTGAAGGTGGTCCATTTCTATTGAGTTCATTAATGATAATATTGAAAATGGAATGTGATATGAGAGTTTTTATGGTTTTGGATAATTTATTTTCAAGTGACATTTTAGAATGGTATTTCATATAGTGGAGGTGGTGGTAAATTTTAACACTTTTAAAGGAAATTAGTTTTCACGAAAGGAAATTTTTGTCAACTATCAAAATGATTAAATTTCTCCAGCATGAGCAATAAACATTAATTTGGGAGAACTTAAGTATTTTATTTTTTTCTTTGGGTATCATGGGATATCACCAGGTTGTATGATCATGTTTTTTATTTTTTATTAGAGGATTGATAATTGAGTAAAAATTTTGGTTTCATTCTAGTCTTGATTGAATCTCGAAGCCCTGATATTGGAAGAAATTATTGGTTCACACGGTTATGAAAAACCATTCTCCCCAGCCCGCACGGTGTCTAAGAACCATGTAGCTGTAGACATTGACCACCTTGTGGCTACACAATTTTTCTACAAATGTGTGACCAAAGGTACATGGTCATGACGCACATCTACCGATTTTGGAAAATGGGTTTTTTATTATTTCATCACAGTTCGATAAATCATGTGACTAACTATGCAGTGTGACCCTTTCAAGGAGTAACTAGTGCGGGTCTAGCGAACAGTTTGGACAACTGTGTGAAAAAACATTCATAGTGTTAAATGTGGAAATTAAATTTTCACCCCTCTTAAAATATTTAAATCAGTTCAACTACTACATTCCTTATTTATCAAATGGATCCTAATCCTTCCTCTGGTAGAAAACATCCTCCTTCAAGTAGCTAGGGATCAAGGTAGATCCTCCAATCGGCCTCTAATTCATAGGACCTCAAATCCAATGTAAATATATAGGTGAGTTCTTTAACCCAATTGATTCTATTTAAAGTTATTATTTCTATCTGTGTTGGTATTTGCATACAAAATCATTTTTACCATTTTTAGGGAATTTGATAGTTTCTTCATCTTCATCAAAACTATCTATAATCTATGGTTGAACCTGGGAGAGATAATCCTTACCAGGATAATGTAGGTGGTATTGGTTCATTCCATTAATTTCAATAAGTTCTTTAAAATGAGCCATTGTCCCATGAGTCAGACCCTTCTGGTTTTTCCACTTTGTGTTTAGTTAATTTTAAGATAAATATTTACCATTTCATTGGTTCCAGGGGGTAGTGTAATATAAACTCATGTGTTTATATCCTTGACTTATTCCATAAAAATATGTGTTCTTTAACTTTAAGAAAAAATTGACCTTATTCTACATTGTCGTAGCACCTCTTTAGGTGTGTTTTCAGTTAAAAAATATCTTGACCCTACTATTTTAGTTGGATTTTAGGTTGGCCCATAAGTTAGTCCCTTATATATATTTCCATTCTGAAATGGCTAGATTAAATAAATTTTCCAAATGCTTAGGGATTTATACATAATTATATACCTTGTCCCTTAAATTAGAATACATTTTCCAATATAACCATCATGTCATAAATGTTTGATCCAATTAAATGGTACTTGTTTATATACATGTTATATATATATATATATATATATATATATTATTCATCTATTTTAACCTATTTTTTTGGGTTAAACAAGGGGGTTTGATTGAAGGACCCCTCGGACTGACTCTCAAGCCTTGGTTAGTTGTGCTAATTCTTAGTATGCACATCAATTATGATATCAGTTATACCTAAGACAAGCCTGATGTGAATTATATATTATTACCTCCACAAGAGTGATGCTCGTTCCCTAAGGGAGACCCCTTGGACTTTATTGATGGCATGATTTATTGTACATACCACTATAGATATTTCGGCCCATACATCTAATACTAGGTAAGGACTCTGAGATTTTTTTAGTACTTGAATTTCTCACACCATACTTTTAGTGACATATGGGACTTCATTCTTGGTTAAAGATAGATGGAATACTCAACATTATTCATATAATGATCCACTCAAGTGATACATGGATGTCTCCCTAGATTTTTGTGGACATGATCTGGGTGTCTCACTGCATTTTTTAAAGGTATTTTCAAAATTGGAATAAATAAAAAGTAAATGAACATTTTCAAATGATAATTGATCCCCTATTATATAAAACATTGGAACCTATCCTACAAGGCTAATAAAATACTTTTGGATAGCTCATCACCTAGATTCATCTTATAATAATCTCACTAATGTTAACAATTATGGATCCTTCAGTTTAGACTCTCTAGCTTATGCCGAAATAGGTTGATTGGATGGGTATCAAAGTGGAACCCAATATAATGCATTAATTTATTTATTTTGTCTTGTAATTAAATTGTTAATACATAATGACTATTTTTTAATTCACATTATGGATTGGCCTATAAAAAGTGGGTTCCATCCTAAAAATATTGTATCTTATAGCTAGTTCATGAAACATTGGTACCCATGTATACTTTATGGTTATAGGTATATATAATGGGAATCATCTGACTTCCAATTCTTCATTATCATGATTTACTAGGATAGAGTTTTTGGAGTAGGGGACCGAGCCTACGATCGAGATTTTAGATATAGCAGTTCTTCCCTTTTTTTATTTTTTAGCTTGTTGTATATAGTTTTATCCCCCACCCCATGCTCAGTAATTTTTTATATTACATTACATACAAACTATATTATTTAAAATCCATTTATTTATCTTCCTCTTATTGTTCTTTTATCTTGAATGATTAATTTTATAATTTACCCTACAATATAGTATTGTTTTTGATGTTTCACATTGTCAACATATATGTATATATTTCTAAAATCCACTATGGTCAATGAGGGAATAGTCTTCCCATAAAATTACCCATGTCTATTAATGCTAGTTGGAAGCCTTTGGTGTTTGGGGAGGCGTTCTTGAGGTCTTGTGTCCAACCATATCCAGGAACCAATGAGTGTAATTTTTGGAAGGACATTATAAAGTGGTTTCAAAGCTTCATTTTCCATTTTCTCTTACTAATTTGTTAGAAAAATAGATAAGAACATATGAATTTGGTAAATATCACGTTCTAAGGAGTATCCACACCACAAATAGGGGATCCCAAATTACCTCAGATGGTTTAATGATATTTTTTCTTGTTCATGTTATTGTTTCACATGATTTCAATATATGGTGATTCATATGTTTTGTGTTGTTATTAATATTGATATTATTGGAAGGGTTTGTTTAGACATAGGATGATGATATCCGAGAACATTAGAATCATGAATCATACTAGGAACAATATGACTTAAAATTCTATGAATTATCACATTCTATATCTACGTTTCTATGTGCATTGTCTGTATTGCTAGTGATTTTGGTTTATAAATTGTTTACTATGTTTCAAAATGTTCTAGTATTATCTATGATGTAATAATTGGTTTAATTGTACAATATTTCCACATTAGTTATTTTTATTGGTGAGTCCCAACAACAGCTCATTTGATAAACCCAGAACTATGGCATGTCACACCTGTTGTTAGGTGTAAAGGTCATGATGCAGCTAATTGATTCACTAAATTAAATTTATAAGGTGTATGGGCCCTTATTAATAGGAAATGGTGAAGAAATTAACTAGATCATCATCATAAAAAAAATAAATTATAATGAATCTATATAAGTGAAAATGGATGAAACATGTAAATGAAATGGTTACTCAACAAGGGAAACATGATGTCTTATCCTGACACAAAATTAGTAGTGGGATGTAGGTTGTGTCTCCTTTAATCTTTTTTCTTTTTATTCTTCTACCTAGACTAGTCTTCAGAAGAAATTAGAGGTTTGTGTTTCTTTAGTAGGATAAGATTTTACCTATAATATCTTAACTTCTTTCCCTATCTGTTATAAATCACAACTAAGGCTTCCTCATGGTATTTGTTGGGATATTCCACTATAAAACCCTTGTGATATATTATAAGAAAGTGGTTATGATCATAAACTAGAGGTGGTAGGCCCTGATCCACCTCTGATACTTCATATAGTGACACCTGAGGTACCTTTTCCAGAAATTCTACTTGTGGACGATGCCCTATTTCGGGGTAACTTTCATCGATTCATGAAATCTGTTTAGGGTTCACCTCAACCATCCCCTTTTGGGGATGAGTATACAATGGGTTTCTAGAAGAATAATCCTCCCACCCTCTTGTGGTATGGTGAGCCTCATGATTCTGAGTCTTGGTGAGTGGTTATGGTGTCAATATTCGAGCATATCGACATGCCTCTTGAATAAAGGGTCAAGCATGTGACCTATATGTTATGTGAATTATCCAAGTATTGGTGGGATATTTTGACCCAGGATGGTCAACATCAAGTTATGGTATAGGAGTAATTCTAAACAATAGTCTTGGACTATTTCTTCACTAAGACCTTGAGAATATATCATGTTTGGGAATTAACTTTACTTGAGAAAGGTGACTTATAATTAATAGAATATTCAGATCACTTCACTAAACTGTAGTGTTTGACAGAAACATTGGAGAGTTACGAGCTTACTACTACGAAACACCTCAAAGATGGTAAATCATATGTCATATAATCATAGGCGAACATTTTTTGTATAACAACCATTTTAGAGATAGTTAACTATGCACACATCATTGTACTGAACATATGAATATTAAGTGATGAGAAACATGAAATTTTATAAATTAGGAAGATAACAGGTTTATCTAGTGGATGGAAGAAACCGATGGATGTAACATATGGGGGAAATACTAGCCAGGTCAAACATGTGGAAATATTTGTGGTGTGTCACCGTTATTGTTGTCCAGAACATAAAAATCTACAATGTGTGAGGAACTCGATTGAATTTTATGACTACAATATTATAGTTCACTTCCAACATTTCTGATAGTACATTTTTCTAGTTCCAAGTGAGTATGGTTTTTTTTTAGTACCACATTTAGGTGTATGATCAGGGACACCTTGTTAGGAAGGAAGTTGGTCTTCTACATGTCGTTCTGTCTGAGCTGGTGGTCATGGCTAAGGCAGTCACGCCTCAAACATTCAGCTTTGTTTTTGTGGACTTGATTAGGATACTCTATTATCATCTCATGGTTGTGGTTTAGGTCTTATATATGTTGTACATTCTATGCCAAAGGAGCCGATTCCATGAAAATCTACAATGAGAGGTTTTATTCTGGTAGGATCTTCTATAGTATCTGTCTTTTCCAATACAGGTGGATCAAAATCATTTCTATCTATTGCAATTATGGGATATCTGGGCTTATTAATATAATAATATAGGGTATTACTCTTTACATGCTATTAGGAGTTCATGAAGAGGGTATATGATATTTTAATGTGTTCCCTTTAATATAGGTGGCTATCATTTTCTATGGAGTTTCTTTTTCCTTGAGATGACCGGCTTCGATGTCATTCTCAATATGGACTGGATTCTACCTTATCATGACTATGTGGATTTATATCGATGATGGGTATCATTCGCATCACCTAATGGGAAAAAAATATCCATATGGGAAATATAAATATTTAAGAGAGTAGACTTGGAATCAAGTGTAATGGGCTAGGTGGATTGATATCCTTGATAGAAAGTCTCTTTATTAGCTATAAGGGAAAGTAGATAGTAGAATTTCCTTCTATGGAGGATCATTTCATTGATATATCCCAAGATTATTTCTCCTACTAACCTATCGATAGATAGATTTAGTTCACCATCAAGCTAGTCCTAGGTGTAGCAATAATGTCCATTACTCCATGTAGGATGACACCTATAGAGCTCCAAGAACTCAGGAAGAAGATATAAGTCTTATAAGAATAGGGTTTTATCAAACCCATCACATCACCAGGGGGTTCACCTATCATTTTCACCAAGTAGTTGGATGGTACCCATTGATTTTGTATGTAAATCCACCGAATGAACCATATTAATGTGAAAAAATGGTATCCACTTACATGAATAGATAACCACTTCTACTAGCTCTAAGATGTGAAAATTTCCACTAAGATCAATTTTTTATTGGTCTACCATCAGGTTCATGTGAGGACACCAGACATTACATGCATAAAATTCCATAGTAGGTTAGATCTGTATGATGTTTACATGTATTTGGTTATACCATTAATACTAAATAACATGAGAGTAGTCTTCATGTATTTAATGAATCGGTGTTTCCACCTGTATCTTTATTCCATTATGGAAGTTTTCATAAACAATATCTTAGTGTATTCTCTCACTTGACATGACCATTCAAATTATTATAATATCATGTTGTCAGAACTAAGATAAAACCATATATATGAGAAGCTCAGTAAATGAAACATTTAGATCAACATGGTTTATTTTGGGGGTCATATCATATCTGAGGGAGGCGTATCTATTGACCAATAGAAGGTGAGAATGAAGGATTAATAGGACTATCCCAAGAATGTGTTTGACATATGTATTATATTATGTCAGGTAGGATATTAAAGACAATTTATCATGGACTTATCCCAGCTGGCTATTCCACATACCAACCTAACTAATAAGGGTGTGAAAATTGATTTGACAGAATATTATGATACATATTTTTAGTACATATAGGGATGAATTGATGATTCATTGATCCTAATTCTTCTTGAGTTGTAAATAATCTATATTTTCTACTAGGATCCTTCAATAATTAGGCTTGGTGTAGTTCTAATGAAAGTTGATCGATTCATGTCTTACGAGTTCCACTAGCTGAGGCCTCACTTGAAGAATTACCCTATGCACGACCTCGAGATATAATTTTTGGTTCATGTGCTATGATATTGGATGCACTGCATATTGGGAAAGTGGTTCTTTGTTTACACGGGCCATAAAAGTGTCAAATACATATCCACTCATCTAGATATTAAATATATACATTGTAAGTGGGTTTATTATCTATAGTTGATCAATTTTCAGCTTAGTTATACTCATAATAATTGAAATATTGTATCAAACACCTATATCTATAATACTTCGATGAAATACATTAATGATCCCAACCTTGAGTGTAAATTGATGGATTTATTCTCCAAGATGCATATAGAGGTTTTAGAATAGAATGAGAAGGTATTTATAGAAGCTTGGGAAGTGACATACTATCTTATATAGCATGTTCGAATGAGGTAGATATCTAATTATTAGGGTCATATATTGAGGGAGAGAATCACATGGGAGAACCCAACTCCTGGTTGGGATGTGTATGGATGTTAAACTCTACTTTTTTATTGCTGTTTTTTGGTGAATTTTGGTATGTGGTGAGATAGGATGACGGAATACCAACCTTTTAAGGGAATTTAATCCTAGGATTACCAAGATGTATTGAGATGTTCATCTTCAGTAATACTAGAAACTTATGAGAAGATAGATAAAAAGTTTCACCACTAGGTTCCCCACATGTCAGTAGGTAAAGGTAGAGCACCAGCAGCCTGTCGGAATCCCGATACCTCTACCTATTCCTGAGTGGAAATTGAATGACATAACCATGGAATTTGTGAGATTATTTCCAAGATATACATGTTGCTTTGATGATGTTTTAGATATCTTTTCCAGGTTTACCCAGGTCACGCACTTCGTAAAAATCCAGGATACCTTCTCTATTGATGATTTAAGAAGGATATACATTTGGGAGATAGTGTGACTTCATTGTGTTCCATGTTATATCATTTCAGATTGAGATGTATCGATTACAACATGGTTCTGGAATGTGTTAAAGGATGAACTAGGATCATCAATTCTCTTGAGTACTACATATCCCCCATAGACCAATAGGTAGTATGAGTAGACAATTCGAGTGTTAAAGGATATTATCTGGGCCATTATTTGTGAATTTTGAGGTTCGTGGGAAAAATATATCCATCTAAATGTGTTTTCCTTCAATAAAAGTTTTTAGGAAATGATTAATATGGATCTATATGATGAACTCTACGGTGGACCATGACATTCACCTCTGTGATTTATAGAGGTAGGTGGGGAAGCCCTACTTGGAACTTGTCTTATTCAAGAGACTTCAGAGCAAGTCTAGCTAGATTAGAAGAGTATGACTATAGATCAGTCTAGGTAGAAGTCAAATACTGATTGTCTTCACAGAAATATAGAGTTCAAGGTTGGACATCAGGTATTTCTGAATGAATCACCCATATTGTTTCACATACAAATAAGAATATATAACATGATATCACCCCTGTATGTTAGAACTATTAAGATAATGAATAGAGTTGGGATGGTATCCAACAATTTGTTGTCAGCTCAGAGGTATCATTCCATATAATACACCTTACTTATATCTAAGCATAAACAATATCATCTTTCCCCATTTCATCCATTTGAATAAGAGGAAATTGAGCTAGAAGTGGATGCATCATTTTTTAACCATCCAATATGTATCGTTGATCAGAGCACAGAGGCTCTCTGTAGTATGTCAGTTCCTCTAATCTGGGTATTGTGGCAACATAGGCATATAAAATATGTCACTTAGGGGTGAGAAGAAAATGTACGTGTGTAGTGGCTGGAACTCTTATGAGATGATTTTCTACTACCCTCAGAAGGGAAAAACTGGTATGATTCGTCTTAATTAGGGGAGGATATATCAACCTAGATTTGTTATATGGTATGGACAATTTAATTTTTTTTCTTTATTTCCATTAAGCGTCCCTTATAATGATTCTTAATAAAATAGAGGAGTTTTTGGGTGTTTTGAAGGCTTGATCCAATCTCAGAGCACCGAATTGGGTAAAAATTATTTGGTCTCACAATTTAGAGAAACAATGATTTTCATCCCCCATGGTTACCCAGAACTATGTGGTTGTAGAATGTGGGAACCTAGGGGCAGAACAGTATGTCTTCAATGGTGGGACCCAAAGATCATGTCCATTAAACACATATCTATTTTTTGAAAAATGGGTTTTCTCTCGAGGTGTGAATGGTTAGATAAATTGTGTTCCTAATCATGCGATGTTTCCCTTTCAAGTAGTAACTAGTGCGTGTTATGTTCATGGTTTGGCCAACCGGGCGGCCAAACTATGTGCAGTGTTAAATGTGGGTGAAATTACATTTACACCCCTGATAAATGATCTAAATCAACTCCAAATCGTCCTTCCTTATTTCTCTAGATGATCCCTCTCCTCAATCATGTTTAAAACTTCCTCCTTCAATGATCTAGGGATGAAGGTTTCTCCTTCAATTAGACTTTGATTCACTCATCATCAAATCCAATGAAATTATAGAGGTGATTTCCTCAATACTCTTGCTTCTATTTAATGTTATTATTTCCATCTGTTGTTCTATATGGGTGTATGATCATTTTACTCCTTTTTAATGAAATTTTTCTATTTCATCTATTTCTTACAACCTATAATCAATCAAATTTTGATGCTTTTAAGGGATGTTATTTGTGGAGAAGGTATGTGGTATAGTTTATTTACCTTTGTTTCTTTGAATTCATTAAAATTGTTGGTTGTTCTGTGAGAAGGGCCCTACTTTTTCACCTCTAATTGGTAAATTAATTCTAAATTAATGCTTCAATAAGCCATTGGTATTCTATACTAGTAGAGAATCAACCTTGTGGGTTGATCACCTTGAGTTATTCCATATAACTGGGTGCTTAAAGGCCAAATTTCCCTTATAATACATTTCCATATCACCTCTGTAGGTTTGTTTTCATTTTGTAATTTCCTTGATACTATTTTTAGGTGGATTTGAGGATGAACCATGAGATATACCATTATACATCATTATATACTAAAATGGTTGAATTAAATGGGTTGGAAAAATGATTAGGGACTTATACCTTATGTTATACACGGTCCTTTTAAAGAGAATTCATGGGAAAATATAACCATCATGTTACAAATTCTTGAACTAATTAAATGGACCCTCTTTCAAGATGTGTTATATACATATATAAACATATTTTTTGTTCATATTTTTTACCTTATAGTCACGGTTGAATCACGGGGTTTTGATTTATGCACCCCTTGGATGGACTCTCGTTCCTTAGTTTTATTAATTCATGGTAAACATGATGTGGGAGATAATATCTATACCTAAGACAAGGATTCCATATGTTATTTTTTTCTCCATACGAGTGACACAAGTTCACTATGGGAGACCCATTAGATGGGATATGTTGAATGATTTCTTGTACCAAGACATGATAGAGACTTGGGGCCCCATGATCGACACCAGGTATGAACTATGTGGTTTTAGTACTTCAATTTCCCACACCATTATTGTATTAACAACTGGAAATCCATTATTGGGTGACCTTAAATGGACTACTCAGCCATTTACATATGATGTTCCCCTCTATAAATACTTGTAATGTCTCTCTGGATTATTAGGGATAGGATTGGGGAGTCTTGCTACATTTTATATTTTTTTTTAAATTTGAAATAAATAAAAAAATAAATGAATGTTTTCAAAAGAGAATTGATCCCTTGGTAAAAATAAATATAGGGATGTGTCCTCCATGCCTAATCACAAACATGGGGATAATGCACATTATAGATTTTTGTATACATCATGGGTGTCAGTCTAGTGAGATTGTATCTCACACCCTGCATAGGAAACATTGGTATCCGAGTATACTTTATAGATGTAGGTATAAAAAAATGGAATCATTCAGCTTCTAATGCTTGATTTAATTTCTTTACTAGGATGGTGTTTTTGTAGTAGAGGATTGTGCCTATTCTCAAGATTCTAGACATATTATTTTTTCCCTTTTTTATGTTTTTCCATAATGGTGTATATGCTTGTATTTATTGGCCCTTACATAGTATTTTTTGATAAAAAATGACAAACCATCATCATTTATTAATATCTTTTTTAGCTTCTAATTATTTTTCTTTTTTCAGGAATGTTTAATTATTATGATTTTCATTCCAATCATTTTTTGTTTCCACTATTTAACATTATATATATATGTGTGTGTGTGTGTGTGTGTGTGTGATCCACTGTAATCAATGAGTCAATACTCACTCTATGGTCTTACCCAAGACTCTCACTTCTATTTGGTAGCCTCTGGAATTTAGTTAGGCACACTTGAGGTCTTGTGGCTATCCTTATCAAGGCACGAGTGAGTGGCATCCAGGGTGGGATGTAACTTCAATAGAAGTTTTCATACATCCAGTAGAAAATAATACAATTTAGACAACCCAAAAATAATATTTCAAGAAAAATAAACCATGCATGAGTTCTACATAGAGTTTAATAGAAAATTTGAAGATGGGGTAAATTGGATGAAGGCGGAGTATGAGATGTCAGAGAAAACATCTAGGATATATAGGTTCATAAGGTGGAAATAAAAGAGGAGGTTCATGTTATGATTTTTAATTATTCCTCTCATACTTCAATTTTGATTGATACTAGTGATTCAAATTTTTTTATCACAGCATTCTCAGTTTATAGGTTTAAAAATTACATAGATAATATTTAGAGTTTATTCGATTTTATTTCTATAATGGGAGGTTATATAATGTAAGGTGAGTTTTTTAGTTTTTAAATGGTTATCCCCAATGATCTATAATTTTATAACATAGTCTTTATTATTATTTAACCATAGGATATTATACCTTGTTTTAATTTTTTATACTCTATAAAATATTATATTGATTTATTTCGATGGGTTGTTATTATTTATATTTTGGATGGACATCATTTAGTGTTTGTTGGAGAAATATATACCCACCTAGGGTAAATATAAATCAAAAAGCATGATTATTTTAACTTTTAATTTAAATATGGAAAAGATTCCTCATGTTATGAGTAATTATATTTATATTTTTTTTGAAGTAGGATTTGAATTGACCACTATGTAGTGATATTGGGATTAAGAATTGAACCATATGGGTTTGTTTCTCCTATTGTTATGGAAGCTGATCATATTAAACAAATTGATCAATTAATTCTAGGGATCCATATTGATGAGATATTGAAGTGAATAGTTATTTAGTAGAGTGTGTAATTATAGTATACTTCAGTATTGTTTAAAATTATGGTATATGGGAACATTTTATTTTTCATAAAACGTCATTTATTGAATAAAGTGATGATAAAAAATATTATCCTATCTTTAGTATTTATATTTTGTTTATTATGTTGAAATGTTTGAGATTATTTATGAAAATATAATTTCTATTATGGGTATCACTAGAGGAATGTTAAGAAATAATACATCATCATTATTGATTTTCAATGCCAATATAGGAATTTTTTAGTAATTCAATTTATAGTTATAAAATAACATTCTCTTTTTATAAGTCTTATCAATACAGTGTTCCCGAACAATTGAAATAAATTTCATGTTATCTATAGAGTTGATATTTTGGTTTATTTCTGGATAGAGAAAGACTATGCTAATAATCTCATAATGGTTTTGGAGACATTATCTAACCATTAGTTATATGTGATTACATAAATTATTTTATTATTAGAATATGTATCTTAATTCATAGATCATGCTATTTTTATAAGGTTTATAAATGCACCTAGTATAAATTGAGGTTGGTGATATATAGAAACTAATGATGAATGTTTTTAATGTTAGAATTTTATTAATCTTGTAATTTTATTATAGGAGGTGAATAACCATGTTTTCTTGGAATCTAACACTATTATAATCATTAAATAAAAAAGATGATGACTTTTAATGGGTAGACATGTGCCATGAAACTTTTGAATGTTTGAAGGATATGATGATGTATTCCCAAAATATTTGATTTCCTATATTATTTATTCATTATGATTTTTATTTTAGTTGATCTAATGTGGGAATTGAATGTGTTTTTGGTTGGGGAAATATTTCTAGTTTTAGGTAGTCAATTTACTTTAAAAAATTAAATGAAAAGGTGTGATTAAATCATAAACTTGAGTTACAGACTAAAATTAACATTGTACGAATAATTGGATTAATTATTGTTTTAAAATTTAAAAATATAATTATTTTGGAAAAATGTATCAATAATGTGAGTCATTGACTTATATTAGTTTTGATAATTTTGTATTAATATGGAAATTGATTAATTTATTGATATGAGATTGAATTATAAGTGATCTAAATTGTAAATAAATGAAAAGCCGCACAATTTGATAAGGGTGTTTCATAATATCTATCAAATAGATCATATGTCCCTTACTTGAAGTTCTTGGGTGTTTATGAAGTTAATAAATATTTAATTTAGTGGTTATAAATAAACATGAATTGAAAAAATCCATTTAATATTATGTCATCTATGAAACATGGAAAACAAATCCTTGGTTTTAGTGGGTTTAAAAGAACCTGAAAAGAAAGAACTTATTTTATTTGTATCCATGAACCTAGTAAGTAAGAAAAATTAGGTTATCATAGAAATAAGACTTTTTTTGTACTTATCTAAAATAACTAAAATGAAATGGATAATGGGATTGATAAAATGGGGTATGGAATTTCAAGAAATGAATTTTTTGATGAATGACATAAAATTGATATCGTAAGAGGAGGAACAATGAGTAATACTTTTTCATTGATACTCATTTAAATTCACTATAGACCATTTTTGTTGAATATTTTAAGATTCCAATCCCCTAAAAGGTTTTATATATATAGGTTCTAGAGTTCAGTATACTAATTTGATGGGGTTAATGGGTAACAAACTATTGAAACCACAATCTACAATACCAATGACATGCAGACTCGACATCACTAGCTATCTACCCCCAAGAAATTGACCAGTCGATGGGACTATTATTGGCTTTTGGGAATCAATAGACTCCATGGGTTAGCCACTAAATTCCACCCTATAGATGGTGAAATAACTGGAGAAATAAAATTATGATGAAACCCTATCAGACGTATAGCGAGCTTCCAATGGGTAGCTAGTGGACTTACAATAGCTAATGATGTTATTTCTAGTTCCACCAGATGATAGGTGGATGTCTATGAGCTAACTAGTGTAGTCTCCCAGTGAGGGTTTTCAATGTGGCCCTCTATAATAGCTTTGATTCCTTTTAAGATCAATCTATACCCTAATACTATTTCTAAACATAAAGGATGAAATAATTAACAAATTAAATGTCTATACCAGTTAAATATGTTTTTATCATTAAATCAGTCTAATATAGTGGTGTATTACTCTGTAATGGGTTTTTAAGATAACCAAAAGGTGGAATATTCCTTTACACATTTTAAGATTAATTTCAGATGAGATGAAAAAATAATTTTAAATAATAATTAGATTAATCAAGTGTTACATTAAAGTGATTTAAAAAAATAGATGTGAAAAAATTCAATATATAAAACATATTTAAAAAAAGAAACAAAACATTAAGACCATATAAAACTTTATACCATTAAAAAATTTCTTCCAAAATATGATAGAGTTTAAAATAATGAAAATTGTAAATTTCATGAAGATAATGTAAATGAAAATTATCATAATGATAATGAAGAATATAAATATCAAAATTAATGAAAAAATTTACCACCCTTTTTTATTCTAAAAATATAACATAAACAGTATAATTAATGAAATGTTCACATAATGAGATCTAATTATAATTAGAGAAAAATAAGAATCTTTATTTACTCAAAATTAATGCCCCTTTGAGAGATAAAAATTGAATTTTAATATGTTTGAAAAAAATGAAACATGTTAATTCAAAAAATATAAATGTTTTTAGAAAAAAAAATATTGATGTATTGATCAAATTTATTTATTTTTTATGTATATAATGACTACATAGAAGAATGAAAAAAAATTGAATTATAATATTTTTAATAAAAATAATCTAATGAATTAAATAGGTTTTGTTCTCTTGGATGATTTTAGAATTAAAAAGATACTCTCCCCCTAAATTAATGAAATAAAAAATATATAGATCCATAAACGAATTAAATTCAACATATAAATAAAATAATGATTTGGAAAAATATAAAAACCTTGAAAACATTTTTATATAAATGAAAATTTGAAATTAAATCTTTACATTATAAATTTCTATATATAATTAAGCTAAACAAATGTTTATATGAACATTCCAATGTATATTACCTTGGTGTATCAATATATATGTGATGTAAAGTCCCATTATTCATTTCTATAGTGAAGATAAGTTTTAAAGAGCAATCGTCCCCTTTTTTGGTTATATACATGAGGTTCAACTGTTCTATAGACACATATTTATATTTTTATATCGACGAGAATTTATTTTCTAAGATGATTACAGTTACATTACATTACCAAACATAATAGAATGTTTTAAAGGGGTTTTTAAAATAAAAATTATAAAAAATATTTACATAGTAAATGATATATATCATATGATTAATATTCCTAACTCACCCATAATAAAATCTAAATTATCAAGTATAAATTGGTTTGTTATGATATTGAATAATTAATTATTGGTGATATTAAAATCAATAATTATATCATTATTTTGGAAGTGATCAATCAAAAATTATTATTTATGGTCAATGTTCTATTTATGGGAGTGAGGAATTGGATTTCTAGAAATATTGATGTAAATAGTGTTGTCACAATTAATAGACACATGATTGTAATTCATCCATCAATATAAGTGAGTGTGTTTCATAAAAGTAATTTTTTTCATAAAAAATCTCCATGGAAATACAGTGCACTTCATCTGTAGAAAGAGCTACAATATTTGGTTTATCAATACTCCAAGAGACAATAGATTTCTCTTATATGTGAATAGTTACACTTTAACATTTCCTATTTACTTGACATCTAGTAAAATTATTACTGACAAACTATATGATAAAAATAAATATATTTTTGATAAAATAAGCCTTGTTTTTAGAAACTTATATATATATATATATATATATTATTTTATGAGCTTTAATTTTTGAATCTTTTGGTTTTTAATGAATAGAAGAATAATTTCATACACTAATCTTGTTTTTTGGTGGGGTCATGAAAAGGTAAGGGGTCCTAATTAAATATCTATAAAAATTATTATATACTAGTTTATCAGCTTCATACAACATTAATATATACAATGTACTCAGAGGCGTACTTAATTATTTTACTTAATCGATGGATAAAATATTTAGTGCATTTTCATAGGCATAGATATTTGTTTCCTTCATTTTTTCAAATTTAAAATTAATGAAAAAAACATTAACTACCTAATATAACTTATTCCAAATCATTTCCTCATTAAATAATAATATTTATTAAAAAAGTGATCCATTTGTAGAGAAAGAAATAAAATTTTCATCACTATAAATTTTATCAATTAATAAATCATCTTAAATAGACTTTTGAAATAATATTGAATTATGATTTCCTATTTTAATTTTTTATCTAATATAAATATATTAAACCATTCATACCAAGCTTGAAGGTATTAATTTAAACCATAACGATCCTTATTTAAAATAAACACATGTTTTTAAAAATTTTGATTCTTGAAGACATGGGGAATTTTTTAAACTAATTTTTTAAAATAATATAATTTGAAAAATTAATTTTAGAATATATTTTAAAAATCATAAAATTAAAATTAGTGATAAATTCCAATTAAATTCTAATTGATTCAATCCTGGCTATGGCTAAACATTTCACACCATTATCAATGCCTACTTCATGATTTTAGCCTTGGGTCATGGGTCTATATTTGTTATGAGTTATAGATCCTTTATTATTTAATTTATTTCTAAAATCCATTTATTTCTAATAATAAGATAATCACCATATATTTCTACAAGATTCTATACTTTATTCTTTGTAATTATTTTTAATTCTTATAGAAACTCAAAAAACTATTTTTTATTTTTAATGATATCATTAATATTTAGGGATTCTTGGAGTGAATTATAATCATTACATTTAGCCTCATTTAAAACTGAACATCAAGTATTAGTACTAGCTTAAAAATTACCCATAACCTTTTCTATGGTGGAATATGGTCATGTATGATAAACGATTGGATCCAATATAGGTAACATAGACAGAGTCCATGTGGAGTTTTTAGAAATACCACTTTTTAGGTATACGACATTAGACCCCATATGTCTTACATTTCATGTACAATAGAGACAAAAAAATTACACTCAATGTACATGTTATAGTGGGCAATGTTTCTGAAAAGAGTTGGTTTTTGTGGTTACATGTCATGTACATAAGCAACACCCAATTTAAACTACCCTTGGACGTGTTTCTATTATTTTCTGATCTTATACTTCACATTTGGCTTGTAATTAGTTATTTTTGGTTATTTTCAAAAACGTTCATGATAATTAAGACCTTATAGAATCTACATATTTTTTGTGAGAGGTTTTTTCTTATTTAATATAAGGCCCCAGCCTTAAACCTTACTTAATCTTGAGTTATTACAAGATTACACATTGAGGATCTTTTCGGGTTTAGAGTTTTAGAGAATTAGATCATAAAACTTGCATTACATTCCACATATAAACAAAGTGGTTACATAAAGATAGTATTCTTCATTCCCATCAATGGAAACACATTTGAAATAAAACATGGATTCTTTTTGACACATCCTTGACCCTATCATCTTATCATGTACCTTTCCCTTGACCTGTGAAAAACATTTCAAAAACATGGGATGAGCATAAAAACTCGGTATGGGTTATAAAAACATGGGAAGGAAACATGAGTTCATATATACATAAGAATGAAATCATACTATACCCATAAAACATAGGCACTTTAATATACCTCATAAAAACATGAATAAATCATAGAAACCATAAGACATAAAGGTAACTTGAGGCATTCATAACATTCTTACGTAGGGAGTAACCCTCTTGGTTACGTTTTGGAATACCCATCACAGTATATTCCCTAAAATATCTTCTGAGAAACCTTAGCGTTTCACTCCTTCACGTTACCCAATGCATTGGAGAGCTATAACGGGCTCACCCGCCCTTAGTCTATCACGGAACCACCCGTCTTCATAATAATGCCCAAGAACCTCAACATAAACGTATCACATAAAACATGCATAAAGGAAACATAACATTTCCACCATTCAATCACAAGATATCAATACCACACATTGATATAAAAATATTATGAAAACCATTTTCAATACCAAAATAAAAGAAAAGTAAAACATGGTATTTATTTTTCTTTTAAAAAGAAGGTATGGCTTGTAGAGGAAGCCGAAACTCAAATAACGGTCATGACGGCGGAGAAGTCGTTGTCGCCGCATACGTACGACAAAAACATTCCCTTTTGTCGTTTAGTAAACGCTTTGTATAAAAAAGATTCCTTTTGAATAAACGTAAAAGTCAAAGGGGTTTATACACCGTATAAAAGAAAGTTGTGTATAAAATAAAATATGCCTCAATGAAAGGAGATTGAGACGAAGTCCCATACCTCGTATCCGACTTGACTCGATCGTTCTTTAATGTCCTGAATAATAAACTTGAGTTAATCTCTACTTGATTATGAACCTTTTTCAAGTTCATTATTCCTCTTATACCATGTTATGAACATCATGTACTCATTTAAGTTAATAATGTTCATTTTGTCGGTATTTGGTTCTTAAGTCAAAAATAGACCTCTTACACTTACATGTTGTTAATTTGGTCAAAGTTTCATTATATTCAGAATGATATTCATGATGTAGATATCTTATATGTCATATATATCCAGTACATACTTTCATTTATAATATTACATAATCATTTAGAGGTAAGAAATGAAATGCACCGTTCATGGAGACGGTAAGCCGTACGTACGCATGAACGCTACTTCCATTTCTATTTCATATCTTCTGGAATGGAATCATAATGATATAAGAGTATATTATAATTCCAGTATATAATATCATTAACTTTATCCTTTACACATCCCACATATGGTATTAATGAATCAAATCACTTTTAGGGGGTGGTAGTCTGCACTTCCTAAAATGAAGATATCGTGTTTTACCCATAATGGAAACCATAAAGGTATGCCAGAAATGAAAAAAAAATAGAAGCTTAAGGAAAACATAAACAAATTATATATCATATATAAAAATAGTGACATCATAATGGCCACCTTTGAAGGTGTTAAATGAGTGTTGAACAATCATCGTTTCGGGAGGCAGAATTTCACCATCCACGGAAACCGTATGTTCTTTAACCATTTGATGTAGTTGTGTGAGATTGTAGCTCAAATAAATCTTATAAAAACATCCTAGTATATTTAATATACTGGTGTTGTTACAAAAGAAGTAAATAAAAAGAGTTTAGGGGGTTGGAGAAGCAAAATAAAACAAATGAACATGAGAGAATGAATTACCTTAAAAAGTGTAACTCCTTTTGATTTGAGCCTAAAGGATTCCTTTTAAAGGATTATGACCAAAGGGAATCCTCTAGGATGAGTAGAGGGATGTGGAGAGAGCAAATGGGCAGGGTTTGGCCGAGCCAAAGGCTTGAAGAGTGTGTGAAATGAGGTAGAGGTGGGGGCCTTTTATAAGAGGAGAGGAGGGGCACTTTTGGAAAGTAAAGGAATATTACTTTACTTGAAAAAGTTTTTCGGTTTCAAAAGGTCCCACATTGATATAATTCGTGGATAAGGTTATAAGGGTTCTAAATCCACTCATCCAATTGGTTTTGGACATGTGTAGTTCATATATTTTACATTATCTTTCTATTTTATTTAAATCGTCAAATAATGATGTCATCGCTGCATCATTATTATGTCATAAATAATTAAATTTATTTAATGTCTAAAAATTATAAAAAAAATACTATGATATAGGAAATCTTTTTATCTTTCCAATTACTATTTATAATCAAAATTTGGACTTGTATAACCCCACTTAAAAATTGTTTTCGTAAAACATATTATGTTTGTGTCATTTTCACTTTAACATTAAATAAAAAGTAATTTATGTCATTTCCCAACAAAAGTGGATCCATGGGGTCCCCAAGTTGACCCATGGCATGTAATGGTCGTCCATGACACAACCAATGAGGTTGGTACATGTTTCTAGGTCATTTCATTTTATTAAAGTATTATTTATACCTTAAACTACCCTAATTACCACTAATCGTGATTAAGAACTTAATAAGTTACTATTCACCAAAAAAATTATTATAATCTCATTGAACCACATTTTACTTCTTAATTACAACCATGTATGTCGGATTTTCAAAATTCAATACACATTAGTGGTAAACTTTCATTTAACTGAAAAATCAATTTGCTTGATTATCACTTAGTGGTTTCACTATTCATCAAAAATTGAAGTTTTTCAGAAAATTACCAAAAATTAACCCTAAGCTATATTTGATATTCCGAATTCAAAAATGAAGTCTATTTTACAAAATTCAAAACATATAGGTCACATTAATTAATTTAATAATTAATTCCCGCTGCCAGAGCAAATAGCGTGTTTTTACAAAACAATAAGTATCAAAAGATTGACACCAGATTAAGTCTAATTTCAAAGTGAAATTGATTCCAATGACCACCATTGGATAAAATGGTAAAAATATATTCTAATTTCACTTCAAAACCAATTCAAAACATAATCTAATCATATAAATAAATTAGGTTAAAAAGCAGTTTTGATGTAAAATGCAGTATTTTTCACTATTCATTAAAAAAATGAATATTGTCAGAAAAATACCAAAAATTCACACAAGGTAAATTTTGATGTCCCAATCATAAATAATAAGTTTATTTTGACAAACATAGTTTATAAAATTGTCAAAATATAGATTTAAAATGGTTTGCCATCAAAAGGAACTAAAACAATCTTTTAAGAATATTAGTGTATTCCATGCATAAGATTGTATTTATTTTCATTTTAAGCCTCTATAACACTATCTTAATCATTAATAGACATAGATAAAAATATCTATTATTCATTACTTACTTGGGATGTTACATCCTTCCCCCCTTTATAAAATTGCGTCCCCGCAATTTATTTACTTATCGAATAAATGGGGGTACTTATCCCTCATTGCATTTTCAGATTCCCATGTTGCCTCTTCAATCATGTGGTTTTTCCACAAAACCTTTACCTGATGAATCACCTTATTCTGTAACACTTGCTCCCTATGGTCAAGAATCTGGACTGGTTGTTCCTCATAAGATAGGTTCTCTTCCAGCTGAACTACCTCTGGGCTCAAAACATGAGATGGATCTGGCATATACTTTCTCAACATCGAAACGTGAAAAACATTGTGTACCTGAGATAAACTCGGAGGTAAAGCCACTCGGTATGCAACTGATCCAACTCTTTCCAGAATTTCATATGGTCCAATGAACCTTGGACTCAACTTTCCTTTCTTACCAAATCTCATCACACTTTTCCAAGGAGAAACCTTGAGAAAAACATGATCACCTACCTCGAAAGATAGATCCTTCCTCCGGTTATCCGCATAACTCTTCTGCCTGCTCTGAGCTGTTCTCATGTGTTTCTGAATCAGATGAACTTTTTCTTCCATCTCTTCTACCAATTCTGGTCCCATCAACTTCCTTTCACCCACTTCATCCCAGAAAGCTGGAGTTCGACACCGCTTCCCATATAATGCCTGAAATGGTGTCATCTGTATACTGGAATGAAAACTGTTATTATATGAAAACTCAACCAAAGAAAGATGTTGGTCCCAACTTCCCTGATAATCCATAGAACAAGCTCGTAGCATATCCTCCAATGTCTGAATTGTTCGTTCTGACTGCCCATCTGATTGAGGATGAAAAGTTGTACTAAAATTTAATTCAGTACCCAACGACTTCTGAAAGCCTTTCCAAAAGTTAGAAGTAAACCTGGGATCACGATCCGATATAATGGAGAGAGGAACTCCATGTAACCTGACTATCTCTTTAAGATACAAACGAGAAAGTTGATCAAGAGAGAAAGTATCTCGTATAGCAAGGAAATGAGAAGATTTGGTCAAGCGATCAACAATAACCCAGATTGCATTATTACCTCGAGATGTCTTTGGTAATCCAACAACAAAGTCCATGGATATATTCTCCCATTTCCACTCTGGCACTGGTAAAGGCTGAAGCATCCCTTTCGGTAACTGCCGATCTGCTTTAACCTGCTGACAAGTCAAACACTTCACAGTAAAATCAGCAATATCTCTTTTCATTCCATCCCACCAGTAATACTCCCGCAGATCTCTATACATCTTAGTACTGCCCGGATGAACTGAAAACGGAGAACTATGAGCTTCACATAACAACTCTCTCTTCAACTGTGAATCACAAGGCACACACAATCTCTTCCCAAATCTCAAAACACAATCATTATCAATGTTGAATTCAGGCAACTTACCTTTCTGAACCAGCTCTACCTTTTTCTGCAACTCACTGTCTTGCTTCTGTGCTTGCTTGATTCTATCTGATAGAGAAGATCTCACTGATACCTGAAACAAAACAGAAGGACTTCCTGCACCAACAACTTCTATGTCAAAGTTCATCAAATCGTTAACCAAAGGATCATGTTCCAAACGCAACATTGTTAATGAAGCATTACTTTTTCGACTCAAAGCATCAGCCACTTTATTTGCTTTTCCCGGATGGTAATGAATTGTACAATCATAATCCTTGATTAATTCCAGCCATCTCCTTTGTCTCATGTTTAACTCTTTCTGAGTGAATATATACTTTAAACTTTTGTGATCGGTATATATTTCACACTTTACTCCATACAAATGATGCCTCCAAATTTTTAAAGCAAAAACAACAACAGCTAGTTCCAAATCATGTGTAGGGTAATTTACCTCATGATTTTTCAACTGTCGTGAAGCATAAGCAATTACCTGATCATTCTGCATTAGGAAGCAACCAAGTCCTTTCAATGAAGCATCACTGTATATAACAAACTCACCTTTCCTGGAAGGTAGTGCCAAAACTGGAGCATTCACCAATCTTCATTTCAATTCCTGAAAACAATCATCACATTCTTTTGTCCAGATAAACTTAACACCCTGCCGAGTTAGCTTAGTCATTGGACTAGATAACCGTGAAAAATTTCTAACAAACCTTCGGTAATAGCCCGCCAAACCAAGGAAGCTACGAATCTCGGTTACATTTGTGGGTCTTGGCCATTCTTCCACAACTTTTGTTTTTGCAGGATCAACAGTTATTCCATCTTTAGAAACAATGTGACCAAGGAAATAAATTTGTTGCAACCAAAACTCACACTTGATGAATTTCCCATACAATTTTTTTTCTTTTAAGGTTTGCAAGATAACCCTTAAATGTTTTTCATGCTCTTCTTTACTTTTAGAAAACACCAAAATATCATCAATGAAAACCACCACAAACTTATCCAAGAACTCATGGAAAATTCTATTCATTAAGTCCATGAATACAGCAGGTGCATTGGTTAGCCCAAAAGGCATTACTACAAATTCATAATGGCCATATCTCGTACGGAACGCGGTCTTCGGAATATCTGCCTCCTTTACCTTCAGCTGATGGTACCCCGATCTCAAGTCAATCTTTGAAAAAAACTGAGCTCCCTGGAGCTGATCAAACAAATCATCGATATGAGGAAAAGGATATTTGTTCTTAACAGTGATATTATTCAAGGCTCTATAATCAATGCAAAGTCTCATAGAACCATCTTTCTTTTTAACAAATAAAACAGGAGCACCCCATGGTGATGTGCTAGGTCTAATGAAACCTTTCTCTAATAAATCTTGCAATTGCTCCTTCAACTCTAAAAGTTCAATTTGTGCCATTCGATAAGGGGGTTTTGAAATTGGCTTAGCATCAGGAACTAAGTCAACAGTAAACTCAACTTCCCGATCTGGTATTATTCCAGGCAACTCATCAGGAAAAACATCAGGATACTCATTTACCACTGGCACATCATTAATCTGAACAGTTCCTTTATTTTCAACGACGTGTGCAAGGAAACATTCATTTCCATCTTTTACAAGTTTCTCGGCCTCTTGATATGTTATCAAAAGTAAGGGTTCATTCTTGTAAACAAACTGAAAGTCTTTCTGAAAAGAAACTTCTTTAGCTCTACAGTCAATCTTAGCATGGTAAATAGAGAGCCAATCCATACCCAGGATAACATCAAACTCTACTAGAGGTAGAACAATAAGGTTTGCAAGTAGGTTCTTTCCACAGATAAGGATAGGAAGATTCTTATAAATTCTTTTTGCCTCGACACTTCCCCCAGGTGTTTTTACCAAAAGTTCAGGAGTCATTTCTTGAGATGGTATTCCCATTTTACTAGAAAAGGTTTCAGAGATGAAAGAATGTGTAGACCCCGAATCAAACAACACACTGGAATAATCTGAAAAAACAAACAATGTACCTGATAAAACTTCATTTGATGGCCCGACATCTGCTGAAGTAGTTGCAAAGGATTTCACCACCCCTTTCTGCTTGTAGTCTAACTGCTTCCCATCACTCAAGCTCCTTGTCGGACACTCGTTTGCATAGTGACCCATCTCATTGCACTTATAACATTTCACTAACTATAAATCAAATTTGTTCTTACCTTCACCTTGATCCTTTTCAGTGCAATCACGAGCCTTATGTCCCATCTTACCACATCGGTAGCACTTCCCAGAATTCAGAAGACATTCCCCAGCATGCCTTTTTCCACATTTATCACAAACTGGAAACTTAGTTCTCTTACCATCATACTTTTTTGAAGAATTCTTACCTTTCTCCTGCCACCTCGGTCTCTTCTTCTGCTGGTTGTTATAGAAAACTTGGTCATCGGCAAACTCCATTTCCACCTTCTCAGCACATCAAACAAGCTCTTCATAACTTTTAAACTCACGAGAAGCTAATGCCCTTCGATATTTTGGCTTTAATCCTGAGTAAAAACGATTGATTTTACTATCAAGGTCTCGGATAAAATTTGGAGCATACCTTGCCAATCGAGTGAACCTTTCTTCATAGGCAGCCACTGAGTCTTCCTCTTGCCTCAATTCCAAGAATTGCTTTTCCATCCTAAGTCGAACAGCCTTAGGAAAATACTTCTCAAGAAACATACCTTTGAATTCATCCCAGTCAAGAGCATCAATCTCCTCGGCGTCCCTGATATTTTTAACCATAGACCACCACTGATCTGCTTCACCCTCCAAACGGTAAATAGAAAGACTAACCTTTTGATTGTCTGAACACCCCATGACATCAAAAATATTCTCCAGTGCTTTAATCCACCCTTCAGCTAGCACAGGGTCAGATGATCCTCTGAATGATGGTGGATGTTGTCTCATGAAATGTTCCACCACTGACATGTTCCTCTGCGGTTGATCTGGCTGATCTCGTGCATGGATACCACCGCCATTTATCGCTTGAGTCAACTGCGCCATCACTGCAACAAACTGTTCAGTTCCAATTCCGACCATTTCTGGATGCTGATTCGGATGGTTATTTCCTTCTGTATGCCTTCCTAGAACTGCTTCCCTGTTTCCTCTGCGGAAAACCATTCTGAACAAACATGTCTTAGATGAAGCAACATGGTAATCTTTAAATGCTATATCATTTCAAAAAAAAAATATTTTTGGATAATCATTTAATAGAATTATAACTCCTAAAGTTATCTAAACCGACCTTTGATACCAACTATAAGGACCCAGCCTTAAACCTTACTTAATCTTGAGTTATTACAAGATTACACATTGAGGATCTTTTCGGGTTTAGAGTTTTAGAGAATTAGATCATAAAACTTGCATTACATTCCACATATAAACAAAGTGGTTACATAAAGATAGTATTCTTCATTCCCATCAATGGAAACACATTTAAAATAAAACATGGATTCTTTTTGACACATCCTTGACCCTATCATCTTATCATGTACCTTTCCCTTGACCTGTGAAAAACATTTCAAAAACTTGGGATGAGCATAAAAACTCAGTATGGGTTATAAAAACATGGGAAGGAAACATGAGTTCATATATACATAAGAATGAAATCATACTATACCCATAAAACATAGGCACTTTAATATACCTCATAAAAACATGAATAAATCATAGAAACCATAAGACATAAAGGTAACTTGAGGCATTCATAACATTCTTACGTAGGGAGTAACCCTCTTGGTTACGTTTTGGAATACCCATCACAGTATATTCCCTAAAATCTCTTCGGAGAAACCTTAACGTTTCACTCCTTCACGTTACCCAATGCATTGGAGAGCTATAACGGGCTCACCCGCCCTTAGTCTATCACGGAACCACCCGTCTTCATAATAATGCCCAAGAACCTCAACATAAACGTATCACATAAAACATGCATAAAGGAAACATAACATTTCCACCATTCAATCACAAGATATCAATACCACACATTGATATAAAAATATTATGAAAACCATTTTCAATACCAAAATAAAAGAAAAGTAAAACATGGTATTTATTTTTCTTTTAAAAATAAGGTATGGCTTGTAGAGGAAGCCGAAACTCAAATAACGGTCATGACGGTTGAGAAGTCGTTGTCGCCGCATACGTACGACAAAAACATTCCCTTTTGTCGTTTAGTAAACGCTTCGTATAAAAAAGATTCCTTTTGAATAAACGTAAAAGTCAAAGGGGTTTATACACCATATAAAAGAAAGTTGTGTATAAAATAAAATATGCCTCAATGAAAGGAGATTGAGACGAAGTCCCATACCTCGTATCCGAATTGACTTGATCGTTCTTTAATGTCCTGAATAATAAACTTGAGTTAATCTCTACTTGATTATGAACCTTTTTCAAGTTCATTATTCCTTTTATACCATGTTATTAACATCATGTACTCATTTAAGTTAATAATGTTCATTTTGTCGGCATTTGGTTCTTAAGTCAAAAATAGACCTCTTACACTTACATGTTGTTAATTTGGTCAAAGTTTCATTATATCCAGAATGATATTCATGATGTAGATATCTTATATGTCATATATATCCATTACATACTTGCATTTAAAATATTACATAATCATTTAGAGGTAAGAAATGAAATGCACCGTTCATGGAGACGGTAAGCCGTACGTACGCATGAACCCTACTTCCATTTCTATTTCATATCTTCTGGAATGGAATCATAATGATATAAGAGTATATTATAATTCCAGTATATAATATCATTAACTTTATCCTTTACACATCCCACATATGGTATTAACGAATCAAATCACTTTTAGGGGGCGGTAGTCCGCACTTCCTAAAATGAAGATATCGTGTTTTACCCATAATGGAAACCATAAAGGTATGCCCGAAATGAAAAAAAAACAGAAGATTAAGGAAAACATAAACATATTATATATCATATATAAAAATAGTGACATCATAATGGCCACCTTTGAAGGTGTTAAATGAGTGTTGAACAATCATCGTTTCGGGAGGCAGAATTTCGCCATCCACGGAAACTGTATGTTCTTTAACCATTTGATGTAGTTGTGTGAGAGTGTAGCTCAAATAAATATTATAACAACATCCTAGTATATTTAATATACTGTTGTTGTTACAAAAGAAGTAAATAAAAAGAGTTTAGGGGGTTGGAGAAGAAAAATAAAACAAATGAACATGAGAGAATGAATTACCTTAAAAAGTGTAACTCCTTTTGATTTGAGCCTAAAGTCTTCCTTTGAAAGGATTATTCCCAAAGGGAATCCTCTAGGATGAGGATAGGGATGTGGAGAGAGCAAATGGGCAGGGGTTGGCCCAGCCAAAGGCTTGAAGAGTGTGTGAAATGAGGTAGAGGTGGGGGCCTTTTATAAAAGGAGAGGAGGGGCACTTTTGGAAAGTAAAGAAATATTACTTTACTTGAAAATGTGTTTCGGTTTCAAAAGGTCCCACATTGATATAATTCGTGGATAAGGTGATAAGGGTTCTAAATCCACTCATCCAATTGGTTTTGGACATGTGTAGTTCATAGATTTTACATTATCTTTCTATTTTATTTAAATCGTCAAATAATGATGTCATCGCTGCATCATTATTATGTCATAAATAATTAAATTTATTTAATGTCTAAAAATTATAAAAAAAATACTATGATATAGGAAATCTTTTTAGATTTCCAATTACTATTTATAATCAAAATTTGGACTTATATAACCCCACTTAAAAATTGTTTTCGTAAAACATATTATGTTTGTGTCATTTTCACTTTAACATTAAATAAAAAGTAATTTATGTCATTTCCCAACAAAAGTGGATCCATGGGGTCCCCAAGTTGACCCATGGCATGTAATGGTCGGCCATGACACAACCAATGAGGTTGGGACATGTGTCTAGGTCATTTCATTTTATTAAAGTATTATTTATACCTTAAACTACCCTAATTACCACTAATCGTGATTAAGAACTTAATAAGTTACTATTCACCAAAAAATTATTATAATCTCATTGAACCACATTTTACTTCTTAATGACAACCATGTATGTCGGATTTTCAAAATTCAATACACATTAGTGGTAAACTTTCATTTAACTAAAAAATCAGTTTGCTTGATTATCACTTAGTGGTTTCACTATTCATCAAAAATTGAAGTTTTTCAGAAAATTACCAAAAATTCACCCTAAGCTATATTTGATATTACGAATTCAAAAATGAAGTCTATTTTACAAAATTCAAAACATATAGGTCACATTAATTAATTTAATAATTAATTCCCGCTGCCAGAGCAAATAGCGTGTTTTTACAAAACAATAAGTATCAAAAGATTGACACCAGTTTAAGTCTAATTTCAAAGTGAAATTGATTCCAATGACCACCATTGGATAAAATGGTAAAAATATATTCTAATTTCACTTCAAAACCAATTCAAAACATAATCTAATCATATAAATAAATTAGTTTAAAAAGCAGTTTTGATGTAAAATGCAGTATTTTTCACTATTCATTAAAAAAAATGAATATTGTCAGAAAAATACCAAAAATTCACACAAGGTAAATTTTGATGTCCCAATCATAAAGAATAAGTTTATTTTGACAAACATAGTTTATAAAATTGTCAAAATATAGATTCAAAAATGGTTTGCCATCAAAAGGCACTAAAACAATCTTTTAAGAATATTAGTGTATTCCATGCATAAGATTGTATTTATTTTCATTTTAAGCCTCTATAACACTATATTAATCATTAATAGACATAGATAAAAATATCTATTATTCATTACTTACTTGGGATTTTACATTTAAGGTTCCACAACACGATTCTATTTAGGAATTAATTTAAAATAACCATAAGGGTAATTATATTATTTGTGAGACATATGTGAGAGTTTTGATCTTTTTTTCTTTATGGATTGAGGATTCCAAGGTGGTTAATTTTACAATTTTCAAATAATCCTATGAATCCTGGATGGTTTATTATTACAGATGGTATCTATAGACCAAGTTACATAAGGTTTTGATTAGATGAAATTTTTAGGGGGTTGACATTGTTCGGTAAAATAAATGATTGGGTTTTATTTATTATTTGTTGAGATGGTTCTTAGGGACCCTAGAGGCTACCCATGTGAGTAGGGTGTTTTTCTACATTGAGTTTAATTATAGGGATTCCAAGTGAGGTTTCATATAATAGTATTCAAACAAGTAATTGGTTTTTATAAAGGACTCCTCTTATAGTGTATCATGTTCTTGGTGTGACTTATAATAAAATTGAGGGTTCCATGATTATTCTTGTCCTTGAGAGGGATAGGGATACTATTTTAGCAGTTTGGATGACATTCTTGGGCATTAGCCATCCCATGATGTGTGCCTGATGGATTTTATGTCATATGATAGACTTTACTAAGGTGTTAGAGGTGAGGGAATTTATAGTGATGATTGTGGGATTAGGCGTTGTACCTATGGTTTTTTGTATTCTGGCATGTGTTAGTTGTTTATTGTCAAGGGAGTCCAAGGAGATAATAAGAGATTTGGATGATTATAACCCCATATGTTTAGGATTATCATTATATTTTAGTCTATGGTTTATGTTGATATGAGAAACTCATGGGTGAATTATGTTCATTTTGGGTTTGTATTTTTACCATACAAGAGGTGAGATATCTATTTAGGTTGTTTTGGGATGACAAGTTGGATAATTCAGATCTTTTGGTTCTACAATTATATGGGCACATTTAAGGGTTCTCTTTAAGTGGAAATAGTGTTCAAGTAACCATTTCATATCATACAACAGAAAATAATAAAAACCATTATTGTGTGTATTTTTTATTAGATACATATAGTGAGATCCTATGGTGAAAAATTAATGCTTATTGGTATGTTAGTTTTCGGGATCTTCCTTCAAATTGAGAGGACACACTCGATTTTTCATATTTCATGTTGAAAAATTGGTTCAAATATATTTTTAAATCACTATAGCTAGTTTGGAAGATCTTGGGTGCCACATTATAACTCAAGGATTGATGATATTTTCTTTTTTTAGTTATATTTTGTAACATTAATTCTAGGTGTTGTTCATAAATGGTAGAAATATATCATCTTTAATGCAATTACTATTAAATCATATATTATGTTACACCATTGGGGGTGGACTGCAATGTTTTTTTTCATTCCAAATAAGAGAAAATTTTTGTGGTGTGTAACATTATGTCTACATTCAGGATGAGAACATGCGGAATAGTGGATTGGGAATAATCGTAGTGTTACAAGATCAAATTTGAATGCATATGTGGGGTCTTTCAATCATGCATGGAATTTTCGAATGATATTGTATCATAGGTTTGTGGAACTTTTCAGGGATGTAAGTAGAGTAATATAGATATTACATTCTTAATTTATTCTATATATTTGATCATCCTGGTGGGAGATACATTATTGTATGTTAGTACGATTATGAGCCTGTATGCTACATTTTGTTTTATTATAGCTTCTTTTTAGATGTTTTATTCATGGATTCTATTATCTTTATATGTGAAAAAATGTTTAATTGTTTTCCACCCTTATTTAACTGTGATAAAAAGTTATATTCTCACCACTCTATATTTTCTATCCCTCACAATACTTGGTGGCTTCTAGTATATAGGGAGGAACTCTAAAGGCCTTGTGGAAAGCAAGATTAGGTAACATGTATGGATGGGATGGGTTAATTTGTTATAAAAATATACCATATACTATCCCATATTATTATTTGGGAGATGGAGTTCTTGTTCTTAATAGATGCGTTAGAGAATCAGATGGAAGTAGAACTACTGTATCCAGAACAAATTTTATGATAGGATGACCTGGTTACAAGTGTAATATGATTTTTATTGTTTTTTCCATTTTTATTATTGAATGATTTAACATTATTTAATTCACTTGGGTTAATTATTTTTGGTTTATGTTTTTCCGCACTTTACTCAATTGGAAAAACAACTAACTATCCATATCATTTGATGAACATATGACTCGCATGACATATTCATGTTTGTATGTTGATTTAATAAGGATTTGGGTTCAATTTTTTAAAGTTTCATCGATGAAAAATTTGTATTTGTCATATATATATCATTTTTTGAAATTATACTCAACCGATCCATGTGTATATTTCCTCTAATGATAGTTAATGGGGATATTAGTGTGACATGTTCACTAGTTATGGTAATAAAATTCATGTCTAGACATAAACATAGAGACTATAGTGAGTCGTTTTAGGCTTTGGATTCCAAGGTTAGATATTAATGAGTGGATGGAAACATGAGAGGTGTTTGGATCGGGATCAATTTTCCCTGAGGTGTAATTCTCTATGATGTTATAGTTTTGATCTATGGGGATGAAATTTTAAGCCCATGATAGATAAGGGTTATTTCCAACCACGTGGTATATACTAGTTATTGTTATTATGAGACTAAGTTCCTAAAATCTATTGGGGGATTGGGTGGTCTTGGAAGATTATAAATTTTTTGGAGAAAATAGATTCTAAAATCACTATGATAAATTTGATAATAAATATATATTGAGGTTTGTAATATATAATCCTTGGAAATATGAACATTAGTTTTGAGAGTGATATTGGTTTTGATGCCACGTGAGAGGGTAGGTTTGGTTAGAAGTGTGGTGATGTTTGTTTCTGATTTCAATCTTGGATGGATGGATTGGGAATGGCTACACACTAGTAGCTTTTTGATGAATCCCAAAGAGTAGTGGAGTTATTTGGATTATCATCGCATAAGGGATATAACTTTTTTCTAAAGAGGAGCACCATTGGTTTATGGACCCATTAGAAATAACCTGTGCGAGGAGCATAGTTAATAGTTTATTAAAATTGATATATGTTCAAGATATTTTTACTTGTGTGATAGTAGGTCCTTTTATATGATTGGTTTTCTGGGGAACATGAGACTGGGTGGCATGGAAATATTCAAACACTTTGATTATGTTGGTCCAAATTTGTTTGTATATGGGAGCCAGAAAGCGATTCATAGAAAATTACTATATCTTATGTAGTAAGGTGGTTCATGGAATGGATTTTTGGGAAGAATAATTTATATGTGTGAGAATATGTGGGTTGGTTATGTGATACGGTAAAAGCATTACATATGTAAATACCACATCATTGTGAACATATATTTAACACATGTCATAATTATACAGTTTCTTGGACTGTAAAGGATTTGTTTATATAGATACTGCATAAATAAGATTCTTATATCATGAAATATATTTTACATATCCCATAAATTTCTTCTTATGTGGAATTTTTTATAGTAAAACCCTATTTAAAAACATTATTCATATCCCTTTGAAATAGAATCATAAGATAGTGTGACATCAGATTCTTAGTAAGGGTAAACATTAGATGTAACACCCAGATATTCTTATGAAATATATATTTTTAGTAATATGATTTCTTTTAAATATTTCCTTACATGATACACCATTTTATTCTTGGGCTACATGGAAAATTATCTTAGCTTTTGTTACACACAACACTGAGTTTCTATGAAAAACCATTTTATTAAATGAATTATGTAAAGAAGATAATTTTAACATAGCTGTTATAATGTAGAATATGAATAATATTAATTGGATTATGAAAATATGGTTTATAAATGTGTATATAGTTAATTATTTAGTTACCAATTTATTATTAAAACCTTTATAAAATAAATTAAATTTATTTCTGACAAACTATTTAAATATGCACATGTGTGTTTTATACCAATAAAATAAAAAAATAAATATTGATGGAATATATTAATGAAATATATATATAATATATTAAATATAATTGTTAACATTCAAAATATGTATTTTGTAGACAAAATATAAAAAATAATCTGGTTTTATTCTTAAATATTTTATTTTATTTTTCTAAATGATGTTTTATCTCCTTTCAATTACACACTCATTTTTAAACAATGTTTTGACACTTTAACATATAATATTTTAAAAAATAAACTTCTTATTTGAAAATAGGATATTGAAATTTAATATTATTGAATTATATGTATTTTATGATATGTTTTATGTTTTGGTGAATACTGAAAAATACTGAATTTTAAATTAAAACAGCTTTTCATATACAAAATTATTAGTGTAAAATTATAAATTTTATTGAATTTAAACTATAAATAGTTAAATTATATATCATGTAATCCAATTAATCTCATTTTAATCAAGTTTAATTTGAATTTGGATGTGACCTCTTTTCATTTTTTTTAAAACATTTTCTCTTAAAACTCGATTTTCTCACCTCATATAGGGGGTTGTTTGTAAATTTATTTTATCCATTTATGTGTTTTGAATTTTGAAAAATGGATTCTTTATTTGGAATCATAATTTTCCTACTTATTAAATATTTACCTATTATTTTTCGATGAAAATTAATAGTAAAATTTGTAATTTTTTTACCATATTATATGGTAAAATCGATAATTAAGGATAAAAATAATATTATAAATATTAGAAAATTACTTTAAAACATTTAAAATTTTATTTTATGAATTTAATTATTCATGTAATACCTAATTTTTAAAATTTAATAATTCAATGAACACATTTCTTGGAAAATGACTTTAATATTATTAAAATAAAAGAGAGTGACAACATGTCATTCAGTTACTTAATAAGTATAACATTTTTAATATGGTTTACATAGAAGAAATTATTTAATATATGTATATATAAATATATATTATGAAATATAAATTTTTTATCTATATCATGAAAATGTAATTTTATATTTTAGTTAACAAATAATTATCATAAATAATTACACATTGATGATTTAGTAATTATTTAATTAATAAAACAATCAGTTGAATTATATTAGAAATATTAAAAAAAATTAATTAAATTAAGAGATACACGAAATATATAGGTGAATATTACATGTTTGGGTTTTATTAAATGGTTTTGTTATAATTTATCCTCATGTATTTAGTTGCTTAAATTCCAAGTAATGAATTGTATAAAAATTGATAGTTATGATATTTTATGAAAATAATATTTTATTAAATTATTTATAAAAGATAAAAATATTAAATTAGGAAAAATTGGATGATATATGGTATTAAATATCATTTTCCATTTATGTTCTGATTGACACTTTATAATTAAAAATTAAATCCTCTTAATATTAAACATTTTATTAGAGTATTTACAATTAAATTTTCTTAATTGAGGGTTAATCAAAATGATTAGGTTTAAAATGGAACCATAATTTGTCTAAAATATATTTTTTGAGGACCTCAAAAAATTTTACTATATTATATTATAAAAAATTTACATTCTTAGGTATTTTTATTGAGATTTAATTTATTGTAAATTATTCTTTTTTGAAATTTCAAAAGTGCCCCTCCCATCTCTTATAAAAGGGAACATATTCTTCTATATTCTTTACTTTTAAAAACATATTATGATAATAAAAAACCTATCAAAATATACTCCCAAATTAAATATCTTAATTATATAATCATTCATTCGGTCAGGAATCTAACCAAGGTAGACTTATTCTGAAAATAAAAAGCAGATATCCAAAGAAGAGGTAACATTCATCAATAAATGTTTTTGATTTCATCATTAATTAAACCCATTAAAATCATTTTATTTCATATTATATAATAACCATAGTATCCTTGATATACAAATATGTTTTTCTAAAAAGGTTATGACCTACAACTTAACATACATCCATTAAATGGGATATACAATCATCGTTCATGTGTAAGGCGGACAACCGCCTCACGAACCGATGTGGTTCATTGTTCCATTACCACCTGTCATGGATTGAAATAATGATGGATTAATATTTTATAAATGATATGTATTATTTATATGATTTTATTATGATTATTTAATTTTTATATCACACATATATTGATGCATTCTATTTTGTGGGAATATAGTAACATCGTTCCTGTGTATTGTGGATTACAACCTCGTGAAGTGTTGTGATTCCTTTACATATTACATGAAATGTATTAATAATGGTTATAATAAACATATCGTATATATATTACATTAAAATTAATCTATAATGATAATATATTATGTAAATTAATTTCTTTTAACATGAACAACAAACGAAAATAACCTTCATGCATATGTATGACCTTTAGTCTCCATGAACGATGTATTTTATTTTATATCTATAAATTTTATGAATCACCATAAATACATATATTAGTAATAAATATTATAAATATTTCATGTTTATAATTATTAGTATGATTAAATCATTATCTATGTAATATTTACAATAATTATAAGTCAAAACATGTACTAAAAAACAAGCAGTTATTACCCAAAATATAACTTTTAAATGGAATTGTTAATAAGTGAGTAATATAATGTCATAAGTAAATAATATATGGAAATATATTAATATTTTTATGTTCTGGATTTATAATAAAGTTATATTTATTATAAATTATCTTTTAACATGTACGAATGAAGTTAAGACTTAAGGCAAGGGGATTTCTAGTCTCACTTTTATTTCCATGAGAATTATTTCATATTCACCACTAGTTTATTTTTATTGGTGTATATAAATCACAAGAATTTATTATATTATCCTTATCCTTTAATTTGTTTGTGTATACATATCTATTTGATGACCTCTCTTTTATGTATTTTATGGTTCAAAAGTTTCTAAATTTGTAAGGAAATTTTGTCTGAATTTTCACTCTTTGAGACACATTTTATATTATGTATCAATATTCATGTATGAGTTGTATATAATAAACCTTCATATTATTTATATTGAATATAATTTTTTAAATTATATTATATGTTTCAGGCATTGCTAGTATATTATTGGCCAGAAAAATGAGTTCCTTCAAAAAAATTCTAAAAATGTTTTTAATGTTATTTAGAAGATCATTTTAAATTTTTCAAGAAAATATATTTCAATGATGATTAAAATGGTTCCACATATTAATTTAAAATTATACAATGTTATTTAAAATGAATAAATTTTTTTAAATGTTTTATGTTTTAAAAAGTGTTATTCAAAGAATAAATTTTACTTTCCATATGAAATGTTCTAACAAGACCTTTCAAAATTATTTTACTTATATGATTATATTATTTGTTTTTTAATTATTATTTAATAGGGATATAAACCAATGATGAAATTATTATTCATTATATAAATGGTCAATTTTTATTAAGGAATGACATTTATGAAATTTTTTTCTTTTCCATGAGTTATGTTATGATGAAGTGTTTATAAAACTGATTTCATTATATGTGTTCTAGGATGGTGAATGATTTATGGTCATGTAGAACACATATGTTTAGTTTTTATTAAGTGATGTTTGATTCCTATATCTCCATATAATGAATTGGTAAAATAATTATATATAATGATATAGCTAAGGGAAACAACATGATGTTCTTTATTTTTGATGAGAAACATGTCTATGAGCTTGATCTATGATGGGAAAAAATTTGATGGGCTTGATCCATTAGTGGAAACATGTTAAAATTCATGAACTATGAGTCTTTGTTGTTAAACTTTATATATTAAATTGTTTTCTATACAAATAATTATCCAAAAATATTTAACATATGAAATTGAATTTCATGATTGAGTTAATATGAATATTCATTCTTATGATTCATGTCTTTTAAAATGTAAATGTTTTATCTTATAACACCTGTTAATGATCCATGGCTGGTTGGGTATGAAATTTTTATGTTATTCTCATGATAACATACCCATATTACTTATAATATGCTTCCATGAAATAATAAATTGATATATTCAGTGGTGAACATCTTACTACACCATTTTCTTATGATTCATTTTCATATATTATAAAGAATAGTTTTTAGTAGGGATATTATAGGGAATGATAATTGTGGTAAACAATGAAGATCATGAACCAGACTATAATTTATGTGTTCCATGTTTCCAAAGTAAATAAACTAATATATTATTTTGGAATTTTTTTTCTAATAAATGAAATATTATTCAAGAATGATTTAATATGCATTTATGAAAATCCTAGGTTATTATAGTTGGTATAAGAGAAATGGTTTAGTCAAACTTTGTAAACTATGATGAGATATCATTAGTGAAATCCCTAGGGATATTTATAAGGATATTTGAAGGAATATATATAAGGATAATAATAATGTGTTACATATTTAATACTAGGTGCTTTCATTTTTGAATCCTATAGGTAATTTTTCATGATTATATATTTTCCAGCTATAAAAAGTGTTTCTCAAACTATGATTTATGGTCATAGTCAATAGAGTGAACTAGATGGGAAAAGGATAAAATTAAATGTTTCATATAATGAAAGTTTGGGAATTAGGTTAGTAAATGTCATAAGAGTAAATCTATTAATGAGAATCTGTAAGGTGTTATGATTATTTATTATACTGTTGAGGATAAAAATACCTCAATTGGCATGTTAAAGGTATGATAATTTTTACAAGTAATGGTTATATTAAACAAAAAAATAATTATTAGATTGAGGTTGTGGAACCTTAAGAAAAAATATAATTTTTATATTAATGGAATAAATAAGACAATGAATTATGAGTACAGTTTTAAGAACAAATTTGGATGATTAAAGTGTCTATGTTTTGGAATTGAATGATTTTGTTATATGGATCATGAAATATATAATTATTTTAAGTATAACATTTTCATTTGGGAATGAAATAGATATGTTGAAATGTGTTTATGACATACAAAATGTATATATTGGCATGGTGATATTCATGTTAAAAATAATAAAAATTTGAATATAACCGTTAATACATTTATAATGTTGAGATAATGATGTTTGGAAAAAAGATGTGTTTGATATTAATATGTAAATTAGATGATACTAATTTTATTGGAACTAATTAAATATTTGATAAAAATGTGGGTTATGGTATCATGGATGGAGTTTATGACATTTTTAGACTTATGGAATATATCTAATAATCATCATAAGAAGACAGAATCCATGTTTTCAATAAAGATTTAGGATAATTTCCATGTTTTGATGGAACTCATGATGAAGGTATTCACATGTTTGGTAAGTGAAAAACAAAATCTACTTAATGATACAAGGGGGATCATTTGTAATATATTTTTGAAAAATTTAGTAAACTTTTTTTAAATGGACTTTCATCATTCATTAGGGTTATAAGGTTATCCATTTTTGTAATGGTTTATGATAAACATAATATGAGGTTATATATATTACTTTATTATCATTCCATAAAAGGATTTATATATATTAAATAACATGTTCTAAAATTTTTGTTGTGATAATAATAGATGGAATGACCTGTTATTCTATTCAAGGATCTCATGATCTACTAATAGTTCGGGGATGATAAATTAACCTATATTTCATTGACTAAGATATTAAGTGTAAATTGATCAATGAACAATAAAGGATAATGTTTTCATGAAATCAAGTAAGTATATATTCTCATGAATATTATTCAAGTGTAGGAAAAATGGTCTTGAAATAAAATTTTGTCTTATTATCATCATTTTTTATGATACCAATGATATTTTCCAAACCTATTTGGTATATGGTGTTTTGGTCATTAACATTATATTGAACTTGTTTTCTAACACCATCCATTTGAACATAATTGTAAATTTTCTCTTATATATCCATATTTTCATTGCCTTTATATGATCACCTATTTTGAAACCTTGTTATGAGTTACATTTGGTAACCGTTATGTTTAAAAAAAATTAAAGGTTGTTTTAGTATTCATTTTTATGATGTATATTTCAATGAAAGTAAATTTTGTGTATTAAAACATTGATAGACCTGATTAATTTTGAGGGAGAAATTAAATTTATGGGGATAGAATGTAACATTGGTGGATTTGTTTGAAATATATTTTTTAAATAATATGATTTCTTTGATATCTTGCATTTAACTCTATACCGTGTTATGCTTGCAATACATGAAACAACATCTTAGTTTGTGTCACATGCTACCCTAAGTTTCTATAAAAACATCATTTAATTTTTATAATTTTCTAATTAATTAAATTATAACATAGATGTTAGAATGGAGGCTATGAACATGATTACTTTATTTATGATATTATGGTATATACATATATATAATTAATTATTTTGTGAAAAATTAATTATAAAACAAATTTTAAAATAAAAAAAATGTTTTTCTGAAATTCTATTTAAATGCGAAAAACTCTATTTTATACTAATAAAATAAAAAAATATCTAATATTAAAGAAAAATATATATATTATATTCAATCTATTATTTAATGTAAGAAACTGGTTTTTCAATCAGGTTTAGATCCTTTTAATTTTAGTTTAAATATTTACTTTGGGCCTAATATGGAATCCCAATGGGTTAGTAATGGTCTCAAGGGTGTTCGATGAAATTTTGAAACCTAGAACCCATCTTTTTGGGGAAATTGGCTAAGTAGTATGGTTGGCGCATGGTTTTCCTTACCGTGCAGATGATTTTTTATGGATAGATACACCTCACATGGATTGCATAGGGTCTTGCAGCCTAACCATGCAAGTTCCCCTTCTTCCTAGGTAATCGTTCATGGTTTTCACACAGATTGTCAAACTGTGTGGAAAATTTGTGCATGGGCTAATTTTCTAGTTAATTTTAAAAATTTTACCTTAATGGTATAATTATCCCCCTCCTTCTTCCCAAATCCAATATTATGCAGGATATACCTTCATGGATCTCATTTTGGATCTTTTTAAAGGAAAAATGCAGGGATCAAGATATCTCCTTCATTTGGGATCTGATCGAGCTTATGTTCATCACGTTGGATGCACAACAGTAAGTAATCGAGTTCGTTTAAGCCTTTCCACTTCTCTCTTTCTCTCCACCTATATATCGGGGTATAATCATTTTTTAACTTTTTATTAGAACTACTCCAATACGATCCTAATTGAGGGACAATGCCAAGAGGAGGATAACCGTACAAGCCTAATGTGGGTGTTCTATAAATCATCCCTCGAGTTCCTTGATTTTAGAATTGTCATGTGGGGCCAAAAGATTTCATCGAGTACTATTTTTTTAATTAATATTCCATGTTTATAATCATTAAGACCATATTGTTATGCTCTTTCAAAATATGTGATTAGTTTTTAGTGGTCACACCCACAACTCCATCCATTCCATGATGAAGGTTATGAAAAAATTGTTGTTTATTGTTTTGGATTGTTTGCACCATTGTTCAGGTGTGCCTTGGATTGACCATTCTAAGGGTAAGCTTTTCTATATTTAATGTCTTGATTTATACTATGCATTTCATAATGTAATTTACCATGTATGCTCACCACTTTACCCTCCTATGGTAAGTGTTTCAATTTGATAATAAATTGTGAAATGTGAATTGGAATTAATAATAAGTATATGACTTGGCCTTAAACATAAATTAATAATAGGTTACATATCCATAGCACCCCATAACACATTAATGGAAGGTTGTAGAATGAACTTTGAATATGTAATATACATTAAATGGATTAAATGAATGGTTGCATCCTACTTGGCCTTATCACACTAATGAAAGGAAAGTCTTGAATGAAATGACTTGATTAAAATGTTTCATTTTACATGACCTTATCACACTAATGAATTTCAAGGCTTGAACAAAATTAAATGTCACATGGCTTCATACTTAAATAAGAATTTCTTGACTCAAGCTCTCCTTGGATTCTAATCGAAGAATTCCATGAGCACTCGGGAACCCCTTTCTGATTCAAGGATACATCTTTCTTAGGTTGATACCCATCTATGTCATGATACTTGTTTATTCTTTGGAATCCTGGTATGACACCATAGGATTCCATCAATATCATTAAAGGATGCCTTTGATATACTCCTCAGATCCAGCATTGATAACTCTATTCCATGGTTAAAGACCATAGGTCCCTTTTACTACTTAGCCCCATTTTACCTTGGTTAATCACCATGGATTCCATAGGCATTCTATTGTGGAATGCCTTGGAATATGATCCATTTTTTACACTCTTACCAATATCTAGATCCAGTTACAACTAATTTAGCGACCCCATAGGTCTAGTATTCCATGGTGAATATCGTGGAACTATTTTGTATTAAATATCAATAGAGGTTTCCTTATTACAACTTGGAACCATTGTAAATGCTAACATGTGACTTATTTGAAAATTTGTAATAATCAAATAATAAATTTTTGACATGTTCATACATTAGCCGAGGGATGAAGCAGGTACATGGGTATTTAGTTACATTATACTACTTTACATTATATATGTATGCTTGCACACTGTTACATTTTAATTACATGAGAAGGATATTATAGAAACCCTTAGTGGTGGCCCACTAAGATTTATCTCACACCCTCTCACGGATCTTTTTGGTACCTGGGGTAAATTACATGGCTAACGGTGTAGAAAAATGGAATCTTATGGCTATAAACACTTGATTGATTGATATTTAGTATGGATACAGATAGAATATGGTCGATTCAAAGCTTGAGATGTTTGGGATAGTCTTTTTATTTCATTATACTAATGTGGAACATTTTATGTCTATTTTCTTGTATCAATGTTTTCTATTTTTCTAGTGACATGACATATCATCAGTTGTCGAATTCTATTACACGTGTTTCTATTATTTTTTCTGTTGTCTCTATTTTTCGATGTTCCTTCTATTTACATATATTTATTCTTCTATTTATCTAGGCATTTACATTAATTCACCGAGCTACACTTTGGTAATGAGGGCATAGTCACCTCATGGACACACCCTAGGCCCTTGCTTTTAGTCAGTAGCCTTTATAATTCATGGAGATACACTTGAGTCCATGTGGCCCACCTGTATTGTGGAACCTGTTAACTAGAATCGGGATCCGGGATGTCACAAAGTGGTATCATAGGGGTTTTCATTTCATTCTTTACAATTTGAAGACAATAGATTGAAGATTAGGAATGCTTTGGACTTGTTTATAATTTGTGCTTGGAAATAACAAACCAAAGATTGAGGTAAAAACCATGTTGCCTCAATTATAATTGTTGTTTTGCTTTTACTTATTACAGTTGATATTATTTCACCATTGGGTGATGCACATGTTGTGTGGTGTTGTTGATTATTACTCTATTTGAGGATTTTTTTTCCTTCCTTGTCCTGATTATATAAGGGCAAGGATCATTGTTACATGCATCATTATAAGAACCTATAATTAACATGTCATGCATATTTCCATGCCATATAGTTTCATTTCACTATTTATCATTGCTTGGTATGCCTGTGATTTTTGAGTAATAATTTAATAGTTATCTTATGCTTGTATTACTTGTCATTTCGATTAGGTTATTTCTTATCTCAATTCTTAAGGTGTATGGGCCCTAAGGGTTTGGGATAATTAATTTATTTGGTCGAGCCATTATGATATAAATAAATGGGTATAATTTCTAGTTATACGTGTAGGGGCACTAATTCTCCAGGAATTGATATCCATTATAATGTGATATATGAATTCTAAAATGAATTGGTTGCACATCCTTATCCTACCATGTCATGTTTATGAATAGTAATGGAGTGAACCTGTTAATTAAATGTAATATGAAATGAAAATTATACTTGAGAACATACCTGTACTTATCATTATAAGTGGGTATTTGGGGAATTATTCCTTAGGTAGTGAGTTTTCATTCATTCAGCATTTTCTAGTAATTCATACTTTCTTATAAATCTTGTTTTGAGAAGTGTTCTTGGAAATTATATACCAATTACACCACGACGTCCTTGTATCGTACACTAGGAAGGTGGATACGTCCATTCTCTAGACAGGGTGGGCTCTAAGACACCAATCTTAACTCCAGGAGTGCCACTTGAGGCACCTCCTAATATACTTGATTTGGGCACTAATGCCCAATTTCATGATAGTTTCCAACATCTAATGTCGTCCATGCATGGTGCTCCATGAGTTTCACCTACAATGGATGGTCTGACTTGTGATTTTCAGTAGCAAAATCCTCCTACATTCTTAGGGGATGGTAGTTAGCAACATACTGAGTATTGGCTAGATTACACCCTATCTATCTTTGAGAATATGTAAACACTTCTAGAGTGGAGGGTCAAGCTTTCAACATACATGCTTTGGGATACAACCAAGCATTGGTGGGACGTGATTTCCCTGGACGGTCGTTATCATGGCATGTTATGGGTTGTCTTCCAGACTTTATTATATGATCACTTCTTTCCTAAAATGCTGATAGATGGAAGATATAGAGAGTTTAGGCATCTCAAACAAGGTTCTATGTCAGTTATGGAATATTCATCATGTTTCACAGAGTTTCATCACTTTGCTCTGCTTCTAGCCAGTGATCATATTTCGCATGCTAGACATATTGAGGATTGGATCCATTATGTCATCCATACACATGTGAGTGTCATCCGCCTGCCTACTTTTTATTCAATAGAAAACCATGATCTAATCACTGATCACAACCCGAGGGAAGTAAATAATACCAGGTATAGGGGATCAGTGTATCGATTGTCCAGTAGTTCTCCCAAAGGTAGAAAATGTTCCCTAGATGTTTCTCATTAGGGAAACGACAACCAAAGTGCCCGTTATGATAAATCCATAGTATTTCATCAGTGTAAATGATGTGGAACCTGAAACCTCATTGTGATAGAGACCCACTACAGTACTGGGCTTATGGTCGTATGTGGAATCTTGTACATTTCTGTATGACCATTCCACCTGCTTTGAGTGGAAAAGGATCCAAACTGGCTCCACCATCAGGATTGAGTTCTTTTAAGATGCATCATGCAGGGAGTTAGAATAGAAACAGTGGTTCTAGTAGAGGAGAAGGTCGTGGCCATGGTACCCATACCCTTGATCACCAGCAACGACAACATAACAGTCATGATCGTGGTAGTACGTCTGTTTCCCAATGATGTGGATCATGCCAGTTGAATTCCCTATAACTGATACCTAAGGATCAGGTTGTGGGACCATATACAGTATGAGGTATTATTCTAGTAGTCTTTTATATGTTATCTACTTTATTTAATACAGCTTCTTTGAACACTTTTCTCTCTATATCTATCATGGAATGTATCGAACTATAGATACAATATTACTATGGTGTAAGGACCCTAGATACATCGTTCGGGGTACGAATAGAGGGTATATGATAGTGTAAGGAATTTCCTTTTGGGGTAGGTAGTTACCCTTTCATATGGAACCTCTTTGTTCCTGAGATTACAGGATTATATGTCATACTCAGGATGGACTGGTTGGTTCATCATCATGCTTTTGTAGAATGATATCGTCTCATGATATCTTTTACATCACTAGATGGGAAGATGTTATCTACATAAGGGTGAGTGGGATTTCCAAGATGGTAGAGCAAGATTATGGTATAATGTTCTAGGTTGATTGACCACTCAGATCTCCAATCTCTTCATGGATGATCAGGGCTTACATAAATCTATTTTCCCTCTAGTTGTGGATCATTTTAGGGATTTTATTCCCGATGATTTTTCTGGATTACATCATGAGATAGAGGTAGAGTTTTCTATCGATAATGTTCAATGAGATTCTCCATTTTCCATTTATCCATATAGTATAGAACCAACAGAGTTTCAATAGCTCAAGTGGTTGTTATAATATATAGAGGCCAAAGTCTTTATATAGACTAGCACATCCTATTTAGTTTCTCCTGTGCTTTTATCCAAGAATAAATACATGACCTTATGTCTATACATGGATTATAGAAGGGTGAACCATATTATGGTCATGAACCGTTATCCACTGCCTTGAATAGATGATCTCTTTGACCAACTCTAAGGAGAAAAGGTCTTATCCAAGATTGACCTGTAATCAGGTTATCATCTGGTGTGAGTCAAACAATCATACATTCCTCATACAATATTCTGTAGCAGGTATGGTCAGTTTGAGTACATTATTATTACGTTCAGTCTTACGAATGTTCCTTCTATTTTCAAGGATCTAATAAGTAAGGTGTTCAACCAATATTTGGATTCTTTTTTTGTGGTCTTTGTGGATGACATCTTGGTTTATTCTCACTGCCAAAGGCATCATTCCAAACATCTTGAGATCATTATGAGTACACTGAGAGATCATCATCTTTACACAATGCATTAAAAGTGACACTTCTAGAATGACAATGTTAACTTCTTGGGTCATATAATATCAAAATAAAGAGTATCTATTGACCTAGAAAATGTTAGTGTTATATTTTCCTGTGAGAATCCCAAGATAGTGTTTGAAAAATGGAGTTTATTAGGGCTACCTATATATTACAAGCATTTAATTCAGGACTTATCATATATCGATTCACTTATTACTAGTCTTACAAAGATGGGTGTGAAGTTATTATGGCATGAATCATTTTAGAAATCCTTTTAGGAGTTTAATGGGTGGCTTGTATCAACACCTATTATGACTCTTCTGAATCTAGGAATAGGTTATACCATCTTCTTGGATCCATCAGGCATCAACCTAGGAGCATTGTTGATGCTAGAGGATGGAGTTGTTGAGTATTGACAGTTGAGATCTCATGGGAGAAATTACTCGACACATGACCTTGAGCATGCAACAATTGTCCACGACTTACATTGTTGGAGACAATATATTTTGGGAGAGTTATTTATAGTATACACGGGCCACAAGAGACTCAAATATATCTTTTCTCAGTGTGTCATGAACCTCAGATAGGGGAGATGGGTCTAATATTTACAATCCATTGATTTTGATATTTACAATATGTCTAGAAAGGGCAATGTAGTTGCAGAGGCATTGAGTCAGAAAACTCATGCACAGGATGTATGGGAAGCTAGGGATGAATGGAAGTTAATTCCCCTGTTTTGAAAGATGCATCTAGAGTTTCATAACAATCACGAGTAGTTTTTCCTCTCATACTTGATAGTTACATCTTATCTTATTAAGAAGGATAAGAGTAGATATTTTTTAGATACTAAAGGCTTGGTTATCCATAAGTTTAAATTAGAATAGAACTTGTCTCTAGATTAGTTTGTGGATAGAGATAAAATATTACGTCTATGTGGATGTATCTAGGTTTCTAAAGATATGAGAGAGGAGTTTATTAAAGAATCCCATGTTTCTCATTGGGTAGTTCATCCAGGAATCTCCCTGATGTAACAAGATATGTGATTCTAGTATTGGTGGTTGAGGATGAAATTTCAGAAAGAAGGATTTATCATTTGGTGTTCCACCTATCTATAGGTGAAGGCAGAGCATGAGAGACCTATAGTCTTGCTACAATCGCTTCTAGTCTCGGAATAGAAATGGGAAGATGTTTCAATAGATTTCATAATCATCCTACCTAAGTCACTGATTTGTAGTGATACTATATGGGTATTCATTTACCTACTAACAAAGTTATCCCACTTTATCCATTTTCAGGAAACGTTCTCATTTATTGATTTGGGAAGACTGTATGTTCGTGTGATCATATAACTACATGGGGTAACCTGTACTATCATTTCATATTGGGATTATCGTGTCACTTTATAGTACTAGAAGGGTTTTCAGAATGCTATGGGAACATATGTACTTTTATGCCACACTTTTCACCCTCAACCCAATGGAAAATCAGAATGGACAATACAGGTCCTAGAGGACATGCTCCAAGCATGATTCCTTGACTTCGGTTGTTCTTGGGAGAAATATATCCCTATTATTGAGTTCACCTATAATAACAGTTTATAGTAGACATTTAGATGGATCATTTTGAGTCTTTATATGGTAGGCCATTCCATTCACCCTTATGTTGTCTAGAGGCAGGTGATGTAGCATTAATAGGTCCTCATCTTGTTTAGGAGACTTTAGAGTAGGTTTAGCTAATCAAAAAGTGTATAAAAACTACTCTGTCTATAAAAAATATCATGTCGATCATTGTCGATGATCTTTAGAGTTCCATGTTAGTGATTATTATTTCCTTTGGGTTTCATCTAGTCTAGGGAGTAAATGGTTACAAAAGCAGGGAAAGTTGTCACCTCATATGTAGAGACTTCTGATATTCGAGAGATAGTCGAGCAGATAGCCTATCTGTTGCTATTACCACAGAGGTATCATTCCATGCATGAAATATTCCATGTTTCACTACTTTGACATTATCATGTTGATATATCTCATATCATTTATCTCAAGTAAGTTGAGTTAGATGTTGATGCTACGTTTTAGGAGTACTCAGTACGCATCGTTGACCGGAGCACAAAGGATCTCCATGTTCAGTCAATACCTCTAGTCTGGGTGCTATGAAAGCACGTATGAGTATAGGAAAATACTTGGGAGATGTAAATTGACGGTCATACCCAATGTCTAAGGTTTTTCATAGACAGTGTTTCTCCAACCATGGAAGGTGAACTCAGGGGGTGAGTTCTTTTATGGAGGGAAGACTAAAACAACCCTATTTTTCACTCAGTTTTGGTTACTTTAAATTTATTTATAAATTGTTACTTTGAACCAAATATGTATACCTAATGAGTTAGTAATGGTTTCATGAATGTTCAAGAAATGTTCAAAGGCCGGAACCCATATTTTTGGGAAAACGGGACAAGTATCATGGTTAGCGCACTATTGGCAGATGGTTTACCTAACAGTGTGGATGGTGTTTTTCCTTACAGATCCTCCTCAAAAAACATGTTCATGGATATACATACTAACTGTGAAAGTCCCTTTTATACCAAGGTAACCATTCATAGTTTACGCATGGTTTGTCATATCATGGGGAAAAACTGTGAACATGCAATTTTTTTGGTCATTTTATAAATTTACCCTTAATTATCTAATTATCATACTCATTCTTCCCTAATCCGAGTTTATCGGGGATTTACCTCCATTGCTCTCATTTTAGAGCTTTTTCAATGGAAAATTTAGGGTTCAAGATATCTTCTTCATTCAGAATCTAATTTATATTTCTTTCATCACGTTTTATGTGCTAAAGTAAGTACTCGAGTCCGTTTAAACCTTTACTCTTCTCTTGTTCTCTCAACCTAGATATTAGGGTATGAGTGTTTTTCACTTTTTCATAGATATAATCTGATCCAAGAAAAATGAAGGGCCAATATGAGAGGAGGAAAGTCCTACAATCCTATAGTGGGTGGTTTATAACTCATCCCTCAAGATCATTGATTTTGGAATTGTCGTGTGGGGCCCACCGATTTCATTAGGTCTCGTTTATTGAATTTATATGACATGAATATAATCGTTTATATTTTATGGTTATTCTCTTTTCAATTAAGTGATTAATTTTTAGTTGTTACACTCATAACCCCATCCTTTCCATGTTGAAGGTTACACTATATTTGTTGTCTAGTGTTTTGGCATGTTTGCGCCACCATTTAGGTGTGCCTTGGATTGACCATTCTAAGGGTACACCTTTCTATATTAAATGGATTGACCTATATTGTGATTTTTATAATGGAAAGTACCATGTAATCTTGCCACTTTACCTTCCTAAGGTAAGTGCATCAATTTGACAATAAAAAGTGAAATGTGAATTGGAATGTATAATAAGTATATGATTTTGCCTTGAATATAAATGAATAGTAGGTTGCATATATGTAGAACCCCTTATCACATTAATGAAAGGTGGAAGAATGAACCCTTAATATGGAATATACTTCAAATGGATTAAATTAATGGTTGCATGATTCTTGTCCCTATCATGCTAATTAATGGAAAGGCTTGAACCAAATGACTTGACTAAAAGGTATCATGTTACTTGACCTTATCATGCTAATGAAAGGAAATACTTGAACCAAATGAAAAGTTTCAAGACTTCATACATAAATAGTGATGGGCTGACTCATGATCACCTTGGATTCTGATTGGAGATTACCATGAGCACTCGGGAACCGCCATTCGAATTCAAGGTTTCAAATTTATCATGTTTAGATCCACCAACATCATGACATTTTTTATTATATGGATGATCGGTATGACACCATATAATCCATTAAATATCATTACAATATGCCTTGGATACACACCTAGGATTCATCATTGACATATAGGTTCTATGGTTAGATCCCATAGGGCCTTGTTACTGCATAGCCCTATTTTACCTTGGTTGATCACCCTGGATTCGGTAGGCATGCTATTGTGGAATACCTTGGACTATGCTCCTTACATTACACCATTACCCATAGATAGACCCAGTTATAATATAGTTAGAAACCCCTGAGGTCTAGGATGTCGTGGTGAATACCATGGAACCATTTCGTATTAAATATCATTACATGTTTCCTTTTTACAACTTAGAACTTTGAAAATGCTAACATGTTACCTATTTACAAACTGGTAATAATCAAATAATGAATTTGTGAAATGATCAGAAACTAGTCGAGGGATAAAGAAGGTATATGGTTATTTTGTCACATTTTAATTCTTTACTTTATATATGAATGCATTCATACTTTTATATTTACATTATACATGCCAAATGTTATATACACCATTGTTAGTGGCCCACTGAGATTTATCTCACACCCTCTACAAACACTTTTTTACCCAAAGTAGATTACATGGTTTCATGTGTTGAAAAAGGGAAGAAAATGGCTTCAAATACTTGATTTCTTGTTGTTTAGTGTGGAGCATGATAGTAGATGACTGAGCTGAAGGTCTTGATTCTTGGGATAGTCATTTTATATCTTTATACTTTTATGGAACATGTTAGGACTACTGTCTTGTATCCATGTTTTCCAGTTTTCTAGTGACATGACATATCATTAGTTATTGAATTCTACTCCATTTTTCCTATTATTGATATTGTTGTATATATTTTCTGTTGTGCCTTCTTTTTACTTATATTTCTTCTGCTATTTTTCCCATTTTCTACATTCATCCATTGCGCTACACTTTGTTAATGAGAGCATAGTCTCCACATTGACACACCCTAGGCCCTCACTACTAGTCGGAAACCTCTGGAGTTCGAGGATATGAGAATAAGGAAATGTGTCCCAACAGGCCTGGGGAACCCATTAACTAGAATCTGAGTCAGGGACCTCACATTTAACATTCATCCTATGTGTTTTCTAGGTATAATATTAAAATAAATCTAGTTTTATGATTAGAAATTGTATTTTTTTCTAAAAGAAATTTTATGACATTTAAATGGAGAACTAGTTTTAAAATTACATTTTAAAATTTTTTCTAACTATATTTGGAAAAATAAACTTCTTATTTAAAATAGGGTTATCAAAAAAAATTATTGAATTTTTTTTATTTTTCTAAGACTTGATAAAATGTGAAAAATAATGAATTTTAATTGAAAACCGTCTATTCATCTAATTATGTTATATTATAAAATAATTTTTTTATTGGTTATATATTTGATCAAATTTATATAATTTAATTAAATTTAATACATTTGAATCATTTTTACATTGTATATGGAAATAAAAACATTTCAATTTTTTAAAATGTTTTAACCTAAAACTCATGTTTTCTCACCCCATCCATGGGATTAATTTTATATTAATTTAAGAAATTTATGTGTTCTGACTTTTGAAAAAAATATTCCTTGATTTGAATTAAATGGTTGAAATTTAGTAAATATTTCCAATTTATTTTTGAACAATATGAATAGTAATTTTTATAACCACAATTATGGGTTAAATAGGTAATTAAGGGTTAAAATAATATTATAAATATTATAAAATTATCATAATGCTTGATAAAATGTTATTAGATGAATTTTGTTCGACCCTTAAAACATAATGTTCTAAATTGAATAATTTAATGGACAGTTGTCTATGAAAATGACATAGATATTACTAAAATAAAAGGGAGTGACAAAATGTCACTCTTATATTAAATTAGTATAATATTTTTAATCTATGGATAAATATAACATATGATTAACAATATGTATTATTATGAAAAATAAAAAGATTATATTCCAGAATAAAATTTAATTTTAAATATTAGTGAAAATTTTATTATCATAAATAATTACACAATGATGAAACAATGATTATTAAATTAAGGAAACAGTAAATTATAATATATTAGAAATATTAAATAATATATTATATGAATTAAATAAGTTTATCCACGAATTTCCTATATTAATATGAAATTTTATAGTTGTATTAAATGTATGGTTCGTAGTTATGTTATTATATTTATTTTCGTAATGTCAAAGTAATTTATAGTGTAAAAAATAGACATTTATGAAATTTTTGAAAATAATATTTGAATAAATAATTTACAGATCATTATAATATTAAATGATAAAAAAGTGGATGAAATATGGTTAGGAATATCACAAATTTTCTATTTATGTTCTAATTTACTCTTTATATATAAAAATTACAACCTTATAAAATTAAAATATTTTTTACCATAGATAAAGTTATAATGGAATAATTAATGGTAAATCAAAATGATATGGTTTAAAATAACACCAAAGATAGTATCAAATATATTGGTTGATGAAATTACAGACTTATCATGCCATATCTTTTAATCAATATACATTTGGAGGTATTTGTATTTATATTTAATTTATTATAAATTGATCTTTTGAGAAATTCTAAAAGATTCCCTCCCCTCTCTTATAAAAGTGTGTCACTTCTTCACTTTTTATCACACTTCAAAACCTATTATCATCAAATAAAAACTATAAAAATAACCTCCCAACATAATTAAATTTATCCTAGTAGACTTACTTTGGCAATAAATCAAACCAAGGATGTTATTTTTGTGAAAATCAAAAGGAGTCATCTGAAGAAGGGTAACGTTCATCAAAAAACGTTTTTTGTTTTTTTCGTTATGAAAACCATTAAATTATTTTTATTTCATGTCTATATAATAACCTCAGTATATCTAATATACTAAAATGTTTTTATGTTGAGTGTAAGACATATAATTTTACACAAATCACTCAAATGGGATGCACAAACATCCTTCATTTGCATGTTGGACTACGCCCTCGCGAACAGACGATGTTCATTCTTCCATTACCATCCTTCATGTTTGGAAATAATGAAGCATTTATATTTTATATATGAAATATAATATCCCTGTGATTTTATTGTGATTATATAATTGTTATATAACACATACCTTCATGCTTTCCATTTTGTGGGAATATGATAATGTTGTTCATGTGTACGGTGGATTAGCGCCTCACGAATCGATGTGATTCATCCACACGCATTACATAGAATTTATTAAGAATTATTTTAATATAAATATTTGATATATATGACATAAAATGGATTCATTAATTGTAATGTATCATAAAAAATTCTTTATTTTAACACTATAAGAAAATAAAAATCAGAATGAAGCATATGTACGACCTATCATCTCCAAGAATGGTGTATTTTATTTTATAACTCTATATCATATGAATAACCATAAATACATATATTCTGAATATATATGGTATTTATTTCATATTTATAACTGTGGAGATGATAAAATCATGACCTACATAAAATAACACATAAAAATTTAATTAAATACACTATCTAATAAATTATTCATATAACATGAAACTTATCTCAATGAAACAATGTTGAAATGAAGAACCATTTCCTCAAGTGTCGTCCTTCTAAAAAACATTCAAACATCCAACATAATAAATATATATTTATTTTACATATATTCCTAAAAAATATTAATATATATATATATATTACTTTATATCATTTCATTATAATTTATAATTATAATTTTTTTAATAGTTTTTCTTAAAATTATTATTCAGGTGCAAGTTGGTTCATTTTCCAATGGTATTTTGATTCAAAAAAAATCCATGATCCTAGGTCATTGTTTCTTCATATACATAATCATAAAAATGTATTAAATATTATAATTATATATTATATATTATTTTATAACCAAATAGATAAAGTCTTTATGAAAAATAAATAATATCACTTCGGGGGGATGGTGGTCCATATATATGCCTGAGATTTTTTTTTTGATTTCACAATACTTTTATGAATGTGATGAAAATAATAATTAATATTTATAGATTAAATATTAAAACATAAATGATAAATGTATTCATTGAATATATCCTTATGATCATCCATGTAATGTTGAAATAAAAAAATGACATCACTTCAGGGAGGTAAAACTTCACACATACACAAAAGTGACGTTTTCAATTTACAACAGTTGAGTGGATAAAAAGATAGATATTAAATTATCTTTATAGATCCATAAATATGTAATGATAACCACATATATCTATTATATGTATATATATAAATATATAACCATCCATGAGATATGGTTATGAAAAAAATTCATCACATTGTGAAGGTTGTATTCTCCACATACGCATGAACGATGTTTTCATTCTTCATAGGAAACAAAAGGAAATAAAAAAGGGTTGTATAATTAACATTATAATATTTATGCATATTTTAGATACATATTTTATTATATATTCATGTTTATGATTGTTTTTTTGTGGTTGAATAATAAATAGACATTAAAAATATCAGTTTAGATTTATATCACTTATATTGAAAATCTACCTTAGACTACCCCTTAAGCTTCCCATGTTAGTATTTTGGCTTGAAAAATGCCTATAGATAAATAAAATGACATTTTTAGCTTATATTTGGAGATCATGTTAAAGAAACATGGATCATGTGGTGTGGGGAAGTGGGAAGAAGAGTTTCCATTTTTTATTTGAGGGGAGTGAAATGGATGTAAATATTATTACCTATTCAACATTATAAGTGCCTTAATAATGTTCAATGGGAAGTAAACTAATTACTACTAGAATATAAGTTGATAAATTTAGAAATTAAATTATCCAATAAAAATTGATATGATAATTTGTGACCATATCAAAATATTTTAACATCAATTAATGTGTCTCAACATTTGTTCATTGTGACAATATTTTAAAAATGATAATATTTGTAAGGATGAAAAAATTGAAATTTAAGTAATTAATAAAATAAAAAATCATGATTAATATATTAAATTAACTTTTCATGATTCAATTTTAAGAGTTAATAAAAATTATTTTTAATATTATTGTGCATAATACATGGGAAATTTTATTTTGAAATTTAATATATTAAGAATAAAAATTAACATACTACAAAAATAAAATAAATTATTTATTTATATTGAATTAATTACATTATTTTTACCTAAAATAATATATTATTCCATTAAAACCAAATAAAAAATTTTACGCGCCTGTTAAATTATTTTTTTAATAAATGTATATGAAAGTTCTATAATAATTTTCATTTTTCACTATTCTCTCAAATATAATTATTTTCTAAAAAATACCATAACATCACTCTAGTATAGTTTTTATATGTTTATTTGAAAATTTATTTCCATTTTTTAAGGTAAAAATTATAAAATAGGTCAAAAATGATTATAATATCAATAAAAAAGGTGTAATAAAATGATTTTTTATGAAGATACATTTTCAAAGTATAACATGCCATTATTATAAATCCTTGATTAATACAAAAATTAAGCAAATTTTATTTTCTTTTAAATTATATAATATACTAATATAATTATAAAAATTATTTAATAGTGATTATTTTAATCTCTTGATAACAAAAAACATTGAACAGAAAAAAAAAACATTTTTTTTTAATATTTATTTTATAATTAAAATATATTATCATCATTTTTATCCAATTTATATTCAATATATAATTGTTTTTATATTTTATTAAGGTATAATTTTTACATATATGTGAATAGAATATCATGGATCATCTAGTATCGATGTTTCATGTAAAGAAAGTGATAAGACACATAATTTATTAAATATAAATATATATATATATATATATATAATGGTGTTAAATAGAACCCCACATAAAATAATTTCAACCTAAAAATTATATTTCTCCAACATAAAAATATGAGGTAATTTTCTCTCATCACATCCTCAGGTTTCTATTTAGCTTCCTCAAATTTATGGTTTAAAAAAACATTGTTTAGGTGTGTTATTTTGTTTCATAGAAAATTATCTCTTCAATAAAGAATATATAATTATTATTCATTATAACATTGGTCATTCACTATTGTCATAAAATCTGAATTTATACATGATAATATTTAGGTATTCACTTCCTCAAAAGTGATATATAGAATACATCATTAACATGAGAGATATTTTTTGGATGTTAAAAGTGATAAACTGATGTCCATATACGATCAAGAATTTTATAGGGTCTAGTTTATCGTGGGATAAACATCCCATTTTTCCAATTCACATATTTTTGTTTGAATGATATATTAACAGGAATATATTTTTCACAATCATTGAACTAATGATCTAAACAAAATTTCTTTGTATAACACTTCATTCAAGTCTGAGCTTCTTTGATTAGTTTCTAAATTATTTTGAACTTCTATTTTATTTACTCAACTTCATGAGGTCCTAATAGATTTCAGTCTCTAATATTAACCCAACACATTAGAGTTCTTTACTTCCTTCCATAAGAGGCATAATAAAGAGGAATTTGAAATCTTACATGAAATATATTAGTTTATGAAAATTCCACTATATCAAGATGTTGATCCAAACCAACATTAAGATCTATCAAACAATATATCACCATATATTATTTTTTTTACATGGTCTTTGTAGACTAACCATTTGTATAAGGATAATAACAAGTGTTAAAATCCTAACCCATTATTCGACAACTGTTGATGAATTATGAAGACCATTTTTGTATGTAGATACCTAGTTTTTTCCTTGTATGACATTAAAATATTTCTATATATATCCATATCTAGGTACTGAGACAAACTGTAATTATGATGCCCTGTGTTCCCAGATGTAATTTTTATTAAAATAATAATTATATATCATACTATAAAAAATAAGTTTATGTTGTAATTCCTAAAAAAAATCTCAGATTAGAAATCTGAGGGAACAATTGAGTTCGGAACATGGTGTTTATCCTATGAGGGACATAACTTTTTTTGGTGTGGGACTTCTATGGGAAAATTAACCCAAGGAAAAATATCATAAATAAATTGAATAAACATAATTATTTTACCCCTGTTATCATATCAAATAACTCTTAAAATAGAACTCATATTGGAAATCCGAAAATTACTTTGAGTTATAAATGAGATGTTTTACCAAAAAGTGACCTAAAATGAGGAAGCGCAAGAGGTTCATATTCCAAAACAAATGGGGCTACCATAAATAGATGTTTGGGAATCTAGAATTAGGGTTATCCCTAATCCATTCTCTCTCTATCTCCTAATACTCTATCACTATCTCCTTCTATCTCATCTGTTCTTCATCAAATTGAGGAGATTTTTTGATGGAATCTTCACAGATCAAAGCGGTAGAATACTAGACACATTTTCAATGACGAGTGATCGAATCGAGGTAGGATTTCTTCTAATTTTGTTTTCAAATCAGATTTTAAATTGAAAATACTTTCCTCATGCATTAAATTCATAGTTTTTTCATAAATCATTGATGAACACACAAACATAGCCAATGATCCATGTTTAAATCCAATATTTCAACAGTTCTTCATCTATTCTATGTGGATATATTCCATATACTTTTGGGAATGAAAAGTTGATGGAAGATCATTGAGAAGAGACTAGTGATGTGAATACCTTTCTTCTAGAGTCCCCGATATACTGTAAGATTTGCGATTGGGAGAATTGATGGCGTTTGGTGGTTCACGGAATGGACCACTGGACTGTCATCGGTGCTGCGACTAGCTGCAGTGACTCGGTGGCACCACAACCTAGCGGATCAACATGGATCGGATAATCACCCGAGTGGGGATATGCGACATAACCCAAGTGGCTAGTCAGCCATATTGAAACATGGAGGAAACCCAGCCACAATCCAAGACGGTCTCGGTAGCGGGACGAGCCATGCATCTGGGCCGGACTGGTGTGGGTCGGGCCATGATGGAGTCAAATGGCAGTATCATCTAATCTAGTCATTTGATTGACATGCTTTATAAGGCCACACGTTCCTCTCATCAGATGGATTTTTTAGACCAGTTTTGGAATTTTAAGACTTGGTTTCATGGCTCAGTCTCATGAAATGACTTTGTTTAATAATAAAAATTTAATTATTATCATTTTGGGTTTCTTGTATCGAATGTGCCTTCTGTATGTAATATCCAATTAATGCATCATTAGTAGAGGCACAACCCTGGACCTTGGAATAACATATCCCGACTACTTTATGGTATTTAACCCAATGTCGATTTGTGGGCCCCATGAAGCCAGATTCGAGTGCGTTGCGGTGAAATGAAACTTCTTCACCAGGTATAACTTTTGAACGAATGAATATTCAATCCCATGTGTTTTTACATGATGATCGATGTGGTTAGATCCATATAATTTATTTCAAGATTGAGGTGTGGGGTCCATGAGACGCTTTTCATGTGTAATGCGGTGTTATACAAATTTTTCATCAGATGCCTGATTGGGGTGACTGAATCGCCTATCCTGCATGTTTTCCATGCAGAATGTGATGGTTACATCAGTTCGGACATTTCAGTAATGCTATGAGATGTTCAAAGAAAGACCCATCTTCTGGTGATTTTTGATGCTAGTAGTGATATAGGAATGACATCAGGGACTTCTGAGTAGCACCCTCCAGTCAGACTATGCATGGTTCCTCAATGATACTAGAGTGGAATCCTCCAGCTGGGAAAGGCATGGGAACTTGACTTTCAAAAACCCTCTTTACTACATTGATTAGTGACAATAAATAAATTAACATTACATTGGACCCACAAGTAAGAGGGGAACTTTCATCACCGATATGAATCCTTGTAACACAACCTAAAACCATGCAGGCGAGACAAACCTTCCCAAAGGAGATAGTATCGAGGTGTGGTGTTTGAGCCCCTTTGACTTGTTTTTCAAGGAATATGTGAGGGATTGTGGGCATTAATGGTGGTTAGTTATGGAACAGTTGGAGATTGTTTTCCTATACTGATCTATGAGATAGAGATCCCCTTACTCTATTGTTTGGGTTTCATTGACTGAGCATGTATATATATAAATATATATCCTACTTTCAGTACCCAATCCTTGGGGTATGGTTACTCTCCTTCTTAGATAGGCGAAGATGCACCGGGTAAGCCACGTGCTTTATGGTTCTACATTCTCATGGTTGGATGAGACTTCTATCCTACTATACATAGCTAAGACTTTATGAGAAGTTCATCTTCTCACCATTTCTATATCCTTGTCTCTGGATGATCTTATCTCTCTCTTGTCAGGTCAAGCTACACCCTTTTACTGTACTTTGTTCCATCTACTACTTTCCTTTATTATTGCATATCTTACTACCCTCCTTCTTTTCAGGTCCTCCTACTAAGTAGTTTTATACTCACCCCATGCAAGGGTTTTTCCTGAAAAAATCGGGCTTTATTCAAACATTGGAAATGTTTTATTTTTGACTCCAAGGAGCTTAGGATTGTATGTTCTTGGACTACAGCAATTGTCAAAATTTGGGTTCTCAGATTAGGGATTTCTCGATTACTTTACTTTCCTAGATTTCTGTTAGGTTGGGACACTATTTCTGGTGGGGAGTGTATTTTTCTGGTTTTCCTTTTCATTTACATTACTATACTAGTACTATTTTTGTTTTCCATGAATGTTTTGGTTTATTTATAGGAGGTTTTATATTTTACTTCTTTCCTACTACATGTTTTCATCGATTTGGATGTGTTTGTGTGTACATTTACATAATAAAAGGCCTCCCTGAGTTGTTGTTCCTTCAGTTATTGTCGCCACCCATGGCCTATGGAGGTAGTATTTGAAAGTTACGGTTCAATCCCAACATGGTTCTTGTCATGAAACTATGGTATCAAAGGTGTTTCAAACCTTGGGATGCTGTTTTTATGTTTCCATAAAAAGGTCTTGGGTGAGTTTAGGGAAATAGTATCATCATGTCTTGAGAGAGGATCTCCGTCTAGGGAGTCTAGTGATGGTGCGGTGACCGACATAACCATTCACAAGGACCCTAATTACCTAATTATAGTCTCAGGATTCCGAGACATTTTTTGTGGGGAACTTTGGTACATGCATCATATATGATTGAGGCTATGACTACCCTTGTTGACTCAGCTCCCCTTTGAAGTAATTATCATTATATATATTTATTCTCACCTAATTTTGGTATTCCATAATAACTTTTAGGATGCCTCCATGATAGAAACCATTCAGGATACTCGCTCAGGTTTGTGACGATGACCTCATAAGTGATGAGGACTCAGTTCAAGGCCCATTATGCATTCTCCTTCCTCCATATGGTCCATTAGTAGCAGATACCCTTGTGTAGTAGTAGATATTTCTAAAAGTGCATGTCGAGGATGGGCGCAGGATGAGCACACTCTGTGATTTACAGTGTTAATGGTCGCTAAGATTTCATGGTGATCCAGACCCTCAAGAAGAAGAGGATCGGTTGGAGTCAGTGGTATAACTCTTCAAGTTTGTGCAGACAGTAGTAGATCAGATGGTGGATTTGGATTCCAATTTTTCCTTGGGATAGTTGGGTACTGGTGGGCTTTAGATACCCAGATGCACGATGAGAAAACACTCTCATGGGACGAGTTCCAACATCTATTTTCAAGTAGTACTTCCCCTTGTGTTAATGCTCCGTCAGGATTCAATAGCTTCTAGAGCTTCAACAGGGAGGGATGTCCATGGAAGAGTACTCATCCAGGTTTACAAACCTATCTCAGTACTCTCTGGACATGATCCTTGATAGTTACATATGGTCATAGAATTTCGAGTAGGGAATCTACTTGGTGATCTATGAAATCAAAGTGCCCCTATACATCCCACCTACACTAGGGTGATGGAGTGGGTGATTGTGATTAAGAGACTCTTACCATAAAGATTCTAGTTGGATAGGACTGGAAGTGGTCGCTTCAGAGCGGAGACATCTATAGAAGTAGGCAGATTTCAATTTAGAGGGTCGCAATGCAGCAGACCTTCCCATGATCAGACTCAACTATGTGGTTAGGTGTCATTAGGGACACTCGGAGCACCATTTCATATCAGATAAGGTCAGTGAATTACATATGACGAGTGAGGTCACATGGCCTGAGACTTCCCGATAGGGAATTCCAATCATCCCCTTTATGTAGTAAGTGGACCACCATGACAGAGGCAGTGACATGAGCAGGGATCCCCTGGGAGGGGACGGGGTGGTCCCCATAGAGGCGGTGTTAGAAGAGGTGCAGGAAGAGCTAGAGGTGGTGGAAGACACTATGTGATCCTCTCATCACCACCATTGGTCAGTCCACATCAATATCAGGGAGATAGTGACCAAGGCCATAGACAACTACATGCTATATGTGTCTGTGATCCTCTAGTGCATGAGATGATCCAAGGTATGCCATGTGTTTATAATAATCTTGATTTAGTAATAGTATACACAAGTTCCAATCACTCTTTTATATCATTATATTCGGTAAGAGAGTTGGATCTACTAGTAGAGGCGCTAGAACAAAGTCTTAGTCTAGTGGTTCCAATAGGGAGAACTTATTTTGTGTCTTTTTTCTACTGGTAGTGAAAGATATCATTTGGAGGAGTAAGGTTCATATGGGCCCTACTGGTCAGCACTAAGGAAACTTATGACCTCATCCATGACATGGATTGGATTTCTATGGTCTGGGCCTAGTTTTAATGTCAATACTGGCTAGTCAGATGCCTGCACATTAATGGGACATGGTTCAGATTTCTTGTGGAATGAGACCTCATAGTAGGACAGGAGAGTGATATGAGAAAGAGGATGTATCCTTCAACCCAATATTTAAAAAGTGTGACCCTTGGTGTAGAGTATCCTTAAGTTATCTGTGTTCCTTCAGTTGTTGAGGATTACATGGATTTCTTTCCCGAAGACATTCTGAGACCTCCTATGAGGCAGGAGTTGGGGGTTTTCATTAATTTGAAACATGTGACTACGTCAATATCTTCTGCAGCATATCGGATCCATAGAGCTCCAGGAGCTACATTTAAAGTTAGAGTAAATTTGTGAAAAGGTTTTTATCTAACCAAGTGTGTCCTCTTGGGTAGCCCCAGTCCTTTTCGTGATGAAGGAAGATGAGATCTTGTTGCTTTCTGTGTATTATCATTGCCTGAACCATGCTACAATAATGAAAAAGTACACCTTATGGGGGATCCATGACCACTTATACCAGTTTTGAGGTGTGAGATGGTTCCCCAAGATCAATCTCAAATCCATCTACCACTAGATATGCGTTCATGAGGCTGATATTATAAAGTTGGACTTTTGTTTTCGCTATAGGCATTACAAGTTCATAGTGATTCCCTTCAGTGCAACAACATCCCCCACTATTTTCATGGATTTGATGAACCATGTCTTCCAGTCATACTTGGACCGATTTTTTATTGCATTTATAGATTACATATTCATTTACTATTCGATGGAGAAGTATCACGCATAGCACATGAGTATGGTTCTTGATTTTTTTCGAAAGCACCAGCTTTACTAAAATCTCTCAATGTTCCAATTATGGATACATGATATTTAATTTTTTGGTAATTTTATCTTTGAAGATATTTTATCCATGAATCCTATAATGAACATTTCGGTGCTTTCTTGGGAGACACCCATGAATGAATCAGAGGTGCGATGATTTCATAGTCTGGTAGCTACTATAGAAGATTTGTGGTAGATTTCTCTAGGATTTTTACCACTTTGACAGCCCTAACAAGGAAGGTAAAACCTATTACCTAGCCTAAGAGGTCCTAGACGGCCTTCAAGGAGATGAGGAAGATGATGACAAGCACTCCAGTTTTGAGACAACCATATGAGGGCGTTGAGTTCATAGTGTATTGTGAAGCCTGAGGAGCTCAGATTGGTTTTTTTATGCAAAATTAGGCACCATCACATACAGGTCGATTCAGTTGTGACCCCATGAAAAAAACTATGTGAATCATGACAAAGATCTCGCAGTGGTGGACTTATCATGGAGGTTCTGGAGAAACTATCTTCTCAGAGATCATTTTCCGGTTTACTCAGACCCCCAGAGCCTCAGGTTCATCTTTACCTAGAGAGATCTAAATCTGAGGTAGCATTGCTGGATGGAGTTCTTACAGGATTAAGACTTCAACATAGTCCATACTCTGGGGAAGGTAACCATTGTATCAGATTCCCTTATCAGGAAGTCATAGGATTCGCTAGTGTGGGAAGCTTTAACGTAGTTATCTTCCCTATAGCTGACCCTGGTGGAGCTAGATGGTATAGTTTTCCTACAGTCGATGGTGCTCACTACTTCGCTCCATGAGTGTGTGAGATATTCCCAAATGGGAGATATCAAATGTGATGTTCTGCATAATCAAATATCCAAAGGTGATTAACCTGATAGGTATTCTGAAGGGGGGTTGATGTGATCTTGTTATAGGGGAAAATAGTGGTTTCAGTCATGATGTGGAAGGTGGTGATGAGGGTGTTCCTTACATATCCATTAGATATGAATACCAATGTGGGGAAGATATATAGGGATCTTTAGGGTATGTTTTGGTGGTCCATCTTGAATGAAGCATAGCTAATTGTGTCTCATGATTACTCACCTGTCATTAAGTGAAGGCTGAGCAGCAGGTTCCCGTGAGTTTTTCTACTGCCTCTCGACATCCCGATGTTGAAATGGGATGGCATTACCACGGACTTCATCACATGGCTTCCATGAAAAATGAAGGTTCATGATTCCATCTGGGTGACAATGGATTAACTCACCAAGTGATCACACATCCTTTCTATCAGGGAGCAGAGCTCAGTGGGGAGTTTGGGGAAGTGGTACCTATGGGATATCCTTCACCTTTAGGGGTACCCTCGACGATTGACTCTGATCATGAAATGTGGTTTTCATTGTGATTGGGTAGAGGCCTGTAAGAGGCATTCAGGACCCAACTGTGGATGACTGTGTTCTTTCACCCCCAGACCAATGGGAAAACTGAGTTCACTATCCAGGTGTTGAAGGATATGTTGATGGATTTTTTGTCAGACTTCGTCTGGAGCAGGGAGGATCACCTCCCCTTGAAAGATTATTTTTACAATAACACCTACCACTCCACCATCATTATGTCATCTTTTGGGGCTTTATATGAGATACCCTAAGGGTCACCTATATACTATACAGAGGCTGGGGAGTCATCTATCTTGGGCCTATAGTTGGCAAAAACGACGAAGGGGAAAGTGTAGGTCATCCGTGAACGGATGATGATGGCCCAAAACTGACATAAATCGTATCCAGAATGCTATCATAGGCCCTTATAGTCCGAGCAGGGAGACCATGTCTTTTTTAGAGTATGCCCATGACACATAATACGAAGGTCTTTCTGGGGAGTTAAGTTATTCCTGAGGTTCATCGGGTTGGAAAGGTTTTTTACCACATTTCCTTATCCCACAACTAGAGCGGGTGTATGGTGCCTTCCATATGTCGCAGATGAGAAGATACGTGCATGGTCCTATGAATGTCATCGTATGGGGAGAGATGGAAATTGAAGATAGAGCCACCTTTTTTATGCACCATTTAGAGATTTAGGATCATCATGAGTGAACCATATGTGGACAGGGAATTCATTTTATTCATGTGTTGTGGAATTATGGAAATGTGAAAGATAGTTCTTAGGGATAGGAGAGCCAAATTTTATCTATGTATCCTTATTTTCTTTCTTAATTTTGTTTTTTGGGGATGAAAATATTAAAGGAGGGAAATATTTAGAGACCCAGATTTTTCAATTTTGGAGTTTGAAATATTTATATATATATTTCTAGAGATAGGTTCTGAGACTTCCTACAATTCTGAGGCCCAATGTGGCCGTAATTAATTTTTAAAAAAATATTAAGTATATTATATACTATTAACATGAAGGAAACACAATAACACTTAAATTGAAGATTTTATCGGATGTATGAGTTTGCGGTCGATCCTGAATCATGGAGTTTACCCTATAAGGGACATAACTTTTGTTGGTATGGGACTTTTGTGGAAAAATCCACCCATGGGAAAAATCATAAATAAAATAATTAAACTTAATTATTTTACACCTAATTTTGTATTGAATAAAACTCGAACAAGGACTCATATTTGAAATATGAGACTACCATTGAGTTCTACATGGGGTGTTTTCTTAATAATGACATAAAATGAGGAGGCACTAATGATTAAGATTCCGTATCATGTGTGGTTCTTATAAATAGAAGTTTCAGAATTTGGGATTAGGGATAGCCCTATTCTATTCTATCTCTACTAAGAGTATCCCTATATCTCTACCTATCTCTCATATTTTCTTCTACAAATAGAGTATATTTCATTGATGAATCCTCATCAAATCAATGTGGGATCACAACAGACGTGTTGTGAATGACAAGGGATCTAATTGTAGTAGTATTTCTTATAATATTGTTTCTAATTAATCATTTAAATTGAAAATCCTTTTATTGAGCTTCACAATAATTGTTTTGTTCATAAATAATAAATTCCTGCATAAACATGACCATAAATAGATGTTTAAATATCATATTTCAACCATTCTTTGTCAGTTCTTTACAGATATCTGACATCTACTTTTGGGCACAACAAATCAACGACAGATCGTTGAGCTGAGGCCAGCGCTATGAAGCCCTCATCAAAAGAGTCCCTGATCTAATATGGTCATGAAAACAGATAGAGTCTGGTGGTAATCTGAGGGAACCACCGGATTACCACTATTGGAAACATGGATGCGTTGTGGTGTGGTGATGCCCCATACCTGGTGGAGACGCATGGCTTGTCTGATCGGCCGAGCAGGGTCGCACGATGTGACCCAGGCGGTGACTGCCACAGAAAAGTGCAGTGGCCAGTTGGCCACATTGATGTTGGGTGGTGACCCCACCACGAGCTAGGGCAGGCTGCGTGGCTGGTATGTGGGCCGATAAAATGGAGTGGGTCGGCTGGAGTGGGCCGACCCAGGTGGAGCGATCTATCCAGACCAGGCAGGACCAATTTGGGTCGGGGCATAACGACTTACAATGACTGTATCTTCTGTTTCATGTGTCTGATTGATTCTTGTTCTATGGAAGCACATTCCTCCCATCAAGAAAGATCTTTTGAGACCAGTTCCAAAATTTTATGAGTTAGTTTCATGGCTCGGTAGGATGAAATACCTATTTTTAACAAATATAATTTAATTATTATTATGTAGGGTCTCATGTATCGAACATGGCATCTGAATGCGACATCTAATTAATGCGCTGTCAGTGGTGGCTTGACCCTAGACCATGGGATGACTTTTCAAGACTACATTTGGGTGTTTAAATGAAATTTGGTGTATGGGTCCCATGAATCCCGGTTCACATGCGTTGTTGTGAAATACACCTTCTTCACCATGTATCTATTTTGAATAAATGAATAGTCAATCCATTGTGTTTTCCTGTGAGGATAGAAATGGTGTGATCCATTTAATTTATTTATGGATTGAGGTGCAGGTCCACCGAGATGATTTTCAAGTGAAATGTGGTGTTATAAAACCTTTTCATCGGATGTCAGATTGGGGTGAGTGAAAAGCATATCCTGTATGTTTATCCATGTAGAACACGATGGTGAGATTAGTTCAAACTTCCGAGTTATGATGGGAGGTGTTTTTAGCATGATGAATCATTAGGAGGTGTTTGATGGAAGCAGTAATAAAGCAATGACATCGGGGACTTCTCAGTGGCTCCCTCCAACTGGGCTTGGAATGGGTCCTCGATGACACTATTGTGGAACCCTCTAGCAGGGTTGTCCATGATACTTCAACTTATAGATGATCTATAGACTATATAGATCAGTGAAGAGACATAATTTAACATTACTTTGGAATCACGTGTAAGAGGGAATTTCCCCCCACTGAGTCCCATCATTGTGGCATGACCTAAAACTATGTGTGATAGATAGTCCCACCCAATGTGGATAGTTCCAAGGTGTGGTGTTTGAGCCCCTTTGACTTGCAGTTCAGGGTAGGCATGAGGGATATTGGTCATCAATGGTGGTTACTTCTGGAACTTTTTGCGACTCTTTTCTAGGGATGAGTTGTGAGATGAAGATCCCCTTACTCTATCGTTTGGATTACTTTTAATGAGAACACACACACACAGAGAGAGAAATATATATATATATATATATATATCCTATTTTCAATACCTCCTCTATGGGTTTTGGTTAGTCTCCTTCTAGGATAGGTGAGTACATGTGGGTATGAAACATGCTTTCTGTGTCTATATTCTAATTGTTAGATGAGTCTAATATCCTACTATATTTAGCAAAGACTCAATGGGATGTTCACTATCTCAACGTTTCATGATCCTTATGTTCGGATGAGCTTATCTCTCTCTCTCTTTCTAGGTTAAGCTGCACTCTTTCACTGTACATTTTTTCATCTACTGCATCCCTTTCCTACAATATATCTTACTTCTCCAACTTCATTCTGGGGATTCCTATTGAGAATGTTTATACACATGCATACATGGGATTTTCTCTTATGTATCATGATTTATGTAGACAATAGATAGGTTTGAACCTGACACCCATGAGCATAGGGTCATAGGTTCTTGGACCACGTGTAGTGGTCACAGTTTGGGTTCCCAGAGTAGGGATTTCTCAGTTACATTACATACCCAATTTTGTGTCAGGTAAGTATACAATTTTTAGTGGGATGTTTATTTTTCCCTTTTTCCTTTTTGATTACACTACAGTACTTGTACTGTTTTTGTTTTCCATTCTTGTTTTGGTTTATTTATAGCAGGTTTCATCTTTTCCTTTTTTCCTTATGCACTTTTTCATTGATTTGGTTGTGTGTGTGTGTGTATAGATATATAGGCAAGGCCTCCCCAAGATTTTGTGCCTTCAGTTCTTATCGCCACCACCTAGCATATGGAGGCAGACTTTGGGTAGTTTTGGGTCGAGCATCGGTAGGGGTCGGGTCGTGACACTATATTCCTCACATCCATATCGAATACTATTGAATGTGGTACACTATATAGCTCATCTGCTTATTTTATTTATATGTTTGAGCAATTATCAAGAGATAATATTATTATGATATTAATAAAATCAGTATATTTCATGAGTTAATCTACTATAACCCAAGTATAATTATTTCCTTTAGATCTTTATTAGAGTCCAATGATGAAATAAATTTTTATGTTTTACCATTTACATTCTTATAGGGTAATGGTTTTTATAACTCTATAGAATTATCCCATTTTGTATTAACATGATAAATTAAAAGGCATTATGATATATAATCTATAGTACATTACATAATGTTTTCCTACAAGAAATACTGTTTCACATCTCTATACATATTCGTGCTTCTTGAATGAATAGAGAATGATGAGATATGTGTGTCATCCAATATATTTATCTTTATTTTAGGTATTTAACGGACATAAAATAATATCATGAATCTTATCATTTATCATTGTAATGTTTTAACTATGAAAAAATCCCTACATTATTTTTTATCTCTACATCATCCATTGGTAGTTCCTCAACTATATCATTAATCGATAGTCAATAATTCATTTCAGAAATAAAGGATCATTCCCATTTTCAAATTATTTCATGGTAAATCCTTTATAAATGAATAAGTATGGGATATATTTTATTCTTCATCATGAAACAATTTTCAGAACAATTTTTACTCAGAGTATAAACCACCATGATCACCTTCCCATGGTGATATTATATAATGCAGTCATAATAATTTACCAAATCCAGTCATATTCTTTGAAAAATATTCAACTCCTTTTGGGTAAATATATACTTTACAATTTTATAATAAGAACTATTATTAAACTATTATCATTATATATAATTATTATATATCATCAATTTTGTATGTCTAGAAAATAATTTGTGATAAATAAACAACATTATATGTAGTAAAAACCATTTAATGGATGTAATTTCCATTAGGTGTTCAACTTTTACCTCGTACCTATATAAAATCATATGTTGATTATAAAACCTTCCTTCTATTTCTTAGTAATTGATATGGAATCGAGATAAATTGATCCAATTCATACCTAATTTGAAATCAAATTCAAATATAGGTAGAAAGTATGATTTTCATGATGCGCATTCCCACATTCTTCTCTCAAAGTGGACCTGTAGACATGAGATGGAATCATCATAAAAAATTATTTATTAAATAAAATATAGTAATCAAGGTGTTCATTTTTTATTATCAAGAATTATATATAGAATTCAATGGGTTGAATAAGAACCTAATATAAGATTCATAGTTCTTGAGTGTATTATAAGTGTATCTTTCCCAACTTAGTTTTTGGTATCAATTATAGTAGTTTTGATTGTATTGTCTTTAACATGATCCTTTTGTTATGGGATTTTCTAATTCCTACCACCCTTTATTCTCCTAGGGTTATGGAATTAACTTCGGTATTTATTAGTTTTAACATATTAGTTTTAACATATATATAAAATTTAAAAAAATCAATGTTCTCCCTCCATAATCATTGCCTCTTAATATTTCTAAAACACATTTTTTCTCTTGATTATATTTTCAACTTACATCAAGTTTTTATTAAAAATTTAAGACAGTTGATTAATAATAACCATACCAATTACTTGAAAGCTACAATTACATTAGAATTATCATTAGGGAAGTTATTTAATTAATTTTCATATTCATTGTTCCCATGATTCCTATAGGTCATATCAATTGAATAAAACAGAAAAATCACATAATTAATCATTTTTAGAAATCAAAAAATGATATAAATCATTCAAAATATGTATTAATTTATGAATCCATTTAATTTATCCATGAAATTATGGGGTTAAATATAGAATAATTCATATCTAACCTAAATTCTTATAAACATAATGTGAATTAACCAATCATACACCCTATGAGAGAAAACCAAAGTATGGATCAATGACTCATTGTCATAAAGGATGTGAATATCGTGTTAACAACCAAACTACCATTTTAGGCTTATTACACAAATTTACATTTTTGAAAGATCTTGTACTTATTTATTTGTACCCATATGGGGATATAATTTCTAGAAAACCAAAAAATATCTACCATTAAAAAATTCATTATTGTGTCCAATAGATAGACAATTTTTCTATGATATTCACTATGTTTTCAAATAATAATCTCCAAAAATTACTAAACCATGCTCTGATTTCAATTTAGGTGACCTAATAATTATATACAAAAATATTACATCATTTTATATGTGTATTCAATACATGTTATAAATATATACACCCTAGAAAAATAAATGTTTAGTTTATTTAGAAACGACATATGTAAGATTTATGTTTTAAAATGGAGCATCATCTTCTCCCCCAATGTTCTACTCCCATATTACCCTTCACTAGTGTACCCAATTTAAAACCATTCATCATAACCTGGGAGAATAGAAATATAATAAAGGGTGATCTTATATGGAAAATAATTGTAAACACAAGAGTTCTCAACCAATTATCATAGGAGAAAAGAAGTCAATCATAAAGATGTGATAGTAGGATCATTACTTATTAATGTCACACCCAACCAGTCAAATATCATTAATCATGAGTCATGTAATAAGGATTGTTCTGAAACTAATACACATGTCATAAGAGTAAGGAATAATCAATAATCAATCATAATCCATGAGATAATATCATAAGTAAAAGTTATATGTGTTTGGAAGACACACAAGAAAAAATGACATTATTCATGTATCATTAACATGACTATTGTAGTATAAAGATTCCTATATTAGATTGGATTTATGCCCCATTCAACCATTTTCATTTCCAAGGATAACATTAAAGTCTTTCATAGTAGACATAATCTCTTACTAAACTAGGTTTACTCCACATTAGATTTCATTTTATCTCATGAGATATTATTATTTACCCAATGTATTTGGGAGATTCATAATTTTTATCCCACCTATCTGTTAATGAATCCAAAAATATTTTTTTCACAAGATCATGAAAATATTAATCATAGCATAACCCATGTAAAAGAAACAAGGTTAGTAATGATTTCAGAATAACATTATTAACTCATATGAAAGAATAATGTTTCTTAGAATCATATTTAAAAATTTCATCACGAATCATCCAAAGAAAGAGATTGGATTGTATCATATGAACATATCACTAGTAGAAGATAAGAAATATCAATTGATATTGAACTGGATGAGAAATAACATTAAAATAAAATTTAAATTTTCCTATGAAGATATGGAAATATATCAATTTCAATTCGTATCTTTAAAATCAATTTTTGTAGAATATTGAGAAAAATATTTTCATTGAAAATTGTAATTGAAATTTTTAATGGAAAATTAAATGTAATGAATAGTAATTATGAAATAAAGATACATTCATTTGTAAAATATTAAAATATTTAATCCTTTTACAAATTTTATAAAAAATAGTTAATATAATATTTTTAAAACATTATAAAAACAATCAGAATCCATTGAAATGAATTTAAAATATTGTTGAGGATAAAAATAAATAGTAAATGGAACATAGAAAATAATAGTTAATGGTTTTTTAATGAACATGGACACAGAATAAAATGATTCCTGGACAAAAGAAGAAATATGGTTGGATTTTATTAAAAACATTTTTCGTATATTTTTTAGTAACAAATAGTGAAAAATGGAAATTATATGTGAAAACCCCCAAAAATAAGGAGAATAATATTTAATATTTTTAAAATATAATTATCATATAATTTACCATGATGAAAATTTAACCATTATATTACCAAAAATAAATATGATAATAAAATAAATGTCGATTATTTGATTTTTAATCGTAACATCGATGAAAAAATAACAGAAATGTAATAAAGAGATAAAATGAATATAAATTTCTTCATGATATAAAATTTCAATGGTATATTATATAAATAATAGAAACATAAATAGGTTCATAACAATAAACACATCTCAATTAATAAATATTGAGATGAAGAGCCCATACCAAGAGTCTCGTCTTCATGTATTAATGATCATAACACATATATAATTAATTAAAATTTATTATAAATATATCATAGAACTGAATTTTTATATATAATACTATATATAATTCTTTTATAATATCAAATTACTATTTTATTAATAATTATTTATTAATGTCATTATTATGGTGAAACCTGGTTTGTTTTCCATGCGTGTTTTAGTTCCATAGTTCTGGTTCTTGCAACTTCGTAATGGTTTTATCATATGAATAATTTCAGTAATGTTATAAATATAATATTTACTCATTGTATACAATATTATAACCAATTATATTGGGTGGTGAAGAATAATTAATTACATCACATCATAGAGTTGGTAGTATGTATGTACATAAGAGTATTGATTCTATTTTTCAGTAGTTAGAATTAAATAATGTTAAATAATTATTAATCATTAATGAATTATTATTATATAAAAAAATTAATAAGTATTAATTAAATATTTATTTAGGGTCATCCAACTAATGTGGAGATGAAAAATAAACCACTTCACTTTTGGGTGGTGCCATTACACACATACAAAAGAGTGAAATTATAATTATTCTGTGAATGAGATTGCAAGAAGGTAGATTATATTTTATATTTATATATTTGTAGTATTATTTTAAATACTATATATATACATATATTAAAATTATCTATATATATCTCTATGAGACACTATGATTACCCAAATAAAACCCTTTGTGGAAGTGGTCGTGCACATATACACAGAAGCGATGTTTTCAATTATAGTAGGATGGAAAATGAGATGAGAAAGTGTTTTAAATTTTACATTATATAAAATATTTATATTTTAGATACTGAATTTATTATATATTCATGGTTATGATAGATTTATAAGTGGTAGACGATGAAATAAACATGAAAGGACATAGTCATGAGTTATGCCCCTTCTTGAGAAAACCTCCTTTAACTTAAATATAAGCCTTAAATAATGGTATTTTTATGATTCCAAGTCATATAGGTCAATATAAATATATTTTTGAGTTTATTGGGGTAGAAAATTGTTTATATAATGAGCACACCTGTTGCGTAGAAGTGAGAAGAGGAGGTTCACTTTTATAAGTTGGAGAAATTGTACATTTGTAATTATTGCAAGCATTTATATATTATAAGTATGTTACTAATGATGATGTGGAACTATGAAAAAAAATAAAAAGCTATATGGTTTGAAATAACCTCATTCAATATCAATTTACATGATATATTATTGACCTTATAATAATTTTGAAAACATAATTAACCTGTTATACCCTTTTACCAATGGTGACAACATTTTTACCATAGATAATACTCATAAAGACAAAAATTAAATTTAAATCATTAATAAAATTGAAAATACTAATTCCAAATATTAAATATTTTTTATATAATTTTAATAATTATTATAAATTAATTTTTAATTCAATTTGATCAAAGAAATGAAAAGGTTTAACAGTGAAAATTAACTTATAGAAAAATCAAATATAATGATGATTACTATGAAATTAATTATATTATATATAATTAAATGGATATTATGTAACTTTAATACCAAGATAATATTAATATGAGATATTTGAATAACTTTATAAATAAATGAAATTATATCTTTACTAAAATCAATATTTCTCAATATTCATTATTTTTTTTGAAAATTCCCAAAATATTTATCTAACATCATTTTGAAATAATAATTTAAAAAATGATTTACATTTAATTAAATCAAATTTATAAATTTGGAATTATTTAATTATAATATATACTCACTTAAAGCAATTAAAAATATTTCTGAAGAAATTTTTTTTTAACACATAAAATGATGTTATTCTAATTTTATGGTTTATAAATATTAATAAATCATTTTAAATTAATTTCATTGGATATAATATAATATTTTTATTATATTTATTTATCAATAATTATTAATTTATTCTATTAACATAAAAATACATTGTGCATAAAACATTTTTTATAAAAATTATATATTTTACCATAAAAATATTTTATATTAATTTCTATCCAATAGATAATTAATGTGTAATTGATTATAAAATTTATTAATTAAAAATAAATTTAAAGGAGATTCAGATATAGGAGGGAGCATTGGCACATGGAGCGAGTGGAGGTGGCAGGGGAGACCCTAATGGCGCTGGCTCAGAAACGTCTATGAGGAAGGTGGATGGTGGGATTGCTAATGCTGATCCGATTGTTTCACCACATGTTGGTGTTGATTTGAGCCTTTGGGTTTGGGATCTTCCACTAGTTCGGGCATCCGAAAACATGAGGGTTGGCTTTGTCAGTGGCACTGGCTCTAGTGGGATCGCCGAAGCAAATTAAGGTGATTTGTGCCTTTGGGTATCAGATATGCCACTCGATTGGTATTACAACATCATGAGGATAGGCCATGATGAGCCTATCCACTTAGTTGTGACCCCTTTTGCGAGTGTTTTCCGGAATTATCTTCATTGTTGTCATAACCCGTCCCCTGGGGCCCATGCCGTGACATACCCCAAGCCCGCCTCCCGAAGGCCAGGGGTTGGTGACTAGCGTCGAAGGTGTCAGCCATCAAGTGGGAGGCATTTTTTTGGATACATGTACACACATGCACTCACAAAATAAAACCACAAAGCTGAAAGGTGAACACTAAGTAATCGGAAACTAGAGTACAACAGTAAGTAAAGAACTGAGTGGTGTAATAGGGCTAGTATACAAGACCAACAAAAAAACTGAAAACAGAAAATAGCTCCTGAGATCATCCACCGTAAATCCTACCTGAAGGGTAGGTACAACTCGTCTCCACAGCTCTCCACATCAACCGTCACTGCCTTCCACTGTCAGGTCCTATCTCCTCGAGTCCCAGTCAAGGTTTCCCATCGTCTGCACAAGACACAATAAGGTGCGGGCGAAGCCTGTGTAGGGGTGAGTATAATAATACCCAATAGGGACCCTGAGACCCCCGAAGGTCTCTCAGAATTCCACAAAGTAATACCACAAGCATGATCTCAATCACAAAGTACAAATAAAAAAGACAGAGCTCAAACTAGATATACTCGTCTCATCCGCAAAGAAACACAAGTCCCTGAGCACAAGTCGTTTCTAAGATTTCCAAAGTAGGCTCAAAGCGTAACTCAGGGATCAGAATTACTTTCTCCATGAAATGGAAATCCCTAATGGAACTTGTCTGAGATATGTACTCCATTAGGTACAACTCAACCATTCCTAATGGAACGTCTGAAAGGTCATACTCCATCAGGAACATTCTTCTAGAACTACCTCTAGTGTCTGACACTAGAGGTCTTGCAATCACGGTCTTGTGCCCAAGGAAAGACAATGGGAATCCAAGTGAAGAGGCCCACTCCTCGACACTGTGTCCTGTAGTCAAGGGAGCTCCAACCCCCCTGAAGGACCTACTCCCCATAGCTACTCGGAGACGGGGGAGTACTACTCCATATGTGAGGACCCTCAACCTACATGGTAGGGAAGTGAAACTCTTGTAGTTTGTTTGTAGTGGGGGGATGCACCTAGTATGTCAGGGGAGTACTGGCCCCAGGCTAGAGGATCCTCACCCTGGCACAACAGGGGAGTACTGACTCTATATGTGAGGAACCACACCCTACTCTATTGGGGAGCACAAATCAGTTAGTTTGTTCATTGTGTGGGACTCATGCCCTAGTATGTTAGGGGAGTACCGAACACAGGCTAGAGGACCCACACCCTAGAACGGAAGGAGAGTACCAACTCTTTTTTAGTACTGCATAAAAAGGACATGCAACCTGGGTTGATAAGGGAGTACCTACTCCTAACATAGAGAACTGTCACCCTACCTAGTAGTGGAGTACCTGACTCTATGTGAGTTATTTATGGAGGACCTGCACCTTAGTCCAATAGTAGAGTACCGACTCCAATGATCAAAAAATAAATCAGAGGGAAATTAACCCACAATCATGACTTGGGGAGTCTTGTCTCTACCAGAGAAGAGGAGTAAGGAATACCCACTCCATGAGTCATCAAGGGAGTATCCATCCTAAATCTCACTACAAGAAACATCCTGGTTCTGCTCCTTCAGTTATTGGCCATTCCAAAACTGTCACGAAGTTCCACAAGGTAGTAACCTGATGACTTTTCATGTCATAAGGGTTCCAACGGAATAAACAGTGCGTCAATCGGACACATAGTATGTAAGTTATAGGCATTTTAATGTTGAGGGCTCGGTTGAATTCGAGTATGATCCAACCCAGAAAAAACTCCACCTTTTTTAAAAAGTTATGTGGAGTATATCAAAATTACTATCTCTATCCAAGGATCCCAGTGCCGTAGATGATTCGTCAAATGAACATCTGGTTTGCAAGGTACAACCATTTAAGCGTAACTAGGCCCGAATGGGTCTGGGTTCGGTCTGACCTGGTCGGACTGACCCGGCCCATCCTGAACCAACCAGGCCCGAACCGACCTGGGATAGCCTACCGTATTGGCGCAACCCGCCGAGCGATCCGGCTCGGTGTGCGTGTGTGGCTCGACAGTCGGGTGGCCACCAGCTCCCCAAACGGCTCAAGAAGATCCATTCGGCTCTTCAATTAGCGATGTTGTGTGGCCCCACCACGTGGTCCGTGGGACCCATGGGGCACGATTCCCCCTCCTACCATGGCTTCGATGGTGTGACTCCTTCTCTGCGGCACGCGACGGCTCACCGCCTCACCAACGCTATCGGCTAGTTGTTGGCTGCCCCTTTGGGTCCGCCGCTGCGCCGCCATCTTCTGCGGTTGGCAAGTGTCAGCCACTGCCTTCGCCCCCAGTTCCGGAGCACTGATGCCACACCGGAAAATATTCTACGGGCCATCGGGTGAGCTCCGGTGGTCTGTTCTTTCTTTTGGATGCGCTTACGGTCCTCTCGAGATGCCGCTGTCATTGCAAGCCTCTCGGTTTCAAGGTTTTATCAAGTTAGAACAACCCACATCTGAAGAACGCAATGAAAATCAAGCGATGGAGGGTTCGTGCCTTATTCGTTTGGCCCGCGCCCTCCGCATTAGCTTTATAACATGTCAGAGTAATTTATACATCAAATTAAAATAATGATAAACCCCATTCACATCCCCCACAACGACCACCCACAAATTCAAGAACGAGGAGAACAAGCGTGGGAATTTTTTGAATTAAAAGACAACCTTTACCTCAAGAATCATTGGAGTCGTCGTGGTGGTGGAAAGAGAATCCACGCTTTTCCAAATCCGTTAGCATTTTTCGCTCTTAGTTCATTACCGCCCGAGCTTCCATCTCTGTTGGTGGAAGGTGCCGTGTCACTTTTCCATAGGTTCCTCGCTTGAAGAAGTCGTGTAAAAAACACTACCCCAAGCCCCATTTAAATAGAGGGGGAAAAGGGTGAGTAATGCACTGAAAATTAATGAGATTTATTGATTGATGTAATTAATGTTCCACATTAACTACACGAGGGGTGGTTACACAACCAAAGTGTAACCGAGAAATTAATATCCCATTTATAAAAGTTTTACCAGCTCTGTGGTCCCCTCCAATGCTACTCAACAGGTGTTCGGATAAAACTAAAATAAAATAACAATTCTTATATTGTTATATTATTTATTTAAAAAGGCGTAAAAACTAACATTTTCACACAACCAACTGTGTTCAATATTAATCCACCCTTATGAGAATCCTAGCATTGGGGATTCAATGGTTCCCTCAAATTTTTAATCTGAGCACCGGTTTAAAAGATAGAAAATTCCGCCCATTTGTTTACTGAATGTAACTTTAAAAAAAGTTCAAAAAATTCTTAACAATCACCCTACACCCGCACCGGTCGAGGTTAGGCTCCTTCTAAGGGGAACACACCCTCATGAGCTCAACGGTACTCTCGTATTTTCAATCCAAATTGCGGTTTAGAAGTTAATGGTTTTACAATAAAATAATTGTCACTTAATTATTTTATTTACGGCCAAAAACTAACTTCCACTGGTGGCCCGTGTCGGCCAATGTTAGTATCTTCCTAAATAAATCATACCCTCATGAGTTCAGCGGTGGTCTCATATTTCTAATCCAAGTTACTGTTTGTGAGTTATAAGCATTTGAAAAATAAAATGATTTTATTTAATTATTTTATTTACAGTTATGCCATTTTTGGGTTTTCTCACTGGAGGTCTGCGCCGACTAATATTTAGTCACGCCTAGGGTAAAATTTTCATATTGAACACAATGTTGTCCTTGGATTTCTGATTCGGGGACCCATTTAATAGTTATTCTACTTTTTCCAGAAAACTACTCACACATGCTATTTTAAGCTTAATACTTTTTCGACGGATCATTTTGGGAACTCCAGGCCTCAGAATCATGTGATGTCAAATTTCGTAGTCTCAAAATAATTCCATATAAATAAAAAAAATTCTTTGAAATTTTGAGACATTACATTCTCACCACCTTTAGACATTTCATCCCTGAAAATCCAAAACAAAGGAAAATCAAAAAAATGAGGGTACTTAGCACAAATATGAGCCTTCTGCTACCATGTTCTCTCCTAGAGGTTCTCGTTCTTCCATCAAACTCACACTAGAGGGATCAAAAAACCACGAAGGACTCACTCTCGTTGATACCCTATATCTACCAGGAACTCCGTAAAAGTCTCCCAATCATCAAAGTCCAACTTGTCCTAGTCGATTATGTGGGATGGATCATGCACGCAACTCCTTAGCTGTGACACATGGAAAATATTATGCACCCAGTGAATCTATGGGGGAAAAACTAGGCGGTACTTCACCTCGCAAACTCTACTGAGAATCTGGAAAGGTTAGATGAACCTCAGAGATAGATTGATGCCCTGGCCGAATCTCTTCAATTTTCGTCGGGGTGAGACCCACAAGAATACATGGTCTCCCTCTATAAACTCTAAGGGTATCCATCTCCTATCGGCATAAGACTTCTTCCGGCTCTATGCAGTCTTCATCCCTGGCCACTAGTACTGACACTGGAGTTCCTGGTTCATCTTCACCACACTAGGATGTACCGCCAAAGAGGATGTGTGGAACTCTCTCAACACCTCCTCTTGTAGTGTCAGGTACAATGGTGCGTCCTTTGAGAAGGATGACGTGCTCCCCACCTTAAAAAAATCTTTCAGAAGCCTATCTTGAGGATATCTGATCATGTCGGGCCTTGCAATCTACATCCCCAAGTTATGCCTCCCGAACTCGCTGAAGGTGTGGGGGAGTGACAATTATTGACTGGAGGTAAGCTAATTCAGCACTATCCATGAAGGGTTTCTATAACGTGGATAGCTGCTTTGTCACCTCACTCAACACATGTAAACCTGACCTCCTGCTGAGTGCATATCCAACCATGTCCCCCTTCTAACTATCAGCTCCTCAAGCTCTGTTAGATCCACTCAATATGCAGTTGTAGATATTGGTGTTATCGCTGGGTACAAGCGAATGCAGAATCCCCTCTCCCAGCGGGGAGGTAATTTTGGAAATATCTTTTGAAAAGATGTTCCCACAATTTGTCACTACTATTGGGAACTGAAAACTCAAAACTCATGCTTCCATGAGGGTAAGGTTGGCCGACTCAAGAGTGATCGACTACACCCTCATATGCATGAGTTTAACCCATGCTCTCTGGTTTTCTTTTTCACAGACCAAAGAAAACCCCATTCAAACTCTATAGATATACCACAACCTTTTTTCCTAAAATAGTCAATCTGAGAATGAATTGTGGATGACTATTCGATACCCAAACTAACGTCGTAAGGCATCGATGATTCCACCAAGAGTTTCCAATCAAAACTCTCACCTTAATTTTCAGATCACACCATTGGAATAAGTGTGATTATCGAGTCTCCTCCCAAAGGTATCTCTAGACGTAAGGGTCAATTCAATGGTTTATCTAAAAACTCTAGGTGTTGAACAAGATTCGTGACAAGAAGGAATGATTAGTACCTATGTGATAAAACACTATTTTATTGAATATTTTATTGATAATAAATGAAATAATTTCCTCACATTGTGTTAAATATGTTTATTTATAAAATATTTGGGATTTGACCATTCATTTGAAAATTTGGTGAAAATTCCAGTTTTACCCTTAATAGTGCATTGTAGTATTTCGAAGATAAATATTTTTATATTTATTATTTGAATTTTAAATTTTGTAACAGTGTTCCTAACTTCATTTTATACAACTTTAATTCAGGACACTAGAGCTAAAGAGTGCATTTGGATGGAGTAAATGATCAATTAATCCAATGGTGGGCTGGACTCGGCAGAATAGACATGGGTTCTGTATTTGGGCCATATCGTCTACATAAAGTCTTGGATTGAGCCCAAATTTTGAGGAAAGCTCGGGGACATGATTTGCCACAACTCATCCTTCTTGAAGGCCGGTCAATTCACGAGTTTTGGAGGTCAAATGGGCGGTGAAAGTTAGAATAAAATATTTGGCCGAGTTTTTCATTTCACACTTAAAAAGTTATGTATCCTTAGCCCTCAAAAACTCTATTTAAAGGGGGTTTTAACTCTTTGAGAGGGCTGGTCGAGGCTTTGGGAAGGTGTGGCCGAAAGGGTGTCTCTTGGGAGCCCCTCACAACTCTTGTAAGAAGTAAGCCTTTGTGCAAACCTCTCTTCCAAAAAAGCTCTCCTCTCTCACCTCTTCTTTGTATTTCTTTTCTTTCATGTTTGTTTCTTGAATTTTTCTTCAAATAATCTTCTGTGTTAATCCCTATTCTTCTTATCTTAATCTTCTTAATTGGGTTGGAATCAAGAGTGGAGACAAGATTGGGTTCTACCCTTTCAATCCGTTGCTTATGCAAAACTTCTCCACGATGACTACACCACCCATGGAAGAGTAGTTCTTTTTAGTAATCGATCGACCTCTATCCTTCTTCATTAATTTATTTTGAATCAATGAGATACTGTAATTCACATATTATGATCTATTAATTTAGTTTTTAATTTAAATTAAACTAATCAAGCAATTGAATAGTTAACACAAAACACGCGAGGTCGGGAATTGTGTGAACTGTGAGAGCGCAACCTTAACCGGTAATTCAAAACCACACGGGATCAATTTGTAGATTTCAAATATAATCCCTAAACTCAATTAATCCTCATTTATAGAGTGGTTATGTGCCTTAATTTACCACTGACCATAAGCTAATTTTAGAACATCAATCAAAGCAGGGTGTTGTGATTTCATGTTCCGAAGTTAGCCTAAGGTTAAATTCACTTCAATCTTCGTGGTAAAGTTAATTCTCATAGGGTTCGGGATTTAACAAATTAAGGGATCATAATTAAGTGAATATTAATTTAAATGATAATGATTAATAAATGATTGAAGAGGTAGATTTAGATCAATTACGTCTTTTAAATATTGTCTAAACAAACATCTTTTTGTTGTGTCATTTTAATCAAACTTCATTTCAAAACAAAAAACAAAAAAAATGCAATCTTCTTCCAGCAAACTTCTTCTAGGTTCATAAACTATAAAAAAACCACCCCATCCTTTCAAGTAGTTATTTTATTCTCTTTTATTTTATTTTTAGAATACCTCTAATAAGTAGTTAAATTCACTTCCTCCTTTGAGAGACGACCTTGGTCAGCCACTCTGCTGCACCTAAGTACCCCAAAATCATACTAATCATTTGAGGGCGCCCACGACAGCGCTCTTTAAAATTGGCGCCGTTGCCGGGGAGGCAAGTAATTATTTCAACCAATTAGAGGTATTTATTTTATTTTACATTTTATTCTCTTCCTCTCTTCTTTCTTCCTTCTTTACCCAATCTGATTTTTCTTCTTCTTCTTTTATTTTCTTCTACTTCTTTTTGGACCATGAACTCAAACTTCTCATTTTTATTTTACTATGGTCCACTTTCTTTATTTTCATTTTTATTTGATCTATGACACGAACTAATCCCAAATATCTCTTAGATCCTGACCCTGAGATTGAACGTAGCCTTAGGGCACGAATCAGACATTCTCAATCTACGGGAAGTTTCAATATTCAACCAGTTGGTGAATTCCTCTCTTCTGGAAACATTGAAATTGGAAGCAATTCAAATTCAAACATAAAAGAGGAACCAATGGCTGGAAATAATGGAAATGAACTTAATAGAACCATTCGAGAATTGGATGCACCTGATATTAACTATCAACCAAATTGTATTGCATACCCAAATCTCGAATCGGACTTTGAATTGAAATCTGGATTAATTCACCTTCTTCCAAAGTTTCATGGCTTATCTGGTGAGGATCCCAACAAACACCTTAAGGATTTTAATGTGGTTTGCTCAACTTTAAAACCAAGAAATGTTTCTGAAGATCAAATTAAATTAAGAGCATTCCCATTCTCACTTGATGGAGCTGCAAAAGATTGGATGTATTATTTGCAACCTGAAGATGTAACATGTTGGAATGATTTGAAACGTCTTTTCTTGCAAAGATTTTTTCCAGAATCAAGGACAACATCCATTCGAAAGGAGATATCGGGGATCAAGCAAGCCCAAGGGGAGTCAATGTATGAGTACTGGGAGCGATTCAAGAAGTTGTGTGCAAGCTGCCCACATCACCAAATCAGTGAGCAATTACTCATCCAGTACTTCTATGAAGGACTCACACCTATGGAGAGAAGCATGGTGGATGCTGCGGCTGGAGGAGCATTGGTGGACAAGACACCAGTAGCTGCACGTGCGTTGATCGACAAGATGGCCCAAAACTCCCAACAATTTGGTGATAGAGGTACACCACATGTCAGGGGAGTACATCAGGTAAGTCCTTCTTCTCTTGAAAGTCATTTGATTGATACTAAGCTGTAAGAATTGACCACTATGGTGAGGAAAATTGCTTTGGCACAAAATACATCTTTACCCCCTCCTTCAAGGCCTTGTGGTATTTGCGCTGAGACAAGCCACCCAACTAACTGTTGCCCACAACTCCAAAAAACAGAAGATTGTGCAGCAGTGTTCCCTGGGAGACCATTTCAGCAGCAACAACAACAACCATATCCCCAAAAGAAGTTTGATCCAACATACAACCAAGGGTGGAAAGATCAGTCGGACATGAGGTATGGCTCTGGACAACAACAAAGGCCACCCTTTCAACAAAACTTCCAGCAGCCTCCGCCTTACCAGCAGGGTTTCCAACAACCCCAAAGGATATTTGAAGCTCAAACATCAACAAGTCAGCAACAAGGGAATCATCCACCAAAGGTAGATTCTAATACTGATGATCTTTTGAATCAAATTGTTCTTAATCAGCATAATGAGCTGAAGAGTCAAAGTTCGGAGCTGAGGGAGTTGAAGACTCAAATGAGCCAGATTGCCACCGCCCTCCATGAACTTGTGAGTAAGAATTCTGGAAATCTACCTTCCCAACCCACTCCAAATCCAAAGGGGAATGTTAGTGCCATCACATTGAGAAGTGGGAAGAAAATGAACGATACATCTGCACCTACCATTCCACCGGGATTCACCTCAACTTCAGAGAAGCCGAATTCCATACCAACTGATGAGCAATCCAAGGAGAAAGATAAAGGTAAGAAAAAGATTGATGATGTACCTCCTAAACCCCTTCCTTTTCCAAATAGGGTTGTTCAAACCAAGAAGATGGCTGAAGAAACAATGAAAAAGGAGGTTTTGGACACATTCAAGCGTGTGGAGATCAACATTCCTCTACTTGAAGCCATTAACCAAATCCCAAGGTATGCCAAATTCTTAAAAGAACTCTGCACCAATCGAAGAGGGCTCAAGGGGAATGAGAGGATCAACCTTTGAAGGAATGTCTCGGCACTCATTACACCAACTCTAGCAATGCCAACAAAGTGCAAGGATCCTGGGACATTCACCATCCCATGTACCATAGGGGAGTTGCACTTCTCTGATGCTCTTTGTGATTTAGGAGCTTCAATAAATGTGATGCCTCACTCTGTATTCTCTTCCTTACAGGTTGGTGAGTTGAAGCCAACAAGAGTAGTGGTGCAATTGGCGAATAGAGCTACGGCATATCCAGCGGGAGTTCTTGAGGATGTACTTGTTTGGGTAAGAGACATGATCTTTCCAGCAGACTTCTATGTGCTTAACATGGAGGATGATCAGGTAAGTTCTCATGCCCCCATTATCTTAGGTAGACCCTTCCTCAAAACTGCAAAAACTATCATAAATGTCAATGAGGGTACACTTTCCATGGAGTTTGGAGATGAAGTTGTGATATTTAATGTTATGGATTCCATGAAGTACCCCTCAGAGGACCATTCTGCTTTTTTTATCTCCCATTTTGAACCACCAAGTAAAAACATCATGGAATTGGATTGTCCTATGCTTAGGGAGATTATGAGTATTGGTTCTAGTTTGATGTCTAAGAATACTTCTACACCCATTTTTAAGGAACAAGACTCTCTAAGATTTGATTTTGAAATGGAATCATATTCTGATTTTGATCATGTGAACTCTGATTATGACATGGCTATTGAGTATGCTGATGGATTTGGTGCTTTATTCTCTGATTGTGATGATTTTTATTCTGATACTGATGTTCATTGTGCAGATATGTTTGTTGCATCAATTTCTCCATCCATACATCACCCACCTACATTGGAACTCAAGCCATTTCCCCCAAATCTCAAATATGCATACTTGCTCAGTGGTGATAGATTACCTGTCATAATTGCTAACAATCTCTCTTTTGAACATGAAGAAAAACTTTTGAATATTTTGAGAGATAACATTAGGGAAATTGGTTGGACATTGGCAGACATATCAGGTATTAGCCCCTCCATTTGTATTCATAGGATTCTCTTGGAGGATGGGGCTAAACCGGTGAGACAGCCACAAAGGAGACTTAATCCCACCCTCCTAGAAGTTGTTAAGAAAGAAGTTGAAAAATTACTTGAGGCGGGTATCATTTACCCTATTTCTGACTCACAATGGGTTAGCCCTGTTCAGGTTGTACCAAAGAAAACTGGTTTCACTGTTATAAAAAATGAAAATGATGAGTTAGTTCATGTGAGAGTACAAAACAGTTGGCGAGTGTGTATCGATTATAGGAAACTAAATCAATCCACTCGTAAGGACCATTTCCCACTTCCATTCATTGACCAGATGCTTGAGAGACTAGCTGGGAAGACACACTATTGTTTCTTGGATGGATTTTCTGGCTATTTTCAGGTTCCCATTGCAGCAGAGGACCAGGAGAAGACAACATTCACCTTCCCATTCGGTACCTTTGCTTACCGAAGGATGCCATTTGGACTTTGCAATGCCCCAGGTACCTTCCAGAGATGCATGGTGAGTATTTTCTCAGATTTCATTGAGACCTGCATGGAGGTATTTATGGATGATTTTACAGTTTATGGGTCCTCATTTGATGAATGTCTCTCTAGTTTGGGTGATGTGTTGCATCGTTGTATTGAGAAGAATCTGGTCTTAAATTTTGAAAAATGTCATTTCATGGTCGAAAAGGGAATTATTTTAGGTTATATAGTCTCACAATATGGAATTGAAGTTGATAAATCTAAGGTAGACATTATTTCATCTCTCCCATATCCTACATGTGTGCGTGATGTTCGATCATTCCTTGGGCATGCTGGATTTTATCGACGCTTCATCAGAGATTTTAGTAAGATCGCTCTACCCTTATCTCGATTGCTTCAAAAAGATATTGACTTCAATTTTGATGATTCATGCAGGGTATCATTTGATGAGCTGAAGAAGTGTCTGACCACTCCACCAATCATACAGCCCCCACGGTGGGACCTTCCATTTGAGCTTATGTGTGACGCCTCCAACTTCGCGGTTGGAGCTGTCTTATCTCAGAGGGTGGAGGGACGTTCACATGTGATCGCCTATGCATCGAGGACGCTAGATTCAGCCCAATCAAACTACACTACCATAGAAAAGGAGTTTCTTGCTGTCATATTTTCTTTAGATAAATTCCGTTCATATTTATTGGGCTCTAAAGTAGTTGTTTTTTCTGACCATGCAGCTTTGAGGTACCTCCTAAAGAAGCCAGATGCAAAGCCACGACTTATCCGTTGGATTCTCCTTCTTCAAGAGTTTGAACTTGAGATAAAGGACAAGAAGGGGTCAGAGAATTTGGTGGCAGGCCACATGAGTAGGCTTACTCACACACTAGAGGGTGACACCTTGGACCAGGTACCACTTCGGGACACTTTCCCCGATGAGCATCTCTATACCATCTCAGGTAAGCATCCTTGGTATGCTGATTTAGTTAATTACATTTTTGGCTCTGAAATCCCAGTAAATTTGAAGAAGCATCAAGTCCAAAAATTAAAAAGTGAGTCTAGGTTTTATGTGTGGGATGATCCTTACCTCTGGCGCATTTGTAGTGACCAAGTTATTAGGAGGTGTATTCCTGATCATGAGTTTGAGTCTGTTTTGCAATTCTGTCATACACTTGCATGTGGTGGACACTTTGGACCCCAACGGACAGCTAGGAAAGTTTTGGACTCTGGATTATATTGGCCTAGTTTATTCCATGATGCCCATGTGTTTTGTAAGTCATGCACTCGTTGCCAACACACTGGGAACATTTCTAAGAGACATGAGATGCCCCAACAACCCATACTATTCTGTGAGATTTTTGATGTATGGGGCATCGACTTTATGGGTCCTTTTCCTAGTTCATTTGGATTTTTGTATATTTTGGTTACTGTTGATTATGTGAGTAAATGGGTGGAGGCCAAGGCCACCAGGACTGACGATTCTCATGTTGTTGTGGACTTTGTCAAAGCACAGATTTTTTGCAGGTTTGGAGTACCAAAGGCCATCATTAGTGACCAAGGGACACACTTTTGCAATAGGAATTTTGCTTCCCTCCTTCGAAAGTATGGGGTGACACACAAAACATCAACACCATACCACCCCCAAACAAATGGTCAGGCTAAGGTTTCAAATCGTGAGTTGAAACAAATCTTAGAGAAAACCGTGCAGCCAAATAGGAAGGATTGGAGCAAGCGTTGGATGATTCATTGTGGGCTTATAGGACAACATACAAGACCCCCATTGGTATGTCCCCATTTAGGATTGTTTTTGGGAAAGTGTGTCATCTCCCCGTGGAAGTCGAGCATCAGGCATATTGGGCTATAAAGAAATGTAACATGGATTTGGCCCAATCTGGAATTCAAAGGAAGTTGCAAATTCAAGAGCTTGAGGAGATTCGACTGTCATCATATGAGAACTCAAGGCTCTACAAGGAAAGATCAAAAGCAGCTCATGAAAAAATGATCCAACAAAGGGAGTTTCATGTTGGAGAGAAAGTCCTTCTCTATAGTTCACGACTGAAGTTGATTCCTGGTAAGTTGCGTTCCAGATGGTTAGGTCCTTATATTGTGTCTAATGTTTTTCCTTATGGTGAAGTGGGGATCACACAAGAGGACACTGGAAGGAGCTTTACAGTCAATGGGAAACGTTTGAAGAGATACATTGAGGGACATCCTACTGATGCAGTGGATTTTATCACACTGCATGACCCCATCATCACTTGATCACATCAGGCTGTTCCTAACCCTTTCACTTTTATATTATTTGTCCTATTTAAAAATTCTGCATTTCATGTGCATATATCATCTCATAGGTTCACATTGAGTACAATTCAATATTTTAAGTGTGGGGGAGGGAACCTTTTAGTTTAGTAATTTCAATTGCTTTCCTGTTCAAAAAAAATTGTATGTTTTTCAAAATTTGTTTGTTTATTTTACAATTTTCTGTGTGTTTTTGAAACTTTTGAGCTGAAATGATTCTCATCACCATTTTTAAATCCATATCAATAAGTGAAACAATTTACCCCTTGAAACTAAGCTTAAATGAATACTGAAATGACTTTGTTTCAAGTTCAAATATTTAGTAATTTCATGGAAAGTACACCGAATTTTGAATCCCATGACACATCTCACTGTCTTTATATTTGAAATCACTTTCCTATGAGGCTTCTGAACCATTATTTTCATATTCTTTACATTCACCTCACTTCTTGAGAGAACCAAACCATACTTGATTTAACCAGAATTTGATCTATTCCTATCAAAACTTGAGGGTTTGAGGTACTTGTGTTTAAATGATTGAGGCATTTGTTTGGTATTAAAACCCATATTTCAAAGAATCCTTTTTTATAATGTCCTACCTTGAATATTTAATCCTTGTAGCCCTTAGAAGCCATGCACATCCTGTTAGGTTAAGCCACATTACAAGCCAATTTTCCCTATCCAACCAACTCTTGAAGTGAAATTGCATAATCTAGTTGAGCTTAAGTGTGGGGGAAGCTGTCTTGTGTTGTGCCACCACATTATGTGATACTTTGGGTGGAAAATTAAATTCTGAAGAGATGTGTTTGCTGCTAAAGAAAGTCATTATATTGAAAGTTGTGCCTTTTCTAGAGCTTTCATGACAAGTGAAGCTGTGCCTTTTCTGGAGCTTCTAATTGAGGTGGAAAGTTGTGCCCATCTGGAGCTTTCAAGAAAATCATGTTTGAGAAGATTGACATTTTTTATGCTGAAATGATGAATGGTGTAAACCTTTCATGACTTTTCATGATGATGGAGCTGAATTGATACTATGGGGATTGAAGAGAAGACCATATTTAAGTGAAAATTAGATTAATGCAATTTTGCTTCAAAAGAGTCAATCCCTCCTCATTCAGCCTCAGAGTTTTTCACATCTTAATCCTACCAACCGAAAGCCACAGAACAACCCTGAAAAGTCCTCATGATAAACATATGTCCTTGACTCACATCGGGTAGTGATGTAGGAATCTATCAAGCCTATGGTGACCCTTGTATGAGTTTGGATGAGAAAGACATTGCAAAAAAAATTGATATTTGAGTGATGAGAGAAAATTCAAGCGAGGTAAGTGTTTTGTGCATGGGTGGATAAATGAAGTGGAAATATATTGAATGATATAAATGGAGAACTTGAAATAAGGTTTTTTATGAGGAATTATATCTTTTGATTCTTGGTGTGAAATTGATTGATCTTAAGGATATGTGTTTTAAAATTGGTTTTGATTTGATATTGATGTTTACTTGATATGAGGTTTTGCCCAGGTGTGCAAAAGGGTAAGTGTGGGGGAGTTGATAAAACACTATTTTATTGAATATTTTATTGATAATAAATGAAATAATTTCCTCACATTGTGTTAAATATGTTTATTTATAAAATATTTGGGATTTGATCATTCATTTGAAAATTTGGTGAAAATTCCAGTTTTACCCTTAATAGTGCATTGTAGTATTTCGAAGATAAATATTTTTATATTTATTATTTGAATTTGAAATTTTGTAACAGTGTTCCTAACTTCATTTTATACAACTTTCATTCAGGACACTAGAGCTAAAGAGTGCATTTGAATGTAGTAAATTATCAATTAATCCAATGGTGGGCTGGACTCGGCAGAATAGACATGGGTTCTGTATTTGGGTCATATCGTCTACATACGGGCTTGGATTGAGCCCAAATTTTGAGGAAAGCTCGGGTACATGATTTGGCACAAATCATCCTTCTGGAAGGCTGGTCAATTCACGCGTTTTGGACGTCAAATGGGCGGTGAAAGTTAGAATAAAATATTTGGCCGAGTTTTTCATTTCACACTTAAAAAGTTATGTATCCCTAGCCCTCACAAACTCTATTTAAAGGAGGTTTTAACTATTTGAGAGGTCTAGTAGAGGATTTGGGAAGTTGTGGACGAAAGGGTTTCTCTTGGGAGCCCCTCACAACTCTTGGAAGAAGTAAGCCTTTGTGCAAACCTCTCTTCCAAAAAGGCTCTCCTCTCTCACCTCTTCTTTGTATTTCTTTTCTTTCATGTTTGTTTCTTGAATTTTTCTTCAAATAATCTTCTGTGTTCATCCCTATTCTTCTTATATTAATCTTATTAATTGGGTTGGAATCAAGAGTGGATAAAAGATTGGGTTCTACCCTTTCAATCTGTTGCTTAGGCAAAACGTCTCCACGATGACTACACCACCCATGGAAGAGTAGTTCTTTTTAGTAATCGATCGACCTCTATCCTTCTTCATTCATTTATTTTGAATCAATGAGATACTGTAATTCACATATTATGATATATTAATTGAGTTTTTAATTTAAATGAAACTAAGAAAGAAATTGAATAGTTAACACAAAACACGCGAGGTCGGGAATTGTGTGAACTGTGAGAGCGCAACCTTAACCGGTAATTCAAAACCACACGGGATCAATTTGTAGAGTTCAAATATAATCCCTAAACTCAATTAATCCTCATTTCCAGAGTGGTTATGTGCCTTAATTTACCATTGACCATAAGCTAATTTTAGAACATCAATCAAAGCAGGGTGTTGCGATTGCATGTTCCAAAGTTAGCCTAAGGTTGAATTCACTTCAATCTTCGTGGTAAAGTTAATTCTCGTAGGGTTCGGGATTTAACAAATTAAGGGATCATAATTAAGTGAATATTAATTTAAATTATAATGATTAATAAATGATTGAAGAGGTAGAGTTAGATCGATTACGTCTTTTAAATATTGTCTAAACAAACATCTTTTTGTTGTGTCATTTTAATCAAACTTCATTTCAAAACTAAAAACAAAAAAAATGCAATCTTCTTCCAGAAAACTTATTCTAGGTTCATAAACTATAAAAAAAACCACCCCATCCTTTCAAGTAGTTATTTTATTCTCTTTTATTTTATTTTTATAATACCTCTAATAAGTAGTTAAATTCACTTCCTCCTTTGAGAGACGACCTTGGTCAGCCACTCTGCTGCACCTAAGTACCCCAAAATCATACTAATCATTTGAGGGCGCCCACGACAGCGCTCTTTCACTATGTCTATTAATACGACAATAATTAGTAGACACATATTGTACCTCGAATCATTCCTGGAACCCTTGGGTCACACTTCTTGACCACATGCGGCTACTCCCTTCCCTTGTCCATCAGTTCCCTGATCCTAGTGGGGACCACATTGGGGTGGTGGTTGTAACATGTCAAAATATATACCACCTCATGCTGCTCTCCTAGCTTCTCTTCAATATATACCTCCCGGCAGATTCATCTGTCCCTATAAATTACTCTTCCCAAACATTTTTACACTTCCATTTCTCCAAGACTGACATCACTTTCCTCCATTCCCACTACTGACATTCACTGATTGTATATACTCATCCAAAGAATTTTTTAACCACAATGGTTCTCTCTAGAACCCTAACATAAGTAGAAATTCATAAGGGAATATTTCTAACTCGTATGTACCTAAACACATCTCGCTCGGAGGTCCGAGCCCTAAAGCACTAATCGTATCATATTCATCGAGTACCTGTAATGGTCGGTACGCCTCGATAAATACTCAACTACCGACATGTCATCCTACCAAAGCTGTAGAATCTCTTGGGAACATATACCCTATATAATATTATGTCAAGAGACCCCCTTCTCTTAAGAAGTTTCACATGATCTATCCATAGAAAATGTCACCTCATCATATGATAGGGGTAATCTAAACCCTGTCATCTCCTAGTTGTGCCACATTGAATGCTCACTTCCAGGACCACCATCTAATCTAATGGTTCCCTGGGTTGATGGAAACTCAGTCACCATCTCAGGTCAGTCCTTAGCCACCTATGAGTCGGGCTCCCCTCAGAACCTAATGGGTATCATTCACTACAACTCATGTAAGTCACTGAGCCTATAAGTTTCCTCGACCTATAGTGCCAGTAGTAATTGTTGACCAATGGGCAGTGGTATTACTGGGACACCACCTGAAGGTACCATCTCGGGGAATGGTCCATGTACCAAAGACTTATCACTCTGTGGACCATCCTCATGGTCACACACTAAAATCTAGGCTGGTTGTCTATTTGGAGGAATCTTGAAAGAGAATCAAGATGAACCACGATCAATAAGTTATACCTGGTGAGCTGACTCAAATGAGATAAAAATAAAACATTTCCAAAACACATGCAATCAGTGTTTTTGTGCACCGAGTCGGGAATCAGAATTTAGGGTCCTGGTGTATGGAAATGTAGGCTGTCGCACCAACACTGGACTCCTGAAACTGAAAACCACACTCAAAACACTTGACACTATTGCTCCATTGGAATGATTAGAGTCTTAGTTATTCGGTAGAACCAACCACTCTGATACCACTTTGTTACAAACCATCCCCCGGGGTCCATGTCGTGACATACCCCAAGCCCGCCTCCCAAAGGCCAGGGGTTGGATACTAGTACCGAAGGCATCAACCTATAAGTGGGAGGCAATTTCCTGGATACCTGTACACACATGCACTCATAAAAAAACCACAAAGATGAAAGGTGAACACAAAGTAATCAGAAACCTCAGTACAACAGCAATTAAAGCACTGAGTGGTGTAACCGAGCTAGTATACAATCCCAACAAAACAACTAAAAATAGAAAACAGCTCCTGAGATCTTCCACCTGGAATCCTACCTGAAGGGTAGATACAACTAATCTCTACAGCTCTCCATGTCAACCATCACTACTGTCCACCATCAGGTCCTGGCTCCCCGAGTCCCAGTCAAGGCTGACTATCATCTGCACAAGACACAACAAGGTGCGGGAAAATCTTATGCAGGGGTGAGTTTATGAATACCCATAAGGGACCCTGAGACCTCTAAAGGTATCTTTGAATTCCACAAAGGAAAACCACAAGAATCATCTCAATCACAAAGCACAAAGAAAAAGACATAGATCAAACTAGATATACTCGTCTCATCCAAAAAGAATACTAAGGCCCCAACCTCAATAAATTTCCATGATTTCCAAAGAAGGCTCAAAGCGTAACTCAAGCATCATGAGTACATGCTCCATGAACTGGCCATCCCTGATGTCACCTGTCTGAGAGATGTACTCCATCAAGTACAACTCAACCATTCTTAATGATATATTTGAAAGGCCATGCTACATTAGGAAATTTATGTTAGAACTACCTCAAGTGTCTGACACTAGAGGTCTCGTAGTCACAGTCTTGCACCTAAAGTAAGACCAAGGGGAAAAAGTGAAGAGGCCAACTCCTAGACATTGTGTCCTACAATCGAGTGAGCTCTAACTCCCCTGAAGGACCCACTCCCTGTCGCTACTCGGAGACGGGGGAGTACTACTCCATATGTGAGGACCTGTACCCTACCCGGTAGGGGAGTACAACTTTAGTAGTTTGTTTTATATGGGGGACCCACACCTTAGTATGTTAAGGGAGTAATGACCCCAGGCTAAAGGACCTGCACCCTGGCACAACTATGGAGTACCGACTCTATATGTGAGGACATGCACCCTACTCGGTATGTGAGTACAACTTTGGTAGTTTTTTCGCTGTGGGGGACCCACGCCCTAGTACACCAGGGGAGTACTGAACCCAGTCTAGGGGACCCACACCCTAGCACGATAGGGGAGTACCGACTCTGTTGTAGTATTGTATAAGGAGGACATGAAGCTTGGGTTGATAGGGGAGTACTTACTCCTAACATAGAGTACCCACACCCTACCCGGTAGGGGAGTACCTGACTCTATGTGAGTTATGTATGGAGGACCCACGCCCTAGTACAATAGGGGAGTACCGACTCCAAAGATAGAAAAATCAATCAGAGGGGAAAAAACCCGCACTCATGATGTGGGGAGACCCATCTCTACCAGAGTAGAGGAGTAAGGAATACCCACACCTTGAGTCATTAAGGGAGTAGCCATCCTAACTCTCACTACAAGAAACACCCTGGTTCTACTCCTCCAGTTATCGGCCATACCTAAACCCCAAAAAAGTTCCATAAGGAAGTGACCTGATGATCCATCATGTCATAAATGTTCCAATGCAACAGACGGCGCGTCAATCAGACACCTGGTTTGTAAGATATAGGAATTATATTACCAAGGGCCCGGTTGGATTTGAGTACTATCAAACCCATACAAACTCCACCATTTTTTGAAAGTCATGTGGAGTATCTTAAAAGGACTATCTCGCTTTAAGGATCTCATAGCCGCAGATGGTTCGTCAAACGGACTTCCGGTTCGCAAGGTACGAACATTTAAGCGTAACCGGGCCAGAATGGGTCTGGGTCCGGATCCGACCCGGCCTGGCCCGAACCGGGGTGGGCCGGTTCGCCGATTGAGTGCAACCTTCTGGGCGACGTGGCTCAGTACGCTGGCACGACTCACCAGCCGGGTGGTCGCCAGCTCCTCAAATTACTCAAGAAGATCCATTCAGCTCTACAATTAGCGGCACTATGTGGTGTCGCCACATGTTTTGTTGGACCCATAGGGCACAAGTCCCTCTCCTGTCACAGCATCGATGTCGCGGCTCCTTCTCCACAGCGCGCGACGGTGCACCGCCTCACCAATGTGGTCGGCCGGTTAATGGCCTCCCCTTAGGGTTCGCGGCGACGCCCTCTTCCGTTGTTAGCGAGCGCCAGCCGCTGCCTTTGTCGCCAGCACTGGTGGGCAGTGTCTTCGCACTGGTTCTATGCTAGTAAATCTTCCGTAGGACACCGAGTGAGCTTCATTGGTCCGTTCATTCTTACGAACATGCCTACGGTCCTCCCAGGATGTCGTCGTCGTTGCACGTCTCTCGGTTTCAATGTTCTGTCAAGTTAGAACAACCTGCCTCTGAAGGATGCAATGAAAATCAAGCGGCGGATGGTCTGGACCTTGTTCGTTTGGCCCGCACCCTCCGCATTAGCTTTATAACAATTGGGAGTAATTTATACATCACATTAAAATAATGATAAACCCCATTAAAATCCCCCACAACGACCACACGCAAATTCAATAATGAGGAGAGGAATTGTGATAATTTGTTGAATTAAAAGAAAACCCCTACCTCAAGAATCGTTGGATTCGTCGCGGTGGTGGAAAGAGAATTTTTGCTTTGACGAAGCTGTCGGCGTTCATCGCTCTCGGTTCGTTGCCACCTGAGCTTCCGTCTCTATCTGTGGAAGGTGTCGCATCACTTCAACATAGATTCCTCATTTGAAGAAGCCATGTCAAAAAATTTACCTAGAGCCCCATTTAAATAGATGGGGAAAAGGGTGAGTAATGAACCGAGGAATTAATGAGATTCATTAATTGATGTAATTAATGAGCCACATTAATTACACGAGGAGTGGTTATGAAACCAAAGTGTAACCAGGCAAATAATATCCCACATTTAAAAGTCTAACCACCTTCATGGTCCCTACCACCATCATTCAATAGGTGGTAGGAGAAAAAATAAATAAAACAACAATTCCTATATTATTTTATTATTTCTTTAAAAAAATTTAAAAACTAACTTTTTCACCCGACCAACTATGGTGGATGTTAATCCTCCATTAAGTGAATATTGGCACTGTGAATTCAACGGTGACCTCATATTTTTAATTCAAGCACTGGTTCAAAGGATAGGAGATGCTTCCTATGAGTTTACTTAACGTACCTTTATAAAAGTTTTAAAAAATATTAACAGTCACCCTCGACCCACACTGGTCGAGGTTAGGCTCATCCTAAGGGGAACACACTCTCACAAGCTCAACGGTACTCTCAAATTTTCAATTTGAGTTACCATTTAGAAGTTAAGGATATTACAATAAAATATTTTCCACTTAATTATTTTATTTATGGCCAAAAAATAACTTCCACTAGTGGCCCGCGCTGGCCAAAGTTAGTATCTGCCTAAGAAAAGTATACCCTCACAGGATCAATAGTGGTCTCTGATTTTTAATCTAAGTCACTGTTTGTGAGTTATAAGCATTTGAAAAATAAAATAATTTTATTTAATTGTTTTATTTACAGTTATGTCATTTTTGGGTTTTCTCACTGGAGGCCTGCACCGACTAATCTTAAGTTTCTATTAGGGTAAAACTGTCATCCTTAACACAACGGTGCCCTCAAATTTCTAATCTGAGCACCCATGTAAGAGTTATTCCACTCTTTTTAGTAAAACTACTCACGCGTAATATTTTAAGCTTAACACTTTTTCGAAGGATCATTCCAGACACTCCGAGCCTCGGAATCATGTTCCATCAGATTTTTTGGTCTCAAAATAATTCCATATAAATAAAAAAAACTACATGGAAATTCCAAGACATTATAGCCGTGAAAATCACCATGTGTCACAGCTGGATCTAGTCGAAAGTGTTACAGTGATTATGTGCAATAAGGGTTCCTTTGAGCAGAAGAGATTTCCTATTCTTCACACATGGAAAGGAATATCCTTTGCTAAAGATCTCTATGAAGGTTCAGTTCACTGGACATATTTCTTCTCTCAATATTCTTGAGAATCTTAGGTTTCCAGGTCTGATGGTGGGAGATTTATGTCCATTCCTGATCTGATTATTGTTAAAGTGGATAAACTAATGAAAACAGATATCCATAAATCCAAGCTTTATCGTGTTTGGGGAATTCCAAATTGGTGGATTGTCCTCATCAAAAGAGGCTACTTTCACCTTCTATTTTCATCCACATCAGATTGGTTGATGGTGTGGAGAGATAGTTTTTCCTAATTGAATGTAGGTGTTTTTCAACATTCTTCATGTGAATTTATCTTTAACTCCTACTTGCAAAAGCATTACAATGCACATATATGTGTGAGAATATATGGTCTTAGTTAGGTTCTTTAGCATCCTTCAATTTTGAATGAATTAGTTTCCTGGATTGGTGCTCCTATGAAGATGGATGAAAACACTGTTAATGGAAAATTTTCTTATTTCTCCAGAGTCATGGTGGATGTGGATATGATGAACAATCCACCTGATTTCACCACTTTGGTGGTCAATTGTGATAGTATGGAGGTTAATTTTGAATTTGAATCTATCCCTGCATTTTGAAATTTTGGTAGGTTGGTAGGGCATGACGTTTCAGACTACAAAATTTTTTAGAAAATATAGTTGAATTATGTTGGTACTTCCTCATAGGATGGCCATGGAAAGCCTCATGGCCCCTCAAATGTGGGAAAAGATTCATACAAGAACCAAAAACCTATGGGAAATGTCCCTTAGGAGAAAAATCGGAAGGAAAAAAACCAATGAGAATCCAACGCCTTTAGAGAAGAAGTCTACTATCACCACACAAGAGTAAATTAAAAAAAACAGGCCTCCTCGCATGCTCGATACACCTCTGAGATGGACTGTGGAACTAAGGAAAAATGTAGTTGTGATTAACAAGTGTAGAAGCAATTGTCTCTCATGCCAAATGTAAGAGAGAACTCAATTAACCATGTTGAAATTATTAATAGATCCAAAATTAATGATGTTTTCCATATGTAATTTTTCATTAGAAGATTCATTTGCAGGAAAATATTTAGGTGTTAGGCCTACAAAGGAATGTGACATGGCTAATTTGAAGGATGGTGAAAATCAATATGATGTTTTGATTCATGACCTATTTGAGTGAAATGAAACTTATGAGGAAGTCTCATCAGATGACCTTGATGAAAATTAGATGGATCCTAAGCAATGGAATAGACTTAGACATCCAAAAGGTTAGCGTATTTCTCAAGGTAGGGTCATTGGACATAAATGATGGTGACCATTTATTGAACTTTTTTTTCTTAATGGATTTGTATGTCCCATGTTTTTACTCTATCTCTCTATGTCTCTCTTACATGTGTACATTTTCTTTTCTAAAAAATTTCAAGAAGCATGGGTTTTAATCCTAGGTTCAAACTATTTATTGTAAAAATAAATTTAAATATATTTCAGTAGTATCACCTGGTTCATCTATGATTTATTTTATATAAAAAATATCTATTAAACTCATAAATATAAATAAAAGGAAATGTGTATAAAAAAATCTCATGGTGTTCCATTATTCATGATTATGATGGGTTCATAGAACATATGGAGGTATGTTTGGTATATTTTGGTATTGGGTGAGCCCATGTTTAGTTTCCATGGAGGACCTGTTGATGTCGGTGCTTGATGAACTGTGTATGGGAAGACTTATAGCTGAGGGTGTCTTAGTACTCAAGTATGAACAAACTTTTAATTAGAGGTTTCATGGGTAAAACAATGTTGAGGGTGAGATAATGATGGATGGTTGACCAAAAATTATTATCATGGTTGAGAAATTCTATAATGATGAATTTTTTAAAACCTAATTTGTAATTGGTAGAGAAAATCTAGGGGAATATTTTTTTCATGTATCCTTTGAGGGTGATGTTTTAATTTCCCCAAGAATATGATCTCAGAATATTTTTATAACCAATCCATTTTTCTCACAATATGGTGTCTTAGCTAAGGCATGAGTTCTGTGGAATTCTGAGATAACAATATTTTCACAAAATATTAAATATTTAACTAAATATATTTCAATATATCAAGCATGTGAGAATAAAATTTTCACTTAAATGGAATCTTTGAATGCAATTTTGACTTCACAGTTGAGATATTGAATTAGGGTTTCTACTAGGCAATGTATAAACACTCTTTGAGTCCTGAGTCGTGGTTTAGTGTAACAACCATAATTTTGTGACTTTTTTTTAATTAATTAAATATTTTTGATATTTTTCATTTCACACAACACTGAATATAGTTTTTTATTAAAGAACTATATTTGTATTGTGTTATACATAACACCAAGTTAGTATTCCACTATGCGAAACACATATATTACCTTTTGTCACATAGAAAACTATTTTTGAATTCATTACACATAATTAGTAGTTCCATCAATAGCATGCGTTACTTGCAAGGCTACGTTTTAATTAACAATAAAATATTATAATTATTATTATTATTGAAATATAACAATAGCGTCCACTAAGACATTGAAATTGATGTTATGAATAATATTATCTATATTATGAAAATATTATTTTCACATGTTTATAACATTATTCATTTTTTGAGAAATTATATAGAAACGAAAGTATGAATTATTTGAAAATAATGAAATTCCTTTTAACAGTAAACTAGTTCTCTATGTAAAAACACCATTTTATCCAAAAAATTAAACTAACCAATTTTGATGAATTTTTTCAATAAAATATATATTTTTTATATTCGATCAACATTTTATATACTCGTCTAATATTTTTGACAGGCATAATATAAGTCTGAATCAATTTTTATGAATAATAAATGAATTTTTATAAATTGTAATTTTGCAAAAATTAAATGGAGAACCCATTTTAAATAATATTTTTGGAACATTTATAATTTTTATTTGAAAAAATAAAATTCATTTCTGAAAGAGTATTATCAAAATTTACTTTGGGTGATTTTTTTTATTTTTGCTGAGAGGATTTATTTTTTGATGAATAATGAAAAACATTGAATTTTAATTCAAAACATCCTTTTTATGTAATCTATTTATATAGTTATATTATATTAGTGTTAAGTTATAAGGTTTAATTAGATAAATAATACATCAATTAAGCCAAATTATTTAATTTTAATCAACTTCACAATGAAATTAGATATAAAAATGTTTCAATATTTTGGACATTTTCTCTTTAAACACACACATTGTCATCCCGTTTATAGGATTAATATTAAATTAATTTTTACCACTTCTATTATTGAAATTTAGAAAAAAATATTTAATATTTGGAATCATACAAATTTATAAGTTATAATAAGGTAAAAAAAAATTTTACCAAAAATATTAGTGAAAGTGACTAAAATTAATTACAGTAATTAAGAGAGAAATTAGTTTAACAAATGACTAAACTATAAACATCAGTTTCAAAACGACCCATAAACATGTCCAAAACAATTTTATGTTCCTATTTCGACCCTATACTCTCTTAAACGTATTTTTTACCATCATTGGAGCCACATCTCATTGGAAAAACATTGGTGGAACTATCTTTTCCAAATTTACAAGAATTCCACTTCTCTTCCACTATAAAAAGAAACTCAAACCTCCCAATTAATCACACCTATCAAGCCCCTTGGATCACCAAAAATCTTATCCAATAATTTCACAACATTTATACCATCATCCTAGATGCATCACTTTTAGAATAAAACCCTCCAAGGAATACCTTTATTGAAAACCAAATAGAGATATCTAAAGAAGATGTAACATCCTCACTCATGATCGTTTGTATTATTTTCATTATCTACTCCCAAAAATATTATTATTCCATTATTATATTATAAATTAATTATAATTAATATACTTATATGTTTTTATACTAATCTTCCTACAAAAAAAATACACACACTTCCATATGATGGGTAACAATAATACTGTTCTTTTGTACGACGAACTACCGCCTCACGAAATGATGTTGTCTGCTTTTCCTTTTCCACCTCTCATGGATGGAAATTATGATGGAAATAATATTTTAATATTATATATATGATATTTATAATGAATTTATTTTTCTATATTTATTATATGACACATACCTTTATGCTTTACATTTTGTTTTAATATGATAACTTTGTTTGTGGATATGTTGATAACCGCCTCCTTAAAGTGATGTGTTTCGTTGAGATGATACATTGAATGTATTAAGGATAGGTTTTACTGAAACTATATGATATTTATTAAATAATAATTATAATATAAGTATATTATATATATATGTGCGTATTTTACTTTATTTCAATATGACAATAAAAAAGAAACAACGTGCATGCGTACGTACACCCTACCGTCCCCATGAATAGTGTGATCATTTCATATTTCTATATTTTACAGATTAATATAAATAAATATATAATTAATATATATGATATTTATATAAATTTCTACATTATATAAATATGTATATCATGCCATAATTAAGAGGATCAAGAATAATAATCTAAATCATATATGAAAAATAAAGCGGGTACTACCCAAAATGTAACATTAAAATGGAGTTGTTAATAAACTGATAATATAAAGTCATAAAAAATAATATATATGGTTCTTTTACATACTTGTTATAAACATATATTTATTATAAAAGAGTTTGGATCATGTACGATGAATGCCAAGACTTATGGTAAGGGTTTTCTCGCATCACTTTTATTTTCTTTGAGATACAATTCATATTCACCTCCTATTTCTTATAAGTGGTGTGTATAATTTCCATGAATTTATTTTATGACAATTATAGTTAAATTAATTTGTATTTCCAAATAAATTTTATGAATCTAATTTCATGGGGTTTCAGTTTCAAATGTTACCAAATCGGTGGAGAAATTTTGTCTTAATTTTCCTTCTTTGAGACACATTCCATGTCACGGACTAAAATTTCTTTAAGAGGTGAATACACTGCACTTTGACATGTCATATCATGAATCTGATTATTTAAATAATATTTGAAGTTTTTTTTATGATCTTTTTCTTATATGGGGAGTATGATTCAGTGTTACCTCGTGGTAAGATATTATTGAAATAATCTCATAATTTGTCGGGATTGTTTATGATTTTTCTTTCATTAATGAAAACATATGATAGATCTGTCAAGAAAACTCATAAATTGTATTATCCTATGTTAATCATCACATCATAATGTTTTAGTAATAAATTTTCACTATTTTTTACATAAGATGATTAATAAAGTGTTTTTTAAAAAAACCATACATTATTTCCCTCTTCAGTCAGAAATATGTTTTCCATTAAAACAATATTTTATAAAATTATTTTATAAAATATTGTACTATTTTCCTATTATTGTTAAAGTAAATTTTATTCCATGTTTTAATTTTTATAAAAAATTATTATTTTTAAATGGTATTTTCTTTTAGTTTTCTAATCGAGGAACTTTTTGAAACATTTTACAGTGAAAAATGAATGTTGGACATGTATGGATTTATCCACCATCATTATCATCCATCGTTTGAATATTCTATTTAATGTTTAAAATATACCATTTTATGTAAACTTATTTTTTTTATATTTGTGACATTCTATTTTTAAGTAATTTTAAATTAATAATTTTTTCAAAAAATGATTTACATTTAAGGAGTATTTTAAACAATTTTCAAAGCATCCTTTATATGATTTAAAAAAAATATTTCAAGGAAATGGATTTCAATTATTTAAAATATTCTATTTAATGTTTTCAATTTATTTTAAAATAAAAAGGTTTACAAATATGATTTCAATGATCCTTTTCAATAAAAGGTTTTTGAAAAAAATTCATCCTTCCTTTATAAGTTTTGAATGAAAATGGTTTTCAATCAGTTTATGTTTTAAAAAGAATTTTTCAAAGAAGAAATTATATTTTCCCCATGAAATGATTTTAAAAGGTATTCCAAAATTATTTTACATCTATGTTGACATCGTATGTTGTTACTCAAGCCTTAATGGGCAAATAATTCAAAGCATCCATTCATATTCTTTATCCAAATGTTTTATGTTTTGTTGGAATATGTTTATGAAACCCATTTCACTTTAATGGATTATATTTTTATGAAACCCATTCATTTTTCATGGGTTATATTTTTATGAGATCTTTTTCTTTTTCTCACAAGTTATATGGTTATGAAACCCGCATCTTTTTTTGGGGGTTTTCTTTAATGAAATTATTACGAAACCTATCTCTTCTCCATAGGATGCGATATGATTACAGTTTATGATACTTGTTTAATTTAATGGGTTATGATATGATGAATGAATATGATCTATTGGAACACATAAATTATTTCATTATAATATGGGTGGTGCCTATATCTCCCTTCAATGCATTTGATAACTATTTATATCTCATGAGAGAGACATGGATGATACAGTCACTACCATAAAACTGGGCAAGGCCAGCGCCACCCCTTTATCAGCACTAACGAAAAAGCACTGATAAAGGGGGGGAGCCTTTATCAGTGCTAAAAAAAGCGCTGATAAACGTACCCCTTTATCAGCGCTTTTTTTAGTAGCGCTGATAAAGGGGGTCATTTATCAGCGCTTTTTTTAAAAGGGCTGATAAAGGGTTCGACTTCAAAAAAAATTAATTAAAAATAATATATTAATATACAATTATATCAATATTGTTATATTGATGTAAATATAATATATAATTTTTAAATATATTTTAGATAAGTATAAATATACATTTACACTTGTTATATTTAATATATAAGATATTTAGTGAAAATGGCTTATAAAAAAATTAAAAAAATATTTTTAATTAATAATTTGATGATTATTATAGAGTAATAGTCATTTAATAACAATTTGAAGTCTAAAAAAATAAAAATAAAAAAAAAAAGATCCAAAATATGTTGAAAACGCAACTCAAACGTCTAACGACCATAACTTTTGATCTGGGTGTCCGTTTGAACTCTACCACATATCAAATCGAAGTCTGCGACAAACTCTATATTATTATGACTAGAAGAACGCTGATGAACGGTTTTTCGAGGCCAAAAGAGGTCCAGAAGGCCTCCAAAACTGAGTTTTTAGTCGGGGTACCCCGATTTGTTAATATTTTGTGGATTTTCATCCTCGTTTAAGGGGGTATTATTGGATTTTTTTGGTGGGGACTGAATTTATTCCAAGGTATTACATTCATATTGATATTATGTCTTTGAAATTTTATCATTTTTTATAATGCACTGCTATTTATAATCAAATATATAACTATATGTACATATTTTTTATATATTCACGCCTAAACATTAAATTTTTTTAAATAAATAATTAAACATATTTACATTTAAAATATATTAGCTTTATCTAAACAATAACTAATATCCATTTTATTTAAAATACCAATATATAAATATTTATATAACAGTATATTAATATAACTATATATATATTAATATAACTATATATATATATATATTAATATAACTATAAATATATATATTAATATAACTATATGTATATATTAATATAACTATATATATATATATTAATATAAATATATATTACTATACGAATAAATATAACTAAATATATATATAAATAAATAGATATATCATAAATAAGAGAACAAATCAATATAGGGGAGTGACAAAGTCTTTAGGTGCGCGGGGGGGGGGGGGTCTCGAGATCAAATCCGGGTGGAGGCAGGGGCGCGCGCGTGCAAGGCTGATTTAGAGGGGCTAGCGCTGATAAAGGGTGTAAGCGGTGCATGTTGGCGCTGGAGGGTGTGGGGAAAACGCTGATAAATGGGGGCTCAAGCGTTGTAAAAAGCGCCCCCCCCACCCCCGAGATTGGTAGTATTTTTTTTATTTTTTTTATTTTATCAGCGCTAAAAAAAGCTCTGATAAAAGGGGTCTTTTATCAGCGCTAAAACGAAGCGCTGATAAAAGTTTTATCAGAGCTTTTTTTTAGTGCTGACAAAAAGGGTCTTTATCAGCGTTTTTTTTAGCGCTGATAAAGGGGACCCCCCTTTATCTTCACCGGTATTAATAGCACTTTTTCTAGTGCTGTTAATGACCATTTTTAGCGCTGATAAAAACCATATTTGTAGTAGTGAGTGAGTGAACTCGATTCACTAAAGGACCGTGTCTAGTAATATGGTATTGGGAGCGCACATTGACTACTAAGATGGTCAGGGGAGTGAACCATGACTATAACGACGGTATAGGGTGTGAAACCATACAACAAATATTGACATGGAAGTGATGCTTTTTTTACTATAGAAACCATTTTATATTCTTTTTTGTTTGCCACGAATTAGGTGTCTTATTCATTTTTTATTCTTTTGTGTCTTTTTATATTGATTCCATTATGATTAATGTATTATGAACTACTAAAAATTATTTCATGAATCATGTATATGATCTTTGATATGCGAGTATGATATTAAAAATATATTCTCATGCTCTCATGCACTTATAGTATGCTTATGTATCTCCTTTCTTTACCATTACAATGAATTTGAGATCACACAATTCTTTTGTTTTCTTTCCATAGGTTATGAGTATAGGTTTTTAGTAGATTTATAAAGGTATGTTCTTTGGGGGAAACATTGAAGAAAATTCACCGATTTATCATATTTTATTTAATATTTCCAAATACAATAAACTATTATGATCCCATGCTTGTATTTTGGTAATGTGCTCAATATCTATTAACTATACTAATCTGCGTGGCTCTATTTCATGAGTCAATCTCCCCGTGCTCCATCTCCATCCAAGATTTTCATTCCCATGGTTCCGGTCTTCTCCCACGATTCTGCGACCTAAAAACCCTACGCAATCCCGCACTTCCAATCTACAGCCACCGCTTCGCAACCTCCTCTCACAATTCTGCAAGTTCCATTCCATTCGCGATCCCACGGTTCGAATCTAATACCACGAGTCCCTATCCTCCTCCCTCGATCTGCAATTGTGTAGGGCTTCCAATATCCTCCCATGATTCCTCAACCTCAAATCCCTATGCAACCATCTATTCTTCTTCCCCTACAAAGTGAACCATCTGCGGTCTCAAATTTCCACAGTTTCTGCTACATGCCAACGCAGTCAGGGTGTCCCCTCAAATTTCCAACTCATCCACCCCGGGCTCATCCGCATCGGGCTCCTCCACTTCGGGATCCTCATGATTTGAGAAGGAATTATCTTTATCAAATTGCCAGATCTGGTTCCTCTTCATGTTCAGATGAGCTTTGGGTACAGATGCGGTGTCAGGAAGTCAACAGTTCGATGACCTTGCTCGGATCTGGATGGAGACGATGGCTCATCGTATTCAAACAATGATGAAGGAGGTCTCGAGATCTGTAATACCCCATATCTGGTAGTCGATGTTGGTAATCTCAACTCCGATGAGGGGCTCATTGGCTCGAATCTGGATCGTAACAGGGCAGTGGTGTGACTCATTAGCAAAGGCAACTCAACCTCGACGATGGTGGCTTGGATATGGTATGTCGGCGGATTCAGATTTTCTTGATTCAGCTTTTCTTGGGATCAAGATTTTCATCTCCGAACAGTAAGGCCAGAACCGGTTGAAACTACGTCCTCGTCCAACTACCGATGAAGAGGATGTATCATGATAACTAAAATTGAATTGGGGTTCATCCTAGTTTCTACATTGATGATGGCGGCCAACTGAGTTGCAGAAGGAGACACTAGCTACTGATTAACTGCCCTGCCGAGGTATGTTTCCTTCCATCAATGTCATTATTCATTGTCTCATTGGTTATCTAATATTCCTTTGTTGGGATTCTTTTGTTTTGAATTTTTATTTTTCTAGGATCATGTAATTATTGTTTGTGTTGATAATCTTTGATTTCATTGTCAAACTATTCATGGACTTTGAATTGACTGTGATGAAGGTTAAAAAATTATAGAACGCACATTCATATTGACAAGTGATGCATTTTTCATTTGGTTCTTGAATCGTACTTTATTTGGAATTATCTACTCATACCCTTTCTCACATTTCAAGAATATGATGTTGTTTCATGTTAGGCTATTTAATGTTTTCTCTGTAGGGGTGGAGTGTCCAGTTTGGCTGATGATGTTTCATCTTCCAACATCAATGGCATTGCAAGGGATAGTGCAAAAATTGCGATATCGTTTTATTTGCAAGATTAAAATTAATATGTTTAATTTTTCCATCAATGAATCACTTGGTATTTTTATCATTTTATTAATTTAATTTATACTTTCAGGTGAAGCATCATTTGCAATATTATTCACAACAATCTTACAATGCGCCATGGAAAAGGGTTGGAGAGGTGAAATTATATAAAAGGTGTGTAGTTTGTTTATTTTAAAATTTTAAATTTAAATTTATTATAATTTTATATTTATTTTCTACTAACGTACAAGTTTTTGATTATCTAAGCATGCATATTTTTGGTAACTTATATGTTTCACGTACTAAAATATATCTGTTCATTTTTTTACTAATGTTTGGAATTTTTTTAACATTATTTTTTTTCTAATATACATATATACATGACTGTACATGTCATGTTTTCAATTTTTTCTATAACTTATATGTATGAAGTCTGTAAATATGGAAGTCTTAATAGTAATTACTTAAAATGTACATGTTTTTGAATATTCAAATCTGCATATTCTTATATAACTAATTCAGTGCAATGTATATAAACCAGAATATCATTTAACAGACTAAACACAGATAGAAGAATGAGAAACAAAAATTGACCATGTAGAAGTTTTTTAAAACAAGAAACAACGTGAAAGGGAAATACTTGAAACCATGATCCAAAAAACCAATGAAAAATCCCTTGTAGAGAAATGAGTCTTCTTCTTTTGAATGACCAGACCATCCTTTTTTATATTTTTCACTCAGCCTGGTTTGTGGAAATGAAGTACCTATAGATGAAACATGATCAACAATAGATTCATGCAATTTAGTTCTATTGAAATAATACCAGAAAAAGGAGAAAAATGGTGGCATGGAAGTTCCATTTCAATGGTGTTTTCTCCAGTAAAATATGGGCAGGCAGGATGTCTACAACTCTAGCAGAGTAAATTCTAATTTGTACAACATGTCGGTGATCTTAAAATTATTTTATTTCTATCCATGCTATTTTGGTTGTGTTAAATTTTATTTTGATCTTTTAATTGTAAATGTGAACCCTCAATCTTAATTGATAATTTTCATGTTGTTAATGCTTTGAAATGACGAAACTACATAGCCTTTTATGTTCATAATTGAATTGCATTTTGAAATAACTGAAAACATGCTTTCTCACTATTGAATTTTTGAATCTTTGTTGCTACTGTGAAATAGCTTGATTTTGATGTTGAGTTGAGTTAGAGATTGAAAATCAATATTTATTTGAATTCAAACCAAATTAGTGTACTACATTAACTCGAGGAGGCATGCTTAATGATAGAGCTGATGGTATTGCCTTTGTTACTGTTACTGGTTATAAGAATCAGCATGAATCTGTTGCTATAGAACAATAATAAAGGTTTGGTCTATGAGGAGGTAGGCTTAATGCTAGAGTAGGACATTTTACAGTGCACTGATGGAGTTGACACTCCATTGAAAGTTAATCCGGATAAGCAAATGCATGTGCATGGGAATTCAGCTGTGTGCTTGATGGTTCTGTTGTGCTGGGCTCATATACTGGGGTTGCTATTGCAGTAATTCAGGGAGCTGGTCCAGATTTGACTGAGCATCTATCTCTTTTGGGAAATGAAGTTGAAGGGTCTCAAGCTTTGGTTACATGTCATGTTCAAGATGTGCAATGACATTCTTTTGAGAAAGATCAGTTTTGTGTAAGATTTAATGTCCAGGTGGTTTCTCAAGACATGTTATGGATGTTAGGCATGGATCACTTTCTGTTTTAGCTGCTCATGATATTGGGAGCTCCGAACAAGATACCATGGGGAAAAATAATACTTTTGGTGGCAGGAATGTATTGGTCAGAGACTAGATGGATGAAGGGGGTAATTTTCATCTGACTCTTGGGAAAAGAAAACCTTATACCCAAGGCTACATATTACAGTGGATACTCTTCTATTATTTCTTTAGATATGATATTGTAGTTTATATTCTAGCTTAAAATTACATTTAAATAGAACATGATATTTCTGTTTAAATTTATGCTTTATTTCTTTATACTCTATTGAAATAGGGATTCCATTGCAGTTTTAATTAAAGCTTCTACTATGGAACTGTTTTCTTTTATCCATTAATGCTGAAGTTAGTGTTGTTTGATTGTGGTTGTGATGTTTATCTATATCTCTCATTCAAGGCATATTTAATTATTTGTGATAATATAATTCATATATTTTCTATTCAACTTTTATTTATTCAGAATATTTGTTCATGTGACTTTTACTTGAATGCGAAGGTTTGAAAATTTAAAAAACCTCATTTTACTTTGTGTTTTACATTTTAAAACAGCTACCCAAATCTCCTGCTTTCATTTCCTGCTTACTATTTGGTTTTAAGGTTGGTTATTGGATGTTTCATTTGCAGGGGTTGAATCTCCAGTTTAACTTACAGCGCTTAATCTTCCGACATTGTTGACATCACAATGCCTCAAATTTCATGGTATATAAATCATTTTTATTTACACTGAACCTCAAATTGGATTCTCCTTATATATTTACGTTGATCTATTTTGATTCTTCTCTTAAATATTAATTGATTGCAATGGTTGCAAGCATTTGGTTAATTTTTTTTAAAAAAAATTATATCTTCTAGCTGAATATAAATAATTAAATACTCATTTTACAAGTGTTATATCGGTTATATAGTATCTCATTGTGTCATTCCATGTTTACTATTTTTTATTCATTTTATTGTTATGGAAATGAAGGTATTTAACGATGGCTCTTCGGGCATGACATTGACAAACACTACTTTGGAAAGAGACATAGAAAGAAAATACGGACTACATCTCAAGCTTATGGTTTATGTGGAATAAGTGTAGTTGTATTCTTTTGAGTTTTTGAGGAAGCATAATATCTATGATGAAAATATAGTTATTTTTTGACCTTTCGGACTATGGAATACTTATAAAATTCTAATACACTTCCCTTAGTTTTAAATTTACAAGATATTATATTTTACCACTAGAATCAATGCGTTTTAATTGGATATTAATGTTTTATATATGCTTTTAAACTCAGGTTTCACCTAATTCTTCAATGATTTTGAGATATTCCACTTTGGAATTAAAAGTTTAAAAGATTGAATTTGTGAGGTGTTTTGGATGGATGTAATCAATTGAGGAAAAAATGGAGGATTTTGGGAAAAAACATTAACCAGTTAATAATTAATTCTACTTTCTTGTGTAACCATCATCAAAATCTGTATCCTGTGTAATTACATGGGGGAGAATTCTAGTTCATCTAAAATGATGTAATATCTATGTATATTATACCTAGGTCATTATAGTTGGTATCAAAGGAAATTGTTATTCAACCATTAAAAACTAGGATTAGAAAACCAAAATGATATTATTTGGGATATATATAAATATTTGTCTAGGGATATCACTAATGATAATCCGAAGGTTTCGTAGTAAGGTATCATAATTTTGACATAATATAAGTGATTTTCCATGATTATGTGGTTTTATACTATTATATGTGACTCAAACTATCCATTCTTGTTTTAGTTCATGGTGGGAACAAGAAGGAAGTTTATTAATGCTAAATGTGATGGAAAATTTGAGAATTAGTAGTCAAATGGGATGATCACCTGAGTGAAGGATTTTTTTATCATTCATAATAATTTTTCACAGAACATGATTAACAACATATAGCTTAACCAACTCATAGACTCAAAAAATAAGAGAAGGAATGAGTTCATTAAGAGCTCGGGTATTGAATACCATGGAAGATAGAATATATAGTTTCCTTTATGTCAAGAATTTGGAAAGAATCATTTAAATTAACGTATTAGTAAAATAAGATGATGTTTTGAATATGAAAAAATGACGCAAAGAAAGTCACTGCAGTAGAAATATGAATAATTTAGTAAACACAATGTATGAGAATATTGGAATACCTAAGACATTATCAAAGGTTAAATTATTTAGTTGTGGAATGAATGGTTACTATGAAAATCGACGTGTAAGTGGAAATAACCCAAAGAGAATCATAAAGGTAGTATAAGGAATAATTATATTTGTGGTGATGATGATACTATAAATGACATGTGAATTGAAAGATATATTATGCAATATGATGAGGTAGCATTCATGTCATAAGGATAATGTTGAATAATTGTTTTTTTCTTGTGGATTCGTGAATTATGTTTTATGAATGATGAAATATACAAGGATTGTTTAGTTTAGGTATTCTTAGCTAAGGATTTATAAAAATATGTGGAATAGTTCTGATGGACAAGAAAATTTATTTAATTTCAAGGTGATGTTCATGGAGAAATCATGATTAATGAAATGATAACTCTTAATATTTTCCTTATCATAATATAATGATGTTTGGATAAAGATATGTTAGATATGAATAATTAAATTCGATGGTACTGATTTACATGGACCAAATTAATGATTTTTTGACGTGGTTTATTCTATCATTGGTGAATTTTACATCATTTTTTAATTTATGTAATATATCAAATAAACATTCGTATAAGGAAACAATCATGTTTCTAGTATATATTTTTGGTAATTTTGGATATTACCAAGATTTAAGAGAATTCATGCTGAATTTATTCCCATATTTGGTATGTGACAAACAATAGATGCTTTAATATATACAGGGGATCAATGTTAAGTTAATTTTGAAATATTTAGAGACAATACTTCTAATGTTTCATACATTCATCTTTATGAAGGGTTATAAGATTAAACATTTATGGAAAGGGTTGTCTTAATGTTCGAATGACATTTTCTAGAATAATGTATTTTATCTATATCTATATTAATGCATATTGGATAACTTTTGATAGTTTTTTTTCAAAAAAGACATGGAATTACCTATCATTAAATTTATAGATCTCATGATCCGATAACCCTTTGAGAATGAAAAAATCACCTTCATTTATTAGAATAAGAGATGAACGAGAAATTGATTAAGGGAAAACAAAGGGAGAGGTTGTGCTTATATCATGTAAGTATATACATTCAATAAAATTCATTAGCTTTAGTGAAAAGGCGTATTGAAATAACCTGTTTTTAGTTTATCATCATTTCTTATGTTATCAATGAGATTTTTAAAGACTCTTTGGGTTATGGGTTTATGATCATTATCATTATCCTAGTTTCGTTCTCTATCACTGTCTATCAACATTTAACAGTTATATTTCTCTTCTATATCCATGGTTTCAAATTCAACCTATGTTCTCTTATATAAGAACCTATATATGAGTAATAGTGGGTTTCAATTGTGTTCCCAATATTCCCTTTTTAAAGGTAGTTTAATTTTCATTTGTTATGATTTAGGTTTCTATGAATGAAACCTCCAAATAGTAGAGCAGTAATAACCCAAATGATTTTCTGTAGTGGAATTCATTTTAAGGGTGGTATAATGTAACATGCATATTTTTTGTGATTTTTTTGAATTAATTTAATCTTTTTGATATTTTGCATTTCATGAAACACTGAATATTGTTTTTTTATAACTTCAATAAGTTTGGATTCTTTTATATTTAACACCCATTTAATATTTCATTACACTAAACACATATTATATTACAGTACACGATACACTATTTTTGTCTTGTTACACATAATTCCACATTCCTTTGATAGCTTTTATTACACATAAGTCTGAGTTTTTCCGAACTACAAAATATTATTTTTATATTCGTTAACATATTATTGTAGAAACCACATAGATGTGGGAATGGAATTTATGAATAATATTAAATAAATGGTAAAAATATGATTTAAAAATGTATATAAAATGAGTCATTTGGTTATCTATTAGTTTGAAGCAAATGTTAGAACAATTTGAAAATACTGAAATATCACTTCTAAGAAAACAATTTCTTTATGTACAAACACCATGTTATCCCAATAAATTAAAAAAACAATTTTATTAATTTTTTAAATAAAATTTATATGTTATATATTAAATAAATATTTTTGATAATTATCCAATCAATTTGACTGGATATTGATAAGAATAAATCCAATTTCATGAATTAAATGATGTATTTATCTAAAAGATAATTTCTCCACCTTTTAATAGGGATCCCATTTTAATTTTTATTTTTGATCATATTCTAATTATTATTTGAAAATATAAACACCATTTTTGGCACATAATATAAATATTTAAGTTGGGTGAATTTTTAGTAATTTTGCTGAGAAGATTCATTTTTAAATGAATAGTGAAAAACATTTAATTTTAATTCAAACATGTTTTTTATCTAATTAATTTATATAGTTAAATTATATTTTATTTTTGTTTTAACATTTAAATTTGTAAACTATACATTACTTAATAATACATTGGTCATTATAATCAATTTCACAATGGAATTTCACATAAAATCATTTTAATTTCTCGTACCTTTTCTCTTTAAAAACCTTCATTGTCATCCCGTTTGTGGGATTAATTTTAAATTAATTTATGAAAATTATGTAATTTGAATTTGCAAAAATGGATTGAATATTTTAAAAAATAATAAATAATATTATATAATAAGTTCACCTAAGTTTTTCACCCAAAATATTAGTGAATGTGATTAAATTTAATTACATCGATTAAGAGAAAAATTATATCAACAATGGACTAAACTTAAAACTATGGGCCAAAAGGACATATACACTTATCCAAAAGCCATTGGATAATCATATATTTAACCTATACATTTAAACTATAATTTTTATAAATTATTCTCTAATAAGATCCTTACATCCCTCCCTTAATCCTAGAAGCCTACTTTTGGAATAAAGTAATCCAATGTAGCCCTTCAATGTAAACAAAAATGAGATACCCAAAGAAGATGTAACATATTTCCTCAAAATATTTTATTTTATTTTCATTATAAACCCCTAAAATATTATTATTACATAATTATATAATAACATTAGTATCCTCAATATATGGATATGTTTTTATTCTATGGGTTCTACATAAGCTTACACACAATTACATCTAATGGGTAATAAACTCACCAGTCTTGTGTATGTCAAACTATCTCCTCACGAAACAATGTTGTTCATTTTTTTCCTTTACCACCTCTCATGTATGATAATTATGATACAAAATATTTTTTCATATGATATATGTGATACTTATGATGTCATTTTTATTCTTTAATTATTATATATCACACATCATCATTCATTCTATTTTCTGTAAATACGATAACTTCGTTTGTGGATGTGTGGACTATAGTGCCCTAAAAGTGATTTGATTTGTACACACATTACATGGAATGTATTAATTATGAGTTTAAAGAATATATATGATATATATAAAATAATAATTATATTGTAATGATATTATATATGTGTGGGGGTATGTGTCTTGCTTTCTTTATTTGATTAAACCAATAAAACAAAAACAACCTTCATGCATACGTATATGATACCATCTCTATGAATGGTGTATTCCATTTCATATTTCTAAAATTTATATATTATTAGATGTTATTTTATAATTAATATATATGAAATATATATATATATATATATATATATATCATATTTTACACTCTGAAAACAAGTATATCATGATCTACATAAGAGGATCAATAACAATAAGCTAAATTATATTTGAAATATAAGGTGGACGTTACCCAAAATGTAACAGTAACATGGAGTTGTTAATTAAAGGGTAATAAAAAATAATAACAAAATTATGCATGATTTTAGATATAACAATATGGTTCTGTTGTAGATATATAGTAAATATATATTATTATATAGGAGGTTTGGATATGTCTATAAAAAGTCAAGACTTAAGTTATGTGTTTTGGCATCTCACGTCTATTTTTTTGAGACACAAGCCATGTTCACCTTCTATTTATTATAGATGGAGTTAATACTACCAAGGGATGTATTAAATGACTATTATACTTAAATTAATGGGTTTCTGAACACCTATTTCATGAACATTATTAATGGGTTTTTTTGTTTCATAAGTTACCATACTGGTATAGATTTTTATTTAATTTTTCTTCACTGAGACACATGCCATTTCATAATGTAATATTATTATAGGCGGTGCATAGACTATCCCTTGACATGTTATATAATTAATCTCTTTATTTCAATGATGTTTTGAGCTTCATGTCATGTAATATTTTTTCAAGGGGTGATTGATTCAATGTTACCATGTGGTAAGATTTTATTGCAGCAATCTCATATTTTATCAGGACTGTTTATGATTATCGTTTTATTGATAAAAAATATCCATATTTCAGTAAAACTCAAGAATTTTATTATCCTTTGGTTATTTATGATATCTTAAAGTTTCACTATAAAAATTCCTCTCTTTGGTACTTGATATAATTAAGGAAGTGGTTTTAGGAAAATAAAACTTTACTTCCCTCTTTGTTTTGAAATATATGTTCCTTAAAAAGAATTTTTTATAAATAAATTTTGAAAAAATTATATTATCCTATTATTATTAAATGAAATTATTGAACATGTTTTAGGTTTTAATGAATTTCTTTTTAAAATGTTTTCTTCATGTCGTACTTCGACCATGACACTTTTATAAGCTTTTTATGGTGAAAAATGAATGTTCACCATGTATGGATTTATTCGTCATCATGACCATGCTTCATTTGAAGATTCATTTTCATGTATATGTTATTTATTTTTAGAAAAACAAAATTCCTGAATATTTTGTACATTCATGTATTTATGTTATATTCATAGAATTTGTTTTCCATAAAGTACTTATATTCAAACATTGTTTTATATGATTGTCAAATATTCCTTTATATATTTTTAAAATTTTTTCATCAAAAAACCATTTTAAAGATTTTAAAGATTATTTAATATGTTTTCAAATTATTTTCATTGAAAAATGTTTTTAAAAGGGATTTAAGCTTCATTTTCAATGAAATGTTTTTAAAAAACAGTTTCAACATTTCTATTATATGTTTTAAAGGGAAATTGTTTTAATTTTTTTTAAATAATTTATCAACAATGAAAGGGTATTTTACTAAAAAATGTTTTTGGAAGTTGTTTATAAATTATTTTCCATCTAATATGACATCTATTAGTACTACTCATTCATTTATAGGGAAATGATCCAATTGTTCCAGTCATATTCTTTCTCTGAATGATTTATTTTTTGATGTCATATTTTTATGAAACTTGTTTCCCTTTCATGGATTATATGTTTGTGAAACCCATTCCTTTTTCGTCGGTTATATGTTTATGAAACATGTTTTTTTCAAGGGATATCTTATTACGAATTATGATTCTTTTCATGGTAAATGATTTGATGAAATAATTATTAACAATATCTCTTTTCCATAGGATATGATATGATTACATGTTTATGATACCCATTTCATTAATTAGTTTATGATATGATGAATTATTTTGATCTAGTGGCACGTGTCTGTATGATTTTATTATTATATGGGTGGGACCTATATCTCCCTTCAATTAATTGTATGAATATTTATATCTCATGATATAGATAAGGATGGAATGGGGAATGAAATCAATTCATTAAAGGGTTTTTTCTACAAATATTGTTTTGGGAGTTCACCATGGATAATAAGATTACCATGGGAGTGAACAATAACTATAAATATGGTGTGGGGAGTGAACCCATTCTACTAAGACGGTCTTTGCAATGTTTCCTTGACTACTATAGAAATCATTTTGTATGCTTATGTGTCAGCCACAAATTCTATGTCTGATACCTATGTTATGATTTCATGGCTTATGTTGTTTATTCTATTATAATTCAGGTCTTATGAACTACCAATATTTATGTCATGAGTTATGTATATGATCTTTGTTATGCGGGGTATGATCTTCAAATGTTATTCTCATGTTCTTACAACCATATGTTATGATTATGTATATACATTATTTAACCTGACTAGGAATATGATCTCTCACATTTCTTATGTTTCCTTTCCCTAGCATATGAAGAATTTTTTTAAGTAGATGTACTAATGGTTATTATGTTTATAAGAATCATTGATGATCTTTTACCTAGTTAGAATATTTTTTCCAAATTTACAATGACTCAAAACTGTTACGGTCCAAGGGCATGTATTTTTTTTATTGTGGTGAATATTCATCTAAAATGATGCAATATCTGTGTATGTTAGGCCTAGGTCATTTTAGTTGGGTTATGTAAGAGGTCCATTTCATTAAAATTTCTATTTCATTTTCTTTCCCCCATTTATTTTCTTCTCATATTTCTTCTACATGCCGAGATCCCCCACTAGGATTTATTCTCAATCGAGATAGTAGGAGTGGGAGATGGAGAAGAGATCATTAGATGGTAGATCTACAAGAGAAAAATTGGAGTGCAGTGGATATAGAGAATGGATATAGGATCAATGGTTAGAAGATATGTTCCATAAGGTACGATATTGATTCATATAACCATATATAATTATTATTTTTCTATTTATATTACCTTTTTTATTTTATGAGATTGCAATATGAACCTTTCTATGGTGTTTTTGGTTGATTCAGGGGTTTATATGCTTTAGATATGGTTATATATTTCAAAAAACATGATCACATGATGTGGAGTTCCAGAACACATGTCATGTGTTCTTCATTTTGGGTTCATTGTATAAGATAAGGGTTACATAGTGTGTGTGTGTGTGGGACACGTCAAGTCAGACAGCTCAAGGAGTGGATGGGGTCTTGTCTAGATTCCCTGTGTGGGTGGGATATAGATGTGTAGTATTCACAACTAGATCATGTGTAGGTAACATGACCATATGACTTATGGAGTACTTTAAAAGAGAAAATGTGAAATACATGTCCATGTACACCCAGAGGATTACAACCCATGCGTGATGGTGGCACAACATGTTCTTTGGACGTATGAACCCAATTGGGTAGTGGTTATGATATGGGAAAGTTGTTTAGGGTTACACATCATGCACATTATGTAATCACTGTGTACTCATCAATTGATAGTGTTTAATTTTATTTATCTACGTATAGTGATAAATGAATAATTGGAAGTAAATTATCAGTGGTTTTCTATATATATCATGCTGGTGAGTACTTTGTGGATTTTAGAGGATGCAGGGGATCTTTTAGGTTTATTGAGATCTAGTGGAAGAATAAAATTGTGGATTTGATTTTGAATCAACCTAATGGTAGATTGATGGGGAATGAGGCCAAGGAAAGTGCAATGACCTTGTTGGTCACCATATATTGAGTATTCTAATTGGGTTAATTTTTGGTTCTTCAGAAAATTCCCTGATGGTGGGATCATGTAGTATCATTGATGGGATATCTAGATCTAGTTTTTTTTGGTTTGATTTGGTTGGAGTATTTGGAATATATTGGTACCATGGGGTATTGTTTAGGGATGGTTGTTATTCAGTAGTTATTGAGGTTGGTTTTTAGACCCAAGAGGTTTCCCTTATAAGGTATTATTTACTTATTATGGCATAGAAGAATAATGAGGATGTGACCATTCCTTTTAATCCCAAGAGGGTTGGTACTAATGGTAAAATATTGAGGATTATGGGTTATGGAATGAGAAAAAAATTATTCTTTTTCACAGTGAATGGATGATAAGGGATGTTCTTTATTGAGGTTTTAGAGGTGGGTGCAGTTATATGGATAAATACATATTGGGGTTTTAGCCTTGTGGGTTTTTTATGTATTCTATTCTTTATTTTTTGGTTAATATTAGGGTTTTCTAGAGATATTATAGATTATATGAACAAGTATAACCCCCACTAAATTTAGGATTTTATACGAATGGGGGTTATATCTCACAAAATACTAAGGTATTCATGTATGGGTTATAGGCCTCACTTGGCTTGGATTTGTATTCGACTAGGGGAGAGTGACTTTTTTAGGTAGTTTTTTCATGATTAACTATATTATTGGGAATAACTAGGTCTTCATGACTACTTGGACGTGGATAGATTCCCTGCATGTCAATTGAGAGTTCCAATATAATGTTAATATCAATCTGTCAGAGTCTTATAACTTGGTAGCTGCGTGTTCTAATTTTTATGATGCCTATGGTGACATACTTGGGTACATAATTAGTGATTGTTTTTTATTATATATCTTGGATCATACTTATTATCTGGTGGATGTGATTGATGTGACTTGCGTCTTGGTTATCCTTTGGTTAAATGACTTATGAAACTATCCATGGATGGTTTATTTGATCACTGGTTGATCGTTAAAACCTAAGAATTTATGGTGTCAAATTTATTCATTTCAATTGTTTAATTTTTTAGTTAGTCAACTAGGATGGGCATATCACATAGTTTATGCATTTGTTTCGATAGTATATATTAGTTACCAAAATATTTTGTGGAATTCTGGGATTTATTTTTTAACACAATATATGGGATCTATAGTGGAAATGTTGACCCTTATGTCATCCTTCATCTAGATTACACAATTCACAATGGACTAGTAAGAGGATAAATGTTTGCAAATGATGTGGTACTTCTGGTTTGTAGTATATTGATCATCTTGGAGTAGTTTCACTAATTTGGAGACTGGGATTGAGGTATTTCTCAAGGACGGTATTACAACCTTGTGTACTTAATAACATTATATTTATTCAATATATGTTATTTTATCATTGCCTATTCAATTATTGTATTATTTCATGGCTATGAGTGTATATGTTTCATGTCATTTTTATGAACATGTTTTATATTATTCTAGTTTTGTGTATTGATGATGTTTTTGGATTTGGGCGTGTTCAATTATTTTCAACTATTATTATAATCTGATCCGAGTATACTATCCCTCACTCTATCATTTCAATCCGTCACCACTAGTTATTAGTCTCTATAATACATGGAGGCACACTTAATGAATTGTGGGGTGCTAAATAGGGTGACAAGTCTAATTGACATTGGATGGTTTGATTCAAAATGTTATCAAATATTGTCCTATATTATATATTTTGATATGGTCTATATATGATATATGTTTGCATAAATGATTATTATGGACCATAGATAGGTATTCTAGGAGAACCATTTATAATGGGATGTTTTAGATACATAGTTAATGTGATTCATTTTTCTATTATCATTTTTATAGTCATATGATTTCACCCTAGGAGATTCACTTGGGGGGTTTTATTAATGATTTATGGATTTTAGTCTCTTATCCCATTGGGAAGAGTCTTGTTTATAGGAATAACTCCAGAATATTAGGATTCACATTAAATATACTTGTCTGTGTATAGATTCATGGATGATGGTGGTTCTTTTTTTTTTTAATGTGTTTTCAGTAAACTATATGGGTTTTTTCACATTTATTTCCATCATTTCCTTATGGCAATTGAACCAAATTTATTTTACTTATTGTAACAGGTCATGTAGAATTTATAGTTATATGTTCATTGAAATTGAAATTGAGTCTTCACATCGATGGATATATAGTTACCCTAGTGGTATATTGTGGGATTTAGATTCCCAAGTGGTGGATCAATGAAAGAAATGATACTTGAGAGTTGTTTGGATCATAGTCAAGTTTTCCTGAGTATGTGGTTTCCCTTAGGTTTATGGTTTTATCAACATGGATATAATTTAAAATGCCCATACTAAAGGGGACTTTTTTCCACATGTAAACAATATGATATTATGGTGGGTTCTTGGTTTCCTTCGTTCTGTAAGGATATTGGGTGGGAATTGATGATCATCTAATTGGTGGGTCTAATAGGGGTGTAATATCACCAGGGTTCAACAAGTAGAAAGTTGATTTCATGGATATGAATGTAGCCTCATTTGGCATGAAAAGTGAATCAATAAGAATTCCATGATATTCAAGGATACTCAATAGTAATTTTTTCATATATGTCTATCCCTATTTTTTCTGGATGCAATTTTTGTAGAGCAATGAGAGAGTATTAAAAACCAATGGATTTGGGAAAACTACAAAGTGTAGAGTGGTCATGAGATTTTTCATCTCTTGAATGAGATTACTTAATATTGAATAGGATCATCATAGGTTATTAGTATTGTTGGATCTAATTAGTGATTGAAGAATGGTAATTGGTTTATGTGTGTAATCATATGTTTGAGACGATGTAGCTTGTGTGAGAATTAGTATACTTATGTCACTAGGTTTCATTGGAACACAAAACCATTATGTTCAGGTGAGTTTGTGAAGGATGGTGTGTGGGATCCCGTGACGTCTTCATATAGAATTATTCTTCATTGAGATGGAGAGTGGTGGTTGGAATGGGATTTCAAGAAAAATACTTTTTGTGAAGGGGAACAATCTCAATGGTTATACAAGGTGTCTTTTGGTATATGTACATGGGGGAACATGAGTGGTGTTTCCGCGGTGGACATATTTTGTTTGGCACTTGATCAGTAGTGTACGGGAAGCCTTATTATGCGGAGAATCTTATCATCCATCAATGAAAGGACTTTTTATTTGAGGGTCATGGGTGAGATGATGTTTAATGTGAGATAATTATAGTGGGTTAACTACTATGGAGTCTAAATATCGAGAAGGGTTATATTGGGGAGTTTGTAATGGCCCACATCGTAATGCATTGAGAAAATCAAGGGAAATTTGATTTTTTGTTTCTCAAATCACATGATAGGAAATTTTTTATTTTACCATAGAATATTTTATTTAAATAATATTTATGACTACATTGTTGTTCTTGACTGAAAATTATTTTTTTATTATCGAAACACTTTTAAGGAGAAAGTGAAAAACCAAAAAGTTCAGCATTACAAACAAACAAACAAACAAGATCTGTCTCTCCCCAGCAACTATACCATGTCAACAAATCTTCACCAATGCATGAAAATTTGGAAAGATTTCCCATGAAATGATGCATGGGCACATAACCGATGGCGAAGCCATACCCTCTCAACCCACAATCCAATTGGCGTGAACAGGTGAAGGCTTCTTGCTCTGATACTTATCTGAAGAAGATCCAAAAACAAAGCTAAAGTCACCAATCTTCGCTCTAAAAAGCACAAAGGCATACCCAAGAGTAGATACAAATTGAACCAATAACCCTTCTAAGTCATGAAACAACCTCCATCAGTTAACCAGTGTCTTGGAAGATCAATTTTAGCTTACCAGAATCCATTTCTCTAAATAATTTCCATGAGATAGATTGAACCTGGATGTTAGGTGCATCCCTCATCAGACATTCAAATTCAGAAGTGATTTGGTCCCAAGACTGTATTCACTCCCCAATAATAATCTTCCCTTTTTTGAAACCCCCCAACAAGAATAAGGTCCTGTTTGTCAATCCAAGCATATTGATCCTCATTAAGAATTTCCCTTAAAGGCCTCCCCATCATTTTAGCAGCATCCTCCTTAGAAGAATAAAGTTGCAAGACCTGCTCAACCGCTTCTCCCTCAAAGTATAACAGTAATTCCAAGGGTTGGTCAACCTGGGACATTGGTCTCTAGTGACTCACAACCTCAGATTCAACCTTTTTGATGTTACTCTTCTTAGCCGAACGAGTCTCCAAAGGAGGTGGTAAGGAGGAGTAATCCCTCCTACCTTTCCTCCTCTTATAAATCTTATTCTCCTTAGGACTTGAAGCTTCTCCTTCCGAATGAAAAATTTCAGCTTCATTGAACATGTTCACGCACCCCGATCTATCTCAGGAGGGATAAGAAGTTTAGAGCTCAGTCTGATCTCCGCATGCCCTTCGAATATGTTTCTCAACTGAATTGAAGACCAATTACTTGAACCCAATCCCCATGCTTCCCCAACACTAGACTGGCATGGAACCTCCATAACAGGCCCCTGAAACTCTTTCTGAAGAGGATCAATACCCAGTTCAAGCACCTCAGTTGGGGTATTCTTCATGGCATCCACCATCTGAACCATGGCAGTGTTACTTCCTAGTCCCTGCGATACCCCTCACGTCGTCTCCTAGTTAAGCGAATATCCCACCCTCACTATCAATTTGATGCAATGAAGAGGGGGGCCTGGAAAGGTCCAATTTTAGCCTACTAAAAATAGATGCCACCGTTGGTAAGTTCTGAGGCATTGATGCCTTATGCTCAGGTGACAGTGATCGTAGTTTCCGCCCAGGCTCTTTCACAAAACAACTTCGTGATATCATGGACAAGACGGAGGCCTCTGTTCCAGATTCTCTGCTTCATCATGCACCACTTTCTCCATGCCTCTGTCCTTGTTCCTCCTCATAGAAGACTGAGATCCCTTACGACAAAATTCCAGCGAATGACCCAATCACTTGCATCCCGAACAGAAGTTCGTCCATGTTTCATAGACGACTTGTTGCCTGTATCGATAATCATCGCCCATAGTAATCCATACATATTCAAATAGGTATCTTGACACATCCATTTCAATACATGAATGGGGGTTAATAGGGTGACAAAGAGCATCAATTATAATATCCGAACACATATATCTACCTATCATATTTCCTAGCATGTGTATAATAGCGGGGTTTTGAAATGGAAGGGGAAGATTAGGGAAGCTAACCCATGTCACCATAGATGGAGGATCCTGCTTCATATGTAGATCGAAGGACCACCTAAGAAGCATGTATCTGAAACCATTAACACTATAAGGTGCGCTTGCCCAGGCCTTGATGAGGTCTGATTCCGATGCAAAACAGATCATTATTTGACGATTATTCAGGAGACCCACAGTCGCCCTGTCCTACATGTCCCAAGCGCCGAAGATGAATCTATCGAACGAATCAACTAAGGGACGTCACTGATAAAATCTGGCAACTAAGGTATGCTTCAAAAGGTTAGATGGTTCTGAGAACTCCAAAAATGAAATATGTAGGTTAGGGCATCCATCGAGAAAATCCGGGACATTCGGTCTGAGCGCAATTTGAGGGAAAGAAGGGAGAAAATCCGGATATGAAAAATGAGTGAAGGGTGAGCCCGATCCATTAAAGGACGCTGATGGTCCCTCCCCCATAGGTGGGGGAGGGGCCGACATAGGGGTCTGTGACATCACTGAGAAGAACTAGGGTTATCCAGGAGGGATGGTCCCACGCGCTTGCGAAGCCCAGCTACCTCACATTCCTAGATTATCACATTGTTGTTCTTGAAATATGGTGTTGACCAAGAGAAATAGATTAGTATAATTACAAGATCATAAATTTTTCATGTAATATTTTTTATTTATTAAATTAAATATGATTTGTTCCTTTTTTTATGAATAGTGATATATCATGAATGGATACACATTTATATATTAAAAGATCCCGATTGACTCAAAATTGTGGGTATTTTCATAGGCAATGAATATAATCACTTGGGTTTAATGACATGGGTTAGGCATTTAAACAATTATTATAATTTTTTAAATTTTTATTTTCATCTATATATATCTTACCTCATTCTTCTTCCTTGGGACTTTGACCGTGCATCCTATATTGTCTATTATGCTATGTCAAGATAGATGTAGGGGAAGATAAGATGAAATATCCACTAAGTTTATCATCTGGGAATGGATTTATGTGAGGCTGTTATTAATTGGTTATCATAGATTAAATATTTGATATTATATGCCCCAAGGTAGGATATTTTTCATCTATAAATTACTATAGATGATTTTTTTTATTTTCAAATTCATTTTTTACCGAGAGATATATGAGAGCTATTTTTTGGTGTTTTTTGGTGATTTGTGATCTTTGAGTCCTTATAAAGAGTTTTATGTTTTGGAAACCCTAATAAAATGAAATGTGTTTCAATGAAACACACCACATGTTCATTTTTAAAAAATATGTGTTAACATAAAAATAATAATTTCACCTAAATAGTCAAGGAGGGCATGGATGCTTTAGAGTAAATACAATCCAAAATATACCAACAACCCTATAAGGGGTATTTTTTAAGAAATCATTATCCTTCACAAATGGGTGGAGCTTACAAAGTTCCTTAGTAGAGAAGTTCCCTTCATGAAGAAGTGATGTTGTGATGGTGTTCCTCCATGAGTCTGAAGGTTCACCATGTCAACATGACTGTATGATCGTGTTCCCTAATGTTTTTATGGTTCTTCCCAACCGTACAAATTCTTGATGGTTTTTTTAAGTTTGATGGAAATGAACCCATTCAAGAAGACCTCATATTCTTCACAGAGCTCATCTAATCTTCTAGAAAACCTTTTCCCAATAAATAACCCCCTCATTCTGATTTTTTAGGTATGGTTACCCAACCTTTAAACATCTAAATTGCTATAAATTCATAGACCTCACAATCGTCACAAACCAAAGCGAACATGGATCACCCAAGGTATCACATCATTGTGAATCCATCTACCATGTGTTATTGAAAGCCTCAAACTTAGGGGGATATGCCTTTCGTGAAATTCGTCACCATTCAAAAAGGAAAAAGGCATCATGGTGTACTTGAGTCTTTTTGAAGTATTTAGTATTTTCAAAAGAACTTCCTTCCCTATTTGAGACTTTATCCTGAGGCATGGTCTCCCTACCTTGTAAAGCCTAATTTTTCAAGAATCCCATGACCTTTTCGATGCACCTATACATCACGAAGAATATCTCTATGAGGCCCCAGGATTCACAAAACCCTTCTCAAATACCTCTTCATGGTTCCTCCCTTATGATAACACACTTTAGAAATGGTTGAGTTCCTAGGTCTCCCACACCCATCCTGGACTAGTTCAGTTGCACCTTGATTCTCCATGTGACTTGTGCCTCCAATTCTTATGTCCCATGCTCCACTCTGGGTGTGGCTAAATCTTAACACCAACATTTTTCTTCCCAACAGAGGTACACTAATTTATATTAATTCACATCATAGCCTTTTTAATGTAGCCCTCTAGAATTCCACTCCACCCAGAGTTGTCCACTGGCTGTGTGAAATCCATTCCCCACAAAATGGCACATAAGCATTGGTCGCATAAGCCCAAGGGGTGGAGAGTGAATCCATACACATCTATGTTGCTGGATGCAAAACATCCTAGTAAAACGTCTATGTCTTGTGACATTAAACTACATGAAAAAATCTTCAACACATGATGTAAAACTATAGTATTAACCTATTCCAAAATAAAAGGATGTTGTGTGTGTGAGTTGTATGGGATGACCTCCAACTTGATTTCATGTGTATCACTCAAATGGAATAATATCCTCATCACTTAGAAATATATCCTCATCCTAGGGAATTAAATCTATCTCACATGGATTGAAATCCTCCTCACATAGAATGGGATACTCTTAACCTAAAATTAGATCCTCCATCATGAAGCATCCATGCATAAGCCCCAAACCATTCCAAACAATATCAATCATTTTAGGAAGAAAAAATTTCACATATAAGTCCAAAACCATCCCTTATGATTCTTATCTCATTTAATAAGCATCAGATCTACTACATCCTACTGTTTATCACATTGAGCATCACTCATGTGGGATTAGAGGTTAGTGGTGATCATGGAATCTATGAAACAAAACTCCACATTTCCCTCCTCTATAGGTGTAATCACCAAACCAATCTGAACTATGTTTTATTTTATTCCCAAATAAATGGGATACATAGGAATCCTCCATGAAGCCCAAACTGAACACCAAAACCACCCTAGTTCTCTATAGGCCATATCCCTAGTAATATCATGCCCCCACCTTGGGACAACATCTCCTTTGTGTACCTTGGGATTCCATAGTGTAATTCACATTACAAAAACCATTCTAGGACTATTACACCTGAGAGTCCTTACCACATGACATTAAAATACATGGATTGGTCATGTCACATGACCATACATTGTTGCATCGAACTACATGATTTTTGATTCTTATCTTTTGAACCTGATATACAGGACACCTCTATGAGTTTCATACCTAATAAATGGTATATCAAGGTGCCCCCTCCCATTAATGTACCTCTCTGATCCACATCCAATGTTTGTTTGGACCATCCATACATATTAACCTCCAAGGGTCGTTTTCCACATTCATGGTGTGAAATCATCCCTCTTTGGAAAAAAACTCCTCGATCATACTCCATGGGGAATTCTAATCCATCAATTAGTAAACCATCCATGTTATCCATTTCAGTGAAATAAATCATGGGTCCACCTAAAGTTGTGTTATGATCAACCTTAAGGGTGTGACATATTCCTTTTATGGGTCACACCTCCATGATTGGCCTCTATGCGGTGTTATGATTCGTCCATTGGTAATCCTTTCACGTTCTCCTTCCTAGGGATATACCTCCTTGATGCAACAAAATGGGGTGTTTGGATCAACATTCTTGGTCTGAAATCCTCCCTTTATGGGACAATCCTCCTAGATAATCCTCTATGGGTAGTTCTAATCCATCCATCTATAATCCTTTCAAGTGATCCCTCTTTGGGATGTACCTCCCTCATCCACCTCAAGTGGTGTTCTGATCATCCTTCATGGTGTCAAATCCTCCATTTATGGGAAATACCTCCTATATCATCCTCTATGGGGATTTGTGATCCATCCATTGGTAAAACATATAGGTGATCCCTCCTACATAGGCACCCCCTTAATCCTCCTCAATTGGTGTTTCGATCAACCATCATAGTGTGACATATTCCCTCTATGGGAAAATCCACAGATATATGTATTCGTGGGGAATTATGATCCATCCATTGATAAAATTATAGGTTTGAAACCATACCTCCCATGGAAACACCTCCTTGATCCACCTTCGTTAAGAGTTTTGATTAATCAACATTTTCTCCAAAAAATGTTAAAATCATGCTACAATCCTTTCAAACCAAATATCCCGATCTATCTCCATAGGATGTAGAACATGTGAAATATACCCAAACACATAGCTCATGTAAAGCCTGGGATGTTTAAGGAGAATTCCTAGAAAGATATGTGTATATGGCATTAGTTACAACATGAGAAACATGAGATACCTGATGTAAAAATCCTCGAATGACACACACCTATTAATTTTTTACCTTGAGATTGACATGGGATACCTTGGGTTATGCTCTTTAGAGGCCTCCATAAGATACCCTTCAAAGAGGAATAATATAAGTGACCAATTTACCTAGTGTCCAGACTTTTTAGTGATGTCCAACATCACTACTCTACTGATCATTGTTTGCTTCCCTATCATTATGAAATCAGAATTCCCTTATAGAATAAATTTAATTAACCGACATCCACCGAGATATGGAACAAGGAAAGAGTTATATAATAATTAATTAACTCTATGATGGAGACCCAGACTAGGTGACAATTTCCAAGGAAGAATCCATGGATGTTTGAACTAAAATACCATAATCCCTTTAATATCAAGGAGAATACATCACCACTGAATGTGATGATAGTTTCCCTCCTTTGGAATGTTTGAATGTGTGGAAATAAAAGAATCCATCCCATTCACGCCACATCCGGATTCTCATGTGCACCTCAATGAATACATTAGAAAGAAAAAGGGTGAAACCAATTTGAAACACATCATCTCAACATGGGGATTAGTAGCATTCAATACATCAGTAGATTAGCATGTCACCTACTCTAGATATTAAGCACTAGGTCCCACCAACAAAATATTAGGTCTAGCATGGAACACACTAGAGAGGAGGACAGTAAACACTGGGCATTCTCATTCTATGACATCATTAGTGTGGACCCTTATCTTCTTTATAAGATTGGATGATTCTTGGGAATTGGATAGTACTCTCCTTATACCTATACTAAGGGATAAATTCACATGCTTTATAGGACCTCATCAACATTGAATTAGACACCCAGTGCCTAAAGGAACTGGGGTATGATAAAAAATGATGTGACAATCCCACATGATTTGTCTTCCTCATTGTCTTGAACGACGACCTCTTCTATCGAGCACCCAAGCCCCATCTCACCCTCAGAAATCATCAGGATAAGGTTGATGGACACCCTCGAATGTCGGTATAAGGACATGACCTTATTATATACATAATCTTGAATTTAGTCAAAAAAAATTCTTTCTACATTGAGGATATTTTCAAGTTTAGAGCTTTAGATAATTAGGACAAAACATTCATAACATTACACATTGTTACAAAGTGTATACCATAAAAACAGTTTCCATTATTTCCAAATTATAAAACATTAAAACTTAAAACAAGACTCCTTGACAATTCTTCAACATTTAACGTTTCTTACTTCCTTGTATTACACATCCATTAACCTATCAAAAATCATTTAAAAACTTGGGATGAGCACAAAAACTCAGTAAGGGATGAAAAATAAGGAAAGACCATATTAGTTCATGAATACTCATAATGTATGAAAACATTTTCAAAAGACATGCTTGTCACCCATATATACTTACTTTGTGTAACATGAGATTTACAAAAAATCCACACAAAAAATGAGAACATAAATATAATCATAAAGGTATCTTGGGGCATTACTTACATAATCTTGTAACCATTCTTGGCTACCTTATAATTTGTAACCCTCACGACTACCTTACTTTGTGTAACCATTGCAGTTACACTTGGAGTAACCATACGACCGACCTCCAAATTAATCATACCCAATGAATTGGAGGGAGATATATGTCCCACCCTTCATCCTAAATAATTACCAAGAACCAAAACATAATCATACAACATGAATAATTCCATAAAAAAATTACTTTGGAATTTCGTAAAACCGAATTTTAAAAGAGTATTTTTAAAGAAATGCCCCTTATAAATATCAAAAAATTGAAGAGAGACTTAAGAGTGGATGGAGTTTGCATATATAATGTAAATATACATAATAAAACATAATATAAACATAAATAATCACACAAAAAATTTAAATAGCACATAAATAATGAAGTAGAAGGTTAACCCAAAGAATGGAAATCGGGTTAAGAATTCACTTACCTCGGGTTTGTCTTACTTACAACTTGTTTAAACCTCCTGTATAATGATTAAAAGAGTGTTATTAATATTTTACAGAAACATGTTCATGTTTATAACATATTATATTATCATTTCATAACATCTTTTCACCCTTAATTGTTAGTATTTTTCCCCTTGCATTGTTTTTGGTTGAATTCTTTACATGATTTATATGATTGGTTCATGGTGGACATTCTTTTCGATTGGAAGTGAAGCTCCAGAATTGGAATGGAGTATTATTTTCATATAACCAGTAACATAAATTATTCCATTTATCATTTTGAATTCTTACATGAGGATGATTCATAAGTTAGAACATTAATGATGTTTGTTTAGATCCTTTTAGTGGTTCTTTGATAATAACAACTTCATTTTGTCTTATAAATTAGAACCATGAGTACAAAATAATTCCAGAACCATGGGTGATTCATAAAACATATATTATAACCTGGGTAAACCATATAAATGGATTCATTACCATACTTGAAAGAATTAATGTAAATTGAAATCACATCGTCCACGATGTCGATAATTCGACACAAACAGACAATGTTTTTATTCTTTAAATAAGTGGGAGAGGAGAAGAATAATGATGAGTAATTTTTCATAAACATGATAAAATACAAAGTATACATGATTTCTGGAGATTTCATGCCTCTTGGGTAAGGAGATATGAAGAAATAATAAGGAAGGAACTCAAAATAAAAGAAAAAGTGAGAAATCTCTTACAAAAATTCGGCAGCCTAACGACTAGACAACATGGTTTTAGATTATATTAAAAAGAGAGGGGACAAGGGTAACCCATCCAGAAATGAATCATAATATAGATAAGATCAAGAATAATAATGAAATAAGAACATGGTATGGAAACTTGAAAAGTATACCACATAAAAGAGAATTTGAAAGGAAAAAGAATGAAATTGAGAATTTTCATACCTTGTAGAGTAACCCTTAGAACATGAAGGTTGGGACCTTGGAGGCTTGAGGAACCCTTGGGAGGACTACTATGAAGGTAAGGAGGCCAGAGATTCATTGAGGGAGAATTGTTAATGAATTCAATGAAGGGAAGAGTTGGTATTTATTGGAAAAGTGAGGGATTATTTTAATAATTTTCAAGGGACACCTCATGAGTGGTATTTACTAAACCATGGGCTTACCCATGGTATTTGCCCAAGTTATAATCCACTTGGAACAAATCACATATAATTTAACTATAAAAAAGTCTACCAGATTTATGAAATCATTATTATATCATTAATGATGTCATTAACACCCCAAAACTAAAAACTGTATTTTTTTACTATTCACCAAAAAATCAATTGTTTCAGAAAAATTCCCAAAATTCACCCTAACAATTTATCTATGTGTAGAATTGAAAAATTAAGTCCATTTTTTTAAAATAAGTTTCTAAATATTATTAATTTAATTTTTAAATAAAAGCATACTTAATTCAAAAATTAACAATTCTAATTCTGTAACTACTTCTATATCACAATGAAAAATTAACCTAGATGCTATTATCTTATAGCCTTAATAAAATAAAATAATAATAAAATTTACTATTCATTAGGGTCATATCACTATTCATATTACTATTCATAAGTGTATGTCACTATTCACTAAAAAAACAAGTTTGTTCCAATAGACTCCAAATAACATACTGAACACAAATGTAGATGACAATTTCTTGAAATTCAGAACATAGAAGTAGAAAAGTTATGTTTTAAAGGCTAATTAAAAAGAATATCTATTTAAAACAAAGTTCCAAGAATTTATTTTTATTTTTAGAAAAACATGGGGTGTTACAATCAATACAAGTAGGAGGGTGTCATTCCTAGAGGAGATCAGGCCCTATTGGACCAAAATATTTCAATTCCTCGCTGAAAAAACCTCCCCCAAGGGCCACAAAAGGAGTAACCACTCCCATTTACACGGATGAGTACTTAGGACACCTCATTCCATATCCATATTATGACTCACTTTCCTCTATTGAGAAGGTGGGGGAAGCATGAGTCATGAAAGCTGAAACTACTACCAAGGATCCACTATGAAGGGATACCATTAGGATTTATGAGAGCCAAAAAAGACTAGTTTTAGATGATGAAAAATAGGTTTCCTTTACTTTTTCTATTTCCACCTTGTTCTGAATGACCTGCTTCTATTATCAGGTGCATGCACTGGTGAATGGGTGATAAGGGGGAATCATCTTCCATGACATAAGTGGATTCTTCCACAATTGGATCATTTTTTCAGATATTTATTGTAGAAGAGAAGGGATCCATATTCCCTGGGTTGGGATCAAGTCCTCAACTACCTTGCATGTAGGATGGGTTTACTATGACAATCACTAGTGCCAATGATATCCATTTTGGGAAAACTCGTAATGATGAGTTTCAGTGAATAGGTCGTCCCTGCACCATCACAGACTGAAGAAGAGGTCCTCCCAAAAACCAAAATCCAAAAAATATTCCTCATACCATTCCCACCTCAAGATGAGTCCCACCTCGCTCCATCACTTATCATAGTTGATGTTTTATTCCCAGCAATGAAAATTATTATGGAGGATATCGTTGTTCTATCACCTCTTTCCAACATGGAGGTCCACACCATTCCAAATCCAGTCAAAGTACAGGTACTATCCAATCTTCTAGAAATCAACATAAAGATATGAAAAATGGTATATTATATTTTAGAGGAGGTCCTACCTACAGATTCACCCACATGTTCAAAGGTCTTCTCCATATTCCATGTCCTCATCATGGAGTTCCTTCCTGTGTCCATTTCATCTAGAATGAATGTCCTCCTCATGCTCCAACCAACCAGTATGAAGGTCCTCCTCGTGATACCCAAAACAACCAATATAGAGGTCCTCCCCTTTCAATGACATGGATTTACCTAAAGAACATTATTAGGGATAATGGGAGAACAATCAAATCTAAAGGAGAAATAATTGGAAACCCCATGTTGTCATCAACCTCATCAACCGTTCATATTCTAAGGATGTAGACGAATCAATTATGGATTTTTCACTCTAGCCATTAGAGTATTGGGTAGGATAATGACATGTTATGTTATCCATACCTTATGCTGAAATCCATAGGATCCCTAGATCCCTGCAGAGGTATAAGTAGGTGGAGGAAGTTATGGCTCCCTTATAGGGGCTCATGGTGTATCCATATCTATCTTTTCTAGTTCCCCCCCTAGACAAATACCAAAGGTAATGGAGTTTCTTTCTAGTCTCAGATGACTCCATCAGATGGTGAGCTACCTAATGAAATTCTGTTGAGTGTCTCCTACCATAAACATAAGGAATTAGTGAGAATCTAGTCCTGTAAGGACATGATAATGTGATTGGTAACTCTGGAAAGGGACAAAGCATCGTTCATCAAATAGGTAAACCACATAGTGGATCCTATACCATATAAACAACCACCACACCAATATAGATTGATTGACCCATAAATATATTGGAAATTTACGATTTAATATTCATCTAACCAAGATTAGAGATCTGTCTCTGATGAAGAAATCCTATGGGATAGTCTGCCTTCCGATTAATTGTCATTGAATTTTCAAACCAATGAAATTTCTGAATTCGATATCTTATAGTCCATCCCAAAGGTAATGGATATGTGTTTCCTCCAAACCATTTGGGAAATGCTTCACCACCTCTATTATCATTAGTTTTCTTACCTTGTATTAAAAGGGAACCTCAAAGGCACTAATCAACAATTCCAAATGGTTCAGTTAGTGTTACTTATAGTGACTCTGAACCCTAGATCTACCAGCTACTATCATTTCCCCCACACATTGATGCTTCAATATTCTTATAGTGATCCGATGAATCCTCGATGATATGTATCCATATGTGTAGATCAGGTGATGATGATATTGCATTACTCTCCACTTCAACACTATCCTGTGACAACCAATCTTACCCCTTGAAAAAGAAAATTTTACTCTAGGTATATTCAAGAAAAAAATGGTCATCAAAAACCAAATAGAAAACCAGATGAATTGGGGATATGATGAAGGGAACAATAAGGAAAACAAACCCCATGGGAATGTGCATCACCATGTAGACCCTCATATAGGTATCTGTACCCACTAAAAAAGGCATGAACTCAGCCTCTAGGGTCTATCTACATCATTTCCATCCCATCAAAATACTAATATGGTTATAAACAATGTTGATCCTTTTGACCCATCCATGTTTACACAATAGGAAGAGATTGATCCCATAGTTGTTGCATTCCTTCGACAAGACGCCTATCATAAGAGGCTCATTGGAAATCCCCCTTTTGAGAGTCACCTGGATTATGGGACAACTCGAAAAGATCTCATTTCTCCTCCTCTGAGAAGCAATAAGCCCCCCTTTTCATGTTTTCCCAATTTGATCATGGTGATCCCACACATCCCAAAATATCCTAGGAAGAGGTATATGACATGATACTACAATATGAGTCCCCAAACACTCGTGAGGAGCATGATCATATTCCTCCGAACCTAGGTCGAGCCACCAATATTACATACTATGTTGAAAATCACAGTAATGCATTGGGGGTTAGGAATAATATTCAAGACATAAATCCCCAACAAGACGATTTAATAGTCTCAATCAACAATCTCCCTATGTAAGTGGAGACATGATATGTGGCGATCCATCCTGATTGAAAGACATACATGACATGGGTGGAATACATGCGACCACCCCCATATTTGTGAACCCTAGACTTTCCCACTTCAATTGGTTTTTTGATCTTCTATATAAATTTTCCCACTTCATCTTGATGTGAGGGACCATATTGGGAACCCCAGAGCAGTAGGAGTCTACAAATATCTGGGGTTTTTTTCTAGAAATTTTATGGGACAAAAATCTTTTGGTACAACCATTTTTTAATCCGGACCATCACTGGTAGGGAGGATTTTTGCAGGAAGTTCCTATACTAGTTCAGCTCCATCGCACATAATAAAATAATTTCAATCCTCCTCATGTGCATGAAAAATACTAATGAGTCAGCTGTAGATTTTTTCTCTAGGTGGAAGGGCATCATGTATGTAATAAACATGCCATAGACTCAAGATAATTTGTAGATAATGTGCATGGGAAATTTGAAGACTAAACTATTCCATAACCTTATCACTCATAACATCCCAAGTAGGTTCTAAGATTTTTTGAATAAGTCCCGATATTTTAATAAGTCCTTATATCATGCTAAATAAGAATGTCCATTGCCTTATCCACCTCCAATGAGAAGATATATCAAAGTGAAGAATTCCACTGCATTAAAGGTAGAGGATCTTAAACCCTTTGAGTTTTTATCCCATTTTCTATGGGAAACTCACTGTGTGCATCAGCCACATTATGATGAGCCTCACCTAGCGTAGAATTAGAAGGAACCAACACACCCATCATAGCTGCCTAGACAAGAGAATATGGATCTAAAACCTCATCAGGATCCATCCCCTCATTAGGGATCGACTCCCTCATTTTCCATCCTAGAAAGAAGGAACCTTCCCTATTATTTCAAATATTTATAGGTTCTATGATATTTCCTTAATTCCCTAGATTTGGTATTCTGAAGATGCAATAATGGAAGAGTCCCCATGAAGCCTAAATTTCAAACCACCCCTATTACATCCCTTACCCCAAGATCCTTGGACATACCATCAAGGAATTTAATGTTTTCTATGATAGGACTAATGATCAAGTGGATAATGGTATATCCATGTTCGGAAACATCTTAGAATAGATGGTTCATATCTCTATATAGACTGTCAAAAACAACAAGGGTATAGGAAAATGGAAGTAGGTTCCATCAAGGAACTCTCAATTAAGATGAATGGTTATATTGTAGGGAAGTTTCCCTCTCCCATGTTTCCATCTATGTTTTATTTGATCATCCCAGAGCCTGTGAAGTCGACGAACCTTCCCTTGCTGACTCTTCTGCACCCACATCGTAGCCCTCCAAATATAATAAGAGTAGGTTTCAATGATTCAAGGGATAACAAATTCCCCTTCCATTGTATGGTACATATCACACACTTGGTGATTTCATGAATTTAGATATGGGAATCAACCCCATATTCTATGATGCACTAGATGACATATCTGATGACGAGGAAGAGTATTCCTTCATGAACACCGTCGAGTTGACAGACCGCTTCACATTTCCCAATGATAAGGAATATAAGGTCCCCCCTATGTGCTTCCCATAAATTCCATATAAGGGGAGGTTGGTAGCCTGAAAACCGCTAGAATACCTAGTTCAGTGACTCAAACTAAGTCTTGTATGATTATGAGAGAAGATATCATGTGGTTCAAAGAGAAAAGTAGTTGCATCCCTCTCACCCCGCACCATTAGACACACCACCATAGATGATTATATTAACTAAACTAGTATAATAGCTACGAAAACCACTTGATCAAATATGTATAGCTATAACTAGTCCTATGCTAGCCTACAGTCATCTGATAATGGTTTTAAGTGAGTTATTTGATGTGTATAAATATATTTCTAGCATTAGTGAGATCTGAACGGTATAGTCAGAATAAACCACTATCTCTCCATCCAAATTGTGACCTCCTTTGGGTAGAAATTCGTATCTGGAGTGGATGTATAATTTTTTAGAGAACTCTCAAGCATACCTGCAAGGATATAAATCATCAAGGACCTTCAATTATATTATAAATTATGCGAGGTAGTCAAAGAATCTTTGAAGTGCCCCATCTAGCTAAAAAAACTAGTAGTTACCATATAGAATATCCATGTAGTAGAGGATGAGCAGAGAATAATTCCAATCATTCATCTCATTTTCTAAAGAATATGAGGGATCCATCATTCTATGGCACGACAACATGGTGTACAACACATGGAAATATAGTGATATAGAAATATTCCATTTCCTAATGGATACATGTTATGGGATTAACCTCATTGAGACATATATGTTCTATAATATTGGGATTATTGAAGTAGACATGAGTCCATCCGACCAGAAGATTCAGCATTATGATAGGAAAAAAAGAAACTATGTGGTAGCATTCAGTTGACAATGTGTTTTGGTGGCTTGATTTATAGCACTAAATTCATGGTAGTCTCATAGCATACCACCAACAATTCCCTACTGGGTAGTCCCTGACATCATCTAGTTTTAACAATAACCATTTCATATCATTAGTTCCTCAAGTACTCCCTCGGCGGTTGAGTAGGTGTGATTCACGATGAAACTCCCCCTTCAAATCTTGTGAAACCGATAATTTAGAATACAATTATTACAAGAGATATGGGAAGAAAGGTCATACCAGTGTGGTTAGACAAAAAACCATAATTACGAGTACATGTAATGATTTGGAAGACACTTTCATTCTAAAAATTCTTTTTTTAGATCCCACCATGCCAGACATGGGATTTTTCTTGGTCATTTCCATGGAAAAAGGATGTTAAATTCCTAAATTGATGGAACATCAGATAATTAACACATAACACTACAAAGAAACATAAGGGCAATTCCAAAAGCACCTACCCATATGTGGTACCAAGATTTTCTCCCTAAGGTAACCATTTCATGGAATTCTATCCTGTTTCGTCAATCCGAGTTGAATCAACAGAAGCTGACCCACAACTATTTATTTAATATCAATCATGGACCCTACTGTTGAAGGAATTATGGGATTATATTGAAAACCTTTGTCATCATTGTTTCCATAGATATAAAGTCTCATAGAAAAGATTCACTATCCAACGAAGAGGGAAACCATGTTCCTCTGAAATTAGCTAGCTTGTATGAACCTCCTCCCACTGATTCTCTAGCCTTAGATAATAAATTTGTTTTGGAATACACCCCTCTTACAATTGAAGAGGGCATCTCCACCACTATCGATGTATTGTTTCTTGTGACCATTGGTTCCAAGTAAGATCCAAGGACAATGTTGATATGTTCTTTCTTGAAGCCACACCATGATGTATTCTCCTGGATATGTGACAAGATTCCAAGAGTAGATCTTTAGTCCACATACTTGGTCTCCTAGGGAGTCATCATGGGTTCAAGTAGCCTCCTATAAAAATTAACCTCTCCAATAGTTCCATGGTTTAGGCCGAAGTCCATAACTTTATAAAGTAAAGATTCATCGCAGAGGTATAATACCCCATGTGGCTGGAAAACATTATTCTAGTTTGGAAGAACATGTATATTGGAGTCTTTACCAACATATGGGATCTAAAAAACCATTTTCAAAGGATTATTTTCCCCCTTTGATGATAGATTAGTTGATTATTTCTACAACCAGTTTCCCATCTCTCTATTTGATGGATGAATGTTTTTAGTACAATTAGATCAGAATGGCCCCCAAAGATGAGGAGTATACCACCATCAGTGAGCTATATGGTACCTTTTTCTATTTTGTAATGACTTTATTTAGAATAATACAGGATCCAATTATAATTGTTTCATGCATCACATCTTCCTACCGATCCTCGAGACTCTAGCATAGTACTACATGTGCAATTTAATCATCGAATCCATCTAGTGTCAGGACCATCATAGAGATCTTGAAAAAATGTTCATCTTCCTTTACTCTTTGATTATAATGAGGAACCCATTGCAATGTGCATTGAGGGTTACCACTAAGATGCTTCCTAACTTCTTTGTTAGGTAATGAGTCAACAAAATCAACCTAGAAATGTGCAATAAAACAACTAGATGCCTCCCCTAAGTAAAATATAGGATCTAATGGCTCTTTAAGGACACATAGTCTCCGAATGTTAGTTAATTTCAAACCTTTTTGGAAATTATATGCCATTTTCTAGGCTCATGATGAAAGGTACCTCTTATTATTGGGATGAATAGTGTCAAGATACTTTTGTGGAAATTAAGCATCATATGATGCAACATCCATTTATGATTCCTCCCATCTCTATGAAGCCCTTATCCCTCTATGTGATCACCATATAATTGTTCTCCAGTTCCCATCTCGACCAAAAGATAAATGAGGGAAGTGAAGAAAATATATACTATCTTAGTTTCATTCTCCTCAATATAGTGGCCATAGAATCCCCTAGCGAGAAAAGCTTCCTAACACTAATTTTCATAGTGCAGTAGTTCCAACATTTTTTACAACATCATGGGATACATCTAGTGTTCCGAGTATACCCACTGAAGTATATCCCAAATCTCTCGATGTTGATTGGATGATTTTTATAATGTGACGTGATCCTCTAGCAGTTCAACATCCAATTAATTCTGCATAAATCATTCAAGGTATAAGTGTTGGAAGACTTCTTGGATGCTCAAACATCCCCTTATGATTCACCCCTAGACATTGAGTTCACATACAATGATATCCTATTAGTGGACTAGGATATTCCTTGTTGTAATATTCACTTCCAATAGTTTCTCTAATTCTTACCGATAGATGGAACGATGACACCATTCTCAACAAAGTAGGCCTGAGAATTGTCTTAATAACTCCAACAGATGTTATCTTGCAGTAGTCATTCATTATTTTAGAATGATGCACCAACAATGAGGTATTGTATTGGTCTCTCCTTACTATTCTCAAGCTATCTCTCAGGATTGACTTCCCCTGCTTTCATGTAATGTTTGAATCCAAATTATTCATCAAACGATCAATGCTGATTATATCATCATTAAGCCAGAGCCCATGCCTATAATGGAGAAACCCTCCAGCTAATGGCCCAGTTCCTATATTATACAGAAGTTAATCATTTCCCTCAAACTCAAAATGGTAGAGCTGATTCCCTACCTTGTTTAGTTCCATGTATTATAGAGTAGGACCAGGATGACTAGTTCATTAAATTGGTGTATCAAAGAGACATTGGTCCAATAATTATAGATGATGATGGTTACCAGTAGGTGAACTAGATGACTTACAATGCTTCAACATCTGTACCTTTGAGTCCCGCAAAAAATGGAAGAAACCTCTAATTAGAAAAATTAATTATATGAGTACCTACTGGGTGGCGTTATCCCATTAAGAAGAGATGGGAGTGAGATAATCTATCATCATACTACATAGTTTACCCACCAGTGAGGGACTAACCTTGAGAAAACATTATACAGATTTTGTTTTGATGGAATTACAATTCATTTCATCCAAGGATATGATATTCCATAGATTATATTGGAATTTCTCTATGGGTGATGTGTTTCCCATCTAGTAGGATTGAAGCTATCCTACTAGATTTTGAGGCTATACTAATTCTATCCCACATTATCTAAGACTTCATCGAGTATTCCATGATCTATCATGTGTGTATGATATAAGCCAACTGTGTGAAACAATCTCTAGAGATTCATATGGAAAACATGTATTATTTGACTTTTTCTGTGTGGATAATCACTATTGTGGGCCCATATCTTCCTGCAATAGCTCACTAGAGTAGGTTCATTCTGACCACGATGGATTTCTTCTCTATGGGGGATGAAGTGATTCATCTAAAGGAAGTAAAGGCCTAATCCTTGATTGAATTCACGATCTCCCAAATAATTCATCAATTCTGTGTCCATCATGTTATTATCACTGAAAAAATTACCAATTTACATAATACTACAATAAATAGGTTGTGTGTTAATTATATCAACCGGTCATACCATACATCCCACTATCATGGATAGGAAAATGAAAAGATCATTAAAGTCAATAAGACTCTCTCTAACATTCTATTGAAGATAGTTGGTAAAAAAATAATAGTTACATGGAAAATCTTCTCATCCCCCTTGTATTATATCAAATGATGACATGAAATTCCCCTAGGTGACTCAATATTACCTATGATATGGAACAAAGGATGACTTTCAAATTGAGGTTCATATACCATCGTTCTGAATAGCTATTTACAACTAGAAGACACCATAATAAATATTATAATTCTATATATCAGAGATGGATTCCCTAGAAGAGAATATCATCTATGACTTAATAAATATATATAGGTACCATAAGATGATGGAGATATCATTCAACAAGAAGGCTCACCTTAAATTCTTCCACTTGGGTGACATGGTACTGGTACTCAGGATTCCAATGATACCCGGTAAGAAGTCAAAAAATTTGCATCCCATGTGGGAAGGACCATACACCATTCACAAGGTATATTCTAATTTTGAAAACTATGTGGTCAATATATATAGAGAGAATATCACTCCTACCTCAAACATATAGTCCCTCAATCACTACTTTGTAAAAGGATCCTAAAATAAAAGCATCATGAAATTAAACAGTGTAAAATCTTTCTCATGGGTATTAGGTGAGGCACTAAGCCTCTGTGGCCTTTTTTTACATCAGGTTTGTTACTGTGATGCACTACATATACCAATTTAAAGATATCAAGAAGTAGAAATTCTATTTCGTAAACTAATAATCAAATTTTCAAAACTCTTTGAAATTAAAATAGGTTCCTATGTCATCCTGGTTTCATGATGATAAACTGCATAACCAACATCTTATTCACATGAAATTAAACTTCATAGTGACCTCCATCCTCACCGAATGACATTAAACTGTGTGTCCAAATCCTATTGACATGACATTAAACAATTTAACATCAATCATACATACCATATGATGTTAAAATATGATTCCATTTCACAATAATTATACTTAAAATTGTGTATGATTCTTTCGATGAAGGTGTTGTGTGGCGTAGGGCCTCTTTGGTCCTCATTCATATTAGGTTTATCATGACACCGCAATACACATACGCATTTGAAATACTTATCAACCCCATTGTCTGATTTATACAAAAATAAAATTGGAGTTAACCTTGTTAGCGCATGTCATTAAGCTACAGTCTTACCCAAAAAAGGTTCGGGATGCCTCTTCCTTAAAGATTATTCAGCCATGTTTTAAACAAGGATTCTCCATATGATAAATATCGGATGAAAAAAAATTCCTCATCACAAGACAATAATGTGTAATTCAACAACATTATCTAAACATGGGATGAAATATAACAATAGTGGGGTGCTTGAATTCCCCCACTAGATCAGATATCACCATGCTTGTGTTGGTCACATTCCACACCTTATTTTAAAACTACGTATGGATAGATTCCCATATACTTGGGATGCATAGGTATTCTTAGACTTCCCACCTACGTGACCACCCCCAAATTCACAAATCCCCTTGGGCCTATCTTGATTATAGATTTAAAACCTTTAACTAATAGATTCTATATTGTCCAAACACTATGACCATAAACAAGGATTCAAATTCCATGCAACATTACCGTAAAACTATGTGTTATCCTCCCTTGTAATGTGTTATAAAACACTATTCCTCTATTACCCTCATTCAAATCAGTTTTATCTCCCTTTAATGCTACTAATATCCATTTATGATAATCTTCCTTAGTCCGAGCTCCATGACCATAAATTAATAATTTGTGTCTATTCATCAAGAAATTAAAATGTGTGAAAATAATCTCATAAATATGTTGTGTAGCACTAAGCCACCTCATCCCTCATTCACATGGGGTTTTCACATGGGCATGTGACATATATCAATATTCCCTTAACACATGATGATAATCAGTGATTATACCCCATCTTGAATCGGGATTCCTCTTACACAATAGATGAAATTTACCCCACCTGAAATTGGGGTGCCTCATATAATAATTATTGTATGGTTAACTAAATTTACCCCATGTTTCGAATGTGGGATGCACCAGGAAAACTGTGGGATATCTCCAATTTATGTGTAAGGAAGTATTGGATCACTACTGGTGTTGGTAAACTTCCACACTGTGTATTAGAATTATGTATGTATTTATTATCATATTTATGGGATATATAGTGATGTCCGAACATCTCATCTCTGAACTCAAATTATAATTGATTAATCCTTTTTTCCCATAACCTAAATTTTGGTCCATGCATTATGACCTTGAATGATATGCAATTCATCTTTGGGTGTATATGTTGTATGTGAGCTCCATGGATCCATTCACACTGAGTTTTAGGTTTTTCGTTCCATATATATAGATATATATCCTTGGTGTGAACATTTCCCTTTTAGTCCAAGATACATGACTCTAAATATTTCACCATGGTCCATACCATAAGACCTTTAACTCTGTGTTCCATTTTTCAAAACAATACATGTATTGATTTATATCCTCAAGGGATTTGTAGTGATTTTAATACTTCTCATATCTGAGACAAGCCACAAATTCATTCACCAATTGTCCCTTTATTTATGGTCTCATCATTACAAACTTAAACTATGTTTCATTTTATTCTTGATACATGCATGGTATGTGATCCTTCATTGACTCATTCACATCAGGTTTTACTACATTCATACCGCATGAGAATTATTTAGAAAACAAATTTTAAAATCCATTCATTAATACTTTAAACTAATTTACTATAGTCTGTGATGTTGAATGGTCCAAACTTCATGAACTAAAACATTGTGAAACTGGCATTACGACTACTTCATGTGGTACCTGACCTCTTTGTCTCATTCACATCATGTTTTAACTCTTTCACTGTATAAAAACACTTGAATCACTCTCCTACCATGGTGAAAATTGTATAACCATAGTCTATTATTCTTCACTTGTAGAACTACATATAGATTGATTCCCATTCTAATGAGATATGTAGTGATTCATAGACTTTATATCTTTGATCCTAGATCATATCCACTAAAAAAATCCATTTTATATCTTGTTATCATCTTAAAATATCTAATGTGCCTCTTTTTAGTTAGAAGACCCATTAAATTACCCTAACTCATCAGTTTTTTGGTATGAACTCATAGCCAGATATTAGGAAGGGAAGAATGAGCTTCTTGACTATAATTTCATCAATTTACTCAGTGCATGATGATAAACATCAGCCTTACCCTGGACATGATCAATATGACTTTGAATAAGGGACGACCTTTCCCTAAATTAAATCTGGATGCCCCATATAAATATAGTATGAACATAAATCCTCAAACCATAATTTTTAAATGTAGAAATCACCCATATAAATATGATATGGCTCATATCCATGTAGAATAAGATTTATCACTCTCATCTGAGAGGGAATCTCACAACTACCATTTTCTGTCTTCTACTATACTATGTTTCATAAGTACATATTTAATGATTCCCATTATCATGGGACAGTTTGTGAAACCCATATATTTTAGCTTAGATCCATCACATTTGACAATCCTCAGTGGGTCCATTATTTCCATGAGGTCATGAAATTTTCGCAGGGTGCATTTTATCAGGTATTGTTTGGTTAAATATCCCTTAGACCCTCTATTCACTTTAGGATATCACACTTCATGAAATATAAGTCTATTTCAGAACACACTTATTCCCCCACTTGGTCCAAGTAGTATGACCATAAACTAATGAAACCATCCCATTACATTCCTCATGATTCGAATACAATACCATTCATATAAGGCTAATGATCTATCTTTCCATGTTAAACACTTTATAAAACCCCTTGGTCTGAATTATATGATCATTAACTAAGAGTATAGCCAAATTCCAACATCATGACATTAAATTGTGTGTGATGTTTCTAAATGATGTTTCATGTAGCATATGGTGGACTCCTAGGCCCCATCATTCACATCAGAATATATTCCATTGATACTAGTTACATAAATTTGAGATGCATCCCCTTTAGTCTACACAAAATGACTTTAAACTATATTCCATGATCCAGACTGTACAACATTAAACTAAATGTAATGTACCAGTCAAATGAAACTAAAACAACAGGATATGTCATGATCACATTATGATAAACAATATGACACCCCATCATCACCATATGGTGGAAAACTAAATACCCAATGACATTACAATATGATGTTAAAATGAATGTCTGTCATCCTTAGTACATGACTTAAAACTGAATAGAATATATGCCCTTTCTTGAGAGGTCATCTCTTATGATGTCAGTCATATTCCACATCAGACATGTTCTTTGAAGGTTTCTCAACATAATAAATGATACTCCCCTATAAGGAAAGTCTTATTATTTTATATTGATATTCCCACACAAATGTGGTCTATGATAGGATGGTGTAATCCCAAGAGTGTTGTAATCCATCCGAAAATTCCATCGCATCATTTCACTTCAATGCATGACCCCTATTTTGATATTCATACTTTTATATGTTTATAGGGACTACCTAACAACATAGTGTCTAGGAAAGGCTATCGTAATATTCTTGTTCAATGCCTTTGATTACTTTGGATTAAATTTTAAGAAAGGTCCCACATTTTTAACATGGTCAGTGGCCGACCCTCAATTTTACCCCTATTCATTGGGTAAGTGATATGGAGTCTTTATTTCAAGTGTAGAATACAGTTATATTATATCATAATTCCAATATCCCTGTGTTCCAAATTTTGGGCATTGTGATCCACACTCCCCAATCCATTTTGTTCGGGAGGAATTCAATGCTCATAACATTGTCCCATTCATGCACTAGAGAACATTGGAAAAGAAAGTCTTCTATTCATAGGAACCCATTCTACATCCATATAACCTCTTGGCCTGAAAACTATTATTGGTCAATTAACAATAGAAGACCCTGAGTGTTCAACTATTATCCATCACTCTTATACAAGTTATCAATCACATGTTCTTACCATTTTTCTCACATAGAGAATGACTTTCATGACCTTATGTATTAGTCATTGGTTGTTTCCAAAATATTATTGGTGTTTGATAATAATGCAAGGATATATGTTCAATAATTAATTAATTTAACATGAAAATGTTTCATAGGGTCTTCTTCATTTTGGAGACTCTCCTTTGATAAATTTCTTCAAATATTGATCTCACTAATAGAGTGATTGATCTTGGTCAGCCACTTCTGAGTAGCATATATGAATTTCTACCACACCACCGAGTCCTCATTCTAATCATTTTCCTTGGAGAAAAAATCATCGACCTTGATCTACTACTGGTTACACATGACATGGAACTCAAAATTTTCCTTCTATCCCTCATCCTTATTGGCCTCAGGTACTGCAAGTTGATCCCTTAGACTTCTAATTATCATAGCCTAAGTATATACAAATATTGTGTGCTCATGTGCCTGTCCCTCAATAGAGACAATCAAATGCCTATCTTTATAAATCTCTTAAGAGCCCTCAACCATGTGCCTCATCCAGGTGAGGTAGAGCTACATCCACTACGAACATTCTTTCTTGAAGAGGATTTCCTCGGCCAACACATAACGGTTGCAGGATTTCAGCACACATATCCTCATGATAACTGAATAGTATTAGAGATATCTCACCCATTTTCTATTTGGGTGCATGTGATGAAATCTTGAACATACCTCAACGCCGTGCGGAACATAATATGATTTTCCTCAATAGCCTCCAAGATGGAATCATCAAACACATTAGGTAGTGCATGCTCTTATATAGAAAATACCACCTATATATTATTGAGTGGTTCCATAAGTGCATGTCATAGAACATGATCGGTTGGAGAACTGTTCCTTCTATGGCTGTGAGTAGTAGGATAACTATCATATAGGATAGTTTCTTAGAATCCTAAACACTTGTATTAGAGGACTCCACTATACCTTATGACATAGATTATGTGGAATCCATCATATAAGAATCCATGGATACCTATTTTGATCACAAAACCTCATATTCACCTCCTACAGCCACCACTAACGGCAGTTTTCGGATAGTCACGTTCAACATAGCTGCCCCAATCATCTAATATTTCTTCATTGTTGTCACCTATTTCATCACATATTTCGCTCTTGTAGTTTCCCTAGTGGTTCCTCTATGATCGGCTCAGCCACTACGGCTCTGTTGGTTATCCCTATCGTGGGTTTGGTATCAAATCCCCATTGAAATGGCATAGTCTCAATGGTCCCTTCTAATGGTTCTTTTATGGTTGTCCCAACTATTGTGGTCTCCTGATCTATTCCTACTAGAAGGATAATATATGCCATCACCACCACAGTCTCATGAAATGTTTATCTAAGTGTTTGTTTTGGTGGATGATCTATGATCACTAATCAAATTGGCATTCCAAAATGTGCTAGTAAAGAATATGAAGGAAAAGATTAAAAAGAAAAGTGTGTGGGTGGAAATAAACATACTTGAATGATACATCCAAGTGAGAAGTTCTGAGAGATCCACATGTAATGGTCCCATTCTTTTACTCAATTTATTATAATATTTTTAGCACAATCCACCATTAAATTCAAACCAATGATCATAATGTATAATATCTTTTGAGGATTAGGAACATAAAACATGAAACATGAAACAAAAAAAATCCTATATTCAATATTCATAATGCGCTCATAACTCCTTTTTGGACCATAAATCTACAAAGGATAAACTAGGGAATAAATGAACAAATGGATGATATAAAAATCACAGTAAGGGAATTAAAATTAAAATAAAGCATAACACATGTGTTAGAAGGTATAACATGATGACATAAAAAGTATTGAAACATGAATAAACATATAGAAGAATGGCTTATAGAACACGAGATCATGTAATCATGGGATCATAGTAATGTGGATGAAACCTAAAATAATACATAATGATGAGTCAAGTCTCATTGCACATAGAAGAGAATGAGTCAATGCTAACCACCGAGACCATTGTACATATACCACAAGTCATGACTAACCACCTAGAACATTTCACATGAAGTATTATGAAAATAAATATTACCGAATGCATTGGATATTTATCTGGGTGCACCCATCATAATTTTTTCATGAATATGTTTTCCACATGAATAATCAATCTTTTTTACCCTTGGAATGAATTGGTTCTAATAATCATGTCTTAAGGCATAGAAAATTGAATATCATAATGGTGTCCATGAAAGAATGGATTAAAATAATACATGGAAATTCATAAGTAAAATCAGTATAGATCATGATAATTGATATCAAACTTAAGTGAATACACATAAAATAGTGTTTAGGATACATTAGAAACAAACCATTTTAGTGTGGTTTAATGAAAATATAAATGAGGGTTTAAAAAAGAAAAGGAATATTTGTTTTAATAAAACCTGAAGTAAACCAATATTGATTTTCATGATGAAATTAGTGGTTTTTAAAAAAATTATGGTGGCTTAAAACCTATTATGGAGTCCACTTAAAAATGGTTAAGAACACAATATGTTCCCTTTAAGTGGGTTTTCTTCTCGGAAAGAATTGAGATGGGAACCTTTGCAAATAATGTATATCCTCAAAAAGTAGGATTAAATGATCTAGATACATGTGTATAGAACATATAATTATAATTTAGAATAATTATATAAAATTAAATAAGAGTAAAATTTGGGTAAAGAGATAAAAAGTGTATCCTGAATGTAAAATGGAGGTTCATAAAGAATATCTTACCTTATGTTTGAAAGACTTATACACTAGAACTTAATGTCACAAATTATCAAATTAAATCCATGAATTAATTAATTCATAACCTCTTAAACAATCATATGAATTATTATAATTTTATTAATTTCACTTTTTTCCTTTTGGAGGGTTGTGATATTTAATTTCATCATTCAGGAGAGTTGGTTTCCTTTGTTTTCATGACCGGTTTAATTGTATACATGTATAGAAAATATTTTTAAATGGGACTGCATATCCATAATTGGTGCTATATGTTGTTAATAATCACCTATAATATTAATATATTATATAATTAATTTTGATTTTTGGTATGGGGAATAATCATTACATAAGACATTAATGATAATCGTCTTTATTATTTATGTGGTGTTTCTATTATCACCAAATAGTTTTGTTTTATTAATTATGAATAAATAATGGTTCCAGAATATTAAATAAATTTTAATAATTATATAATAATATATTTATCCATAAAAATGGTTCTATAATCAACCTTGAAGGTAGAAAAGGAAATTGAAAACTCATCATTCATAACTATGAAAAATTAACACATTAGAGATAATGTTTTCATTTTTTAGAAAAAAAGAGGAGAATAGGTATGATGATGAATTATTCCATTAAAAAGATAAAATTAAAAAATATATAATATAATGGAGTTTTCATTTCCCTTGGATAATGTTATGGTATAAGATATTATGAAAAGAAATGAAATTTGAAAATAAATCAACAGAAAATGAAATAGGGTTTTAACTCTTGAATTTATCCCATTCAGAATCTTATAAGGGGAATTGGTTTGGACTTTTGTTGAGACCAAGGGGTCATGGATGTTAGGGAGTTACATGGTAAGAGTTTGGGGGAGAATTTGGACAAGTAATAATTCTTGAAATGTTTGAGGACAAGGGGTGGTGAGGGATGAAAAATATAGGGGAGGAGAGGGGTTTTTTCTCATTGTTTTATTCATTAGATTATTATTTTTCATCAACAACATGAAGAGTTTGTGTATTATATCTAAATATATTAAAATAAAAAAGGATATCTCGATATCATGGGATTACATATTCCATAAATCATCAATGACTAAATAATCCATGTATTTGTTAAATACCTTAAATTACTATATTACACTATTCACAAAAAAAACTATTTCAGAAAAATCCCAAAAATTTACCCGAACCATTTTACAATGTCTAGAATTAAAAAATAGAATTTCTTCTAATAAAATATTTTTCCAAATATGAGAAATTTAATTTTTAATTAAAATAATCATTTATTTTGAAATTACCAATTTCAAAATTATAACTGATTTTATAACACAATGAAAAATTAAGTATGGACTCATAAAATTGTCTTATAATCATAAGAAAAAAATATTAATTTATGAATAAATTTTATAAAAATTAATTTTCTTATATATAATTATATTAATTATAAGATTGAAAATAAAAAATATACGTTTAATAATAATTTCGACACAATATTAATAATTTATGAAGCATTTAATTACTTACATTATGATATAATTATATCATATTTCCATTTAAAAGATTCTTAAATTTTAGTTATAAATTCATTGGAAAGGATATAATTCTATTGGCCTATTTACTATTAAGAAGGGTCATGTTACTATTACAAATGTCAATTTACTCTTCCATTGGTTTATGTTCCTTAATATCTATAAATACCTCTAAATACATTCATTGTTTATTTATAATGTTTTTATTGTGTTCTATAATATATTATATGTGATTTATAATATTTTACATAGTTATAATAAAGGAATTTCCGATGATAGAATTATGGGTTTTCACATTCTCCCCATTATGAAATTTCACCCTTGAATTTTCATTTTATATACTATAGTCAAAACAAGTGAGGGTGATTCTCCTTCACCACTTCCCCTAGTTCCCTTGTTTCCTATTCTTAATTAGATATAAACTATAGTATATTGACCAGGTGAGTATTATTGATTAATATAAATTTATCTCTAAGATCCAAGATCTACCCTGGTGGCACCTTGTAAGTGAGATCATTCTCTAACTACATGACCCATGAATTCAGTACATGTGTGGGATTTAATATGTAGTTCCTCATGGAGGATAAATGGAATAAATCGTGTACTTGAGACATGGTTGGTGGAAGTTCTAATCGATAGGCCACCGCTCCAACACGATCATGAATCTTGAAGTGGACAATGTACCTAGGACACATCATTCCTTTCTACCATAATCTCATGATCCTCTTACATTGCAATATGCATATGAATAACATGTGTCCCACATTAAAATCTAGGCCCCCATTAATGATTGTCTTCATAGCTCTTTTGTCGACTTTGGGATGCCTTGATGTGACGTTGAATGTTTTTCACCTTCTCTACCATTTTTCTACCATTTTGAGGTCCTATCAGCTTATGTTCACCGACTTCATCCCAACATTCTAGTGTTTTACAACTTTTTCCATAAAGGGATTCATATAGATCTATTTGTATTCTCATGTGTAAACTATTGTTGTAAGAGAATTATTAAAGTGGTAGATGTTGGACCCATCCTCTATAGAAGTTCATTGAACACACACTCAACATGTATTACAATGTTTGAATTGTCTATTCAGATTGGGCTTCAGTTTGAGGTTGATAGGACACAGTGATCCTCAACTCAGTGTTTAGATCAAATTGGATACTTTTCCAAAACATGGAGGTTAATATAGAATATTGATCGGATTCAATCGATAGTGGTTCTATAAGCATCCTTACCACTTCTATGATGTATGTCTATTCAAGAAGATCTAGTTAGAAGTCCTCAAAATTTTTGAAGCGTGATTTGTCTTTGTGAGATGATCCACAAAACCCATATAATATAGTTATCTATGGATGTATTTGGATATCCGATTGAAAAATTTGATGATGATATTATTCCATTTCCATGTTGGTTTAAATAATGGATGTGTCATACCATTAGAATTTTTCCTTTCTTCCTTTACTTGTTGATATACAAGGAACATTGATGTTTATTTAGGGATCTCCTTTTTTCATATTGTCTCACTGATAGTTCTTTGAGAGATCTTGATACATATTTCTTCTCCCTAGGTGAATAGGGAATGTTGAGATATCAACATCATTCAAAAAAACTATCTTTATTTATATATTATATTATACGCATATTCATGACCCAAATATCATGAATCCTTCCTCATTTATTTTCAACACATAGGATTTTGTAACACCCCGAGATTTTATGAAAAATATTCTTTTTAATTTCATTAATGTCTTGTGTTGTATGCTTCACCAAAAGGAGCTTTCACAACACGCATCATTGACTTGCCTTGCATTACATGCAATCACGACCTTCCTCGATAGCGTGTGTAGTACGCAATACCGAGTTTCACTAAACAACGATATGCTATTAAAATATTATTAAAACTAGCCGGTATGAATAGTAATAACCACTTTTTGAAATTTTGTAAATTTTATTCTTCAAAATGGACTTCATTTTTGGATTCGGAATATTAAAATTAGCTTAGGGTGAAATTTTGGTACTTTTCGGATAACTTTCATACTCTGATGAATAGTGAAAATTACTAAATTTTAATTAAAAACAACTTTTTAATAGAAATAATTAATAGTGATAAATTATTAATTTGAGTGGTTTTAAAGTATATTTAGAATATATTTTTACAATTTAATACAATGTTGGTCATTGGATGTAATTTCACATTTAAACCAGACATAAACAAGTGTCAATCTTTTGATAGTTATTATCTCTCAAAAACACGCTATTTGTTTTGACGACGGAAATTAATTTTTAAATTAATTAATGTAACTGATATGTTTTGAATTTGGTAAAATAGACGTCATTTTTGAATTCATAATATCAAATATAGCTTAGGCCTAATTTTTTTTATTTTTCTGGAAACGTTCATTTTTTGATGAATAGTGAAACCACTAAGTGGTAGTTAAAAAAACTGAATTTTTCATAAAACTTAATTTTACCACTTCTGTGAGTGGAATTTCGAAAATCTAAGAGACACAGTTAATATCAAGGACTAAAATGTGGTTCAATGAGATGAAAATAATTTTTGGTGAATAGTAACTTTTGACTTTTTTTTACCACGGTTAAAAGTAAATAGGGTAATTAAGGGTAAAAATGATATTATTATTACCCTAACACATGTCCTAATTCTATTGGATAAGTGTAATTCGACCAAAAACAACCTTAGGAATAAAATATGACCATTTAAGCCCACTTGGATTAGATTAGGACATTTATTATTAATTTATTTAAAGAAGGGTTAAAATAGTTAAAATCAATGTTTAATAAGTAAATCATTTTTAATATAGGGTTATACAAAAGATAAATTCTACTATAAATATTCATTAGAAATATAAAAATATTTCCTACATAATGATATTTTATTTTTAATTTTTAGACATTAAATAATTTAATTTATTTATGACACAACAATGATGCAGTAATTACCTTTTTAAGAAAATATTAACATAATTGATGTTATAAATGCCCAAATAAATGTAATTTGAGACTTTTTATGACTTACATTAATTTTCTAGGTTAATATGACATGTTATTGTTGATATAAGTAACTTGGTTTGAACTTATCATTCTGTTATGAATTTCATAAAAATCATGTACCAAATAGTGTCAAAATTGACATAAATTAGTTTTTAAAACAAATATTATATTATTAATTGTTATTTTATTCCTAAAAAACTAAGGTTCGGCCAAATTACTTAGATAAGGTTATATATATTAATAATAAACAACTTGGGGTTATTTTGGCTTGATATAGTAAGTTTATTAACCATATAGTGTAAGAAAACAAAAAGACACGGTAAAAGTTAAATTATTTAACTTAGAGTTAAATCTAATTGATAAGGTTAAAATAATAACCTAAACTTGTCTAAATCCTATTGGATGAGAGGATTTATACCCATCCCCACTTTAGCTTCTAAATAATACCCTTTGGAACCATTATAAACCGAATTTGACCTTAATATAAAATAATATTTTGAGATTTTCCTAAGGTGCCCCTCTCCTCCCTTATAAAAGGGCACCTCCTCCCTCTCCTCCTCACACCAATTTGAGCATTCAAGCTCGGCTAACCCCTGCCAAAATCTCTTATCCACTTCCCTAGTATCATCCTAGAGGTCCTGGTCCTCTTCAAAGACCATCCTTAGTTCTTTAAGTGGAGGTTAAGAAAAGGCCTGTCAAAAAGAGGTAATATCCATTACCGATCTTTTTCAATTTCTTTCTTCTTCAACTTCTTCTTCTTTAGTTGTTTCATGATAAATTAATAACATAAGTATTTCTTATATACTGATATGTTATTATAAATATGAAACAACTCTAATTAACCTTCTATCCATCCTACAGAAAAAGGAAATCACCGCGCATGCGTACGTACGGAATACCGTCTCCACGATGCGATGAGATTCATTCTCCATGTTAACCATTTAAGAATGATTATAAAGTATATATAAGAAATAATAATGAAATATATGACATTATAAAGCTACTGGATTTATGTATATATGTATTTCATCTACTTACTTCCATTCAAGACAATAAGGAAAGGAAAACAGCGTTCATGCGTACGTACGGACTACCGTCTCCATGAATGGTGTGTTTCATTTCATTTATCTATCTATTATATATATATATATACTGAATATATATGATATATAAATCATGTTTTATATTCTGTAAGTAAGTAAATCATGATATAAGTAATAATAATGTCAAGAACAACAAGTCCAAACACCTACGATAAATGAAACGATTTTAACCAAAATGCTTCTTTAACATGGAATTTACAAAAGAACGGGTAATATAAAGTCATAAGTGAACCATATATGATATCATAACAATGAATATTATTATTTAATAAGTTAATGACATTATTTAAATCATTATACAGGAGGTTCGGATACGTACAAAGCATATCAGACATAAGGTAAGGGATAAATTTTGCAAATATCATTTTTATACGAGATTGCTTATTCGTAAGTATTTACTGGGGTTATTGCTATCATCCTTGTCCATGTTTTATAAAAGTGTATTCATGTATGTTTAAAGTCCTTTTTACCCATTCTTGACTTTTACTACATGGCATTTAAGGGATTTTTTTTATGTTACGAGGTACTTTTTAACTTTTCCAGCAAAAGTACGGGAAGAATGTTTTTTTAACTTATACGGCATGAATGAATTTTTACAGTTTTATAAAGACTTATTTTCATAAAGCTTACTACAAAATATTTCATGACTATTTTCAACAAAATACTTTTCTTTTAAAATTGCATGACATTTTGTGAAAAGAAAATGATTTTGAAGAAGAAAGGATATTTTCCTCAAGAATTCATTTCAAGTATTTTATCAAAACCATTTTTCATCTAAGATGACATTATTTCATATGTGTATGTTTCAAGTATCATGTCTCTATGATTTACATGGTTTCATTTTTCTTATTATGAAATGATATCCATTTCTTTTATATGGATTATGTGATGATGGAATGATGTTTATGAAACCCATTTTGTTTATTGGGTTATTATGAATGATGTATGTTTTTTTTGTGGAACAAGTAAGAATGATTTCATTATGAGATGGGTGGGACCTATATCTCCCTCAAATGCATTGGGTAAAGATTTTATATCTCATGAGATAGACATGGCTGGAACGGTATGTTATACCGGTTCAGTGAAATAGGACTGAAACGAGGGTGACTCGGTCCAGAAATGGACTTTGTCCACTAAGATAGTCTTGGCAATGAGTCTTGACTAATAAGATATGATTCTCTATGATTATGTGTGTATGCCACAAATTTTCATGTTTTAAGTTATGACTATTGGGATTACATTTCACTACTATGATTTATCCCATGTTATGAAATTATGATCTCTTTTGCAGGTTAAGATTTCCAAAAGATATGTTCTTATGAATATGACGTAATTGATATTTCTTTTGTTTACCCTTACTGAGCATTTGAGCTCACCCTTTTATGTTTTCTTTTCCCCAGGACATAAAATAAAGGATTTAGGTTTTAAAAAAAGAAGATCTTTATGGGAGATGTTGAAGATCTTTCACCATGATTAGAAGATTATATTCCAAGTTTCCAAAGACACTAAACTATTACAGTCCTTGTGTGTATATTTTTCTTATGTATTAAGTATTATGCAAAAGTAATGTAATGTCCATGTACGTCGAGCTTCAGGTCTCTATAGTTGGTATCAGAGGAAAGGTTTAGTCACCCTTTGGAAACTAGGATGCGAAAATTTTAGTGAGATCCCTAGATATATTTCTAAGGTATGTCTAGGGATGTCCCTAAGGTTAAGTATAAGTATAGGATATAGTCCTAGAACTACGATAACGATCTTAGAATTTAACCTAAGATGTTAGATATTAAGGGTACTCCCCCTTTATTATGTTGTTTTCCCTAGCATGATTTTTGCCTCTCACACTATTCTTTTTGGGTTTTAGAAAATGGCTGGAAATAAGATGATTCACGATAATGGAGGATATGATGGACAATGGAATGATATTCTTCATGAGAAACCAAATGAAATGGGATTTTGAGGTCCAAACATCATTATTATGTCGAATCATCAATCTCATAATATGATCAATAAAGTAAAATTTGGTAAGTTTCCTGACTCGACTAATAAGAGAAAGATGGAGTTTCATGATGATCATAGAGGAAAGAAAGTTCAATTTCCCCTATGTAAATCATGTGGGAAGAGGAATCAAGGAGAATGTTTCAAAGGAACTGGAAGATGCTTTGGGTGTGGAAAAGAAGGACACAAAGCCAGTAAGTGCAAAGGAAAAGGTTCAGTTAACACTAGGGATGAGGATAATGGTATTTCTACGACATCAACAATGGTTAAATGTTTTAAATGTGGAATATACGGGCATTATGCAAACCAATTCCCTAAGGGAAAGTCTCATGAAGAGAATCAGTATGGTCGTATGGGTAGTATTTATGTTGATGATGATGATGAGACTACAAATGATATGTGAGATGAAATAATTGTTGAAGCTCGGTCAATGGTTTAAGAATGTAGTGGAATGATTACATGTTTATCAAGTGTAATGTTGTATAAGTAATCTCATGGTACTATGGAATAAAGAGACATCTAAGGATTGTTACACTGTTGTCTTTCCTTAAGTTTTGAAAGTATGTGATGAATGGTACCAGTATTTTTGGAAAGTAGATGATATGCGCATAATGAAGGGATAAGGAGAAAATTAAATGTTTGATAGTATTCATGAGCTAATGAATGATATAAGGAGAAGGTTATATCATGGTTTGACTATATAGAATTTTTGGATTTTGGTATGTGGAAATAGTTAACTTTTGACAACATTCATGTTTTCACTAAGGTTTAATGGGTATTAATTTTTCAAGAGAATACATGATTACGGTATTCACATGATTGTAATGTGACCAACAAGATAATGGGGGATAAATGATGGTTGGTTGATGACATTTCAAGTAATCATTTTCTTTATACTATGAGCTTGGACCGAAGTATTTTAGATAAGCCTAAAGATTGGAATGAATTATATTGGACATAAGTTAGGATATAACTTTTTTCGATATTATTGATGGGATGTTATAGTAATATAGCTTTAGAAAAAGGACAACCTGCAGGATGGGCGACAACCCATCGCGTCGGACAAGGCTGTGGGAATCGAACCCACAAACGAAGTGCGACTGGCCTTTATCGCCTACCACTGGCCCACAGGAAGTCCCTGTTTAGTAGAAACTAGTTTTATTTTATTAAGCGGTATGATATATGAAGTATAAGTTCATTTTTGGAACCATATACGTTTAATCTAACCATAAGATGGACTTATAACTTTTGCTAACCTTTTGTTTGAAACAGATGGAATGACCCATCATTCTATAACATGATCTGCTAACACAATAACAAATTCAACTTCATTTCTGTAAGGGATGAAGTGGAAATTGTTCAATTCACGAACAACAGTGAGATTGTACCAAAATCATGTAATTATTTCTTTTAATTCATCAACTTTAGGGAAATGATCTTGAAAACCAAAAATGTTTTCCTAGTGCTCTTATATCTGATGAATCAGATGGTACCTTAGATCGTCACAAATTTATGGATTTGTGATTGCTGGCTTTTCCATCGCCATGTTCTCTACCACTCTTCATCAGAACATGATGGTTAGATTTCTCTTCCATATCTATATTTTCACCTATGTGGAAACCCAGTGATTAGTTTATTTGGGTAACCGTTACGTTTCATATTTTTGTTTTTAAAGAATGCTTTTGTTATTCCTTTTTACGATGTGGGTTTCTATTAAAGAAACTTTCAAGTAGTAAACCATTTATAACCCCGACGAATTTCGAGGGCGAAATTCATTTTAAGGGGGGTAGAATGTAACACCCTGAGATTTTATGAAAAATATTCCTTTTAATTTCATTAATGTCTTGTGTTGTATGCTTCACCAAAAGGAGCTTTCACAACACGCATCCTTGACTTTCCTTGCATTACATGCAATCGCGACCTTCCTCGATAGCGTGTGTAGTACGCAATACCGAGTTTCACTAAACAATGATATGCTATTAAAATATTATTAAAACTAGCCATTATGAATAGTAATAACCACTTTTTGAAATTTTGTAAATTTTATTTTTCAAAATGGACTTCATTTTTGGATTCGGAATATTAAAATTAGCTTAGGGTGAAATTTTGGTACTTTTCGGATAACTTTCATATTATGATGAATAGTGAAAATTACTAAATTTTAATTAAAAACAACTTTTTTAATAGAAATAATTAATAGTGATAAATTATTAATTTGAGTGGTTTTAAAGTATATTTAGAATATATTTTTACAATTTAATACAATTTTGGTCATTGGATGTAATTTTACATTTACACCAGACATAAACAAGTGTCAATCTTTTGATAGTTATTATCTCTCAAAAACACGCTATTTGTTTTGACGACGGGAATTAATTTTTAAATCAATTAATGTAACTGATATGTTTTGAATTTGGTAAAATAGATGTCATTTTTGAATTCATAATATCAAATATATCTTAGGCCTAATTTTTTGTATTTTTCTGGAAACGTTCATTTTTTGATGAATAGTGAAACCACTAAGTGGTAGTTAAAAAAACTGAATTTTTCATAAAACTTAATTTTACCGCTTCTGTGAGTGGAATTTCGAAAATCCGAGAGACACAATTAATATCAAGGACTAAAATGTGGTTCAATGAGATGAAAATAATTTTTGGTGAATAGTAACTTTTGACTTTTTTTTACCACGGTTAAAAGTAAATAGGGTAATTAAGGGTAAAAATGATATTATTATTACCCTAACACATGTCCTAATTATATTGGATAAGTGTAATTCGACCAAAAACAACATTAGGAATAAAATATGACCATTTAATCTCACTTGGATTAGATTAGGACATTTATTATTAATTTATTTAAAGAAGGGTTAAAATAGTTAAAATCAATGTTTAATAAGTAAATAATTTTTAATATAGGGTTATACATAAGATAAATTAGACTATAAATATTCATTAGAAATATAAAACAATTTCCTACATAATGATATTTTATTTGTAATTTTTAGACATTAAATAATTTAATTTATTTATGACACAACGATGATGCAATAATTACCTTTTTAAGAAAATATTAACATAATTGATGTTATAAATGCCAAAATAAATGTAATTTGAGACTTTTTATGACTTACATTAATTTTCTAGGTTAATATGACATGTTATTGTTGATATAAGTAACTTGGTTTGAACTTATCATTCTGTTATGAATTTCATAAAAATCATGTACTAAATAGTGTCAAAATTGACATAAATTAGTTTTTAAAACAAATATTATATTATTAATTGTTATTTTATTCCTAAAAATCTAAGGTTCGGACAAATGACTTAGATAAGGTTATATATATTAATAATAAACAACTTGGGGTTCGTTTGGCTTGATATAGTAAGTTTATTAACCATATAGTGTAAGAAAACAAAAAGACACGGTAAAAGTTAAATTATTTAACTTAGAGTTAAATCTAATTGATAAGGTTAAAATAATAACCTAAACATGTATAAATCCTATTGGATGAGAGGATTTCGACCCATACCCACTTTAGCTTCTAAATAAGACCCTTTGGAACCATTATAAACCGAATTTGACTTTAATATAAAATAATATTTTGAGATTTTCCTAAGGTGCCCCTCTCCTCCCTTAAAAAGGGCACCTCCTCCCTCTCCTCCTCACACCAATTTGAGCATTCAAGCTCATCCAACCCCTGCCAAAATCTCTTCTCCACTTCCATAGTATCATCCTAGAGGTCCTGGTCTTCTTCAAAGACCATCCTTAGTTCTTTAAATGGAGGTTAAGAAAAGGCGCGTCAAAAAGAGGTAATATCCATTACCGATCTTTTCAATTTCTTTCTTCTTCAACTTCTTATTCTTTAGTTGTTTCATGATAAAGTAATAACATCAGTATTTATTATATACTTATATGTTATTATAAATATGAAACAACTCTAATTAACCTTATATCCATCCTATGGAAAAAGGAAATCACCGCGCGTGCGTACGTACGGAATACCGTCTCCACGACACGATGAGATTCATTCTCCATGTTAACCATTTAAGAATGATTATAAAGTATATATAAGCAATAATAATGAAATATATGACATTATAAAGCTACTGGATTTATGTATATATGTATGTCATCTACTTACTTCCATTCAAGACAATAAGGAAAGGAAAACAGTGTTCATGCGTACGTACGGACTACCGTCTCCATGAATGGTGTGTTTCATTTCATTTATATATCTATTATATATATATATATATAATGAATATATATGATATATAAATCATGTTTTATATTCTGGAAGTAAGTAAATCATGATATAAGTAATAATAATGTCAAGAATAACAAGTCCAAACACCTACGATAAATGAAACGATTTTACCCAAAACGCTTCTTTAACATGGAATTTACAAAAGAACGGGTAATATAAAGTCATAAGTGAACCATATATGATATCATAACAATGAATATGATTCTTTAATAAGTTAATGACATTATTTAAATCATTATAAAGGAGGTTCAGATACGTACAAAGCATATCGGACATAAGGTAAGGGATAAATTTTGCAAATCTCATTTTTATCCGAGATTGCTTATTCGTAAGTATTTACTAGGGTTATTGCTATCATCCTTGTCCATGTTTTATAAAAGTGTATTCATGTATGTTTAATTTCCTTTTTAACCATTATTGACTTTTACTACATGGTATGTAAGGAATTATTTTTTTTTACGTTAGAAGGTACTTTTTGACTTTTCCAGCAAAAGTACGAGAAGAATGTTTTTTTAACTTATACGGCACGGACGAATTTTTACGGTTTTATAAAGAATTATTTTCATAAATATTACTACAAAATATTTCATGACTATTTTCAACAAAATCTTTTTCTTTTAAAATTTCATGACATTTTGTGAAAAGAAAATGATTTTGAAGAAGAAAGGATATTTTCCTCAAGAATTCATTTTAAGTGTTTTATCAAAACCATTTTTCATCTAAGATGACATTATTTCATATGTGTATGTTTCAAGTATCATGTCTCTATGATTTACATGGTTTCATTTTTCTTATTATGAAATGATATCCATTTATTTTATATGGATTATGTGATGATGGAATGATGTTTATGAAACCCATTTTGTTTATTGGGTTATTATGAATGATGTATGTTTTTTTTGTGGCACAAGTAAGAATGATTTCATTATGAGATGGGTGGGACCTATATCTCCCTCCAATTCATTCGGTAAAGATTTTATATCTCATGAGATAGACATGGCTGGAACGGTAGGTTATACCGGTTCAGTGAAACAGGAATGAAACGAGGGTGACTCGGTCCAGAAATGGACTTTGTCCACTAAGATAGTCTTGGAAATGAGTCTTGACTAATAAGATATGATTCTCTATGATTATGTGTGTATGCCACAAAGTTTCATGTTTTAAGTTATGATTATTGGGATTACATTTCACTACTATGATTTATCCCATGTTATGAAATTATGATCTCTTTTGCAGGTTAAGATTTCCCAAAGATATGTTCTTCTGAATATGACGTAATTGATATTTCTTTTGTTTACCCTTAATGAGAATTTGAGCTCACCCTTTTATGTTTTCTTTTCCGCAGGACATAAAAGAAAGGATTTAGGTTTAAAAAAAAGAAGATCTTTATGGGAGATGTTGAAGATCTTTCACCACGATTAGAAGATTATATTCCGAGTTTCCAAAGACACTAAACTATTACGGTCCTTGTGTGTCTATTTTTATTATGTATTAATTATTCCGCAAAAGTAATGTAATGTCCATGTACGTCAAGCTTTGGGTCTCTACAGATTTCCCGTTTCTAATATATTATAACTTTTTCTAATGTTCCACATCATTTTTTTGAGCATCCATAATTTTCTCCATTAGGGATTGTTGAGTAATAATTTGAGAAAGGATTGATGATGTTACTCCCTTAAAATTTTTTGTGTCCATCCATTGAAAGTCTAATATGACTAGATCCTTATGAATTCTCATCATTGATAAAGAAAAAGGATCCATTCTGTACGGTTAATATTCCACTATATTTTCCTTACTAAGATGGTAGTTGATTGAGTAGTCATAATCCATGATGATATCTAACCATCTTCACTGGTTTATAGTAATATCATTTTGTGTTAATATATATTAGGCTCTTATGATCAAAATATATCTCACACTACTCCCCATATAGATAACTTATTGATATTTTAAACGTAGAGATCATGAACACCTAAACCAGATCATGAATGGGATATTTTTTCTAATTAATTTTTATCTACCATGAGGTATAGGCTATCAATTTATCATTTTTACTCAGTACGCAATGTAAAAAATTCTTTAAATCATCCCTATAACTACAAATAGCTCCCCACATGTCGTTAGTGTAAGTACTAGTGAAATGAGAAGCCTATTTTTTAAATCTTTGAAGTAGTCTTCACATTCAATGGTCCAAAAAAACTTTTATCCATTCCATGATATCTTGGTTAGTGGGTTTTAAAATCACAATATTATCTTTACAAATCACCGGTAAAACATAGATTAACCAAGGAATATATGGATATCTGTTATAAATGATGGCTTTGTCCAGTCTTCGATTGCCTATGTCTTGGAAGGGTCCACATATATCACTTTTCTGGTGATTACATTCCAAAAGAGTGATACTTACTTCATCCAGAACCAACATTTACTATACATTTCAAAAGGTAACCCCTCACAATGTATCCAACTCTGTATTCTAATGCCCCTAATACTCCTCATTACTCTTGGAAAATATCAATATGTTATCAATAAAGACTACGAAAAATTGATCAAGATATTATATAAATACTATATTAATTAAATACATAATAATTGTAGGATAATTATTAAGTGTGAAAGGAATTAATATGAACTCATTGTGTTCATACCTCACTCGAATGGAAATCATGGTAATTTCTTCCTTCTTCTCCTTTTGTTAGTGATATCAAGACCAATGGTCCACCTTAGAGAAATACATGTCCCAACATAGTTGATCTAACAAGTTATATATCCATGGAACAAGATAATTTTCCTATATCATGATTTTATTAAGCTCATGATAATCAATGTAGAGGAACATTGATCCATCCTTATTTTTAATAAAGGGGACATGTGAACCCCATAGTGTTGCGCTTGGGCATATAAAACCCTTGTCCGGATTCTCTTATGACCTCTTCATTAGTTATTCCAACTTAATATTGGTCATTATATATCATATCTTTGATGTTGGATGAGATACCAAAATAAGTTCAATTGTGAACTTGACCTCTCAGTTTGGAGGAAGACCAATAAATTATTCAGGGAACAAATCAGTGTAGTCCCCACAATGGGCATGTATTCCATCATGATTATCTTATTTTTATCCAAGATTTCAGCTTGATATTCTTGATCATAAGAAAATAATATCCACAAATGATAAAAATTATTCTAATGGAGGTCCATCCTCCTCCTTAATAATGTATATAATTGGAGGATAACTGAGGATGTTAAGAGTGATCTACCTTTCCCAACAATTGATGTTGTCTTATTATATTGATAACAAATCCATGCCCAATATAGCATCAAGATCCATAGAAGGAAGTAAAAAAAGTTTTTCTTGGAGGTTTAGTCCACAAAAATTAATCAGATAGGAGTTAAATACCTAGGATTAATGAATTTCCCTAATTTATGATCAAATATATAACTAAACCATTATATTTTGATGTGGTGTTTGAATTGTTTTACTAAAATTACTAGATATGAAGGAATGCATAGAACTAGAATCAAATAGTACATTATCTATTCATAAAGGAATAATAATCATACCTATCACCACATAATTTTCAGGCTCCACCTCATCAATAGTGATAGATTATGTCCTTATATACTACATTGGAGGTTTTTGTTGTCGATTTCCCCTAACATCCCTTGTCATAGTGAAATGGTTCACATAATTCCCATGATCCTAGTAGTTTAAGTACTATAATATAGGCTGAGTTTTGATTTGAACCTTCCTTTATTCATTTACATTGGTTGGATTATTCATATTCCTTTAATAGTTATTAGCTAGATGGACTATTCTTCCATATTTTCATCATTTTCTAGATCACATTAGATAGTTCCCTGGATTATTCTTTGCACAATTTTGACACATGGGATAATGGGTTTTCTTCCCAAAATAGGTTTTATCTATTGATCCTCTTATATTAAACTCTATTTTACTATTTTTATATTGATTCCCATGAGACCACTGAAGGTCTTCAATCACTATTTCAACCATAAGGGCACACCATAAAATCTCCTCATAGATATCGAAGTCTCAAATTGACAATGCTATTCATAGACTCATCTTTAGTCTTCTAAAGAAGTGATCTACCTTGCATTTAATGTTAATGAAAAAGATGAAAGAATATTGTGAAATTATTGTGATGTTTTCTTTAGAATTCTGAATAGACTCATCTTTCGTCTAATTTACTCTGAGGAACTCCCTTTCCATCTTAAGATGGATTATTTGGAGAAAATATTTATAAGAAAACATTTTATTGAAATCTTCCCATTCCATGGAATCAATTTCCTCGTTGGAATTTTTACTCTTGATCAGTTTCCACCATTGATCAACATCCCCATAAAAAAGATAGACCACAAGTACAACTTTTTCTTCTTCTAAGCACTAGAGGACTGAGAATATATTATCAATGGAGTTAATCCATTGTTCAATGTTGAAGTGGTGTGAATATAGATTAATCATGGGATTCCTTTATCATATAATGGATTTGATCGAAACTTGATATCTCTTAGGATAATGAGGTTGTTCTAGATGATTCATGTTATTTTTCAAAACATGATCCATTTGAGAATGTAATTTCATGATGTGTTGAGAAACCTTTCCAATGATTTTTTTAATATCATTGGGGAAATCATCAAATTTCCTAGCATAGTGATTATTGGCATAAGTAATTAAATTTACATCAATTAAATAAAATATGTAGGTACAATTAATGGGCTTGAATACTTATCTAATAATCATATAAAAAGAATATATTAAACATAGAAGGATAGATATGTAAATTAAAATTATATCCTAACATGTGATTCTCTATGGTTCAATTATTGTTATCAATGGTGATAGAATTATCTATAAGGTTCTCACTAAAGTTCTCCAGTTCTAATATCCAAAAAATAGAATGTTCCTCTAATACCCACAATAATGGTCCTAACCTTTAAAAAAATTATATCATGAATTTAAGAGTTATTAACCATTAAATAAATACCATGTATCGTAATTTCTATTGTATTTGCAGGATTAGGTAGATAAGACAGAATCCATGAAACAAAAATCAAAACATATTTTATTTAATATTCATAATGAGATCCATACACCATTTGCGTCCTTACATCTTCACAGGATAACCTGTGGAATACACGAACAATGGTATGAGATGAAAATCCCTAGAATAGAATAATCAGTAGAATAAATCATAGAACATGGGTTAGAAGGCACAAAATGATGACATAAAAAGGAATGGAACATGAATAAACATATGGAATCATGAAATATAGAACATGGGATCATGTAATCATGGAATCATATTAATGTTGATGCAACATAAAATAGGACATAAAATTTAGTCATGGATCATTTCACTTCGAGAATAATGAGACAAGGCTAACCCACCAACGCTGTTGCACATTGAGCACGAGTCAAGTATAATCACCAAGATAATTTCACATGACGTATCATGAGACTAAACATTACCCAAGGAAATTGAATTCTATTTAGGCACACCCATCGTAACATCTTCATGTGTATGTGTGACATATGAAGAATCAAGCATAAGGGTTACAAATGTAATGAATTTGGTATCATAATCGTGCCATAAGACGTAACAAAATGGAATACAATAATGGTCTACACGAAAGAATGGAATTAAATAATTAATAGAAATTATTAAGGGAAAATACTCAATCATAATGATAATTTATGATCAATTGAAGTAAATACACATAGATAGAGTGTTTAAGACACATTATAAATGAATTATTTCTATGCAGTTTAAGGTAAATATTAAAGAGTGTTTAAAGAAGAACATGAATATTTGTTTTCATAAAACCAAAAATGAAACCTGATTTTTTCATGATGAAATGAGTAATTTTATAAAAATATATATGGCTTAAAATATATTATGGAGTTTGATTAAAATGGGTAAGAAAATGGGAAGTTCAATTTAATCAGTCTTACTTTTAAGGATGAATTGAGAGGGGAACATTTTTAAAACATATATATACCCATAAAAGAAGGATGAAGTGATCTGGATACATGATTTTATAACATATAAATAGAATTTATTATATTTATATTAAAATAAATATTATTTTCATTGGATTAATTTCAGGAAAAGCATATCTCAAACAAAAAAAGACGTTTACAAAGAGTCCCTAACCTTATTTATGAAAGTGTTATGCACTTGAAGTTAATGTCATGGATAATAAAATACAATCAATTAATTAATTAAATCATCACATTTTATAAATGTATATGATTTATTATAATTTTATTATGTTCATTTTTTATCTTTTTAATGGGTTATGAGATTCAATTTCAGTGTTCGGGAGTGCTGGTTCGCTTGGATTTCAGGATCAGTTTACTTATATACATGTACAAAAAATCATGTAAAATTATACCAATTTTCTAGAATTGATGTAATAATTTATTAATGAAAATATATAAGATTATGTTTTTATATAAGTAATTTAGTTTTTTGGGGTGAGGATGAATTAATAGATAATCCTTTAGTGTTTATCGTTTAGATTATTTTGGTGTTTTTCAATTATCACAAACTAGTTTTGTTTTATTAATTATGTATTTATTATTGTTCTAGAACATTACATAGGTTGTAATACATCTATTATAATCTGGGTTGACTATAAAATTGATTTTTTTGATCGGACCTGAATGCATTAAAGGAAATTTAAAACTAATATTCATTGAATGAGATAGATTAACACATTATGACTGATGTTTTCATTTTTAAAACAAAAAAGGGAGGATAAGAGGTTTTATGATGAATTATGCCAATAAAATAATAAAATTATATTATATATACGATTCTAGTTTTTTCTTGTCACTTGGATAAAGGTATAAAAGGAGAGAATAATAAAATAATAAATTTTTTAAAAGAAATCAAAATAAAATGAAAGAGGGTTTTACCTCTTGAATTTCTCCTCATTGGGAACCTCCATAGGGAAATGGTATTTGTATTTTCTTAATACAATGAGTTTTTAGACATGGGGGAGCTACTTGGGAAGTGGTTTGTGATGAATTTTTAAATTCCTCAATGCTAGAAATGTGTTAAGAGATGGGGTGGTTATGGGTGGTAATTATAGAAGTTTGAGAGGAATGTTTTCTTATTATCTTATTCATTAGTTTATTACAATGACTAAAGAATATAAATAGTTTGTGAATTACAATTAAATATATTTATTTAATGATGGTGAGTTTTATATTATGATCTTACATCATCCATACATCATATATGACTCAATTATTCTTGTATTCATTAAATACTATAAATTATCGTATTTCACTATTGAAAAAAATTCAACTATTTTGTTGAAATCCCAAAAGTTAACCTTAACTATATTTAAATGTTTATAATACAAAATTGTACTCCATTTTATGAAAATAAAATTCATAATAAGATATATTTTATTTTTAATTAAAATCATCATTTACTTGGAGAATACCATTTTTTAAATTATAACTGATTTTATAAAACTGGGAAAAATTACTAAAGGAATCATAAAATTATCTTATAATCCTAATACAAAAAATAGTAATTTATGAAGAAATTTTAGGAAAATGAAATTTCTCTTAAATAATTATATTATTTATTAAATTTGAAATCGACATTTTTGGTTTATAAAAATTTAAACACTTGATTAATAATTTCTAAAACATTTATTTACTTTTACTATGATACAATTATATCATATTACTAGTTATAAGATAAATAAATTTATTTATAAATTTATGGGTGAGGTTACTATCCCATTGCCCGGTTTACTATATATAAGGTACATATTACAATTCCAATGTTCAAGTACCTATTCCATTGGTTTTGGTACTTTAATTAATGTAAATACTTATCGTTCCATTAATTCATCATTTATAGTGTTTTTATTATGTTATAAATGTGATTTTATATGAATTATACTATATAAAAATAATTATAATAATGTAATATCCATTGATATAATTTTGTATTTTTACATCCTGTAAAATCCCTATGGGTTGGGGACCCCCCAATATTGATCTCCCCAATCAGATGTTCCATTTTGGATGATGGTTGGCCACCCACAACCATGGCATCAGGAAGGGACCCAACACTCACCCCTTCATGGGTTGAGGGTATCTCTCCCTCTATATTAATATGGTCACAACCCTATCATTCTTCCATACTTACTGATTCATGCATAGGGAGTATTTAGGATGTGGGAATAATGTTTTAGTAGCATTCAAATGTGTGAGAAATATAATAGAATTTACCTTGTAATCGGAGAAATGAATTTTTTTGTCTGATCATCAATCTGCTAGTAATTGGTTGACTACTCTAGAAAAGCTAAATGCACATCTGTAACATCACTTTATGTTTTTAGGTACTTTTGATGTTTCTAAGTACCTCTGTTTTTAAGTAGTGATGTTTGGGAGAGTTGGGAGAACTTTAAATGTTGTTTTGAGGCAAATGGGAAGTCGCACGGGCAGTGCACGAGTTGTCTAATCTGTGCGGCCAAACCATGCGTAGTTGGTCTTGGAGGCAGTAGCATCCGCATGGTCGGCGCACGATTTGTCTAACCGTGTGGCCAAACCGTGTGTGGAGTGTCTTCCGAGGTAGTGACTAACGCACGGTTAGCGCACGGTTTGTCTAACCATGCGGGCTAACAGTGCAACCACTTAAATGAGATCCTATAAAAGTGGATCTCACTCGTTTTTGCCTATAAGTGCCTCGTTTTCCCTCCTAAGCGGCTCTAACTCGAGATTTTGCTTCTCCTAAGGTCAGAGAAGGTTCTCCCATAATTCTGGAGGTGATCCAAAGACTCCTCTTGGTGAATAGAAGCCGGATTCTTGAGGTATGTGATTATTCTTCATCGCTCTTGATCGGTTTCTTAGATCTACTTAGATCTACTTATCCTCTTCTCTCAGTTTCTTAGATCTATGACCGATATGGGTAGATCTAAGTGTGTGGATGCCAAATATGACTAGTTTTGGTCGTGATATTTCTAGGATAATAGATCTAAGGTGGGTTCTTGAAGAAGAAACCCAGTTTTTCTTGAGCGTTCTCGACCGTTGTAGTTTTCATCAAAACCTTTGAAGTAGGTGCTTCCGTCCCGACTTACCAAATTGATTATCATTTTATTTGCTTGATTTATTTAAATTGTTTATTTAAATTAAATTGCTCAAATTTTCTTTCAATTAAATTGATAAATACTCGATTCTAGTGGATCAAGGTATTTGAAATGGATTTGGCATGGAAATTTGGAAAACCCCAATTCCATTGAATTGAGTGTGTTTATGGAAATTGGATGATTTAAATTGTTTAATTTAAATTATGGATTTGATGGAAATGATTTCAATTAAATTGTTGAATTTAATTGTGTAAATAAATTGTGTGATGATGGAATTGGTTTTTATTGGATTTCAAACTGGTGAAAATGGATTAAAATGATTTGATAGAAACCCATTGATTTTTATCTTGTGAAAAAGGCATGTTTTGAATAAAACCTGTTTTAGTTTTAAATGGAATGAAATTGGAACTTTTGAAATGGAAGGATGGGATTGATTGTATTTTAATAATTCTTAAATTAGTTCTCCCATCATGTAAGAGCGCATGAAAGACTTAGGTAGTTAGTGAGTTATTTGGATACACTCTACGCTATGACAATGTTCTAAAACATACTTGCGGTGGGTCACATCCCCGACGAGTTGGTGACGAGTATCCTTTGGCTAGTGTCATAGGGACGTGTGTATACACATTTTTCTGAGTTCACATAGAGAGTGCGGAATCCTATAACTGGTTAATACTATCATACCTTTTGGAAGATGACCATGTTGCTCACTTGTTTATTTATATTTGAGATATAAATGTATGCCAATACTTTTGAACTGCTTTACATGCCTACTGAATTTATATAAACTGTTTTATATAAATGTTTTACTTAAACCACTATTTTAGAAATATTCCATCTTTGTAAAGCCTTTGCTTAAAGTAATGTTTCCATCATTTGAAAATGTATAGCATGTTTTGTTAAAATTTGCTTTTGAATTGAAAAACCTGTTTATTTGTAAATTGAAATCTTTTCTTTGGATAATATATATTTAGAATCTGTTACGGAATCTTTGTTGGTATCCTACTAGGCTTAGGCTCACACCCTACTTTTGCCTTCGGGTGTTTGTAGACTTTATTCTTCCAGGATCGAGCAAAGGGAAGGGATCTCTTAGAGGTGGATCCAGTTGTTGATCTTTGGTCTTGGTGAGTTGTGTCCTTAGGGACCTTAGGTCTATTTTCCCATTTTTAGTACTTGGGTTGTAGTACTTTGAGCTATTTATGCCTTTTTTTTCTGGTACATTACTCCCAGTGAAGTTTCTTTTTGTTATATATACCGTATTGTTTCTTTTCTTCAGCATTGTTGGTGGAAAAATCATTCCCACTTGCATGTTGTGTAATTCCAGGTGCTAGTCATCGACCCATGGGGATCGAGAATGACCTTCGAGCTATGTCAGGGCTGACTCGGTTATTGGGTTACCAAGGTACCTGGGCTGGTTCATGACAAAATGGTATCAAATGGAAGGTTAAGCATCTTACCTTGATGATAGTATGAATTTGAGTATTCTTGTCGTGACTTAGGAGGTAGTTGTGATTGAGTGCCTGGCCAACTCTCACCACAATGAACCTTAAGTCACTAGGGTTGGTTAGGGAAATATGACTTGTGGATTAGTTCTAGTATTTTCCCTGTTTTGATTTGGATAGAGTGGAATCCAAATCTTGTTATCCCTTCTATTAAGAATAGTTTTCCTTGTTACTCTGTTTGAGTGTTAGTCTAATGTCTTTTGATGTTGTGTAGCATCATGCCTCTGAGAAGTTGTGGGAATCAAATCCAAAAAGCGGTGCTGCTGAATCTCAGCAAGCAAGTCCTATTTTGGATCCAAGTCTGGTTGAGGTGATTGTTCGCACTGTCCAAGCTCTGGGACATACACCACCTCCAGTTCCTGTTCAGGCTCCAGCTATAGATCCTTATAGTGATATTCTTCGAAGTCATTCTCAAGAGTTCCTACACTAGAAGCCACCAGTTTTCAAATGCTCCACTGACCCTCAACATGCTGAGGAATGGTTGAGTAAGAGACACTTAATGTGATCAAGGTGAAGTGTGCCACCTTTGTTCTGGAGGGACCAAGTAGAATATGAAGGCTCGACGATTATATTTGGGACTTCGATCAGATATCCGTTATCAGGTTTTCTTACCGAAGCTACCCACTTATACTGATGTGCTGGATAAGGCAATGATGGTTGAGATGGACCTGGCAGGAAAGTCAGGGTTGAAGGAAGTTCTTTTCCCTCATAGTGGAAGTGTTAGTTCCTTTAAAGGAAAACAGAAGCGCGGCATTTCTCATGGTTGTTTTCGACAACAGAGTCATTCCAGACCTCCGGTATCACCAGGAGCATCTTCTTTGACTTTCTATCAGTGTGGAAAGCTAGGAAATTCTAAGAGGGTTTGCACTGAGGCACCAAAGAACAGTAGCTCCTGTGGATGTTTAGAGCACCTACAGAGATTATTCCATCACTTCTCTACTCCACGTAGTGGAACAGGATCATCAACACCTCCAAAAACTGCGGGGCAATCAAATGCTTCACGTACAACAGGGTTCCAGCCACAGTCATCCAAAACAAAGCTTCTTCACGTAGTGGAAGAGTCTCCAGAGGTAGCTGATACAAGTCCTGCAACTGTGAGAGGTACCATTACTATAGCTTCATCTGTAGTGACCGCTCTTTTTGATACTGGTGTATCTCACTCATTTATTTCAACCCATATTGTGAATCTTCTTAATCTACCTATGGATATTTTATCTTGTGCGATGGATATTATTACACCCATTGGTACAATGAGAGAGAAGGGTCTCCGTAGTCCGGCTTGTGTCTTCTCTCTATCAGATGTTGACCATGCTTGGAGTTTTTTGGTTCTCGACATGAAATATTTTGACATCATATTTGGGATGGATTGGATCATTTCCAATAAAGCCTGGATTGATTGTTATCTTCGATGGGTCTACCTTACTACACCCAGTGGTGTGCCTCTTGTTTTTCAAGTATAATGGGACCCAAGGTCAAGAAGATATGGACCCTCTTATCTAGAGTTGGGGAAAGTTATATAAATGTTTAATTTTGATCTAGAGAGAGATTAAATGTGTGGTGATCTTCCTATAGTCGTCACTGAGTTTCCCGACGTGTTTCCTTCTGACTTCTCTAGTTTTCCACCAGTAAGGGAGGATGATTTTTCTATCGACTTAATGCATGGTACTCAATCAGTTTCTATTCCCTCTTACCGAATGGCTCTAGTAGAACTAAAGGAACCAATGTCTCAATTAAAAGATCTTCTTAAGAAAGGTTTTATATGCATGAGTTTGTCACCTTGGGCAGCACCAGTTCTCTTCGCCAAGAAGGCTGATGGTTCTCTTCGCTTATGTGTTGATTATCGAAAGCTCAATCAAGTTACGGTAAGGAAAAAATATCTGTTACCACAAATTGATGATTTGTTTGATCAATTGAAAGGGGAAAAGTGGTTTTCAAAAATTGATCTTCGATCTGGTTACCATCAGTTGAGGATAAAATAATCTGACATTCATAAGACCACTTTTCGAAGTAGGAATGGCCACTATGAGTACCTTGCTATGCCCATCGGCCTAAAAATTTCTCATTCAGTTTTCATGGCTTTGATGAACAAGGTTTTCCGTGAGTATCTAGATAATTTTGTGGTAGTCTTTGTGGATGAAATTCTTGTCTACTCCAAGTCTGAGGAGGATCATGTGCATCATCTGAGAATAATTATGAGTCTTCTAAGGAATCAACGACTTTATACCAAGATTTCAAAGTGCAATTTATGGATTCAGAAAGTAAAATTATTGGGACATGTCATGTCAGGACAAGGAATATCAGTTGATCTTGAGAAGGTGAAGACTATTATGACTTGGGAACAACCACATAATGTTTTCGAGATTCCGAGCTTCTTGGGCTTAGTAGGATATTATCACCAATTTTTTAAAGACTTCTCAATGTTAGCTTCTCCAATGACTTCTCTGACTTGAAAGCGAGTGAAGTTTTCCTGTAATAATAAATGTAAGAGTTCTTTTGTTGAGCTAAAGTGTCTTTTGACTAATACATTGGTGTTAAATCTTCCTGATGCTAGGATAGGTTACGTGGTCTTCTATGATGCATCGGGTTCAGGTTTGGGATGTGTCCTTATGCAAGGTAATCATGTTGTTGCCTATGGATCTCGTCAGCTTAAGCCTCATGAGAAGAACGATCCTACCCATGACCTTGAACTTGCAGCTGTAATGCACACACTTAAGTGTTGGAGACATTAACTTTATGGAGAAAGGTTTACTGTGTATTCAGACCACAAGATCTTGAGTTATATCTTCTCTCAAAAATATTTGAATCTCCGCCAAAGGCAGTGGGTAGAGTACCTGCAATCTTTCGACTTTGACATTTCCTATACTCCGGGGAAAGGGAATGTAGTTGAAGATGCGTTAAGCAAGAAACTTCCATCACAGGATGTGAAAGAATCTTCAGAAGAGTGGATTTTGATGGCTCTTTTTTCTCAGTTTCATATTGGAGTTCAGTGGAAGGGGAATGAAGTTTCTTTATCCAGTTTCCAGTTGACATATACTCTTCTTGAGTTAATTATTTAGGAACAACAACTAGATGATGAATTCCATAGCATTAGGTACTCTCATTATGGTGGGAAGACCGACACCCAGTGGTCGTTCTCCAAAGAGGATGTTCTATGTTATCGAAACCATTACGTTGTGCCGTTAGCGGCAAGGAAGGATGTGATGGGGGGTTGACATAACTCTCAGTGGGATGTGCACCCAGGAACCATGAAGATGTTCTATGACATGCAACGACAGTTCTGGTGGCCACGTATAAGACGAGACATTACTGAGTTTGTATGTCGTTGCTATACATTCCATTAGGTGAAAGCCGAGCATCAGAAACCTTCGTGTTTGCTTCAACCACTTCTAGTCCCTACATGGAAGTGGGATGAAATCTCTATGGACTTTGTGGTTGGGTTGCCTTAAACCCAGAGGAAAAAGAACATGATATGGGTTGTTATTGACAGGTTGAAAAATTCGGCTCACTTTATACCTATTCGAGATACAACCAAAGTTGAGGAGTTGGGAAATATCTATGTGAAAGAAGTTTTTCGTTTGCACGGAGTTCCATCTGCTATAGTCTCTGATAGGGATCCTCGACTTACTTCTCACTTTTGGAGAGGCCTTCAGGAGGCACCGAGATCTCAGGTTCATTTGAGCATGACCTACCATCCACATTCATATGGCTAGATAGAGAGAGCTATTCAGATCCTTGAGGATATGATCTGCACATGTGTTCTCGACTTTGGTGGGTTTTGGGATGATTATCTGGGGCTAGTTGAGTTTTCTTATAACAACAGTTATCAGTTTGTAATCAAAATGGTTCCTTTTGAGGCATTTTATGGCCATCCTTGTAAATATCCTTTATGTTGGTTGGATATTGGTGAAAGTTCCTTGGTAGGACCGAGTTTGGTCCAAGAGACGACATCTAAGATCCATTTGATTCATTAGAGAATGTTGACAGCACAGATTCGGTACAAGTCTTATGCTGATCATCGCCATAGAACTTTATAATTCTCAGTTGGTGACCATGTGTTCTTGAAAGTTTCACCCCAATTAGGTCATCGACAGTTTAGGAGGAAAGGGAAGCTTACTCCTCGTTTTGTGGGACCTTTCGAGGTTGTTGGACTTATAGGGAAAGTTTCTTACTATCTAGCTCTACCCCCACAATTGACGTCAATACATAACGTGTTCCATGTATCACAACTATGAAAGTATCTCTCTGATTCATCTCATGTTTTGAGATGGAGTGATCTTGATATTGAACCAGACTTATCTGTGACTGAATGACCAATCAGGGTTGTTGATTCTGAGACCAGGGTACTTTGTGGGAGAACGATACCTCTGGTCTATGTACTTTGGTAGCATGGTTCTGATTCTCATGAGATGTGGGAAAGGGAGTCACTAATGAGAGAGTAGTGGCCTCATCTTTTTAACGTGGAGGTTTTTTCATAGGCTTTCTGGGGACAGAAAGATCTTATAGTGGGGAGGTTGTAACATCACGTTATGTTTTCAGGTACTTTTGATTTTTCTAAGTACCTCTATTTTAGAGTAGTGATGTTTGGGAGAGTCAGGATAACTTTAAATGTTGTTTTGAGGCAAATTGGAAGTCTCACGGGTGGCACACGGGTTTTCTAAACCGTCCGTCCAAACCGTGCGTAGTTGGTCTTGGAGGCAGTAGCATCCACACGATCGGCGTACGATTTTTCTAACCGTGCAGCCAAACCATGCGTGGAGTGTCTGTCGATGCAGTGGCTAACACACAGTTAGCGCACAGTTTGTCTAACCGTGCGGGCTAACCGTGCGGCCACTTAAATGAGATCCTACAAAAGTGGATCTCACTCGTTTTTGCCTCTAAGTGCCTCGTTTTCCCTCCTAAGTGGCCCTAACTCAGGATTTTTCTTCTCCTAAGGTCAAAGAAGGTTCTCCCATCATTCTGGAGGCGATCCAAAGGCTCCTCTTGGTGAATCGAATCCATATTCTTGAGGTATGTGATCGTTCTTCATCGTTCTTGATCGGTTTCTTAGATCTACTTAGATCTACTTCTCCTCTTCTCTAGGATTCTTAGATCTACGCCCATTATGGGTAGATCTAAGTGTGTGGATACCAAATATGATGAGTTTTGGTCTTGATATTTCTTGGAGAAGAGATCTAAGGTGGGTTCTTGAAGAAGCAACCCAGTTTTTCTTGAGCGTTCTCGATCATTGTGGTTTTCGTCAAAACCTTTGAAGTAGGTGGTTCCATCCCGACTTACCAAATTGATTATCATTTTATTTGATTTATTTATTTCAATTGTTGATTTAATTTCAATTGCTCAAATTTTCTTTCAATTAAATTGATAAAAACTCAATTCCAGTGGATCGAGGTATTTGAAATGGTTTTGGAATGGAAATTTGGAAAACCCCAATTTCATTGAATTGGGTGTGTTTATGGAAATTGGATGATTTAAATTGTTTAATTTAAATTGTGGATTTGATGGAAATTATTTCAATTAAAATTTTGAATTTAATTGTGGAAATAAATTGTGTGATGATGGAATTGGTCTTGATTAGATTTCAAACTGGTGAAAATGGCTTAAAATGATTTGATAGAAACCAATTGGTTTTTATCTTGTAAAAAAGGCATGTTTTGAATAAAACCTATTTTGGTTTTAAATGGAATGAAATTGGCACTTTTGAAATGGAAGGATGAGATTGATATTATTTTTAAGTATTCTTAAAATAGTTCACCCATCATGTAAGAGCGCATGCAAGCCTTAGGAAGTTAGTGAGTTATTTGGATACACTCTACACTATGACAACGTTCTAAAACATACATGCGGTGGGTCACATCCCCGACGGGTTGGTGAGAAGTCTCCTTTGGCCAGTTTCATAGGGACATGTGTATACACATTTTTCTGAGTTCACATAGAGAGTGCGAAATCCTATAACTGGTTAATACTATCGTACCTTTTGGCAGATGACCATGTTGCTCACTTGTTTATTTATATTTGAGATATAAATGTATGGCAATACTTTTGAACTGCTTTACATGCCTGCTGAATTTATATAAACTGTTTTATATAAATGTTTTACTTAATCCCTTTGTTTTAGAAATATTCCATCTTTGTAAAGCCTTTTCTTAAAGTAATGTTTCCATCATTTGAAAATGTATAACATGTTTTGTTAAAATATGCTTTTGAATTTTCAAACCTATTTATTTGTAAATTGAAAGCTTTTCTTTGGATAATCTATATTTGGAATCTATTAAAAAATCTTTGGTGGTATCCTATGGGGCTTAGGCTCAGACCCTACTTTTGCCTTCGGGTGTTTGTAGACTTTATTCTTCCAGGATCGAGCAAAGGGAAGGGATCTCTTGGAGGTGGATCCAGTTGTTGATATTTGGTCTTGGTGAGTTGTTTCCTTAGGGACCTTAGGGATGTTTTTCCATTTTTAGTACTTGGGTTGTAGTACTTTGGGATTTTTATGCCTCTTTGTTTTCTGGTACATTACTCCCAGTGGAGTTTCTTTTTGTTATGCATACTGTATTGTTTCTTTTCTTCGACATTGTTGGTGGAAAAATCATTCCCACTTGCATGTTGTGTAATACCAGGTGCTAGTCGCCAACCCGTGGGGATCAGGAATGCCCTTCGGGCTACGTCAAGGCCGACTTTGTTATCGGGTTACCAGGGTACCTGGGCTGGTTGGTGACAACATCCATCCCAGTTACCAATAGTTGTGGGATAGAATTCTTTTCCAGCACCACATTTACCCAATAATTCAGAGAATGTGTGGGGACCTGAGTATTTATCATCTCTTCCAGCTCTTCTACAAACCACTTCCCATCATCCTAAGATTCATGCAATCTAGCTTTGGCATAACCAGTCCTGATGAGATGCATCCCAATTTTTTTGAGATGATACCGTATCACGTGACCAATGGAGAACTATATAATAAACCCCTAGTTTTCCAAATATTTTTGGGAAATAACATCACTGGGAATGTCCACATAGTGTAACTTCTTCTTGAGAGCAGGGAAAAATATCACAGGGACCACCCGAAATGGAAACCCTTTATCCCATTTCAACATTCCCAAAAGTATGGGGGGATGGTTCTTCTTATCCTCTCTCTATAAATCTCCCTTAATGGGGAACATGAACTATTATACCCCCTACTTATACCCTATCTACTAGGACAACTCTTCTTCCATGGAACACTCTAACCACTACTCGGCGTCAGCATCATAATTGGGGGGCCATACATTAATTGGGATGGTTGGTGCACCTACTCAGCATATACCGATGAAATGTTATTTCCCATATTAATGTGTAGTAATTGGAAAGCACAAATGAAATATTAGGTGGTTCATATCCTTCATCTTCATTCCATCTATGTGTGTAAACTTGAGTTAAATCTACCTCAACACAGAAGGATGTAATTCTTCACTCACCTTGGAGTGTACCTTAGATGTTATACTTTGTATAACACTGATCTATCTCGCATACCGGTGCGGAATGTATGGTTTTTAGATTGGCTCAAAGAAAAATCTTACTACCAGTACCCATCGTGAAAGAAAAAGATTTATGATCTCTATTCCATAGTCCATGTGTCATCATTGGTCACCACTCTCATTGGTAGGGAAAATGGGTGAAATATGAAATGATATTTTAGCACAACCTTCTCCAAGGATTCCATTGAATTCAATTTTAATGGATAAATCCCCTCAATATTCAGGATTTCAAGTTGGAATTTTTTATTAGGAGGAGAAATAGGGTTTGTGTACTCATATCCCCCTATGTGATCAGCCACCTAGTTGTATAGGAAGTGGAAAGCCCCACACACATGGATCACTATTTTCCCCTCACTAATGTCATGAATTATCTTGTACATTTTCTCCAGAATCTTGATAGGAAAATTGGCATGCCTCCTCGTCACCAACATTATTTGAATTATAATGGTTCTTAGCCACACATCCACGTGTACATCTCTTTATATGGTAATCTATCCATAGATGAGTGCTATAATGAACCCCTCCAGTCTAACCAGAGGTTGGTCCTTGGTCTAGAAACTTTATCTGCACATCATCAACTAGATGTTCTCCACAATCCAAAAATAGGATCCCTCCCTACACCATTGATATCCCATGAGATTGGTGTAAGGCTTGGTAGGGAAATTATATTCTTTATATTCTACTTTATCTAGTTTTTCCATTGGATCATTGAAAAAAATGATGAACCACTGTATGAAATGGGATATATTTTATACCAATTTTGTGTTCACTCCTCCCATGCACCAGATATAATAGTGCATTCATTAAGGATGACAACTACTCTTGATATCCACACACATTCTTTACGGGTAGAAATACATCATACATGGACCCTAATATTGGTATTCTTATGATATGATGAAGGTCCCATAGGCTGATACCGGCCACCCCAATATTCCGATGAAATGCTTTTTTCTTCGGTGAGCATTTTCTTAATATCTCAAGCATGACCTACAGAGGGAGGTAGACATGAAATTTTAAATCCCAATTTTTGTCTTAGATCCCTACAAAATTCATATTTCTATAAAATTCATGGCATGAAACACAAGACCATTAGGCTTAGTCCCACTCATCTATAAATATTTCACCATGGCATAGATCACAATTGTTAATTCATCCCTTCTGAAGATCACCCAATATTTTTTTGAGGATTATATAAGACTATAGGTGGGGGGGGGGATCATCCCCTATATTCTCTCCATAAATATTAATGATATGGTTGAAGAGAAATTATGTTGTTATTGGGAAATTTCCCTTATATATGTGGCCAAAAACAACCATGTTCTATTAATATTTCCCCCGTATACCCCGACAAAAGTAAGGCGATTCATCCCTACAATTGGATGGGAGGAAGAAATCAACTCTTAGTCTGAATCTATATAGAGGCATCATATTTTACAAATTATATTCCATCTAATCCACTATTAGTAGTATAATTAGTTATTCGTGGTCCAAAAATCTCCAAACTCTCTCCCTAATCATGATATTGTAAGTTAGTTATCCCCTCCTAGAAGAGTCATATTTAATAACTTGATTGGCCATTAGATCCAAGAATTAAGTGTTTTATATGTTTTTATCTTGAAGGTTGTTCATGAAACCTATTAATAGAGCTCTGTTTTATAGGGACCTCTTCGTGAAAATGTAGTTCACGATGTCTGGTTTGTAAAGATGAATTTGTGGAGAAATGGTTCCGAATTATAGTTTGCTAATGTAGAATTCATGGATCACGTTCATTGATATGAAAATATTTATAA